>CM077648.1:1138018-1738018 GCA_039707465.1 Rhabdophis nuchalis
GGAGAGGCCTGGGGCTCCTTACAGTACTAAACTTCAGTACCTCACCAAAATGTCGATGCCTTCCATCTAGGGAACTGCCGGTGGGCCCAGAGGTGGATTGCTGCCGATTCAGCTCGGTTCGGCCAAACCGGTTGTGGTACAGTGCCTCTTTTCGCCCGCCTGCCTGCCCACCCTCTATACCCGTTTTTATGGCAAAAGGTAAATTGCGCATGGGCACAGTGTGCGGTATCTCTACAAGTTCTGGCAATCAGCTGGTTGTCGCAGGGGAGGTAGATTGTACATGTGCACACGTAAATAGAAGGCGCGCGTGCGCGATCAGCAAACCAGAAGTGACGATAAGGGCAACCCATTACTGGGCGGGCCCGCCTGAAGGTTGGAACGAACCTGTTCACTCTCAGCTGATCTTCGGAGCTACCGGCTTGCCCAAACCGGGCCGAACTGATCGAATCCCACCCGCCATTCGGTGGCAGAGGATTGCAGGAGGCCGTTGCAGCCGAAAACAGAGCTGGGGAGCCCATTTTAGCTGGCAGAAGGTTGCAGGAGGCTGTCGCAGCTGAAAACGGAGTTGGGGAGCTGGTTTCCACTGGCAGAGGGTTGCAGGAGGCTGTCACAGCTGAAAAACAAAGCTCAGAAACCCATTTTTGCCAGAAGAGGGTTGCAGGAGGCTGTCGCAGCCAAAAACGGAGCTGGGGAGCCCATTTCAGCTGGCAGAGGGTTGCAGGACGCCGTCGCAGCCGAAAACGGAGCTGGGGAGCCCATTTTAGCTGGCAGAGGATTGCAGGAGGCCGTCGCAGCCGAAAACGGAGCTGGGGAGCCCATTTTCACTGGCAGAAGGTTGCAGGAGGCTGTCGCAGCCAAAAACGGAGCTGGGGAGCCCATTTTAGCTGGCAGAGGATTGCAGGAGGCCGTCGCAGCCGAAAACAGAGCTGGGGAGCCCATTTCAGCTGGCAGAGGGTTGCAGGAGGCCGTCGCAGCCGAAAACGGAGCTGGGGAGCCCATTTTAGCTGGCAGAGGATTGCAGGAGGCCGTCGCAGCCGAAAACGGAGCTGGGAGCCCATTTTCACTGGCAGAAGGTTGCAGGAGGCTGTCGCAGCCAAAAACGGAGCTGGGGAGCCCATTTTAGCTGGCAGAGGATTGCAGGAGGCCGTCGCAGCCGAAAACAGAGCTGGGGAGCCCATTTCAGCTGGCAGAGGGTTGCAGGAGTCTGTCGCAGCCAAAACGGAGCTGGGGAGCCCATTTTAGCTGGCAGAGGATTGCAGGAGGCCGTCGCAGCCGAAAACGGAGCTGGGGAGCCCATTTTAGCTGGCAGAGGATTGCAGGAGGCCGTCGCAGCCAAAAACGGAGCTGGGGAGCCCATTTTCACTGGCAGAAGGTTGCAGGAGGCTGTCGCAGCCAAAAACGGAGCTGGGGAGCCCATTTTAGCTGGCAGAGGATTGCAGGAGGCCGTCGCAGCCGAAAACAGAGCTGGGGAGCCCATTTCAGCTGGCAGAGGGTTGCAGGAGTCTGTCGTAGCCAAAAACGGAGCTGGGGGAGCCCATTTCAGCTGGCAGAGGTTTGCAGGAGGCCGTCGCAGCCGAAAACGAAGCTCGGGAGCCCATTTCTGTTCGCAGGAGTCTGTTGCAGCCAAAAACGGAGCTGGAGAGCCAATCTCCGCTGGCAGAGCCCTCGGGCCACCACAGGCGAACCCTGACCCAAGGGATGTTGCGCTGATCACACCCACACTGCCCCTCCCCCCCAAGATCCCAACCCTGATGAGATCGAGTTTGACACTCCTGCTCTACAGGCAAAAGGGGAAATGCAAATCCTAGGAGGTGATTCCAGATTTTCGGACAGGAAGGGGTTATTATCTCTTCTTGTCCTCCCTCTTAGTCCAGCAGATAACAAAACAACTGGAGACCATCTGGAATTAATAATCGGAGTGAGCTGCCCTGTTCCACAGCCCTCCCTCCCTTCCCAATGCAAAACATTTTTCCCCTCCCGCCTTGGAGCAAATTAATTTGTGGCAGGATTTTCCCGGCTTCCCCACTGCTCAGAACTCTTTCCGGCCTCATAAAATTCTCATTATTTGTCCCCAGATTTCCTCTCTAGCCGCTGCAAGTTGCTTAAAAAGGAGTCAGAGGGATCTCAAAGACCCCCATAATAGTTGCCGGCTCCTTGGGATCAATTAGAAATGCATTTACTAAGAGCTGAGATCAGATTAGAGTAATAGAGTTGGAAGGGACCTTGGGAGGCCATCTAGGCTAACCCCCTGTTGAAATAGGAGACCCTACACCATTTCTGACCGACGGCAGTCCAGTCTCTTCTTGAAAGCCTCCAGGGATGAAGCTCCCACCACTTCTGAATAATAACAGATAATAACAGAGTCGGAAGGGACCTTGGAGGTCATTTAGTCCAACCCCACCACCCAAGCAGGAGACCCTACACCATTTCTGACCAAGGGCAGTCCAGTCTCTTCTTGAAAGCCTCCAGAGATGAAGCTCCCACAACTTCTGAAGGCAACTTCTGTTCCATGGGTTGATTGGAAATTCCTCCTTAATTCCAGGTTGAATCTCTCCTTGGTCAGTTTTCTCTGGGCCTTGGAGAATAGCTTCACCCCCTTCCTCCTCTCTGGGGCAGCCCCTCAAATCTTGGAAGATGTCTCCCCTGGTCCTTCTCTTCCCTAGACTAGTCAGGCCCAGTTCCTGCAACCGTTCTTCCTATGTTTTAGCTTCCAGTCCCCTCATCCTCTTTGTTCGCTCTTCTCTGCACTCTTTCTGGAGTCTTCTGGTGGCAAGCTGTTCCACTGGTTAATTGTCCTCACTGTCAGGAAAGTCCTCCTGATTTCCAGGTTGAATCAGATTCCATCCATTATTCCTTGTCTGGCCTTCCGGGGCCTTGGAAAACAGCTTCACCTCCACCCCCTCCACCATAACGGACTCCTTCTTTGCTCAGGTGTGTGTGTATGTGTGTGTGTATCATAGGAGTAGGAGTAGGAGTGAGGGAATCTCCTGCCAACCATTCAGCTTCACGAGACCGCCTCCTGCCCCATACATCCCTTCGTCGGATCCGCTCCCACAGAGAGGGCCTTCTCAGGGTGCCGTTGGCCGGGCAATGCCGGTTGGCGACACACAGGGGAAGGGCCTTCTCTGTGGCGGGCCCGGCCCTCTGGAACGATCTGCCCCCCGACCTTTGTACCATCTCGGACCTCCGCCTCTTCCGCCAACGCTTGAAGACGTATCTATTCCAACAAGCCGGCCTAGCGTAGCCCCCCGTTTCTGACTATATTTATAAATTTTAAATTTTTACGGTTTTAAAGGGGTTTTAGCATGGGTTTTAGGTTAATTTAATATGCTTTTAAGAGTTTGTATTGTTTTGTAATGGTTTTTAATGATGCCTGTGCGCCGCCCTGGGTCCTAACAAGGAGAAGGGCAGGGTATAAAATTGATAAAATAAAAAAAATAAAAAGTTCACAACTAGCAAAGAGGCAGAAGAGAAGGGGCCAGGAGACCTCGGAGGTTGCTGTCTTCCCTCCAAGTCCAACATGGGGGTGGCAGGTCAGGTGACCCCCCCCCCCTCCCAAGGCAGTCTGCCCAGAGAGCCTGCCAGACGTTGACGGAGGTCAACCATGGCAGAAGGAGAACAGGAGGGATCCTCTTGGTAGAAGAACCTGGTCCATTAATCAGGATGCCTTCTCTCCAGATCTACTTCCTTCCTTCCCTCCTCCCTCCCTCCTTCCCTTCCTTCCTCCCTCCCTCTCTTCTTTCATTTTTCCTTCCTCCTATCTCCCCCCTCTCTTCCTCCCTTCCCTCCTCCCTCTCTCCCTTCCCTCCCTCCCTCTTTTCTTTCATTTTTCCTTCCTCCAATCTTTCTCCTTCCTTCCTTCCCTCTCCCCCTCCCCCCTTTTCTTTCATTTCCCCCCCTCCAATCTTTCTCCTTTCCTCCCTCCCTTATTCCTTCCTTCTCTCCCTCTCTTCTCTTTCACTGTTTCTTCCTCCAATCTTTCTCCTTCGTCTCTTCCCCTTCTCTTTCATTTTTCTTTCCTCCAATCTTTCT
This sequence comes from Rhabdophis nuchalis, assembly GCA_039707465.1. Taxonomy (NCBI): domain Eukaryota; kingdom Metazoa; phylum Chordata; class Lepidosauria; order Squamata; family Natricidae; genus Rhabdophis; species Rhabdophis nuchalis. Next base: position 1,142,051 of record CM077648.1, read on the forward strand.
TCTTCCTCCCTCTCTTCTCTCCCTCCTTCCCTTCATTCCTTCCCTCCCACCCTTCTCTTTCATTTTTCTTTCCTCCAATCTTTCTCCTTCCTTCCCTTCTTCCTTCCTTCTCTCCCTCTCTTCTTTCATTGTTTCTTCCTCCAATCTTTCTCCTCCCTCTCTTCTCTCCCTCCTTCCCTTCATCCCTTCCCTCCCACCCTTCTCTTTCATTTTTCCTTCCTCCAATTTTTCTCCTCCCTCCCTTCTCTCCCTTCTTCCCTCCCTCCCACCCTCCTTCCTTTCTCTTTCATTTTTTCTTCCTCCAATCTTTCTCCTCCCTCCCTTCTCTCCCTTCTTCCCTCCCTCCCACCCTCCTTCCTTTCTCTTTCATTTTTTCTTCCTCCAATCTTTCTCCTCCCTCCCTCCCTCTCTACCGTTGTATCTTTGTCCCCAATTTTTTTTTCTTTTAGCACAAGTCCACCACATGTGACAACATGTGTCCATCTCTTGATTACATTTCCAACATTGGCTAGACCTATTTTTAAACATTTTCGCTAACTTAGCAGGTGGTAAATGCCATGTAGAAAAAAATGTATATCGATTTTCTTTCTAAGAAGTTGCCATTCTTAATCCATAGTTAGTGCTGTTGTAACTTTGAATGGTCCCTGTTGTAAGTTGAAAGGTCATCCTTTCTACCTGAAGTTTTGAAGATCTAGACCAGTGCTAGTCAACCTGGTCCCTACCGCCCCCTAGTGGGCATTCCAGCTTTCATGATGGGCGGTAGGGGTTTTGTCCAATACTGAAGCACTTTCCTTTTTTAAAATTTAATTGACTTCCCTACTTTATAAATCACCATGAATGTGGAACCGGTGGGTGGTGAGAAAATTTCACTACTAACAGAGGTACAAAAGTGAGCGGTAGGGATAAAAAGGTAGACTACCCCTGAGCTAGAAGGATGAGTACAGCGTTGGCGCCACCTGGTGGCTAAAATGCTGAACGAAGTGCTGAGAAACTATTTTCCAAACTTAATTCTGGAAATCCAAGAGGGGCAGAACTAGGTTGAAATCAATGGGCAATTTGCAGTTAATGGGCAAAGGGAAGCTCACCATCCCCTGTTTGGATTCGGACCATAAACACCGAATTGGAAAAACCACAAAGATCTGGCCCATAGTTCTTCACCCGTTTAAGCCCTGATTAAAAGAATAACCGAGTTGGAAGGGACCTTGGAGGTCTTCTAGTCCAGCCCCCTTGCTCAAGCAGGAAAGCCTTACAGAATAACAGAGCTGGAAGGGACCTTGGAGGTCTTCTAGTCCAGCCCCCTTGCTCAAGCAGGAGAGCCTTACAGAATAACAGAGCTGGAAGGGACCTTGGAGGTCTTCTAGTCCAGCCCCCTTGCTCAAGCAGGAGAGCCTTACAGAATAACAGAGTTGGAAGGGACCTTGGAGGTCTTCTAGTCCAGCCCCCTTGCTCGAGCAGGAGAGCCTTACAGAATAACAGAGCTGGAAGGGACCTTGGAGGTCTTCTAGTCCAGCCCCCTCTCTCAAGCAGGAGAGCATTACAGAATAACAGAGCTGGAAGGGACCTTGGAGGTCTTCTAGTCCGGCCCCCTTTCTCAAGCAGGAGAGCCTTACAGAATAACAGAGCTGGAAGGGACCTTGGAGGTCATCTAGTCCGGCCCCCTTGCTCGAGCAGGAGAGCCTTACAGAATAACAGAGCTGGAAGGGACCTTGGAGGTCTTCTAGTCCAGCAGAGAAGGAAGATCAGAGGCTTCCAGATGTTGGGTGAAGAAGAGGAAAGAGGCAGAGATGCCGAAAGTCGCTGGTTTTATGCCCTCTCTGGCCTTTGATCTCAAGCTTGTCTTCTGATTGGTTGTCAGACTCCCATGGGGCCATTCAGAGGCAGCTCCGTAGGCTGTCTTGAGTCCATGTTTGGGTAAAGCTACCCAGATGCCCATGTGGTGAGTTTCTGCGGAAGGCTAATCCCATCTTTGTTATGTAAAGTAGACTAACCCAGGCTTTATAAAGGCTCAGTGACAAAGTAAGGGGGGGGGTTAGGGCTGCAGGGAGCTGCAGGGAACTATTTTGTCTATTAAAAACATGTTTCTCCCTTTTCACATCCAGGGAAATATAATATTCTGCCTTTTCAATATTTCCCAGGATATTTCATTTTTCTAGGAGAGAGGAGTGGGTGCTAACTTCCCACACTTCTTCTCATTAAACTAGAGCTACCCAGTTCCGGCATCCATTCATCTCTGCCCTCTTTCCTGAGTCACCATCTTCATTTAACAACCCCATAATCCCTCTGTGGGGGGGGGGGGGGGGGTGGAGTCCGGGCAGCTGAATGGAGCTGGCAGTCTGTTTTACTGGCCGGATGCCCTTCCCTGTTGCCAATGTGGAGTTTTTTTTCAGCAGAGATATTCTCGGTGTGCCCAGAGAGAGAGAGAAATATCTGCCTCTACCTAGGATCGAACTCACAAACTCTGGATTGTGAGGCGAGAGCGCCACCTGTAGGCCACCGCAGAGACTGCATTCCTTCCTGAGTCTCAACATCTTTTCCAGATGGGGTCCAACTCTGGGAACTTGATGGGAGTTCCATGTGGGAGCAGGGAGCAGGAAGTTCCCACTAGATCAGGGGTCTCCAAACTTTGCAACTTTAAGTCTGAAGTCCTTCAGACTTAAAGTTGCAAAGGTTGGGGACCTCTGGCCCAGGCCCTGACACTGACAGCTTTGCTGGCTGGAGAAGTCTGGGAGCTGAAGTCCTTCAGACTTAAAGTTGCAAAGGTTGGAGACCCCTGGCCCAGGCCCTGACACTGACAGCTTTGCTGGCTGGAGAAGTCTGGGAGCTGAAGTCCTTCAGACTTAAAGTTGCAAAGGTTGGAGACCCCTGGCCCAGGCCCTGACACTGACAGCTTTGCTGGCTGGAGAAGTCTGGGAGCTGAAGTCCTTCAGACTTAAAGTTGCAAAGGTTGGAGATCCCTGCACTAGAAGACCTCCAAGGTCCCTTCCATCCAGCACTAGGATCAGGCTATGGAACCAAACTTTAATAGGAAGCTAGAAGAATTCGCTGCTTGTGATGCCATCCAGGTGATTTATGACATCAGAAGTAGGGGAGACTTGGAGTGGATGACCTTAAGAGGGAGGGAGGGAGGGGCCCGGAAGATGGAAGAAGATCTGGATCCATACAGGCTCCAAATGGCCCCCAAAAGTGATCTCGGAGGTCACCCCTGTGGAAAATGACTTGATCCCCAACTTCTGTCTCTTCTTGGCAAGTTCAGCCAAAAACCGGACGCTGAATGGAAAACAGGAAGCCCAAAGCTTTGGGTATCACATGCGATCAGAGGGAAGGAGGAAGGGATGAAGGACAAGAGAGAGGATTGGCTGGGCTCAAGAAGATGAAGGTACAAGAATGAACCCGTGGCTGCCCTCCCTGGACAACCTTCGCTTTGGGTGTTTAGCTGAAAGGGAAGGGCAGGAACTGCTTAGAGGGGAAAGAAGGCATTTCGACTCCCAGAATCCCCCAGCCAACGTGCTTTAAGAGGGGTGGACTTCCAGAATCCCCCAGCCAGCCTGCTTTAAGAGGGATGGACTTCCACTCCCAGAATCCCCCAGTCTGCATGCTTTAAGAGGGATGGACTTCCACTCCCAGAATCCCCCAGTCTGCATGCTTTAAGAGGGGAGGACTTCCACTCCCAGAATCCCCCAGTCTGCATGCTTTAAGAGGGGAGGACTTCCACTCCCAGAATCCCCCTGGCAGCCTGCTTTAAGAAGGGTGGACTTCCACTCCCAGAATTCCCCAGCTACCATGCTTTAAGAGGGGTGGACTTCCACTCCCAGAATCCCCCAGTCTGCATGCTTTAAGAGGGGAGGACTTCCACTCCCAGAATCCCCCAGCCAGCATGCTTTAAGAGGGGTGGACTTCCACTCCCAGAATCCCCCAGCCAGCATGCTTTAAGAGGGGAGGACTTCCACTCCCAGAATCCCCCAGCCTGCATGCTTTAAGAGGCGTTCTCTCTCCTTGTCTCTCCTCCAGAGCCGTTCCCCATCCCACCGCTGCTGTTGTCTCCTCCACCATGGATCTGTTTGCGAGATTTGAGGAGCTGCTGGACGTGGTGGTGTGCCTGGCCCTGCTCTACTTCGTCTCCCAGAGTTCTCTCTTCCTTCTGTATTTCTACTTCCTGTTACCCCTGGCCTTTGTGTTCAAAGAGGAGGAAGGGGAAGAAGGAGAGGAGGAGGGGGAGGAAGAGGAGGAAGATGGAGAGGAGGAACAATCTATACCTGAAACTCAATAAACAAGGCAGTGGAGATTCTTGCGATGGGTTGGGTCTTCTAGTCCAGGAGGCCAGCTCCTTCCCTGCTCCATTTTCAGCGGTCCTCACCCCACCTGGCGACTGGCACCCCAGTAGAGATGCTTCACCGGTTGTCCAGAAAAGATAATGAGGACCAGCAGTGGGTTTCTAAAGGTTCGCAACGGTTCAAAACCGGCAGCAACGCAGGCTGGCCACGCCCGTGAACCAGTTCCCATGGCATGTTTTTTTTTTAGTAATTTTTTCATGTTACAGTCAATTGTGCACACATTTATTTATTTATTTTATTTTATTAAATTTATACCCCGCCCTTCTCCAAAAGGACCCAGGGCGCCGCACAGGAATGTAAAAATAGATACAAAATCGAAGAAACAATTTAAAAAACTTATTTAATATCCGTCCTGCGCTAAAACCAAATTAAAAAAATTAAAAACCCCCAAATTTAAAAACTATCTAAAAAATGTGAGAAGCGAACTGGCAGCAACGGTCCCTGATGAGGACTCGAGCCCCAAATTTCGTGTCGCTAAGTGAGACATTTATGAAGTGAGCTTTGCCCCAATGAACGGCCTTTCTCGCCCCCCGTTGTTAAGCGAATCCGCAAAGTCGATAAGTTAGCGACCCGCTTACTAAGCGAACCCGGCTTCCCCGTTGACTCTGTGGGTCAGAAGGTCATAAAAAGGGGATCGCGTGATTCTCCGGGACGCTGCAACCGTCGTAAGTATGAACCAGTTGCCAGGCGTCTGAATTTTGATCAGGTGATCCGGAGAACTTGAACCCTGTTCCCTTTAGACGATTTTTGTTGGGAATTTATCTGTTCTGACCCAGTTCGACACCTCAAAAGATTCCTTTAATTAGAGGCGCCATCAGCCTCGGCAAAATGGTTCTCTCACAGGATAACAAGTCCGTCTGGTCAGAAGAGGAATAGTGGTGTACCACATCTATTCATCTCCGCCCTCTGCCTTTCATCCCCAGAGCTCAGGTGGGGCTTTACTAGCAGCAGTGGCTCTTCCGTCCCAAGGACCGGCCCATAGATTTCCATTGCTCTCCTCTCCTCTCCTCTGACACATCTATTCATCCCCGCCCTCTGCCTTTGATCCCCAGAGCTCAGGTGGGGCTTTACTAGCAGCAGTGGCTCTTCCATCCCAAGGACCGGCCCATAGATTTCCACTGCTCTCCTCTCCTCTCCTCTGACACATCTATTCATCCCCGCCCTCTGCCTTTCATCCCCAGAGCTCAGGTGGGGCTTTGCTAGCAGCAGTGGCTCTTCCATCCCAAGGACCGGCCCATAGATTTCCACTGCTCTCCTCTCCTCTCCTCTGACACATCTATTCATCCCCGCCCTCTGCCTTTCATCCCCAGAGCTCAGGTGGGGCTTTGCTAGCAGCAGTGGCTCTTCCGTCCCAAGGACCGGCCCATAGATTTCCACTGCTCTCCTCTCCTCTGCCTTCTGCATATCAGCGCATCAGGCACTTGACCAGCTGTTCCTCCTCTTCCTCATCAGCCATCTCCAGCCCTGGGGGCTCTTTTTTTTTTTTTTAAGATTTATACCCCGCACCTTCTCCAAAAAGGACCCAGGGCGGCGCACAGGAAATTTAAAACATAACAAATATTACAAAATACAAAATTTAAAAACATATTAAATTCCTACGCTGCGCTAAAATCAACTAAAATCCCCCAAATTAAAACTATCTAGGAGCAGTCACAACGGGAGGTTACGCTAGGCCGGCTTGATGGAAATGGTGTGTCTTAAGACACTGGCGGAAGAGGCGGAGGTCCGAGATGGTACGTAGTTCGGGGGGTAAGTCGTTCCAGAGGGTAGGGCCCGCCACAAAGAAGGCCCTTCCCCTGGGTGTCGCCAGTCAGCATTGCCCGGCCGATGGCATCCTGAGAAGGCCCTCTCTGTGGGAGCGGATCGGACGAAGGGATGTATGGGGCAGGAGACGGTCTCGCATATAACTAGGTCCCGAGCCATGGAGCGCTTTGAAGATGGTCGTCTTGACGCTCCATCTGAGGGCTGACGGATGGATGGCCAGGCTCCGACTCTGTCTCTCTCTCTCTCTCTCTGACCGATCCATTCCCTTCCCCCCCTTGGAGCTCCCAGGTTGCCCTGATGCTGACCCACACCACCTCCTCCCCCTCCTCCTCTGATTTGATTGCTGGAGGGGTCGGCGGCCGACGGGCCACCAAATGACCTCTCTTCTCTAGCCACGCTAAGCGTTAAGAACATCGTTGTTCAGCGAATCTGGCTTCCCCATTGGCATGGCTCCTCTCAAGGTTGCCAATGGGATTGAGTGCCCACAGCTGGTCTTTGATGCCCATGGCCCCCTCCTTGCCCCATTTGTGACATCAAAGGCCAACCAGAGACCAACTAGGATGAGCTTCAGAGCAGGACAAGGAGAAGCAATTTACAGCCCTCCGTGGGGCAGACGGGGGAAGGTCTGTGTTGGAAGGTGGGGCTGGGCAGGACACCATCTCCACAGCTAAAAGCCATGTGGTGAAGAGGTAGATGCGAAGCCAAGGTCTAGATAGCTGAGCTTTGGAGGCATCTCTGGAGGTTCGTGGACCTCCTCCTTCATCGGTGGACTGCAACATGATTGCTGGGCCACCCTTCAGAAGACATCTCCTGTCATGAACCATCAACTTCGGAAGTAGCCAAGGTAATTCAGGAGTGCAGGAAGCACTAGAACTCATCGTCTCCCGGCGATTGTCTCAAAAGTCACCCAGTTGGCTTTCATGGCTGAGGTGGGACTAGAAGCCCCAGCCTCCTGGTGAATGGCCCAAAGTCATCCAATCGGATTCATGCCAAAGGCAGGGCTAGAACTCACCTTCTCCTGGCGATTGGCTCAAAGTCACCCAGTTGGCTTTCATGGCTGAGGCGGGACTAGAACTCCCCGTCTCCTGGTGATTGGCCTAAAGACACCCAGCTGGCTTTCATGTCTAAGATGGACTAGAACTCACCCTCTCCTGGTGATTGGCCCAAAGTCATCCAGCTGGCTTTCATTCCTAAAATGGACTATAATTCACCTGGTGTTTGGCTCAAAGTCACCCAGTTGGCTTTCAGGGCTGAGGCGGGACTAGAACTCCCTGTCTCCTGGTGAATGACGTCAAGTCACCCAGATGGCTTTCATGCCTAAGACGAAGTAGAACTGACCCTCTCACGACTCCTGACTTCTAACCTGCTTCCTTAAACCACCAAATTGACTTTCTGTAGCCAAAGATATCCTGTCTCTAATGCTGGAGGCTCACTTTTGCTGCCGGGGGGGCGGGGCGGGGCGGATGACTGAGTTAGGCGCTCTGGAAATGCATGCATATCTTTCCAAGCTAGCCCCTCCCGCGCCCCCCATAGAAAGTGTTCAGCGCATCCCGGAAGCTATCAAGACAGGATCCAATCGAGTCCCCTATGGATCTTTGTCTCTGATGGGGCCTTTGATCCCCCGCAGGCTTCCCCAATGATGCCGAAGCCGCGCCACGTCCCGGGAGCCGGCGATGCCGTGGTCCAACCGGACATTGCTCCCAAAATGGAGCGCCTGATGAACATCCTGTTGCTCCTGGCCACTGTCCACTTCCTTCTCCAGATGGCCCTCTACATCTCCTGCCTCTTCTTCATCCTTCCCGTGAGTTGCGCCTTCTCCAACGTCATCACGGGGTACGTTGCCAGCCAAGGAGACTCCGGGGACCCCGTACAACCGCCGTGGGGTGGGGCAGCGGTCCCCAAACTTTGGGAGCAGGCAGCCCAGCTGAAGGAGGGGAGAGGGGAACGGGCGCACATCAGCAGCCGGCCGGTGTGCAGACATGCTCGTGCAGCAGGCAGTGCAGTGGTGGGTTTCAGCCGGTACAGTTCGGTACAGCTGTACTGGTAGCAGTCGGGGAGCAGTACGGTGGCTCATTGGGTCCACCAGCCCGCTCGCGTCCCATACCTGCTTTCAAGGCAACTGGGCCAATTGCGAAGGCGCGCACAGCGGGTTGGGGACTCCTGGTGTGGCTGTTCCCACGCTTGAAACTTGGGTATGTCTAGTCCAGGGATGTCCAAACTTGGGAACTTTAAGACTTGTGGACTTCAACTCCCAGAATTCCCCAGCCAGCATAGCTGGCTGGGGAATTCTGGGAGTTGAAGTCCACAAGTCTTAAAGTTCCCAAGTTTGGACATCCCTGGTCTAGTCTAACGAACAGAAGGACCAGGGGAGACATGAGAGCATCTTCCAATATCTCAGGGGCTTCCCCAAAGAAGAGGGAGTCAAGCTCTTCTCCAAAGCCCCTGAGGGTAGAACAAGAAGCAACGGGTGGAAACTAATCCAGGAGAGAAGCCACCTGGAATTAAGGAGACATTTCCTGACAGTGAGAGCAATGAACCAGTGGAACTGCTGGCCACATGAAGTTGTGGGAACTCCATCACTGGAGGCTTTTAAGAAGAGACCGGAGAGCCACTTGTCTGAAATAGTATAGGGCTGAGGAGGGGGTTGGGCTAGAGGACCTCCAAGGTCCCTTCTGACCTTGTTATTCTGTAAAAGGGACGAGAAAATGAGTGGCCACAGTGGCTTTTGATGCGCGATGCTCACGAAAGAAAGAGAGATACAGGTAAGTCCTCGGCTTATGACCAGAACGGAGCCCCAAATTTCTGTTGTTAAGAGAGACCTTTCTTAAGGGCGTTTTGCTCCATTGTACGGCCTTTCTTGCCGCCGTTGTTAAGCGAATCACTGCAGTCGATAGGTTAGTAACTTCGTTGTTAAGGGAAGCCGTCTTCCCCCGTTGACTTTGCTCGGCGGAAGGTCGCAATAGGGGATCCCGGGACACTGCGACCGTCATAAATATGAGTCAATGGTCAAGTGTCTGAATTTTGATCCCGTGACCGCGGGGAATCTGTAAACGGCCGTAACTCTGAATTATGTTCAACCGTTGTTTGGGGAATTCTGGGAGTTGAAGTCCGCTCATCTTAATGTTGCTAAGGTTGAGACATCCCTGAGGGTGAACCAAGGGCAGCCGTGCCACACAGAGCCCTCTTTGGGGGCACAGGCACCATGACCAGCTGCTCTTTGGGTTGCCAGTGCGCACATTCAGCTGGTCTTCACGGGCACTGGAGTGCCTGGAAATGGCCTGGAAAATGGCCAAAAAAAGGCAATTTCTGGCCCATTTCTGGCCCATTTTCCAGGCTGTTTCCCAGGCCATTTTCTGGACCATTTCCAGCCGTTTTCTTGGGCCGTTTCCCAGGCCGTTTTCTGGGCTGTTTTCCAGCCTGTTTTTCGGCCTGTTTTCGGGACCATTTCCAGCCCTTTTTCTGGGCCATTTTCCAGGCCGTTTTCTGGACTGTTTTCCAGCCTGTTTTTCGGCCTGTTTTCCGGGCCATTTCCAGCCCTTTTTCTGGGCCGTTTCCCAGGCTGTTTTCTGGGCTGTTTTCCAGCCTGTTTTTCGGCCTGTTTTCCAGGCCATTTCCAGTCCTTTTTCTGGGCCGTTTCCCAGGCCGTTTTCTGGGCTGTTTTCCAGCCTGTTTTTCGGCCTGTTTTCCAGGCCATTTCCAGCCCTTTTTCTGGGCCGTTTCCCAGGCCGTTTTCTGGGCTGTTTTCCAGCCTGTTGTTCGGCCTGTTTTCTGGGCCATTTCCAGCCCTTTTTCTGGGCCGTTTCCCAGGCCGTTTTCTGGGCTGTTTTCCAGCCTGTTGTTCGGCCTGTTTTCTGGGCCATTTCCAGCCCTTTTTCTGGGCCGTTTCCTAGGCCATTTTCTGGGCTGTTTTCCAGCCTGTTTTTCGGCCTGTTTTCCGGGCCATTTCCAGTCCTTTTTCTGGGCCGTTTCCTAGGCCGTTTTCTGGGCTGTTTTCCAGCCTGTTTTTCGGCCTGTTTTCCAGGCCATTTCCAGCCCTTTTTCTGGGCCGTTTCCCAGGCCGTTTTCTGGGCTGTTTTCCAGCCTGTTTTCCGGGCCATTTCCAGTCCTTTTTCTGGGCCGTTTCCCAGGCCGTTTTCTGGGCTGTTTTCCAGCCTGTTTTTCGGCCTGTTTTCTGGGCCATTTCCAGCCCTTTTTCTGGGCCGTTTCCCAGGCCGTTTTCTGGGCTGTTTTCCAGCCTGTTTTTCGGCCTGTTTTCTGGGCCATTTCCAGCCCTTTTTCTGGGCCGTTTCCCAGGCCGTTTTCTGGGCTGTTTTGCAGCCTGTTTTCCAGACCATTTCCAGCCCTTTTTCTGGGCCGTTTCCCAGGCTCTTTTCTGGGCCGTTTCCCAGGCTGTTTTCTGGGCCATTTTCCAGGCTGTTTTCCAGCCTGTTTTCCAGACCATTTCCAGCCCTTTTTCTGGGCCATTTTCCAGGCTGTTTTCCGGGGCATTTCCAGGCCGTGTTTCACTTAACAACTGTGGCAAGAAAAGTCGTAAAACGAAGCAAAATTCACTTAACCGTTGTCTCGCTTAACAAAATGAACGTTGGGCTCATTTGCCGTCATAAGTTGAGGATTATCTGTATTTGAGTTCTACAGTATCTTCTTTGCTTCCAATCATTGGCATAACCAACTTCCAAAGTTGGCCACCAGAAGTAGGGTGGGCCTCCATTCTAAAAACCCATCATTTCCACCACATCCTCTAACTTTGAAGCTTGCAAGCTCCATCCAACCTCTCGTTTCCATTCTAGGGGGAACACCGTGGCTCCCAATTCTTCTGACCAAGTTCAAGTAGGACATCCCTTGGGTCAAGGGGCCGGAGAGAATGCTCAGCCCCCGGCCATTCTCCCGTATCTCCAAGGGGTCGAAGACATGCTCGTTTCCATGGCAATTGCTTACTTCCTGGTCCGTGCTGGGCTCATCTTCTGCAACCTCATTTTCATCCTGCCCTTGATCTTCTTCTTCAAGGATCTCAGCTGTCCTTGAGCAGGGGTCTCCAACCTTTGCAACTTTAAGTCTGAAGGACTTCAGTTTCCAGCAAAGCTGGCTGGAGAATTCTGGGAGCTGAAGTCCTTCAGACTTAAAGTTGCAAAGGTTAGAGACCCCTGTCCTTGAGGACCAACCATGAATAAAAGGAAAATTCTGGAAAACTCTGAGTGGGTATTATGATCTCTGTTTAGGACGTCACAGGAGACCGGGACCTTATTATTGCGGAGGTTAGAGGTGGAGTTCTTGCCTCCCAAGCAGGAGGTTGTGAGTTCGATCCTAGGTAGAGGGCACACATAGGGTCTCCTGCTTGGGCAGGGGGTTGGACTAGATGACCTGCCAGGTCCCTTCCAACTCTGTTCATCTGTTAAAGGTTGAAGGAGATCTAGAAAGCAATGAGGACAACTCCTAAGAGTTGGGTTCTCAAACTTTTGACCCCCTTTCAGTTGGGTGGACTTCAACTCCCAGTATTCCCCAGCCAGACATGTTGGGCTATGGAATTCTGGGAGTTGAAGTCCATCTGTCTTCAAACATGCTGGCTGGGGAATTATGGAAGTTGAAGTCCATGCATCTTAAAGGACGATAGCTGGGCAAGTCTGGGAGTAAGTCCATTGTAAAGCAGGATGGCTGGGGAATTCTGGGACTTGGAGTCCATCCTACCTTAAATCTTGCTGGCTGGGGCCTTCTGGGAATTGAAGTCCACACATCTTCAAGTCAGTGAAGTTGAGCAACCTGTAATTACTTACACAGATAGTTACCGTAAGTTACACATAGTTACCTGTATAGTTTACCCCAGGGATGTCAAACTGGATTTCATTGAGGGCTGCATCAGGGTGGGCGTGGCGTGGGCGTGGCCAGCTCGACATCACTCGTGACGTGCCTGTAGTGGCCCAAGTGCTCTGCCATTAAAAATGGGCTCCTGACCTCTGTTTTCAGCTAGGATGTTCTCCTGCAGCCCTCTGCCAATGACAATGGAGGTCGTAAGAGCCCCCCAAGGAGGAAGGGATGAAGGAAGGAAGGAAGGGATGAAGGAAGGAATGAATTAATGGATGAAGGAAGGAAGGAAAGAAGGAAGGAAGGAGGAGATAAAGGAAGGAAGGAAGGATGAAGGAATAGATGAAGGAAGGAGGGGATGAAGGAATGAAGGAATGGGTGAAGGAAGGAAGAAAGGATGAAGGAATGAAATGGATAAAGGAAGGAAGGGATGAAGGAAGGAAAGAAGGGATGAATGGATGAAGGAAGTAAGGAAAGAAAGAAGGAAGGAAAGGAGGGAGGGAGGGAGGAAGGAATAGATGAAGGAAGGAAGGAAGGCATGAAGGAATGAAGGAATGCATGGAAGGAAGGGATGGATGAAGGAAGGAAGGAAAGAAGGGATGAATGGAGGAAGAAAGGAAGGATGAAGGAAGGAAAGGATGGAGGGAGGAAGGAATAGATGATGGAAGGAAGGTTGAATGAAAGAATGGGTGAATGGATGAAGGAAGGAAAGAAAGGAAGGAGGGATGAAGGAATGAAGGACTGGATGAAGGAAGGAAGGAAGGAAAGGATGAAGGAGGGAATGAGGGAATGAAGGAAGGGATTAATGAATGGTTGAAGGAAGGATGAAGGAAGGAAGGAAGGAAAGAAAGAAAGAAAGAAGGAAGGAAGGAAGGAAGGAAGGAAGGGATGGATGGATGGATGGATGGATGAATGAATGAATGAATCAATCAATCCAGTCTATGAGAAGTCAAAGGACCACTCTCTATGCTGTTGAAAGTGGAGTGGTCTTCATTACCAGGGAAAGGAGAATATTTATAGCTCAGAGTCCTTCGTGCTCTCTGAGCTTGGTGGATTTTTTGCACATGTTTCATGACCCAGCTAAGTAACATCATCAGTACTAGAAGGGAGTGAGGGTTGCAGAGAGGAGCAGGAGGAGGAGGAGGATTGTGGGCTCCTTGGTGGTTTTCTTACAGATGTTTAATCAACAAACTAGCTAACGCGATCAGTGCTAGAAGCGAGTGCGTTTTGCTCCCAGCTTATATTCCCTGGAGCCCAGCCACTAGAACGGCTAGAACGGGGGTCTTGACATTGAGCGGTCAACTTCAGCCCCCCTTCCCAGAATTCCCAAGCCAGCCGCGTGGCTAGGGAATTCTGGGAATCGAAGTCCACAAGTCTTCGTACAGTTGCCAAGTTTCAAGACCCCCTGCGCTGGGGTACCCAACTTGAGTAGCCCACCAGTCCCTTCTTCTCCTCTTGGATGGGTTGAGGAGAGGAAGCCAAGATTCCATCCCTGGGACAGGAGAGGTCAATGGCCCAGAAGGTTCCACCCCATTGGTCAGTGACCTCAGAGATGGGCGGGGGCTTTGCTCCCTGCTTCACAATGGGGCTTCTCGGAGAGAAGGTGGGAAGCGGAAGATGGCTCCGTTGAGCTTTGGCTCCCGCCGGCTTTCAGCGTCTTCGTTTTGCAGGTGAGATTTGGGGCCTGCTGGTTGAGAGGCCTGGAGCCCACAGGTCAAAAGCTAAAATATCTGAAGGGCTTCCCCAAAGAAGAGGGAGTCCATCTCTTCTCCAAAGCACCAGAAAGTAGGAGAAGCTGCAACGGATGGAAACTAATCAAGGAGAGAAGCAACCTGGAACTAAGGAGGGACTTCCTGACAGGACAATTGATCGGTGGAAAGGGTGGCCTTCAGAAGTTGGGGTGCTCCATCACTGGGTTTTGGTGAGAAGAGACTAGCCTCCAGCCAACCAGAAATTCATTTATTGATCCATCCATCCATCCATTCATTTATCATCTCAATCTCTCTCTCTCTCTCTCTCTCTCTCTCTCTCTCTCTCTCTCTCTCTCTCTCTCTCTCTCTCTCTCTCTCTCTCTCTCTCTCTCTCTCTCTGTCACACATGCACACACACACGTATATCTATCACCTATATCATTATCTCTCATCTCTCATCCATCCATCCAATCATGCATCCAGCAATTCATCCATCCATTCATCTATCCATCCATCAGTCCTTCTCTCCCTGTATCCCTCCAGCCAGCCAGGCATCAATTTATTTATCGATCAATTCATCCATCCATCATGCCCCCCTCTCATCTATGCATATCTATCACCTATCTAGTTATCTCTCTCATCTATCATCCATCCATCCAATCATGTATCCAACATCTATCCATTCATTCATCTATCCATCAATTCACCCATCCATCTATCCATCCATTCATCCATCCATCCATCCATCCATCCATTCATCTTCCAACCATCCATCCATCAATTCATCCATCCATCTGTCCATTCATCCATCCATCTATCCATCAATTCATCCATCCATCAATTCCGCTAGATATCAGATATTAGAACGACCACGGACCTCCGCTCCTTCCGCCTGAAATTGAAGACTCATCTTTTCCGCCTGGCCGGCCTAGGGTAGTCTCTCTCTCTATGGGTTTTCAAATGTATATTTATATTTAGTGGGGATTTTTAGTTAAGGGATTTTAGCACAGGAATTAGTTTAATCTGTTTTAAATTTGTATGTATTTTGTATATTTATTGCTTTTATTCTCCCTGTGCACCGCCCCGAGTCCCTGTGGGGAGAGGGAGCGGTCAATAAATTCAACATTATTATTATTATTATTATTATTATTATTATAATTCATCCATCCATCTGTCCATCCATCCATCCATCCATCCATCTGTCCATTCATCCATCCATCAATCCATCCATCCATCCATTCATTCATCTATCCATCCATTCATCCATCTGTCCATCTGTCCATTCATCCATCTATCCATCAATTCATCTATCCATCCATTCATCTATCCATCAATTCATCCATCATGCCCCCCTCTCATCTATGCATATCTATCACCTATCTAGTTATCTCTCTCATCGATTATCCATCCAATCACACATCCAACATCTGTCCATCCATCCATCCATCCATCCATCCATCCATCCATTCATTCATCTATCCATCCATCCATCCATCCATCTGCCCAGCCATCCAGCAAATCATCCATCATCCATCCATCCATCCATCCATCCATCCATCCATCCAGCCAGCCAGCCAGCCAGCCAGCCAGCCAGCCAGCCAGCCAGCCAGCCAGCCAGCCAGCCAGCCAGCCAGCCAGCCAGCCAGCCAGCCAGCCAGCCAGCCAGCCAGCCAGCCAGCCAGTCCCCATTCCCTCCAGATCACCTCTAGCTTCATGACTTTTTGAGCCCTCTACCCAATTCTGGTCTTTTCTAGGGAAGCTGCTGCTTGCTGACCCACCATGGTTTGGACCACCATAGGAGTCCAGAAGGAGCAACAGCATGTGGGAAACGCTAATGACCAGCTTCAACTTCTGCCTCCTGGTCTGGTCTGTCTACTACTTCTTGGGGAACGAGTGGGCCCACGAACAGTTCTTCAGCAACTTCGGGATGGACCCCATGGCCTTCCCTTTTGTGGATCTCCTCCGCTTCAGCTGCCACCTTAGAGTCCGCATGTACTACTACGTTGTCTCGGGTTTGCTCCTCGTGTTCCTCTCGGCCATCTTCTCCTGGGTCCAAGAGAAGCTCTGAACTTGCACCACGCATGGTAATAAAGTCACCAGATGGTTTCGTGGTCATCTTCCGCTTCCCCTTGGCTTAAATTTAAATTTTTCAGATTGAAAAAAAAAGAAAGGCATGTGACTCGATCCGGTCCCCCCAATAGATCTTGTCAGGGTTCCGATGGATGGCCTAATCCATCCATGAGCTTCGAGCCAAGTTTCAAAGGAAATCCAGTGATTTATTCGTAGCAACATGTCTGCCGTATCCAAATGAAGCCAGTTCTGACCCCACGTGATTTACGGCCCAACCATGACCCTGTTTCCCCTCTCCTCCCACGGTGTGTCATAAATCACATTCTCCAATGGAATACTTTTGCAGGCTGTAGAAACCCCCACCTCTCTAGCTGTCTCTGGTAACCTGAGATAAAATCTGGAGACAGGCAAGCATCGAATGTGCTTCTGGTCATAGAACTTCTCCCTCCTGCTTGTGGCAACTCAAGAGCAGGCGAGGAGTGCTTTGTGAATTGACAGATACAGTGATCCCTCGTTTTTTGCGGTTAATGGGGACCGGAACCTTCTGCGAAAACTGAAAAACCGCGAAGTAGGATTCGCAATACACTCTACCGGAAACTTGAGTTGGTGGACCGTTTAAAGCAAGCACTAGGGGGCGCTTGCCTCCTACCGATGCATTTTTTTTCTATTCTGTATTTTTGAAAAACCCGCGAAGCACTGAAGCCGCGAAACATGAAGCCACGAAAAACGAGGGATCACTGTAAATGGAATTTATACTGGCATTAAAACAAAAAAACAAAGAACTCACTCTAAATCAGAAAGAAAGCTGAATACATCGATTAAAAGACACGGGTTGGGAAAGAGAAATTAAAAAAAGAACCCAGCTGATTAGAGGTAGTCCTAAGCTTACAACCAGAATCGAGGCCACAGTTGTCATTGCAAAGCGGGTCAGTTGTTAAGTGAGGCTTGCCACATTTTATGACCTTTTTTGGCACGCTTGTTAAGCAAATAATGCAGTTGTTAAGGGGAATCATATGGACGTTAAGTGAATCTGGCTTCCCCCATTGATTTTACTTGTTGGAAGCCGGCTGGGAAAGTTACAAATGGTGGACACATGTTGAGATGAGGTACAAGATGGTAAGAGAAGAGAAGAGAAAGAGAAGAGAAGAGGAAGAGAAGAGAAGAGAAGAGGAAGAGGAAGAGGAAGAGAAGAGAAGAGAAAGAGAAAGAGAAGAGAAGAGGAAGAGGAAGAGGAAGAGGAAGAGAAGAGAAAGAGAAGAGAAGAGAAGAGAAGAGGAAGAGGAAGAGGAAGAGGAAGAGAAGAGAAGAGGAAGAGGAAGAGAAGAGGAAGAGGAAGAGGAAGAGAAGAGAAGAGAAAGAGAAGAGAAGAGGAAGAGGAAGAGGAAGAGAAGAGGAAGAGAAGAGAAGAGGAAGAGAAGAGAAAGAGAAGAGAAGAGAAGAGGAAGAGGAAGAGACGAGGAAGAGGAAGAGAAGAGAAGAGAAGAGGAAGAGAAGAGAAGAGAAGAGAAAGAGAAGAGAAGAGAAGAGGAAGAGAAGAGAAGAGAAGAGAAAGAGAAGAGAAGAGAAGAGAAGAGGAAGAGGAAGAGAAGAGAAGAGAAGAGGAAGAGGAAGAGAAGAGAAGAGAAGAGGAAGAGAAGAGAAGAGAAGAGAAAGAGAAGAGAAGAGAAGAGGAAGAGAAGAGAAGAGAAGAGAAAGAGAAGAGGAAGAGAAGAGAAGAGAAGAGGAAGAGGAAGAGAAGAGAAGAGGAAGAGAAGAGGAAGAGAAGAGATAAGAGACAAGAGATAAAGTAGGATGCAAATAAGAGATGAGAGTTGAGAGAGAAGAGAGAAGAGATGAGATAAGGTAGGATGAGATAAGAGGTAAAAGATAAAAGAAGAGGTAAGAAATAAGAAATAAAAGAGAAAGGAAGAGAAAAGAGATAAAAGATAAGGAGAGATAAGATGAGAATGAGAGATAGGATGAGATAAAAGATGAGAGATGAAAGAGAAGAGAAGATGGGATGAGATGAGATAAGAGATGATAAATGACGAGAGATGAGAGATAGAAGAGAAGAGATAAAAGAGTTAAAAGATAAGAGATGACAGATAAGAGATAAAAGAGAAGAAAGAGAAAAGAAAAAAGAGTGGAAAGACGAGAGATGAGGGATAAAAGAGAAGAGATAAAAGAGTTAAAAGAGAAGAGATGACAGATAAGAGATAAAAGAGAAGAAAGAGAAAAGAAAAAAGAGTGGAAAGACGAGAGATGAGAGATAAAAGAGAAGAGATAAAAGAGTTAAAAGATAAGAGATGACAGATAAGAGATAAAAGAGAAGAAAGAGAAAAGAAAAAAGAGTGGAAAAATGAGAGATGAGAGATAAAAGAGAAGAGATAAAAGAGTTAAAAGAGAAGAGATGAGAGAAAAGAGATAAAAAAGAAGAGAAAAGGGATAAGAGAGATAAAAGAATGAAAAAGATGAGAGATGAGTTCTCCACCCAAGGGCAACCAACAACGCCCAACTTGACTTGTAGGATCAGCTGTGCCCCTAGCTGGGTTTGTGACATCAGTGGTCAAGCAGAGTTGCCTCCCCTAAGGTGGACAGTCTCCTTTGGCTGGGATGGGGAAGGGGAGATACCTCGCCCCGTAAATGGATCCAGGGATCACACACAAGGCCGGACGCGGAGAACAACATCAAATGCTGAACTGACTTTATGAAACAGGTAAGTCAAAGTGGGGCCATCCAGGTGGGATGGTTCATGGCTGCTTTCAGGGACCTTCGGAAGATTTCATCCAAGCTCAGTTGAACTTCATTGCAAGCGTTGAGCTTGATGGACTTTGCCCAATTTCTCAACCCCAGCAGCTTTAGGATGGGTGGACTTCAACTCCCAGAATTCCCCAGCCAGCTTATTAATTATTCTATTCTATCATTTGTTTGATGTTAATGTAACTCTTGTCCCGAATCGAATTATCCTGTGGCAAGATGGCTGGGGAGAGTTGGCCATGGCGAGTTGGCCATGGTGAGTTGATCGGGGTGTCCATGGGGAGATGTTCATGGCAAGTTGACCATGATGAGTTGGCCATAGCAAGTTAGCCATGGCAAGTTGACCATGGTGAGTTGATTGGGGTGAGTTGACCATGTTGAGTTGGCCATGACAAGTTGACCATGACAAGTTGGCTGTGGTGAGGTGTCCATGGTGAGTGAGTTGGCCATGGGAAGTTGACCATGGTGAGTTGATTGGGGTGAGTTGGCCATGTTGAGTTGTTCATGGCAAGTTGACTATGGCGAGTTGTCCATGGTGAGTTGGCCAGGGTGAGTTGGCCATAGCAAGTTGTCCATGGTGAACTGTCATAGACCCGGGTTTCCACATACCATCTGAATGGTCTTCTGCTCAGGGCCAGCCCCACCTCTGTGTCCCACCGGTGCCGCTGTAGAATGTATGCCCCATTTCTGTTCCTCTCCAGGGCCACCACCATGGATAGCCTGGAGACACCGCTACCATCATTGCCGCCATTGACCCCGTTCCTGTTATCTCCGAGTGGCCAAGTAGCCGAGGCAGCCCCCAGAGACGACGGTGGGTTTCTGGACGCCGTCCTCAGTGGCCTCCGGATGCTCATCAGCATCATCGTCTTCCTGGGCCTTTGTGCGTTCACCGCCTACGTGGCCCTGCTCTGCACCACCCTCTTCTTTGCCGCCCTCCAGGTCTTCTTCAGCACCCTCGTCCCGTCGGCCCTGCTCATCTTCCAGTTCTTGCTGTCTGCCCTGCTTCTCCTCTGCTGCCTGCAGTGGATGAGGGAGATTTTGACCCTCCAGTTCCGTTGCAACGAACCTCTTTGATGAGCCTGACTTGAATAGAGAACCTTGGAGGACCAAGTCCCAGGCTGAATTTCTTGGGAAGGGAAGGGAGGAGGGCTCCAAGAAACCCCCCCTCCTCCTCCCCCGGGTTGGTGAGGCTCAGGAGGCGGTTCTGAACAACAGAATAGCAGAGTTGGAGAGGGATCTTGGAGGTCTTCTAGTCCAACCTCCTGCAAAGGGTTGGCCATTCTTAAAGACCTCCAGAGATGGAGCAGCTACAACTTCTGGAGGCCAGTTGCTCCACTGGTTAATTGCTCAGGAAGTTTCTCCTTAATTCCAGGTTGCTTCTCTCCTGGATTAGTTTCCACCCATTGCTTCTTATTCTACCCTCAGGTGCCTTGGAGAATAGCTTGACTCCCTCTTCTTTGGGGAAACCCCTGAGATATTGGAAGGTTGCTATCATGTCTCCCCTGGTCTTTCTTTTCATTAAACTAGACCTCCCCAGTTCCTGCAACCGTTCTTCATATGTTTTAGTCTCCAGTCCCCTAATCATCTTGGTTGCTCTTCTCTGCACTCTTTCTAGACTTATCTGGTGGCAACCTGTTCCACTGATTAATTGTTATAATTGTCAGCAAATTTCTCCTTAATTCCAGGTTGCTTCTCTCCTGGATTAGTTTCCACCCATTGCTTCTTGTCTTGCCTTCAGGGGCTTTGGAGAACAGCTTGACTCCCTCTTCTTTGTGGCAACTCCTGAGCTACTGGAAGACTGCTATCCTGTCTCCCCTGGTCCTTCTGTTCATTAAACTAGACGCACCCAGTTCCTGCAACCGTTCTTCATATATGTTTGAGCCTCCAGATCCCTAGTCCTCTTTGTTGCTCTTCTCTGCACTCTTTCTAGAGTCTCCACATCTTTTTTACATTGTGGCGACCAAAACTGGAAGCCGTATTCCAGGTGTGGCCTTCTCAAGGCCTTGTAAAACAATACTAAGACTTCATGTGCCCTCTGTTAACATGTATTTCATGTCCAGATCAAGCCTTAAGCTGCCCCCAATGAAACCACCTTCCTGATTTTGCTGTTGGCCAGAAACACATCAACGCACCAGTGGGACAACTTGCCTCCAGATGTTGTGGGGGCTCCATCCCTGGAGGCTTTGAAGAAGAGATTGGTCTGGAATGATATAGGGACTCCTGGTTGAGCAGGGGGTTGGACTAGAACAGGGGTCTCCAACCTTTGCAACTTTAAGTCTGAAGGACTTCAGCTCCCAGACTTCTCCAGCCAGCAAAGCTGTCAGTGTCAGGGCCTGGGCCAGGGGTCTCCAATCTTTGCAACTTTAAGTCTGAAGGACTTCAGCTCCCAGAGTTCTCCAGCCAGCAAAGCTGTCAGTGTCAGGGCCTGGGCCAGGGGTCTCCAACCTTTGCAACTTTGCTGGCTGGAGAATTCTGGGAGCTGAAGTCCTTCAGACTTAAAGTTGCAAAGGTTGGAGACCCCTGGACTAGAAGACCTCTAAGGTCCCATTCCAACTCACTTGTTCTATGAATTGTTCTAAGAATCCAGCATCATTCTTGTCCTGCCTTCAGGTGTTTATCCCTAAAGAAGAGGGGAGGAGGAACCTATTCTTCAGGAGAATAGGTTGTCCCCCTCTTCTTTAGGGCAGCCCCTCAAATATTGGAAGACTGCTGTCATCTCATCCCTAATCCTCCCCCCCCCCATTAAACTAATGGAATTCCTGCCACCGTTCTTCCTATGTTTTGGCCTCCAGTCCCCTCATCCTCTTTGCTGCTCTTCTCTGCACTCTTTCCAGAGTCTTCGCATCTTTGTTGTATCATGCTGACCAAAAACTCTCTTCAATTATCTATATAAATAAATATGTAACAAGACTTTGTTCAAAACCGCTAATTTCCGAAAGTCCTGCCCCGATCGCTTCCAAATTTTCACACAATGTTCCTTTCAAGTATGGCACCAGTGATATATATAGAGATTGTGTAGATGTCACACCTGTGCCAGGTAGATGCAATGGAAATGTAAAAAATTGTAAAAGAAGGTAGGTAGATGGGTACAGAGAGAGCAGTGGGCCACAGGTATTATGTCATCCTTTATGACATAAAATACTCTGTCCATAAGATGCAAGGAGAAATACAGTAGGTAGGTAGGTAGGCAGCTATAGGGATAGAGAGAGGGAGGGAGAAATGCAGTAGGTAGGTAGGTGGAAAAATACAGTAGGTAAGTAGGTAGGTAGAGTGAGAGAGGTAGAAATGCAGTAGGTAGGTAGGTAGGTAGAGGGAGAAATACAGTAGGTAGGTAGATAGGGGAAAGAGAGAGGGAGGGAGAAATACAGTAGATAGGTAGGTAGGTAGATAGAGGGAGAGATGGAGAAATACAGTAGGTAGGTAGGTAGGGGAGAGAGAGAGGGAGGGAGAAATACGGTTGGTAGGTAGGTAGGTAGGTAGGTAGAGGGAGAAATACAGTAGATAGGTAGGTAGGGGAAAGAGAGAGGGAGGGACAAATACAGCAGGTAGGTAGTTAGGTAGGTAGGTAGGTAGGTGGAAAATACAGTAGGTAGGTAGGTAGGTAGAGGGAGAGATGGGGAAATACAGTAGGTAGGTAGGTAGGTAGGTAGGTAGAGGGAGAGATGGGGTAATACAGTAGGTAGGTAGGTAGGTAGAGGGAGAGATCTGGAAATACAGTAGGTAGGTAGGTAGGTAGAGGGAGAAATACAGTAGGTAGGTAGGGGAAAGAGAGAGGGAGGGAGAAATGCAGTAGGTAGGTACTCCCCTGTCGCTCCTTTATTATTTCCTTTGGGAGGGGCCATTCATCGTCCACCTGTGGCCTTACTCCCAAGCCAACCCCTGTTCTTTAGCTGTTTCCTTCGTCTGGCAACTCACTGGGAACAGGCTCACGCTGTTCTTCTTCCTCACTGATGTCTGACTCCGAAGGCAGCTGATAACTGTCGGATGGCCTTGGTCCCCTCTCTGCCTCCGACACAGAGCCCTCCTCAGAGCCTCCCCCAGACTCCAGGACTGGCCCAGGTTCCTCCCCAACCCTCCCCACTGTCTGAATCTGCTGTTAGAGCTGCTGGCCACTGGCGGACGACAACAGTTCTGGGAGTGGAGCAGTGGTGGGTTTCTGCAGGCTCGCACCTACTCGCGAGAGCCGGTTGGTGAAATTTAGAGAACCGGTGAGAGGGGGTTCCACTGGCGTACCTGGAAGTAAATCTGGCCCGCCGCTGCCAGTGACCCAACGGGAAGGAAAGGAAAGGAAAGGAAGGAAGAAAGGAAAGAAAGAAAGAAAGAAAGAAAGAAAGAAAGAAAGAAAGAAAGAAAGAAAGAAAGAAAGAAAGAAAGAATTTATCATCACATTTGAGTCCAAAATTTTGGTTGCTAAGCAAGAGCGTTGTTAAATGAGTTTCACCACATTTTAAAAGGTGGCCACTCCCACCTGTCACATGACTGCCAAGCCACGCCCACAAAATAGGCCACACCTAGAGAGGAGGTTCTAAAAAATTTGAAACCCACCACTGGAGTGGAGGCATCTAATCAATCAGTCAAAGAACTGTTGAACAATGGAATACATTGTCTCTGGAGTTGTGTATTCTTCATTAAGGTCCATTAGAGGCTCCGGAACTTGGCGAGGGGTCATGTGCGCATGTACA
This sequence comes from Rhabdophis nuchalis, assembly GCA_039707465.1. Taxonomy (NCBI): domain Eukaryota; kingdom Metazoa; phylum Chordata; class Lepidosauria; order Squamata; family Natricidae; genus Rhabdophis; species Rhabdophis nuchalis. The sequence continues at coordinate 1,165,121 of CM077648.1, forward strand.
GGTGGGCGGGGAATTGGTGTGGGCACACACACATGGACAATTGTGGCACGCCATAAGTAAATGGCTCTCCATCACTGGACTAAACAGTCACTCATCTGAAATGGTATAGGTTCTCCTGCTTGAGGAAGGGGGCTGGACTAGGAGACCTCCAAGGTCCCTTCACCTCTGTTATTTTATAAGGCTCTCCTGCTTGAGCAAGGGGGCTGGACTAGAAGACCTCCAAGGTCCCTTCCAACTCTTGTTATTCTGTAAGGCTCTTCTGCTTGAGCAAGGGGGCTGGACTAGAAGACCTCCAAGGTCCCTTCCAACTCGGTTATTCTGTAAGGCTCTCCTGCTTGAGCAATGGGGCTGGACTAGAAGACCTCCAAGGTCCCTTCCAACTCGGTTATTCTTTAAGGGTCTCCTGCTTGAGCAAGGGGGCTGGACTAGAAGACCTCCAAGGTCCCTTCCAACTCGGTTATTCTTTAAGGGTCTCCTGCTTGAGCAAGGGGGCTGGACTAGAAGACCTCCAAGGTCCCTTCCAACTCTTGTTATTCTGTAAGGCTCTTCTGCTTGAGCAAGGGGGCTGGACTAGAAGACCTCCAAGGTCCCTTCCAACTCGGTTATTCTGTAAGGCTCTCCTGCTTGAGCAATGGGGCTGGACTAGAAGACCTCCAAGGTCCCTTCCAACTTGGTTATTCTGTAAGGGTCTCCTGCTTGAGCAAGGGGGCTTGACTAGAAGACCTACAGGGTCCCTTCCAGCTCTATCCTTTTTTTAGAAGCTGGCCGGGCAATTCCAGGAGTTCAAGTCTACTCATCCTAAAGTCCCCAAGGTTGTGAAATATTGACCTGGGTAATCCCCAAAGTCCCTTCTGAAGCTTAGAGTCTATAAACCTCCAACTCCATAATTCCCAGCATTCTATTGGCCTTGTGTTGTTGAGCCGAAGACACCCCGTTGAGTAACCCCTAGTCTTAGGACTGTCCACAGGCCAAGAATTAGAAGCTGGTTTTTTTCCTTCTTTACAGCATTCCATCTCTTTTTTCAAGCTAGTTCCGCTTTTATTCGGCTTCCGAATAAAAAGAGAAGAAGAAAAATAGGAGATAAATAAGAGTTCTAAGGAGCAACTGGTGGGAGAAGAGAGAGAGAGAGAGTGAGAGAAAGAAAGAAAGAAAGAAAATCAGAGAGAGGGGAGAAAAACAAAGAAAGAAAGAAAATCAGAGAGAGGGGGAAAGAAAGAAAGAAAGAAAGAAAGAAAGAAAGAAAGAAAGAAAGAGAAAATCAGAGAGAGGGGGAGAGAAAGAAAGAAAGAAAGAGAGAGAGAGAGAGAAGAGAGAAACACAGAGAGAGGGGGGAGAGGAGAGGGAGAGAGATGCACACAGAGACAGAAAGAAGAGAGAGGAGAGAGGAAAGAAAGAGAAACACGGAGAGAGAGAGAGAGGGAGAGGAGAGGGAGAGAGAGAGAGAATGAGAGACAGAGACATTGAAAGAAAAAGAAAGAAAGAAAGAAAGAAAGAAAGAAAAAGAAAGAAAGAAAGAAAGAGAAGAGAGAGGAGAGAAAGAAAATCAGAGAGTGGGAGAGAGAGAGGGAGAGAGAGAAGAGAGAAACACAGAGAGAGGGGGGGGGAGAAGAGAGGGAGGGAGAGAACGCCATAGGGAGTGAGAGAGAGAGAGAGATGCACACAGAGAGACAGAAAGAAGAGAGAGGAGAGAGGAAAGAAAGAGAAACAGAGAGAGAGAGAGAATGAGAGACAGAGACAGTGAAAGAAAAAGAAAGAAAGAAAGAAAGAAAGAAGAGAGAGGAGAGAGGAAAGAAAGAGAAACACAGAGAGGAGAGGAAAGGGAGAGGGAGAAAGCCACAGGGAGAGAGAAGAGAGAGAGAGAAACAGAGAGGGAGAGAGAGAGAGAATTTCATTGTAGATCTAGGAGAGAAGTTTTGCTCCTAAGAGATGCTACTCTGTGGATGGCCAGGCTAATTTGTGACATCAGTGGCCACAGCGTGAGGTCACAACTTGCTGTCCCTCAGGCTAGTGGGCCTTACAAGGACACAAACTCTTTGGAGGTGAACACCTGGGGAGAGAGTCACCGATTGGGGGAACACCGAGGAGAAGGAATGAAGCCAGAACTGGAGTAGAAAGGCAGCTCCTAAGGGCAAACATGGAGAGCATCCGGTAAGTCCAAAGACATCTGTCGACATCTGGAGAAGGTGTTTGGTCAAGCCGTAAAAACGAAGGAAGAAGAGCACTCAGGGCTGGGGCTTCCCATCATCCTCATCCTACGGGGTGAGAATCGCCAGCCCAACAGATGGGGAGACCCTAAGATTGGAGGGTGCTGAGTTCAGATCTTTGCCAAGTGCTGGTCAGAGGTTGCTCCTCCACCCGTGGTTGGCTTTGGTCGGACTTCGTGGGTGGACGAATCCAACGAAACGGGATCCTTGAAAACATGGATCAAGTCGAGGGAGCCAACATCGGAGGAAACAGACCATTGTTTGTGAGGGAAGAGAATCTGTGCAGCTCAAGAGCTGAGCTCCTTGGGGCTCCCTTGAGCTTGGTTGTTTTAGCAGAGTAAACAAGAGTTGGAAGGGACCTTCGAGGTCTTCTAGTCCAATCCCTTGCTCAGGCAGGAGACCCTGTGCCCTTTGAAGCGAGTGGCTGTCCAATCTCTTCTTAGAAACTTCCAATGAACTTCTGGTGGCCAGCTGTTCCGCTGGTTAATTGTTCTCACTCTCAGCAAATTCCTCCTTAGTTCCAGGTTACTTCTCTCCATGATTAGTTTCCATCCGCTGCTTCTTGTTCTGCCCTCAGGTGCCTTGGAGAATAGCTTCACTCCCTCTTCTTTGGGGCAGCCCCTCAAATCTCGGAAGACTGCTATCATGTCGCCCCTAGTCCTTCATTAAACTAGACCAGGGGTCGACAAACAGTGGCTCTGGAGCCGCATGTGGCTCTTCCATCCCTCTGCTGTGGCTCCCTGTCGCTTCCGCAATTGACAGGGCTTTAGGTTAGGATAGGTACAGGAAAAAGGATGCTGTGCTAGGAGGAGACTCTATGGTGGGGGGAAACCGGACTTTCGGTCAGCTCCAGAATTGAACGGGGGGCTTCGGGTTAGTGTCTTTGTGGCTCTTTGAGTGTTGAAGGCTGCCATCCTCTGAACTAGACATTTTCTTGCAGATGTTTCATGACCCAAGTAGTAAACCTCATCTGTGCTAGGAGAGAGTAAGTAGAGGATGAGGAGGATGAGAGGATCCTTGGAGAGAGAGGGAGAGAGAGAGAGAGAGACAGACAGACAGACAGAGAGAAGAGAGAGAGAGGAGAGAGGAGAGGAGAAAGAGAGAAAAAGAGGGGAAAAAGAGAGGAGAGAGTGGAAGAGAGAAAAAGAAAGTGATAAAAAGAGATAGAGGCAGAAAGAGTGAGAAAAGAAGAAAGAAGAGAAGAGAGAGACAGAAAGAAAAGAGAGGAGAGGAGACAGAGCAGAAAAAAGAGAAGAGAGAGAGACAAAGAGAGAGAAGAGAGAAGAGAGAAAGGGCGAAAAGAGAGAGAGACAGAGAGAAAGAGAGAAAAAAGACAGGAGAGAGTGGAAGAGAGAAGAAAGAGAAAGAGTGATAGAAAGAGAGAGAGGCAGAGAGAGAGAGAAAAGAAGAAGAAAGAAGAGAGAAGAGAGAGACATGGAGAGTGGAAAGGAGACATAGAAGAAAGAAGAGAGAAGAGACAGAGAGAGAGAGAAGAGAGAGAGTGGGGGTTAAAGCTTTGTCTGGCCATTCACTGGCTCAATGGCCTTGAAACGGACATGAGCAGCGCCCCCTAGAGTCAGACACGACTAACAGGAAAGCTGCCTATTTAGCACAGCAGAGCGCAGGGAGCCATCCTAGCTGGGTGTTTCCTGGTTGTTGTGATTCCTGCCTTGACTTGGCGCATGCCTTGTGAGCTGCGGTGGCGCAGTGGTTAGCGTGCAGTACTGCAGGCTCCTTCTGCTGACTGCCGGCTGCCTGCAATTTGGCAGTTCGAATCTCCCCAGGCTCAAGGTTGACTCAGCCTTCCATCCATCCGAGGTGGGTCAAATGAGGACCCCGATTGTTGGGGGGACAAGAGGCTGGCTCTGTCAACCGCTTAGAGAGGGCTGGAAAAGCACCGTGAAGCGGTAGATAAGTAACTGCTATAGCTATTTTCCTTCCTTCCTTCCTTCCTTCCTTCCTTCCTTCCTTCCTTCCTTCCTTCCTTCCTTCCTTCTCCATTCATTCATTCATTCATTCATTCATTCATTCATTCATTCATTCCCTTTCTCATTCTCCCTCCTGGTGCTGCAGTGGTTAGAATGCAGTATTGCAGGTTAACTCTGCCCACAGCCAGGAGTTCGATCCTGACCAGCTAATCATTGACTCAGCCTTCCGTCCTTCCGAGGTGGGTCAAACGAGGACCCCGATGGTTGGGGGGACAAGAGGCTGACTCTGTCAATCCCTTAGAGAGGACTGGAAAAGCTCTGTGAAGCGGTAGATAAGTCTAAGTGCAATTGCTATTCCTTCCTTCCTTCCTTCCTTCCTTCCTTCCTTCCTTCCTTCCTTCCTTCCTCCCTCCCTCCCTCCCTCCCTGCCTGCCTGCCTGCCTGCCTGCCTGCCTGCCTGCCTGCCTGCCTTCCTTCCTTCCTTCCTTCCTTCCTTCCTTCCTTCCTTCCTGTTAAAATGCAGGATTGCAGGCTAACTCTGCCCACTGCGAGGTGTTTGATTCTTATTGGCTCCAGGTTGACTCAGCCTTCCGTCCTTCCGAGGTGGGTCAAAGGAGGACCCCGATGGTTGGGGGGACAAGAGGCTGGCTCTGTCAACCCCTTAGAGAGGGCTGGAAAAGCTCCGTGAAGCGGTAGATAAGTCTACGGGTTGTTGCTGTTGTCAACGCTGAACTTTTCTTTCCTTGCGTTGTGGGTTTTGGGTTGCCTGGTGGGCTAATTTTGTTTGGGGAAAGGTTCAAGTGCCTTGTGGCGCGACTGGCCGTTGCTCTGCGAAGGAGCATCGGTCTGCTTTTGCCTGGACTTAATTGGGACAGTTTGGGGGTTTCGAGTGCAGGGAACTGCTGGGGAACATTAATAAACCCACCAAACCACCGTTGTGTGTGTGTGTGCGTGTGTGAGTGAGTGAATGGGACAGCACAAAAGTGTTGTGGCCCACCAACGGCCAGGGGAGCTGGCGGCAGATTCAGACAGTGAGGAGGGTTGGGGAGGAACCTGGGCCAGTCCTGGAGTCTGGGGAAGGCTCGGAGGAGGGATCTGTGTCGGAGGCAGAGAGGGGGCCAGGGCCCTCTGACAGTGATCAGCTGCCTTCGGAGTCGCACATCAGTGAGGCAGAAGAACAGCTGGAGCCTGTTCTCGGTGTGCGCATGCACAGAGCTGCCAGAAGGGAACAGTTAAGGAACAAAGGCCGACTCTGGAGTAAGGCCACGGGTGGATGGTGAATGGCCCCTCCCATAGGGAACAAAGAGGAGCGACAGGGGAGTGGAGTTTGCAGGAGACCATGAGTTCCATTCTTTTGGGTGAAGATCGGTTCCTGACTTCTTGCCAAGGAATTGCTGCTACAGCATGGAGTTTAGAAGATCTCGGCCTGGCAGCTCTCCAAGCCTGATCAAAGTCTGTGGTTGTCAATTCACCCTTGAAAAGCTTCACAAAAAGGGGTTTTTGTTGGGACAGGGCGCCTGCTTCGTGATTTGGGGAGGCCTCGGTCGGAACAAGATGGTCTCCCAAGTAGACCCTTCAACATCGGTCTCCTCTTTTTCTCCCGTACAGGCCCCAAGGAAGGTTTGGGGAGACCGTCTTCCCCGCGTCGCCCCCGAGTTCGAAACACAAGCTGGTCTTCGCCCTGGGCTCCATCGCCAGCAAATGCCTCGGGGCCGTCGAGCAGACGGTGTTGATGCTGGCCGTCTTGATCTACAGCATCTTCCTGGCCGAGATCCTCTTCCACGTCATCGTCTCCTTCTCCATCCCTCTGACCATCCTGCGCGACCACATGGTCCCCGCCTCGCTGGTCTTCCTCGACTCCTTAGCGCCGGCCAGCGAGATCTTCTACAACGACGTCCTGGGGGCCCTCCTGCTGTTCTTCAGCGCCCTCCTCCTCCCTCTGACGGCCGGCTGCTGCCTGCACCTCTTCCTCTTCCCCAGTTATTTCAAATTAGTGAAGCTCACCTGGTGAGCAGAGGTGGAGGCCAAAGAAAGAGGCTTCCCCCCCGGTTGGCGTTTTGTTATTTTTTGGGGGGGGCTCGGCTCCCCCGTTGGCAGCTCTGTCCTTCTTCTCCCTGAAGCTTCAGGTTTCCCGAGTTAGGATGTTTCGCTCCTGGACCCGTGGCTGGAATTGCCTTCACGAGAATATCGTCTTGATCGAAGACCCTCACGGGACGCCATGATTATAACTTTTAGCAAGCTCTGTTCCCCCCCCCCCGCCTCCCTGACATGTTTTTCCCCAGAGAGAGTTGTGTCGAAGCCGAACCCCAAATGTCTTGCAACAGGCCAAACGTAATCGGTGCCAAATTTGAAACCCCCCCGACTTTGGGTGCCGTGCGGGAGAACGCTTGCCCCTTCCTTTCCCCACATCCAGGATGGTTTGGGTGGTCTTGGCGAACGTTCGGGGCTTCTTGGCGAATAAACTAAGCACTCAAACAGAGGCGTCTTTGTTGGTTCCTAAGGGATCGTCGCTCTTTGGCCTCAAACGCCGTCTCTCCTCAAATGGTAACAACAACAAAAAAAGGATATAAATTTGAGATGATATTAGATATTATTGAAAAATCACAAGAACAGAAATTATGAGTTACATTAAGCGCAACGGAAAATAACAACAACAACAACAACAACAACAACAACAACAACAATAATAATAATAATAATAAATTTTAATTTATAACCCGCTCTCTCTCCCCGAAGGGACTCGAGGCGGGGCACAGGGAATTTAAAATACATATAAAATCACAAACATAGTACAATATAAAATAAAATTAAACTAACCCTGCACTAAAATCCCATATTAAAACTAAAAATTAATCGTTAAAAACCCTAAAAACAGTTGATTATCCTAGGCCGGCCAAGCAGAAAAAGTGTGTTTTTAATTTTTGACGGAAGGAGCGGAGGTCCGTAGTTGTTCTAATTTCGGGGGGAAGGTCGTTCCAGACGGTCGGGCCCGCCACAGAGAAGGCCCTTCCCATGGGCGTCGCCCGCTGGCACAGCCTAGTGGACGGCACCCGGAGAAGTTCCTCTCTGTGGGAGCGAATCGGCCGCAGGGATGTAAAAAATGATAGTTAATATGCGAGACCGTCTCCTGCTCCATACATCCCTCCGACCGATCCGCTCCCATAGAGAGGGCCTTCTCTGGGTGCCGTCGGCCGGGCAATGCCAGTTGGCGGCAGCCAGGGGAAGGGCCTTCTCTGTAGTGGGCCAAACCCTCTGGAACGACCTGCTCCCTGAACTCCGCACTACACGGACCTCCGCCTTTTCCACCAGCGTCTTAAAACGCATCTATTCCAACAAGCTGGCCTAGCATAACCACCCGATATGGACTTTTTATTAGCTATAAATTTTAATTAGAGGATTTTAAAATGTTTTTAGCACGGGGTAACTTAAGTTTAATAAGGTTTTAATAATGGTGTATTTATGTATGTATTGATTTTTAATTTTCCTGTGCGCTCCTTTTGTAGGAGAAGGTGCGGGTTATAAATTCGATAAAATAAATAATAACCGGTTGAAATTTTTATACTCCGACTATTAATAATTAAATAATTAGCTAGATGGTTATACTGTAGAATGTTACTGAAGAATTATTAATTAGTTAATAACTACCCATAAAACTTAAGATTGTTTTCATATTGTTATCGCATTTACATAGGTAGGTTGGGGAATGAAAAAAGGATGCTAATAGGTGGTCAGGTCCTAAAGACACTCTTAAAGAAGAAATAGATTGAAATTGAAACACTAGATAAGAATTTTGGGATATTGATATTAAGCTACATGATAAATTTTTGAGATTTAAAACTTATAAAATGAGATTATTCATGAATAATAATCATTTTAGAGATGCACAGAATTTATGAATACCCAGTCAATATGTCTTTTAAAACAGGGGTCTCCAACCTTTGCAACTTTAAGTCTGAAGGACTTCAGCTCCCAGACTTCTCCAACCAGCAAAACTGTCAGTGTCAGGGCCTGGGCCAGGGGTCCCCAACCTTGGCAACTTTAAGTCTGAAGGACTTCAGCTCCCAGACTTCTCCAACCAGCAAAGCTGTCAGTGTCAGGGCCTGGGCCAGGGGTCTCCAACCTTTGCAACTTTAAGTCTGAAGGACTTCAGCTCCCAGACTTCTCCAGCCAGCAAAGCTGTCAGTGTCAGGGCCTGGGCCAGGGGTCTCCAACCTTTGCAACTTTAAGTCTGAAGGACTTCAGCTCCCATAATTCTCCAGCCAGCAAAGCTTTCAGTGTCAGGGCCTGGGCCAGGGGTCTCCAACCTTTGCAACTTTAAGTCTGAAGGACTTCAGCTCCCAGACTTCTCCAGCCAGCAAAGCTGTCAGTGTCAGGGCCTGGGCCAGGGGTCTCCAACCTTTGCAACTTTAAGTCTGAAGGACTTCAGCTCCCAGACTTCTCCAGCCAGCTTTTGCTGGCTGGAGAATTCTGGGAGCTGAAGTCCTTCAGACTTAAAGTTGCAAAGGTTTTGGACCCCTGTTTTAAAAGATGCAATTTAGGGTGATAACTTTTCCTTTTTAAATTTATTTTCTTCTCTTGTTGTTTGTTTTATAAATAAAATGCCATTAGATAGTCATACATTACATATAAAGGGTTGTTGAAAAAAATTAGTAAGATTAAGGTTGGGATATAAGAATTGTAATAATTTGATATGAAAAACAAGCGATAATTACTGATGAAACTTATAGAAACCTGTGAATAACTGATATACTCTTTAAAATTGGCAATTTGTAATGCGAGATGGCTTTTTGAGGTTTTTTCTTGTTAAGTCTGTATTAATTGTGTTTATGCAAAATCAATAAAAATTAATTTTTTTAAAAAAAAGGAGGGGGTTTATTGGCAGACGGAATTATATATATATATGAGAGATAATTATCACAGCTCCTGTTCAGAGGTCCCTTTAAGGGGAGGAGACTCAACGTCATCCCTCTCTGCCCTTCGACTCATCCTAGAGATCAGAAATTTAACATATATATATAATTTCTTCCCGATCCTTTGAGGTCACAAGGGGAGCATGACTGTTCAGGAAAAAAACGAATGGATCCGACGAATTGCAGGTGGTGGGGTCCTGGATGCTCCCTCAGCTTGTTGGTTTCCTTGTCGACGTTTCCTGACCCACCCGTGGAACGTCATCAGTGCTAGGAGGGAGGGAGGCAGGAGTGAAATTCAGCCGGTTCTGACCGGTCCTGCAGAACCGGTAGCGGAAATTTTGAGTAGTTCAGAGTACCGTCGAATACCACCTCTGGCTGGCCCCAGAGAGGGGGGTGGGTGGGTGGGAAGGGGGATTTTGCAGTATCCTTCCCCTGCCACGCCCACCAAGCCACGCCCACAGAACCGGTAGTAAAAAAAAATTGAATTTCACCACCGGAGTGAAGTTTGCGGAAAGGAAAAGAAGGAGGAGGAGGAGGAAGAAGAGAAGGAATGTGGAGTCTTTGGTGCTCTCTGAGTTTGGTGGTTTGCTTGCAGACGTTTCACGACCCCACTAGGGAACATCATCAGGGCTGGAAGGGAGGGGGGGCTTAGGAGGAGGACTGAGGGGGTCCTTGGTGCGCTCTGATCTTGCTTGGAATTTTGCAGGCATTTTCTTACCCCGTTAGGTAACGTCATCTGTGCTAGAAAGGAAGTGGGGCTTGGTGCAGTTATCTAGCGCAGTATCTAGCACGGATGATGTTCCCTAGCTGGGTTGTGAAACGTCTGCGAGAAAACCGCCAAGCTCAGAGAGCACCAGGGATCCCACAGCCGCCCTCCTCCTCTCTCCCTCCTTTCTCCCTCCTCCCCTTCTTCCTCTTCTCCTTGTCCTCCTCCTCCTCCTCCCCTCCCCAAACCCGTCTCCTTTCTAGCATGGATAGTGTTACCTAGCTGGGTCGTGAAACGTCTGCGAGAAAACCGCCACGCTCAGAGAGAGCCAAAGGCCTCTCATTTGAACCCTGGGCTACCAATCTTCTCCTCTCTCGGAGCCGGGAGTCTCCACCCACTCCTGTTTGTGACATCAGCGGAAGGAAGCCAAGCCAGGTGGTCTCCGCGTGGCCCATGGCTCTGGCCATGAGAAGAGATGGCTCACGAAGGGGCCGCTGTCCTCTGGAGGAGAGGCGGTGGGCAGAAGTAAGCCTGGCCCCATGGCCCAATGGAACGACAGGAGACAGTCGGATGGTGGGAGAGACGAGAGCAAGGTGGGTTGAGCGGCCAGGGGTGGAATCGCTCCAGCAAAAGCTTTGGCTTGAGTCCCCTCTTCCTCACACACGTTGATGGAGGCCTCGTCGAACAGAGGGACGCGCGGTGGCTCAGGGGCTAAGGCGCTGAGCTTGTCGATCAGCAAGGTCGGCAGTTTGGCGGTTTGAATCCCTAGCGCTGCCTCATGGAGTGAGCTCCCGTGACTTGCCCCATATATATATAAGGGTATGGCTAGCTGATGAGAGCTAAAAAGCTCGAAATAGATCTATCATATACTGTATATATATGTGTGTGTGTGTTAGTTTTATGAGCTGATCAAATAAATTTAAATTTGAGAGACCAAGATAGATCTATTTCGAGCTTATTAGCTCTCATCAGTTGGCCACACCCCACTGGGATTCGAACCGGGGCTGCAATGCATCCAAGGCAGAAGCCTAGCACTACAGCCTAACCAGGCTCTACCCATTGCATCAGCTAAGACAGGAGTATTTAGTATAGATAATTGTTTTTCACAACTTCCTGTTAGGGCCCCATTAAGGGAGGAGACATACTGTTTCCCTCTCTGCCTTTCGGCTCATCACCAGAGACCATCTAGACAGAGAACCATGAAATTACGTTGTGTAATTTTTTTTTAGATATGTGTGTTAGTTTTATGAGCTAATCAAATAAATTTAAATTTGAGAGACAAGATAGATAGATATATATTTGTTCCACAACACCCTGTTAGGGTCCCAATTAAGGGAGGAAACACACTGTTTCCTTTTCTGCCTTTCAGCTCATCAACAGAGACCATCTAGACAGAAAGCAATGAGTTCCGTTGTGTGATTTTTTTAAATATGTGTGTTAGTTTTATGAGCTGATCAATAAATAAATCAGAGAGACTAGTATAGATCTATTTCGAGCTTTTTAGCTCTCATCAGCTAGCCATACCCTGACTGGGATTCGAACCGGCGCTGTATTGCATATCAGGCAACAACCTTTAACCATTCAGCCAGCCAGGCTCTCCCAATTGCATCAGCTGAGACAGGAGGATTAGTATCTATAATTGTTCCACAACACCCTGTTAGGCCCCCAATTAAGGGAGGAGACATACTGTTTCCTTTTCTGCCTTTCGGCTCTTCACCAGAGACCATCTAGACAGAAAGCCAGGAGTTCCGTTGTGTACTTTTTTTATATGAGTGTTCACATATCAGCTCAAAAACCTAACATACCTACCTACCTACCTACCTACCTACCTACCTACCTACCTACATACATACATACATACATACATACATACATACACACATACAGTCATGGCCAAAAGTGTTGACACCCCTGGAACTTTTCCAGAAAATCAAGTATTTCTCACAGAAAAGTATTGCATTAACACATGTTTTGCTATACACATATTTATTCCCTTTGTGTGTATTGGAACAAAACAAAAAATGTATGTATTTTAATAGGTTTTTAATTGTTTTCTATGTTTTATTCGTGATTTTACTGCTGCCTGTACACCGCCCTGAGTCCCAGAAGGGAGAAAGGGCGGTATAGAAATTTAAATATTAAATTAAAATTAAATTAAAAAGGAGCGGAAGAAAAGCCAATTTGACATAATGTCACACAAAACTCCCAAAAATGGTCTGGACAAAAGTACAGTGGTACCTCGCTTCACGACCAATTCGGTGTACGACCAGAAATTTTCCCAAAAATGTGCTCCGCTGCACGAACTCCGCCTCGCTGCACGAACGGAAAAGTTCGTAAAAATACGCTCTGCTGCACGAACTCCGCCTCGCTGCACGAACTCAGCCTCGCTGCACGAACTCCGCCCTCGCATCATGAACAGAAAAGTTCGTAAAAATGCTCGGATTCACGAACCCCGCCTCGCTGCACGACCCGGAGCCGCGGACATTTTAAAAACAAGGTCGGAACGGATTAACCGGATTAACATTGAACCCTATGGGAAACTGTGCCTCTCTTCACGACCAATTCGCAACGCGAACAGAGTCCGTTCAAGATTCACGACCAAAAAAGAAGGCCGGAACGGATTAACCGGATTTACATTGAACCCTATGGGAAATTGTGCCTCGCTGCACGACCAATTCGCAACGCGAACAGAGTCAGTTCACGAATTAAGTTCGTGAAGCGAGGTACCACTGTATTGGCACCTTTTCAAAATTGTGGATGAATAAGATTGTTCCAAGCATAGGATACCCCCTTCAAACTCACCTGGGACAAGTAACAGGTGTGGGCAATATAAAAATCACACCTGAAAGCAGATAAAAAGGAGAGAAGATTGTAGATAAATATGGTATTTTTCAGAGCCAGATTGGCTCAGTCAGCCAGATGTTCAGGCTGGATTTGGCATTTTTGTCTACCTCTTGAGTACAAGCAGAAGCACCTTCTGCTCAAGCACGAAGCTCTGTTCGCACCAATGGGGCTGTCCATGCACACATGGGCCTTCCGTTCATATGCTCCCGGCCCACCACCCCAAGCAAATGGTGGAAAGGTTGGGGACTAAAGGATTAGAAGACCTCCAAGATCTCTTCCAACTCTGTTATTCTGTTAAATGGATGGTTGGTTGGTTGGATGGATGATTGGATGGATGGATGGATGGATGGATGGATTGTTGGATGATTGGATGGTTGGTTGGTTGGTTGGATGGATGATTGGATGGATGGATGGATGGATGGTTGAATGGATGGATGGATGATTGGATGGATGGATGGATGGATGGTTGGTTGGTTGGATGGATGGATGGATGGATGGTTGGTTGGATGGATGGTTGGATGATTGGATGGGTGGATGGATGGATGGATGGATGGATGGATGGATGGATGGATGGATGGATGGATGGATGGATGGATGGATGGATGGTTGGATGGATGGATGGATGGTTGGATGGATGGATGGTTGGATGATTGGATGGATGGATAGTTGGTTGGATGGATGGATGCATGGTTGGATGGTTGAATGGATGGATGGTTGGTTGGTTGGTTGGATGGATGGGCAAACAAGCAACTCTCCATCTGTGCTCCTTCTTTCCAGAGACGTTGTATCAACCAAGAGGACCAGTTGGTGGAAAACGAATCCAACCTTCTCGGAGAGACCTCCAGAAAGAACATGGCTATTCAAATCACCCTAGGCGGCCTATTTCGCTGTGTCCGCAAACTGTTGTCCATCGGTTTCACTCTTCTCTTCTGCGACATCCTCCTGCGGGTCAGTTTTGTCCTTCTCTTCTTCATCCTCCTCCCTTTCTTCATCATCTATGACCATGTCATCCCTTCCATCATCATCTTCATCAAGTCGGTTCGGCCCATCCTGGATGCTTTCTTCGGACGCCTGCTGCCCTCGGTCTTCGCCTTCGTCCTCTCGCTCATCCCTCCCGTTATCATCTTCTTCTTCACGAAGCACGTCCTGGTGCCCATTTCCATCAAAGTCTTCCAGATCACCTGGTGAAGACGACGCCCGATGCTTTTCAGGGGAGCCGGGAAGCGTTTTCGAATCCAGCGGGTTTCCCCTTCCACGGGGCTTTGGGGACCAGCCTCCACGGCAGGAGAAGTCACACCCCTACGGCGATTGCCTCAATCCACGTCTCTTAATTTTATCCTCATCTGAGCAGTGTTGGTCTAGATCCTAATTGCCATTATGCTCCTTTAAGGTAAAGACTCCAAATTACACCCGACTCCTGGTAATTTCATTCATCTTTTCTTGTTCAATGGAAGGAGGCCGCCAATTATGGTCTTCGGGGATTTTTTTTTGACCGTATTTTTCAGAGTATAAGACGCACCTTTTTCCCCCTCAAAAAAGAGGCTGAAAATCTGGGTGCGTCTTATACACCGAATACAGCATTTTTTTTGTCTCCCAAAACCCCGCCCCCTTCACCAAAATGACCCTGCAGAGCCTTTAGGAGGCTTAAAGAGCTCCTGGGGGCTGGGGAGGGCAGAAATGATGGAAAAATGGGCTGGTTTTTGGTCAGTTTTGCCCCCCGCAGCCTCTAGGAGCACTCTATAAGCCTCCTAATGGCTAACCATTCCCTCTTTGGGGACAAAAAAAGCTGTTTTTTGCCCATTTTTGCCCCCCCCCCGGAGCACTCTACAAGCCTCCTAATATTCATGCCCTTTTTTTGAAGAAAAAAAAACAGGCCCATTTTCTTGAAAAAGGGGCATTTTTTCGGAAGTTTGCAGAGTTCAAAAACTTCTTTAAAAAAAATTTGCGTCTTTAAAACTGTGGTGCGTCTTATACTCTGAAAAATATGGTAATTTCCACCCTCTAATTCAGATGTCAGCAAAGTGCAGCTCTGGAGCCGCATGTGGCTCTTTCATCCCTCTGCTGTGGCTCCCTGTCGCTGGTCGGCTCCATAATTGATAGGGCTTTTGGTTAGGACAGGTAGAGGAAAAAGGACACTGCACTAGGAGGAGACTCTATGGTGGGGGAACCGGACTTCCGGTCAGCAGTGGAAAAAGGAGAGGAGACTCTGTGGTAGGGGGCGGGAACTGGACTTCCGGTTGGCTCCAGAATTGAACGGGAGGCTTCCGTTTAAGAGCTTTGTGGCTCTTTGATGTTTATGGTTGCCAACTGCTACCCTAATTTATAGGTAGTCCTTGACTTACGACAGTTCATTTAGTGAACGTTCGAAGTTACGATGCCCCTGAAAAAAGTGACTCAGGATGCTTTTCACACCTGTGTGCGTTGAAAGATGCCCCTGGCCACCTGATCAAAATTCAGACCTGTGGCCACTTGGATTCGTATTTATGACGGCCACAGTGTCCCGGGGTTGTGTGATCCTCTTTTGCGACCTTCTGGCAAGCCAAGTTAATGGGGAAGCCCGATTTACTTCACAACTGTGTCACTAGCTTAACGACCGCAGTGATTCACTTAACAACGGTGGCGAGAAAGGTTGTAAAATGGAGCAAAACTCACTTAACCAATGTTTCAGTGAACATCAGAAAGCATGGGCTCAGTTGAGGTCGTAAGTCAAGGACTACCTGTACTGATCTGATCTAAGACATTTTAATCTAAGAGAGGGCTCTCCAAAACTTTGAAGACATGTGGACTTCAACTTAACTTTAGGACTTGTGGACTTCAACTCCCAGAATCCTCAGCATGGTTGGCTAGGGAATTCTGGGAATTGAAGTTCACCAGTCTTGAAAACTTAACTTTAGGACTTGTGAACTTCAACTCCCAGAATAAAATAAAATAAAATAAAATAAATAGAATAAAACAGAACAGAATAATAAAATAAAAATAGGAGTCTGATGGCGTAATGGTTAGCTTGAAGTATTGCAGGCTAATTCTGCCCACTGCCAGGAGTTCAATTCTGATCAGCTCAAGGATGACTCAGCCTTCCATTCTTTCAAATGAGGACCCAGATTGTTTTGGGCACGAGGCTGACTCTGTAAAGCGCTTAGAGAGACGGCTGAGAATGACTACGAAGCAGTAGATAAGTCTAAGTATTGCCGTTGCTAAAATAAAATAAAATAAATGTAAAATAAAATATAAATATAAATATAAATAAAATAATATATAAATAATAAAATATAAAATAACTCAACTCAACTAAACCTTAACCCTAAAACCTAAAACCTAAAACCTAAAACCTAAAACCTAAAACCTAAAACCTAAAACCTAAACTAAACTAAACTAAACTAAACTAAACTAAACTAAACTAAACTAAACTAAACTAAACTAAACTAAACTATTTACAGATGAACAGAGTTGGAAGGGACATTGCAGGTCATCTAGTCCAACTGCCTGCCCAAGCAGGAGACCCTACATCTTCCTCTATCTAGGTAAACTAAACTAAACTAAACTAAACTAAACTAAACTAAACTAAACTAAACTAAACTAAACTAAACTAAACTAAACTAAACTAAACTAAACTAAACTAAACTAAACTAAACCCAAACCCTAAACCTAAACCTAAACCTAAACCTAAACCTAAACCTAAACCTAAACCTAAACCTAAACCTCAACTCAACTCAACCCAGCTCAACTCAACCCAACTCAACCCAACTCAACAACTTCAAAATGATAAAAATTTATTTATTTATTTATTTATTTATTCAAATTTATATCCCGCCCTTCTCCACAGAGGACCCAGGGCGGCGCACAGGAAATTTAAAAAACATACAAAATACAATAAATATAATTTAAAAAACTATTAAATAAACCTATCCTGCGCTAAAACCAAATTTTAAAAACCCAAATCTAAAAGTCCCCATGGGAGGTTAGGCTAGGCCGGCTTGTTGAAACAGATATGTCTTAAGACATTGGCGGAAGAGGCGGAGGTCGGAGATGGTGCGAAGTTCAGGGGGTAGGTCGTTCCAAAGGGCTGGGCCCGCCACAGAGAAGGCTCTCCCCCTGGGTGTCGCCAGTCGGCATTGTCCGGCCGACGGCACCCTGAGGAGGCCCTCTCTGTGGGAGCGTATCGGTCTAAGGGATGTATGGGGCAGGAGACGGTCTCGCATATAAATACTGGTAGCTGCTCTATAGTCATTCTCAGCATTCGGCGGCAGCCCAACCTCCCCTCTGGCTTTACAACTGGTGTGCTTGTGTGCGTCTTTTCCTTCCCCTCCTCCCCCCAGGTCCCCCCAGGACTCACCGACGCGTCCTGCCGCTCAGGGGTCTCCAACCTTTGCAACTTTAAGTCTGAAGGACTTCAGCTCCCAGCAAAGCTGGCTGGAGAAGTCTGGGAGCTGAAGTCCTTCAGACTTAAACTTGCAAAGGTTGGAGACCCCTGGCCCAGGCCCTGACACTGACAGCTTTGCCTGCTGGAGAATTCTGGGAGCTGAAGTCCTTCAGACTTAAAGTTGCAAAGGTTGGAGACCCCTGGCCCAGGCCCTGACACTGACAGCTTTGCTGGCTGGAGAAGTCTGGGAGCTGAAGTCCTTCAGACTTAAAGTTGCAAAGGTTGGGGACCCCTGGCCCAGGCCCTGACACTGACAGCTTTGCCTGCTGGAGAATTCTGGGAGCTGAAGTCCTTCAGACTTAAAGTTGCAAAGGTTGGGGACCCCTGGCCCAGGCCCTGACACTGACAGCTTTGCTGGCTGGAGAAGTCTGGGAGCTGAAGTCCTTCAGACTTAAAGTTGCAAAGGTTGGGGACCCCTGGCCCAGGCCCTGACACTGACAGCTTTGCCTGCTGGAGAATTCTGGGAGCTGAAGTCCTTCAGACTTAAAGTTGCAAAGGTTGGAGACCCCTGCTGCCGCTGCTTCCCAGCCCAGAGCAGCGGAGGCGGCGCAGGGCCTCTAGAGGGCAGCGTCGAGTCAACTTTGCAGCGCTCTCGCTTGGGCCAAAACGGGAATAGAGGGGGGGGGGTGTTCGCAGCTGGCTCCATGCGTCTCTCTCTTTCCCTCCCCCCCCCCCGCCCAGCCGCAGATCAAGTTACAGCCCTCTAATGGGGACCCTCCAGGGGCTCATTAAAGTCGGGGTGACTTTAGCAAAGCAGCCGAGGCATCTCCCGGGAGCCTGTCTCTCTCTCTCTCTCTCTCCCCACACACCCTTTTCCCAGGGGGGGGGGGCTTCCTGAAATTGGAGAAACCCCAAAACGAGGCCCAGAAGATTGGCCAGGAGGGAAATGGGGGGGGGGCGTGTGCGCACGTGCACGTGTGTTGCGCCACGCTAGGGCTGGTGAGCATCCTTTTGTTATTTTATTATTTATTAATTTTTTATATCCTATTCCTTACATCAGGGGTGGGCAAACTTTGCAACTTTAAGTCTAAAGGACTTCAGCTCCCAGAATTCTCCAGCCAGCTTTGCTGGCTGGAGAATTCTGAGAGCTGAAGTCCTTCAGACTTAAAGTTGCAAAAGTTGGAGACCCCTGGCCCAGGCCCTGACACTGACAGCTTTGCTGGCTGGAGAATTCTGAGAGCTGAAGTCCTTCAGACTTAAAGTTGCAAAGGTTGGAGACCCCTGGCCCAGGCCCTGACACTGACAGCTTTGCTGGCTGGAGAATTCTGAGAGCTGAAGTCCTTCAGACTTAAAGTTGCAAAAGTTGGAGACCCCTGGCCCAGGCCCTGACACTGACAGCTTTGCTGGCTGGAGAATTCTGAGAGCTGAAGTCCTTCAGACTTAAAGTTGCAAAGGTTGGAGACCCCTGGCCCAGGCCCTGACACTGACAGCTTTGCTGGCTGGAGAAGTCTGGGAGCTGAAGTCCTTCAGACTTAAAGTTGCAAAAGTTGGAGACCCCTGGCCCAGGCCCTGACACTGACAGCTTTGCTGGCTGGAGAAGTCTGGCAGCTGAAGTCCTTCAGTCTTAAAGTTGCAAAGGTTGGAGACCCCTGGCCCAGGCCCTGACACTGACAGCTTTACTGGCTGGAGAATTTTGGCAGCTGAAGTCCTTCAGACTTAAAGTTGCAAAGGTTGGAGACCCCTGGCCCAGGCCCTGACACTGACAGCTTTGCTGGCTGGAGAATTCTGGGAGCTGAAGTCTTTCAGACTTAAAGTTGCAAAGGTTGGAGACCCCTGCCTTACATCAATGTTTCTCAACCTTAGCCACTTGAAGATGGCTGGACTCCAACTCCCAGAATTCCCCAGCCAGCCTGCAGAGAAGGACCAGGGGAGACAGGAGAGCAGCCTTCCAATATTTGGGGGTGGGGGAAAGGCTTCCCCAGAGAGGGGGGGGTGTCAAGCGATTCTCCAAAGCACCTGAAGGCCAGAGAAGGAACCATGGATGGAAACTGACCAAGGAGAGATTCAACCTGGAAATGAGGAGACATTTTCTGGCAGTGAGGACAATTAACCAGGGGAACAACTTGCCACCAGAAGTTGTGGGAGCTTCATCCCTGGAGGCTTTCAAGAAGAGACTTGGACTGCCCTTGGTCAGAAACGGTGTAGGATATCCTGCTTGGGTGGTGGGGTTGGACTAAATGACCTCCAAGGTCCCTTCCAACTCTGTTATTATCAGTTATTATTCAGAAGTGGTGGGAGCTTCATCTCTGGAGGCATTCAAGAAGAGACTGGACTGCCCTTGGTCAGAAAACGGTGTAGGGTCTCCTGCTTGGGTAACGGGTGGGTGGGACTAGATGACCTCCAAGGTCCCTTCCAACTATGTTAATCTGTTAACGACGGAGCCCAGATGGGGATAGCGAATCAATATACTTGCCGCACCAAAGCTTGCACATCTGGAGATGCAGATTCCCGTCAGATCTCAGTGCATCGGGAAGACGCCAGGAGATGATAGCCTAGATGTTTTTGGGTTTTGAGTGTGAATTGGGGGGAGGGGGGGGGTTGAGAGGATAAGAGGGGGAGAGGAAGGAAAACTGTTTGCCCCCCCTCCCCAACAGCTGTTCCTTGTCTCTGGCATCAAACCATCTTTTAACAGACTAGCAGAATAGCAGAGTTGGAAGGGACCTTGGAGGTCTTCTAGTCCAACCCCCTGCTTGGGCAGGAGACCCAATACCAATTCAGACAAATGCCTGTCCAGTCTCTTCTTAAAAACCTCCAGTGATGGAGCCCCCACAGTTTCTGGTGGCAAGCTGTTCCACCGGTTTCATTGTCCTCACTGCCAGGATGTTTCTTCTTAATTCCAGATTGCTTCTCTCCTTGATTAGTTTCCACCCATTGCTTCTTGTTCTGCCCTCGGGGGCTTTGGAGAATAGCTTGACTCCCTCTTCTTTGGGGCAGCCCCTCAAATATTGGAAGACTCCTATTATGTCACCCCGAGTCCTTCTTTTCATTAAACTGGACACATTCAGAATCTCTATGACCATGTTAGTTAGGTCAGGGGTCTCCAACCTTTGCAACTTTAAGTCTGAAGGACTTCAGCTCCCAGACTTCTCCAGCCAGCTTTGCTGGCTGGAGAAGTCTGGAAGCTGAAGTCCTTCAGACTTAAAGTTGCAAAGGTTGGAGATCCCTGATTTAGGTAACGGTAAAGGCTCCCCTCGCACATCTGTGCCAGTCGTTCCCAATTCTAGGGGGCAGTGCTCATCTCCGTTTCAAAGCCCAAGAGCCAGCACTGTCCGAAGACGTCTCCGGCGGTCATGTGGCCGGCGTGACTCAAGGCCGAAGGCGCATGGAACGCAGTTCCCTTCCCACCAAAGGTGGCTTCTATTTTTCTACTTGCATTTTTTACCTGCTTTCGAACTGCCCAGTTGGCAGAAGCTGGGACGAGTCACAGGGGCTCCCCCCGTTACGTGGCGCCGGGGATTCGAACCGCCGACCTGCCGACCCTTCTGATCGACAAGCTCAGTGTCTGCGCCCCAGAGCCACCGCGTCCCTCCATATTGTTTAGTTCACTGCTATTACACAACCCCACATCAACTAAACGCTGGTATTGATCAAACCTTCGGCAAGTTCAGGGCCTCCCTGCAACCTTAGGGAAGATGTGAGTAACCTTGTAGGATCAAAGACCATCTCTTGGGCCACAGAAGTACGGGAAGTCCTCGACTTACAACAGTTCATTTAGTGACCGTTCTCACACCATTTTTCAGATTTACGACCGTTGCAATATCCACGTGGTCGCATGATCAAAATTCAGGGACTTGGCAAATGACTCATATTTATGACGGTCGCAGTTCCTGGGGGTTGTGTCATCCCCCTCGGCGGCCTTCTGGCCAGCAAAGTCAACGGGGGAAGCCAGATTCACTTAACAACCATGTTACTAAGTTAAGAACCGCAGGGATTCACTTAACAACGGTGGCAAGAAAGTTGCAAAATGGCGCAAAACTCACTCAACAAATGTTTCGCTTTTTCCCAGAAACTTTGGGGTCAATTTGGTCATAGGTCGAGGACTGCCTGTCATATATATATATGGAGGGAGTCCAGCTATTCTCCAAGGCACCTGAGGGCAGGACAAGAAGCAATGGGTGGAAACTAATCAAGGAGAGAAGCAACTTGGAACTGAGGAGGAATTTCCTGACAGTTAGAACAATTAACCAGTGGAACAACTTGCCACTAGAAGTTGTGAATGCCCCAACACTGGAAGTCTTTCAGAAGATGTTGGATAGCCATTTGTCTGAGATTGTATAGGTTCTCCTGCCTAGGCCGGCCTGACCTAACTTATCATACCTAGCCTGTAGAAATAAATTGCTTAATTGGAATTTTAAGGGGTTCAGCTGTTTAGGGTTTTAAGGGTTTTACTGTTGATTTTAGCACAGGGGTGATTTAATTCAGTTTTAATATTTTGTATATTGTTGTATTTATTTGATTTTTAATTTCCTGTGCACCGCCCCGAGTCCCCATGGGGGAGAGAGGGCAGTCTATAAATTTAATAAAATAAATAAATAAATAAAATAAATAAATAGGCAGGGGGTTGGACTAGAAGACCTCCAAGGTCCCTTCCAACTCTGCTCTTGTTTTGTATATGTGGTGTGAGTGAGTGAACCCAAAAAACACTACATTTTTTTAAAAAAATTGTAAATTGATAAATGTCTTTCCAGAATAATCGTTTCTCTCTCCCGCTTGCAAAACGGACCCAGCATGCGTGTGTGTGTGTGTGTGTGTGTGTGTGTGTGTGTGTGTGAACTCCTAGGAAGTCTGTATGTGTGGCGAATGAAGCAAAAACTCTGCATTCTGATTGTGTCTCGGAATAGGCTGACTTGATTAATCTTGATTATGACAACATATAATTAAGTAAAATTTGAATTCCCTATCAAGTTAATCTCTCCAAGCAGAGAGACGTTTTGGGGGGCGGAAGGGGGGTAGGATTTGATTTTCTTGTGGAAGGAAGTCACTTGTGACTCTGGGCTTTTGACGTTAGATTGAGATTCTATGCTGGAATATACATTTAGGGTAGGATAGGATAGGATAGGATAGGATAGGATAGGATATAGGTTAGGAAGACTAGACTAGACTAGACTAGACTAGATAGATAGATGATAGATAGATAGATGGATGGATGGATGGATGGATAGATATTTTAGATAGATAGATGATGGATAGATGGATGGATGGATGGATGGATGGATGGATGGATGGATGGATGGATAGATAGATAGATAGATAGATAGATAGATAGATAGATAGATAGATAGATAGATAGATAGATATTTTAAATAGATAGATGATGGATGGATGGATGGATGGATGGATGGATGGATGGATGGATAGATAGATAGATAGATAGATAGATAGATAGATAGATAGATAGATAGATAGATAATAGAATAGAATAGAATAGAATAGAACAGAACAGAACAGAATAGAATAGAATAGAATCATAGGGTTGGTGGGACCTTAAGAGTTCTTCCAGTCCATCCCCTTCCTCAAGCAGGAGACCCTGTAATTTATTTACTAATAAATTCACATGCCACCCATCTTGCTGTCTGTATGCTTTCCTTTTATCCTACAGCTCTGGGATTCTTGGGGCTCCCTGAGTTTGGTACTTTTCTTGCAGATGTTTCATGACCCAACTAGGTAACACCATCCCTCCCAGCGAGTTCCTTTAATTCTAGTGGAGAAATGATAGCAATGTTCGAATATCTCAGGGGTGGCCCCAAAGAAGAGGTCAATTTGGTCATAGGTCGAGGACTGCCTGTCATATATATATATGGAGGGAGTCAAGCTATTCTCCAAAGCACCTGAGGGCAGAACAAGAAGCAATGGGTGGAAACTAATCAAGGAGAGAAGCAACTTAGAACTGAGGAGGAATTTCCTGACAGAACAATTCATCAGTGGAACAGAAGTTGCCTCCAGAAGTTGTGAATGCTCCACCACTGCAAGTCTTCAAGAAGATGTTGGACAATCATTTGTCTGAAGTGGTGCAGGGTTTCCTGCCTAAGCAGGGGTTGGACTAGAAGACCTCCAAGGTCCCTTCCAACTCCGTTATTCTATTCTATTCTATTCTATTCTATCCTATTCCTATTCCTATTCCTATTCCTATTCCTATTCTATTTCTATTCTGTTCTGTTCTGTTCTATTCTCCAACATTTATTCTATTCTATTCTCCAATATTTATTCTATTCTATTTTCTAGTGTATTTTATTCTATTCTATTCTATTTTCTA
The DNA here is from genome assembly GCA_039707465.1 of Rhabdophis nuchalis. Taxonomy (NCBI): domain Eukaryota; kingdom Metazoa; phylum Chordata; class Lepidosauria; order Squamata; family Natricidae; genus Rhabdophis; species Rhabdophis nuchalis. Next base: position 1,188,386 of record CM077648.1, read on the forward strand.
GTTTATTCTCTTCTCTCTTCTCTCGTCTCCATTCCATTCCATTTTATTCTCCAATATTTATTCTATTCTATTCTATTCTATTCTATTCTATTCTATTCTATTCTATTCCTATTCCTATTCCCATTCCTATTCCCATTCCCATTCTATTTCTATTTCTATTCTGATCTGTTCTATTCTATTCTCCAGCATTTATTCTATTCTATTTTCTAGTGTATTTTATTCTATTCTATTCTATTTTCTAGTCTATTCTCTTCTCTCTTCTCTCGTCTCCATTCCGTTCTATTTTATTCTCCAATAATTATTCTATTCTATTCTATTCTATTCTATTCTATTCTATTCTATTCTATTTTCTAGTCTATTTTCTAGTCTATTCTCTTCTCTCTTCTCTCTTCTCTATTCTATTCCATTCCATTCTCTATTCTATCAAGGAGAACAGACTCCGCTCCCTTCTAGCACTGATGAGGTAACCCAGTTGGGTAAGGAAACGTCTACAAAGAAGAACCCCCCCCCCCAAACTCAGAAGGTACCCAGGACTCCGCCGCAGATTCCCTCCACATCCTTGGTGTAACCTGCCACCGGCGTAGCCGTCCAATTGAGAAGGCCCAGGGTCACCTCGGCACCTGCAAGGAATGGGCAGGTTCCTCCTGGCAGGCCTTGGTTGGTGGAGAAGACGCTGCGAGAACGCCGGCCCCGGTGCCAGGCTCCTTGGCATCATGGTGAGCGGTTTGTTTTGGCGACTCCAATTTACTCATTAGCAGAGTAATGGATCCATGCTCCCCTACCCGAAGCGCTACATCTCCCCCGAGGATCAACGAAGAAAAACAGTAGCAGAAAATATTTCCCCTCGGTTAATTAGACGAAGCAGAGGTTGGCTGGGAGAAAAGTTTGGGCCTCGTTTGGAGGAAGGCAAGAAAGAAAGAAAGAAAGAAAGAAAGAAAGAAAGAAAGAAAGAAAGAAAGAAAGAAAGAAAGAAAGAAAGAAAGAAAGAAAGAAAGAAAGAAAGAAAAGGCATTGATTCTCAGGAGGGAGGGAAGAAAGAAAGAGAAAGAAGGAAAGGAAGGAAGGAGTTAGGGAGGGACAAAGAAAGAAAGGAAGGAAGGAAGAAAGAAAGAAGGCATTGATTCCCAGGAGGGAAAGAAGGAAAGAAAGAAAGAAAGAAAGAAAGAAAGAAAGAAAGAAAGAAAGAAAGGGAAGGGAAAAGCGAAAACTGGTTTCCATCCTTTCCTGATACAAACCTGGCTGAAGTGGTGCCCCCTTCCCATCCCAGAGTTGGCCTCAAGGAGGTCTAACCTCACACAGACGTCTCCCCTGGCTTCCTTTCGTGGCTGAAATGGAACCGAGAAGTCAAGGGGTAAGACGATCGCGAAAGGAAAGGAAGGAAGAGAATAGCAGAGGCGGAAGGGGGCCTTGGAGGTCTTCTAGTCCAACCCCCTGCTCAGGCAGGAGAGCCTATGCTACTTCAGACCAACCTCTTCTTCAAAACCTCCAGGGATGGAGCAGCCAGGACTTCTGGTGGCAAGCAGTTCCACTGGCTAATCCTTCCCACGGTCAGGTTGGAAGGTTGAAGGGAAGGTGGAAACAGGAGAAGGAATAAAAATGCATTTTGATATGGTCGGGGGTTGCTACCCAGCCCTATATGTGAAATATCCCAGGAAATATTTTTTTTAAAAGCAGGATATGACATTTTCCCTGGATAAGAAGTGGAGAAACATGTTTTTTTTAGGCAGGAAACAGACTCGCTCTTAAGAGCCTTTGTCAACGGGCCATTAAAAAGCCTGAATGTCTACTCTACATAACAAAGGTTGGATTGCCTTCCACAGAAACTCACCACGGGGCACCCGGGATAGAAGCAAGGCTCAACCAAAGTTGGACTCAAAACGCAACCTGAACAGTTGCCCCCTGCACGGCCCCCATGGGAGTCGGACAACCAATCAGAAGTCAAGCTCAAGATCAAACAAGATCCTGTGGCCCAGAGGTGGAGCTCTCGCCTCCCAATCAGGAGGTTGTGAGTTCGATCCTAGGTAGAGGCAGAGGTAGGGTCTCCTGCTTGGGCAGGGGGTTGGACTGGATGACTTGCAAGGTCCCTTCCAACTCTGTTAATCGGTTAAAGGCCAGAGAGGGCATAAAACCAGGGACTTTCGGCATCTCTGCCTCTCTTATCTTCTTGAGCCAACCTCTGGAACCTGGGATCCCCCCTTTTTCTGTCCAGGAAAGTTCAAGCCACGCGGTCCTGTCCACCATTAAACCATCTTTCCAAGCAGCCTCCATGTCTCCAGTGTCTTTTCTTTCCCCCCACTTGGAACTGAACCATGATGGTCTTCCTTCCCTCCTTTCTTTCTTTCTTTGTCCCTCCCTAACTCCTTCCTTCCTTCCTTTCCTTCTTTCTCTTTCTTTCTTCCCTCCCTCCTGAGAATCAATGCCTTTCTTTCTTTCTTTCTTTCTTTCTTTCTTTCTTTCTTTCTTTCTTTCTTTCTTTCTTTCTTTCTTTTTCTTTCTTTCTTTCTTTGTCCCTCCCTAACTCCTTCCTTCCTTTCCTTCTTTCTCTTTCTTTCTTCCCTCCCTCCTGAGAATCAATGCCCTTTCTTTCTTTCTTTCTTTCTTTCTTTCTTTCTTTCTTTCTTTCTTTCTTTCTTTCTTTCTCTCTTTTTCTTTCTCTCTCTTTCTCTCTTACACACACATATACTCTCTCTATTTTTCTTCCTTCCTCTCTCTTTCACTCTCTTTCTTTCTTTCTTTCCTTCCTTCCCCCCTGGGAATCAATGCCTTCTTTCTTTCTTTCTTTCTTTCTTTCTTCCTTCCTTCCTTCCTTTCTTTCTTTGTCCCTCCCTAACTCCTTCCTTCCTTCCTTTCCTTCTTTCTCTTTCTTTCTTCCCTCCCTCCTGAGAATCAATGCCTTTTCTTTCTTTCTTTCTTTCTTTCTTTCTTTCTTTCTTTCTTTCTTTCTTTCTTTCTTTCTTTCTTTCTTTTTCTTTCTCTTCCTTCCTTCCTTCCTTCCTTCCTTTCTTTCTTTTTCTTTCCCTTCCTTCCTTCCTTCCTTCCTTCCTTCCTTTCTTTCTTTCATGTGATCCTGTCCACCATTAAACCATCTTTCCAAACAGCCTCCATGTCTCCAGTGTCTTTTCCCCCACTTGGAACTGAACCCTGGTGGTCTTTCTTTCTTTCTTTCTTTCTTTCTTTCTTTCTTTCTTTCTTTCTTTCTTTCTTTCTTTCTTTCTTTCTTTCTTTCTTTCTTTCTTTCTTTCATCCTGTCCACCATTAAACCATCTTTCCAAGCAGCCTCCATGTCTCCAGTGTCTTTTCCCCCCACTTGGAACTGAACCCAGGTGGACCCAACAAATATAAAATTTCTGCCAAGAAGATCCTGCAGATGGCTCTGTTCCCCGAGAAATGTGAAGCCGGCTGGGCCAAGGAAGAACAAAAGAGAAGAGAAGGAGGAGAAGAGAGGGATTTCCTAGCCAAGAAAAGCATCTTCGGAATATTTCATGTTGACTCTTCCCTCTTCACATCTCACCGATGTCCTACTGGCCCCCTTTATTTGTATTCATTTCATGTCCATGTTTATATTTATACCTGCTACCTTGCACATTGAACAGATTAACAGAGTTGGAAGGGACCTTGGAGGTCATCTAGTCCAACCCCCTGCCCAAACAGGAGACCCTACAACATTTCTGACCAATGGCAGTCCAGTCTCTTCTTGAAAGCCTCCAGGGACGAAGCTCCCACCACTTCTGAATAATAACAGATAATAACAGAGTTGGAAGAGATCTTCCCCATATCTGAAACATATGGTGAACGGTTGCAGGAACTGGGTCTGTCTAGTTTGATGAAGAGAAGGACCAGGGGAGACAGGATAGCAGTGTTCCGATATCTCAGAGGGTGCCCTAAAGAAGAGGGAGTCAAGCTATTCTCCAAGGCACCTGAGGGCAGGACAAGAAGCAATGGGTGGAAACTAATCAAGGAGAGAAGGAACTGAGAACTAAGGAGAAATTTCCTGACAGTTAGAACAATTAACCAGTGGAACAGAAGTTGCCTCCAGAAGTTGTGAATGCCCCAACCCTGGAAGTCTTTAAGAAGATGTTAGATAGCCATTTGTCTGAAATGGTATAAAGTTCCTGCCCACGCAGGGGGTTGGACTAGAAGACCTACAAGGTCCCTTCCAACTCTGCTATTGTATTATTATTGTATCTTGGAGGTCATTTAGTCCAACCCCCTGCCCAAGCAGGATGTCCTACACCGTTTCTGACCAATGGCAGTCCAGCCTCTTCTTGGAAGGCTCCAGGGACGAAGCTCCCACCACTTCTGAATAATAACAGATAATAACAGAGTTGAAGGGATCTTGGAGGTCATTTAGTCCAACCCCCTGCCCAAGCAGGGTGTCCTACACCGTTTCTGACCAATGGCAGTCCAGTCTCTTCTTGGAACCCTCCAGGGATGAAGCTCCCACAACTTCTGAATAATACCAGATAATAACAGAATTGGAAGGGATCTTGGAGGTCATTTAGTCCAATCCCACCACCCAAGCAGGATGTCCTACACCGTTTCTGATCAATGGCAGTCCAGTCTCTTCTTGGAAGCCTCCAGGGATGAAGCTCCCACAACTTTGGAAGGCAACTTCTGTTTCATGGGTTGACGGTTCTCCCTGTCAGAAAATTCCTCCTCATTTCCAGGTTGAATCTCTCCTTGGTCAGTTTCCATCCATGGTTCCTTCTCTGCCCTTCAGGTGCTTTGGAGAATAGCTTGACCTCCTCCTCTCTGGGGCAGCCCCTCAAATCTTGGAAGATGCTCTCCTGTCTCCCTTGGTCCTTCTTTTCATTCAACTAGACATACTCAATTCCTGCAACCGTTCTTCCTATGTTTTAGCCTCCAGTCCCCTCATCTTCTTTCTTGCTCTTCTCTGCACTCTTTCCAGAGTCTTCTGGTGGCAAGCTGTTCCATTGGTTAATTGTTATAATTGTCAGCAAATGGCTCCTTAGTTCCCGGTTGCTTCTCTCATTGATTGGTTTCCATCCATTATTTCTTGTCTGGCCTTCGGGGGCTTTGGAGAATAGCTTGACCCCCTTCCTCCTCTCTGGGGCAGCCCCTCAAATATTGGAAGATGCTCTCCTGTCTCCCCTGGTCCTTCTCTTCACTAATCAGGCCCAGTTCCCGCAACTGTCCATCATATGTTTGAGCCTCCAGTCCCCTCACTATCCTGGTTTGACGAAATAATAAATACATATAAATAAAAGATACAACGAAGGGAGAAATTTGACCTATAAGAGAACAGACATAACAGAATAATGGAGCTGGAAGGGATCTTGGAGGTCTTCTAGTCCAACCCCCTGCTCAAGCAAGAGACCATGCACTATTTCAGACAAACGGCTGCCTAATCTCTTCTTGAAAAGCTCAAGGGATGAAGCACTCACAGATTCTGGTAGCAAGGCGTTCCACTGATCAACTGTTTTTCTTGATGAGCAATGCACAAATCCATGGTTCTCGATCAACATAGAATAATAGACCCTACAGGCCTAAACCATTCCCGACAGAGGGCAGTCCGGTCTCTTCTTGAAAGCTCCCACAACCTCTGAATAACACAATAATAACAAAGTTGGAAGGGACCTTGGAGGTCATCTAGTCCAACCCCACCACCCAAACAGGAGACCCTGCACCGTTTCTGACAGAGGGCAGTCCGGTCTCTTCTTGAGACCGGATGGCACGGGACCTAGCTATCTGCGGGATCGCATCCTGCCCCATACATCCCTGCGGCCGATTCGCTCCCACAGAGAGGGACTTCTCCGGGTGCCGTCCACTAGGCTGTGCCAGCGGGCGATGCCCAGGGGAAGGGCCTTCTCTGTGGCGGGCCCGACCCTCTGGAACGACCTTCCCCCCGATATTAGAACAACTACGGACCTCTGCTCCTTCCGTCAAAAACTAAAAACTCATTTTTTCTGCCTGGCCGGCTTGGTGTAACTGAATTGCTCTCTTAGGGTTTTTAGGGGTCTAATTTTAGTTGGTCTGGGATTTTAGCGCAGGGTTAAGTTTAATTCATTTTAAATTGTATTTATGCTTGTGTTTTTATATATGTATTTTTAAATCCCCTGTGCACCGCCTCGAGTCCCTTCGGGGAGAGAGAGCGGTCCATACATTAAAATTATTATTATTATTATTATTGAAAGTCTCCAGGGATGAAGCTCCCACCACTTCTGAAGGCAACTTCTGTTCCATTGATGGATTGTTCAGAAAATTTCTCCTTAGTTCCAATATCTCCTTGGTCAGTTTCTATCCATGGTTCCTTCTCTGGCCTTCCAAGGTGCTTTGGAGCTTGACCCCCTTCCTCCTCTCCGTGGTAGCTCCTCAAATACTGGAAGATGCTCTCCTGTCTCCCCTGGTCCTTCTCTTCCCTAGACTAGCCAGGGCCAGTTCCTGCAGCCATCCATTGTAGGTTTCATCCTCCAGTCCCCTCGTCCTCTTTCTTGCTCTTCTCTGCACTCTTTCCAGAGTCTCCACGTCTTTTTTATAGTGTGGGGACCAAACCTGGGTGCAGTCCTCTAGGGGTGGTTTGACTTGTGTCACCCAAGTAGCTGAGTTTCTGTACTAGACTGGTGCTGGAGTGTGGGACCAGTTAAGGGGAGCAACTGGTTGACTAATTCAGCTTTGTTTCCCTTCCTGCTGGACGTCATCTGAGAAACGTTAAAACAATCCCCTGTCACCTTCCAAAGGGGCGAACGGAAGCTTTGACTGCGGAATTTAGTCAGAGCAGAGCAGGCTAGGAGTAGAAAGGAAGGTGACAACCCTTCGATGTAGGACTAGGGCAGGAAAGGGCACCACCAGGATTTCCACTTTGGGCCAATCACCAGGAGACGGTGAGTTCTAGGTCTACCTTAGGCATCAAAGCTTGTTAGGTGACTTTGGGCCAATCACCAGGAGACAATGAGTGCTAGTCCTGCCTTAGGCATGAAATCTGACTGGGTGACTTTGGGCCAATCACCAGGAGACGGTGAGTTCTAGCCCTGACTTTGACATGAAAGCCAGCTGGGTGACTTTGGGCCGATCACTGGGGGACGGTGAGTTCTAGTCCTGCCTTAGGCATGAAATCTGACTGGGTGACTTTGGGCCAATCACCAGGAGACGGTGAGTTCTAGCCCTGACTTTGACATGAAAGCCAGCTGGGTGACTTTGGGCCGATCACTGGGGGACGGTGAGTTCTAGTCCGGCCTTAGGCATGAAAGCTAACTGGGTGACTTTGGGCCAATCACCAGGAGACGGTGAGTTCTAGCCCTGACTTTGACATGAAAGCCAGCTGGGTGACTTTGGGCCGATCACTGGGGGACGGTGAGTTCTAGTCCTGCCTTAGGCATGAAAGCTAACTGCGTGACTTTGGGCCGATCACCAGGAGACGGTGAGTTCTAGCCCTGACTTTGACATGAAAGCCAACTGCATGACTTTGGGCCGATCACTGGGGGACGGTGAGTTCTAGTCCTGCCTTAGGCATGAAATCTGACTGGGTGACTTTGGGCCAATCACCAGGAGACGGTGAGTTCTAGCCTTGACTTTGACATGAAAGCCAGCTGGGTGACTTTGGGCCGATCACTGGGAGACGGTGAGTTCTAGTCCTGCCTTAGGCATGAAAGCCAACTGCATGACTTTGGGCCAATCACCAGGAGACGGTGAGTTCTAGTCCTGCCTTAGGCATGAAATCTGACTGGGTGACTTTGGGCCAATCACCAGGAGACGGTGAGTTCTAGCCCTGACTTTGACATGAAAGCCAGCTGGGTGACTTTGGGCCGATCACTGGGAGACGGTGAGTTCTAGTCCTGCCTTAGGCATGAAAGCCAACTGCATGACTTTGGGCCAATCACCAGGAGACGGTGAGTTCTAGTCCTGCCTTAGGCATGAAATCTGACTGGGTGACTTTGGGCCAATCACCAGGAGACGGTGAGTTCTAGCCCTGACTTTGACATGAAAGCCAGCTGGGTGACTTTGGGCCGATCACTGGGAGACGGTGAGTTCTAGTCCTGCCTTAGGCATGAAAGCTAACTGGGTGACTTTGGGCCAATCACCAGGAGACAGTGAGTTCTAGCCCTGACTTTGACATGAAAGCCAGCTGGGTGACTTTGGGCCGATCACTGGGGGACGGTGAGTTCTAGTCCTGCCTTAGGCATGAAATCTGACTGGGTGACTTTGGGCCAATCACCAGGAGACGGTGAGTTCTAGCCCTGACTTTGACATGAAAGCCAGCTGGGTGACTTTGGGCCGATCACTGGAAGACGGTGAGTTCTAGTCCTGCCTTAGGCATGAAATCTGACTGGGTGACTTTGGGCCAATCACCAGGAGACGGTGAGTTCTAGCCCTGACTTTGACATGAAAGCCAGCTGGGTGACTTTGGGCCGATCACTGGGAGACGGTGAGTTCTAGTCCTGCCTTAGGCATGAAAGCTAACTGGGTGACTTTGGGCCAATCACCAGGAGACAGTGAGTTCTAGCCCTGACTTTGACATGAAAGCCAGCTGGGTGACTTTGGGCCGATCACTGGGGGACGGTGAGTTCTAGTCCTGCCTTAGGCATGAAATCTGACTGGGTGACTTTGGGCCAATCACCAGGAGACGGTGAGTTCTAGCCCTGACTTTGACATGAAAGCCAGCTGGGTGACTTTGGGCCGATCACTGGAAGACGGTGAGTTCTAGTCCTGCCTTAGGCATGAAAGCCAACTGGGTGACTTTGGGCCAATCACCAGGAGACGGTGAGTTCTAGTCCTGCCTTAGGCATGAAATCTGACTGGGTGACTTTGGGCCAATCACCAGGAGACGGTGAGTTCTAGCCTTGACTTTGACATGAAAGCCAGCTGGGTGACTTTGGCCCGATCACTGGGAGACGGTGAGTTCTAGTCCTGCCTTAGGCATGAAAACCAACTGCATGACTTTGGGCCAATCACCAGGAGACGGTGAGTTCTAGTCCTGCCTTAGGCATGAAAGCCAACTGCATGACTTTGGGCCAATCACCAGGAGACGGTGAGTTCTAGCCCTGACTTTGACATGAAAGCCAGCTGGGTGACTTTGGGCCGATCACTGGGAGACGGTGAGTTCTAGTCCTGCCTTAGGCATGAAAGCCAACTGCATGACTTTGGGCCAATCACCAGGAGACGGTGAGTTCTAGTCCTGCCTTAGGCATGAAATCCGACTGGGTGACTTTGGGCCACTCACCAGGAGACGGTGAGTTCTAGCCCTGACTTTGACATGAAAGCCAGCTGGGTGACTTTGGGCCGATCACTGGGGGACGGTGAGTTCTAGTCCTGCCTTAGGCATGAAATCTGACTGGGTGACTTTGGGCCAATCACCAGGAGACGGTGAGTTCTAGTCCTGCCTTAGGCATGAAATCTGACTGGGTGACTTTGGGCCAATCACCAGGAGACGGTGAGTTCTAGCCTTGACTTTGACATGAAAGCCAGCTGGGTGACTTTGGGCCGATCACTGGGAGATGGTGAGTTCTAGTCCTGCCTTAGGCATGAAAGCCAACTGCATGACTTTGGGCCAATCACCAGGAGACGGTGAGTTCTAGTCCTGCCTTAGGCATGAAATCTGACTGGGTGACTTTGGGCCAATCACCAGGAGACGGTGAGTTCTAGCCCTGACTTTGACATGAAAGCCAGCTGGGTGACTTTGGGCCGATCACTGGGAGACGGTGAGTTCTAGTCCTGCCTTAGGCATGAAATCTGACTGGGTGACTTTGGGCCAATCACCAGGAGACGGTGAGTTCTAGCCCTGACTTTGACATGAAAGCCAGCTGGGTGACTTTGGGCCGATCACTGGGAGACGGTGAGTTCTAGTCCTGCCTTAGGCATGAAAGCTAACTGGGTGACTTTGGGCCAATCACCAGGAGACGGTGAGTTCTAGCCCTGACTTTGACATGAAAGCCAGCTGGGTGACTTTGGGCCGATCACTGGGGGACGGTGAGTTCTAGTCCTGCCTTAGGCATGAAATCTGACTGGGTGACTTTGGGCCAATCACCAGGAGACGGTGAGTTCTAGCCCTGACTTTGACATGAAAGCCAGCTGGGTGACTTTGGGCCGATCACTGGAAGACGGTGAGTTCTAGTCCTGCCTTAGGCATGAAAGCCAACTGGGTGACTTTGGGCCAATCACCAGGAGACGGTGAGTTCTAGTCCTGCCTTAGGCATGAAATCTGACTGGGTGACTTTGGGCCAATCACCAGGAGATGGTGAGTTCTAGCCTTGACTTTGACATGAAAGCCAGCTGGGTGACTTTGGCCCGATCACTGGGAGACGGTGAGTTCTAGTCCTGCCTTAGGCATGAAAGCCAACTGCATGACTTTGGGCCAATCACCAGGAGACGGTGAGTTCTAGTCCTGCCTTAGGCATGAAATCTGACTGGGTGACTTTGGGCCAATCACCAGGAGACGGTGAGTTCTAGCCCTGACTTTGACATGAAAGCCAGCTGGGTGACTTTGGGCCGATCACTGGGAGACGGTGAGTTCTAGTCCTGCCTTAGGCATGAAAGCCAGCTGGGTGACTTTGGGCCGATCACTGGGAGACGGTGAGTTCTAGTCCTGCCTTAGGCACGAAAGCCAGCTGGGTGACTTTGGGCCAATCGCCAGGAGACGGTGAGTTCTAGTCCTGCCTTAGGCATGAAATCTGACTGGGTGACTTTGGGCCACTCACCAGGAGACGGTGAGTTCTAGCCCTGACTTTGACATGAAAGCCAGCTGGGTGACTTTGGACCGATCACTGGGAGACGGTGAGTTCTAGTCCTGCCTTAGGCACGAAAGCCAGCTGGGTGACTTTGGGCCAATCGCCAGGAGATGGTGAGTTCTAATCCTGATTTTGGCATAAAAATCCCCACCCTCTATCCCTCTCATCCCAGCCCACCTCACAGGGTTGTCGTTACAGCAAATATGAGGAGGACAGTGTGCTGCATAGGTTCACGGCCTTGAGTCATTTGCAAAATAATAATAACAACAACAACAACAACAACAACAACAACAAAGGCGGCATACAAACAAATACCTAAAATAAAATAAAATAAATTTGCAGAAGGAGCAACTCTTCCCCCCACCCCCGACTTCCCTTCCTGGTCTTCCCTGCAGAGAGATCCTCGGGGGCTGTTGGGGGTCTCGCCCCGTTGCTGGGGGTGGGGGTGGGGGATTCCGCAGAGGACCACTTGGATCTGTTTAGGAAAAACGCCTCCAATTACCGGCGTGGGGATGTGAGCCTTTCCCCCCACCCCACCCCATGAATTCTGCACTGTGATAACCCCCACCGCCTGCAACACCCCAACATCCTAATTAACCTTTCTTGATTAAGGCAATTATTTCCAGCACATTATCCTTTAATTTAAACATCGCAGGCGTCTCTGCTGAGTTGGGGCTCAAGGGCTGGAGGAGGGGGGGGGTTTAGAAGGCGTCCCCCACCCACCCACAGACGGAGCACCGAGGGAGGGAGCCCATGTTTTCCTGGGTTGCCAGACACACATCCAGGCAGCTGTTTAACCCTTGGAGGTCCCTAGAGGGAAAAGAGGGGGTGTCTAGGGGAAGGGGAGATCATTTCCAGGGTACATGTAGGGTTGTATGTTGCAAACATCCGCGGCTTCGTCAGAGCTCCTGGGGGAAAAGTTGGTTTCTTAATCTCTCTGGCTGCAGCTATGGGCAGTCCTTGATACAATACAATACAATACAATACAATACAATACAATACAATACAATACAATACAATACAATACAATACAATACAATACAATACAATACAATACAATAGCAGAGTTGGAAGGGACCTTGGAGGTCTTCTAGTCCAACCCCCTGCGTGGGCAGGAACCTTATACCATTTCAGACAAATGGCTGTCTAACATCTTCTTAAAGCCTTCCAGGGTTGGGGCATTCACAACTTCTGGAGGCAATTTCTGTTCCAGAGGTTAATTGTTCTAACTGTCAGGAAATTTCTCCTTAGTTCTAAGTTGCTTCTCTCCTTGATTAGTTTCCACCCATTGCTTCTTGTCCTGCCTTCAGGTGCCTTGGAGAATAGTTTGGCTCCCTCTTCTTTGTGGCACCCTCTGAGATATCGGAACACTGCTATCATGTCTCCCCTGGTCCTTCTCTTCGTCAAACTAGACATACCCAGCTCCTGCAACCGTTCTTCATATGTCTTAGTCTCCAGTCCCCTAATCATCTTGGTTGCCCTTCTCTGCACTCTTTCCAGAGTCTCCACGCCTTTTCTACATCGTGGTGACCAAAACTGTATGCAGTATTCCAAGCGTGGCCTTACCAAGGCACTTATACAAGGTAAAAGGTGTCCCTTTAAAAAAAAGACGCCCCTTTTTATAAAATAAATTATTAATTTTAATTGTTAATTTTAATTTATTTTAAATTTAACTGTAAATTGCTCATTTATTGTTATTCGATTCTCTATTTAATCTTTTTTTTAACTTTTGCATGACATATTTTTATGTTGTACGCCGGGAGAAGGGCGGCATATAAGTCTAATAAACAGTAAAACAGTCAACAGTAACAGTCCCAACATTAAAAAAAAAAACTAAGATCATGGCATCCGGGCCTCTCAACTCCTGGCAAATCGATGGGGAAGAAACGGAGTCAATGACCGGTTTTACTTTCCAGGGCTCCAAGGTCACCGTAGATGGGGACGGCAGCCAAGAAATGAAAAGAGGCCTGCTCCTGGGGAGGAAAGCCATGGCGAATCTAGACAGCATCCTAAAAAGCAGAGACATCACCCTGACAACACAAGGGTGTATAGTCAAGGCTGTGGTTTTCCCAGTTGTAATGTGTGGCTGTGGAGGTTGGACCATGAGGAAGGCTGAGCGCCAAAGAATGGAGGCCTTTGAACTCTGGTGCTGGAGAAGAAGACGCCTGCATTGAGTCCCTCGGACTGTAAGGCCACCCAATCGGTCAGTCCTGCAGGAGATCTACCCTGGCTGCTTTTGACAAGGCCAGATCCTGAAGAGGAAACTCAAAGACTTTGGCCACCTCAGGAGAAGGAAGAAGGACTCCCTGGAGAAGAGCCTCATGCTGGGAACGATGGAGGGCAAGAGAAGAAGAAGAAGGGGACGGTAGAGAAGGAGGGGGGCTGGATGGAGTCACCGAAGCAGCCGGCGTGAGCTTCAATGGACTCCAGAGGATGGGAGAGGACAGGAAGGCCTGGAGGAACGTGGTCCATGGGGTCGCGATAGGTCGGACAAGACTTCACAACTAACAACAACAACAATCACACAAAATGTGTCCCTGGGGATTTTGCTCCACGAGTCGTTGCTAATTCTAGGGGTTGGTGATCATCTCCGTTTCAAGGCCATGGAGCTATCTGAAGATGCTTCCATGGTCACGTGGCCAGCATGACGTCACCAAGTGCTGGGATCTTCCCACAGGAGTGGTACCTCTTGATCTACTCGCATGTGCTTGCTTTGGAACTGCTAGGTTGGCAAGAGATGAGGCCAGGATGGGAACCCACACCTTCGCGTGGTGCTCGGATCTCGAACCTGGGGTGCCGGCTTTCCAGCTGACAAGCTCAGCATCTTTAACCACTCAGCCATCGTGCCCTGCCCCCCCCCAAAAAGTATTCTACCTTGCCCCATTAAACAGGGGTCTCCAACCTTTGCAACTTTAAGTCTGAAGGACTTCAGCTCCCAGACTTCTCCAGCCAGCAAAGCTGTCAGTGTCAGGGCCTGGGCCAGGGGTCTCCAACCTTTACAACTTTAAGTCTTTCAGCTCCCAGACTTCTCCAGCCAGCAAAGCTGTCAGTGTCAGGGCCTGGGCCAGGGGTCTCCAACCTTTACAACTTTAAGTCTGAAGGACTTCAGCTCCCAGACTTCTCCAGCCAGCAAAGCTGTCAGTGTCAGGGCCTGGGCCAGGGGTCTCTAACCTTTACAACTTTAAGTCTTTCAGCTCCCAGACTTCTCCAGCCAGCAAAGCTGTCAGTGTCAGGGCCTGGGCCAGGGGTCTCCAACCTTTACAACTTTAAGTCTGAAGGACTTCAGCTCCCAGACTTCTCCAGCCAGCAAAGCTGTCAGTGTCAGGGCCTGGGCCAGGGGTCTCCAACCTTTACAACTTTAAGTCTGAAGGACTTCAGCTCCCAGAATTCTCCAGCCAGCATGGCCTTGAAACGGAGAAGTCTGGGAGCTGAAGTCCTTCAGACTTAAAGTTGCAAAGGTTGGAGACCCCTGGATTAAAAGGAAAAGATTTCCCTGTTAGTCATGTCTGACTCTAGAGGGCGCTGCTCATGTCCATTTCAAGGCCATTGAGCCCAGGCAAAGCTTTAACCCCCACTCTCTCTCTTCTCTCTCTCTCTCTCTCTCTCTCTGTCTCTTCTCTCTTCTTTCTTCTCTGTCTGTCTCCTTTCCACTCTCCATGTCTCTCGCTTCTCTCTCTCCGTCTTTCTCTCTCCCTTCTCTCTTCTTCTCTTTCTGCCTCTGTCTCTCTTTCTATCACTCTTTCTCTTTCTTCTCACTTCTACTCTCTCCTCTCTTTTTTCTCTTTCTTTATATCTCTCTCTTTCTTCTCTCCTTTTTTCTCTCTTCTCTCTTTCTCTCCGTCTCTTTCATCTCTTTTTCTCTCTTCTTTCTTCTCTCCCTGCCTTTCTGTCTCTCTCACTTCTCTCTCTCTCTCTGTCTTTAGCTCTCTTCTTTCTGCTCTCTGTCTCTTCTCTCTCTGTCTCTCTCTCCTCTCTCCCCGTCTTTCTGTCTCTCTCTTCTCTCTTCTCTCTCTCTCTCTCTCTCTTTCTGCCTCTGTATCTTTCTCTCTTTCTTTTTCTTCTCTTTTCTTCTTCTCTCTCTTTCTGCCTGTCTCTCTTTCTATCACTCTTTCTCTTTCTTCTCTCTTCTACTCTCTTTTTTCTCTTTCTTTATCTCTCTCTCTCTTTCTTCTCTTCTTTTTTCTCTCTTCTCTCTTTCTCTCTGTCTCCTTCATCTCTTTTTCTCTCTTTCTTCTCTCCCTGCCTTTCTCTCTCTCTCTTCTCTCTCTCTGTCTTTAGCTCTCTTCTTTCTGCTCTATGTCTCTTCTCTGTCTCTCTCTCCTCTCTCCCCGTCTTTCTGTCTCTCTCTCCTCTCTTCTTCTCTCTCTCTTTCTGCCTCTGTATCTTTCTCTCTTTCTTTTTCTTCTCTCTTCTTTCTTTCCTCTCTCTTTCTTTATCTGTCTCTCTTTCTTCTCTCCTCTTTTCTCTCTTTCTCTCCGTCTCTATTTCATCTCTCTTTCTCTCTTTTTTCTTCTCTCTTCCTGTCTTACTCTCCTGTCTCTCTCTCCTCTCTCTCTCTCTCTCTCTCTCTCTCTCTCTCTCTCTCTCTCTCTCTCTCTCTCTTCTCTCTCTCTCTCTCTCTCTCTCTCTCTCTGTCTCTCTCTCTCTCTCTCTCTCTCTCTCTCTCTGTCTCTCTCTCATCCTTTTGCAACTGCATTGCTGTTCTGGGCCAACTGTCGAGCCCAATTAATATTCCTGCGTTCCAGAGCAGATGTTCTCAACATCTGTGCCCTGTCAGGATGCTGTCAACACTTTCGTTAGTATGAGTGACATCTCCAAAGCCCTCCCTTCTCCCTCCAAGGCGGTTGTGAATTCCACTTGCGTCTTCGTCCCACGACATTCGGGCCGAGCTCCCCATTCACACGTCTTCTGTTCCTCTTTTGGGATTCCCGTCCCCTCCTTTCTCTTCCCGTTAGAGCCAGGGGTGGGCAAACTTTGCAACTTTAAGTCTGAAGGACTTCAGCTCCCAGACTTCTCCAGCCAGCAAAACTGTCAGTGTCAGGGCCTGGGCCAGCCTCATAAGCACCTGCATTCTCCACCAGAAGGAGAACAGGTGAGGCTCGATCAGGGCTGGGCAAACTTTGCAACTTTAAGTCTGAAGGGCTTCAGCTCCCAGACTTCTCCAGCCAGCAAAGCTGTCAGTGTCAGGGCCTGGGCCAGGGGTCTCCAACCTTTGCAACTTTAAGTCTGAAGGACTTCAGCTCCCAGAATTCTCCAGCCAGCAAAGCTGTCAGTGTCAGGGCCTGGGCCAGCCTCATAAGCACCTGCATTCTCCACCAGAAGGAGAACAGGTGAGGCTCGATCAGGGCTGGGCAAACTTTGCAACTTTAAGTCTGAAGGGCTTCAGCTCCCAGACTTCTCCAGCCAGCAAAGCTGTCAGTGTCAGGGCCTGGGCCAGGGGTCTCCAACCTTTGCAACTTTAAGTCTGAAGGGCTTCAGCTCCCAGACTTCTCCAGCCAGCAAAGCTGGCTGGAGAAGTCTGCGAGCTGAAGTCCTTCAGACTTAAAGTTGCAAAGTTTGCCCACCCCTGCGTTAGACGCTGCACGGATCATTTTGCACCCTCGGCCGAGGAATAAAACTTGGAAGGAAGCATTCATTTTGCTAAATCGGGTCGGTCTCTTCTCTCGGTGTCGTTGGTGTGTGTTTGTGTGTGTGTGTGTGTGTGTGTGTGTTTGTTTATTTCTGGGTCTGTTTAGCTTCAGTTTGCAGGCAACCAGCAATAAACACCTGCTGTTGGCAACCAGCGAAGGAGGTTTCATTGATAGATCTTTGGAATTTTGTCTCCCTTCCAGGGTTTTGGAGGCTGTTGGCAGTTGACAGCTGGGCCTGGTGGCTTGCCAAGTCCCAGCAGTGGGATTTGGCATGGGCTCCCCACCAGATCAGCAAAAAAAACCCCTCCAAAACCCCCCCTCCCCCCCCCAAAAAACCTGGGATAAATATTTTGAAGCGAAACCTCGCTCTGAAAAATCAGCTTGGCCAGAAGCCTCTGCGTTATTTTATTTATTTTTATCAGCTTTCAGTGTTTCCGTTTGATTTATTAAAGCTGCCAGCCTGTAACTGGCTGGGTTTTTGTTTTTTAAATCAAACTTCGTTCCTTGAAAATGCATGGACTTCAAGTCCCAGAATTCCCCAACTGGGGGATTCTGGGAGTTGAAGGCCACACGTCTTAAAAGTGGTCAGGTTTGGGGGTGGGGGGGAGGGGGGAATTGTTCTGCTTTCGTGCATTATATTCTTGCATTAAAGCACATTTTCTCCCCTTTCAGTATTACATCGTATTGTTCATTCCTCCTCCTCCTCCTTCTCCTCTCTGCAGACCCCACTTCCCTTAAGCACTGATATTGTTACCTAGTAGGGTAATGGAACGTCTACAAGAAAACAACCAAGTTCAGAAAGCTCCAAGGATGCCACAGTCCTCCTCCTTCTCCTCCTCCGATTTAACAGATTAACAGAGTTGGAAGGGACCCTGGAGGTCATCTAGTCCAACCAGGAGACCCTACATCAATTCTGACAATCTCTTCTTGAAAGCCTCCAGGGATGAAGCTCCCACCACTTCTGAAGGCAACTTCTGTTCCATTGGTAGATTGTTATATAAATTGTTATATAAATTGAATTAAACAAACAGGTTCTCACCAGAGGTGGTTGGTGATCCATCACTGCGGTTTTTAAAGAAAAGGCTAGACAGCTAGCTACCTGAAATGGTATGGGGTCCCTTGCTTGAGCAGAGGGTTGGACTAGAAGACCTCCAAGGTCCCTTCCAGCTCTATTTTAATTGGTTGCTCTTCTATTAGGAGCTAAACTACCAGTGGAATTATGTGGAAAGCCACCCATCTTAACCCTGCCAGTTTTGACAAACTCTGGAGTAGATCATACAATAGAATACATTACAATAGCAGAGTTAGAAGGGACCTTGGAGATCTTCTAGTCCAACTCCCTGCCTAGGCAGGAAACCCTATACCCATTCAGACAAATGGCTCTCCAACATCTTCTTGAAGACTTGCAGTGTTGGGGCCTTCACAACTTCTGGAGGCAACTTCTGTTCCACTGGTTAATTGTTCCAACTGTCAGGAAATTTCTCTTAAATTCTAAGTTGCTTCTCTCCTTGATTAGTTTCCACCCATTGCTTCTTGTTCTACCCTCAGGTGCTTTGGAGAATAGTTTGACTCCCTCTTCTTTGGGGAAGCCTCTGAGATACTGGAAGACTGCTATCATGTCTCCCCTGGTCCTTCTTTTCATTAAACTAGACCTACCCAGTTCCTGCAACCGTTCTTCATATGTTTCAGCCTCCAGTCCCTCATCCTCTTTGTTGCTCTTCTCTGCACCCTTTCTAGACTCATCTGGTGGCAAGCTGTTCCACTGATTAATTGTTCTCACTGCCAGGAAACTTCTTCTTAGTTCTAAATTGCTTCTCTCCTTGATTAGTTTCCACCCATTGTTTCTTGTTCTGCCCTCAGGTGCCTTGGAGAATAGCTTGACTCCCTCTTCTTTGGGGAAGCCCCTGAGATATTGGAAGGCTGCTATCATGTCTCCCCTGGTCCTTCTTTTCATTAAACTAGACATACCCAGTTCCTGCAACCGTTCTTCATATGTTTTAGTCTCCAGTCCCCTAATCATCTTGGTTGCTCTTCTCTTTCTAGAGTCAGCATCTTTTTTACATCATGGCAACCAAGACTAGATGCCATATTCCAAGTTTGGCCTTATAAAATGATATTAACCCTTCACGTGATCTTGATTCTCTCCCTCTGTTGATACAGCCTAGAACTGAATCATCTAACCATTAATCATTTAATCATCTTTAACGGTAAAATTAATTCTAGGGGACCAAAATCCAAGACCGAGAGGGGATTGTCCAAATTTTATTTATTAGGAAAACGTTCTGAAGTTATTTTCCTGGCCGTTACGATGCGCCCTGAAGTCCTTAACTCCGAATCCCCTCCCTCCCTCTGTGAAAGCGCAGTGTGGCAGCCATGCTGATTAAAACCGATCTGCATTTGTGGCTGTGGGCCTTGTCAAAAATTAAATTAGATTAAATTGCAATGCAATTAGCATTGTTCTCCATCGAGTTTATGGAATCCCACTCCACCCTCTCGGTTAAGATTGCCAGTCGGTGGCGATTCTCTGCCAGACCCTCCCAGCATTTTGCGTGTGTGCGCACGCACATATGTGCAAAGGGTGGATGTGGGCCCCTATAATCGGCAAAGGGTCGTTGGAAGAAATATCCCATCTGGTTCAGTTCCAAGCCGGGAGGAAGACACTGGAAACACAGAGGCTGATTGGAAAGAAGGTTTAATGATGAAGCAGAAGCACCTGGGGGCTTTTGGGGCAGCTGACCACATGGAGTTGAGATTGGGGAGTATTTAACACATTAACAAGAGTTGGAAGGGACCTTGCAGGTCATCTAGTCCAACCCCCTGCCCAAGCAGGAGGCCCTACCTCTGCCTCTACCTAGGATTGAACACACCACCTCCTGATTGGGAGGCGAGAACTCCACCTCTGGGCCACAGCAGCAGATATAGGCCTTCCCTTGGGCTTTGCACTTGAGCTTCCTGTTCCTCTGCAAGGGCATTTGTTCTATTGGCTCTTGTCAGGGTCCCATGGGGACATGTAGGGGTCATGCTTGTCTGAGATAGGTTTGGTTGAAGTTTGAACTGCTGGGGGGGTCTGCAAAGTGGGCCCTTTGAAGACTGGTGGACTTCAACTCCCAGAATTCCCCAGCCAACATGGCTTCCTTCCTCCCTCCCTCCCTCCCTCCCTCCCTCCCTCCCTCCCTCCCTTTCTCCTCCTCCTCTTCTTCTCCCTTCCAGCCTTCTTCCTTCCTTCCTTCTTTCTCTCCCTCCCTCTCTCCCTCCCTTTCTCCTCCTCTTCTTCTCCCTTCCAGCCTTCTTCCTTCCTTCTTTCCTTCCTTCCCTCTTTCTCTCCCTTCCTCCTCACTTTCTCCTCCGCCTCCTCCTCTTCTTCTCCCTTCCATCCTTATCCTTCATCTCTTTCCTCCTCCTCCTCCTCCCTCCCAAAGCCCCAGACCCCCAAAGCTCTCCTAGTGGTCCCCCATCCGTGTACATGGACTTGACTTCCTTTCTCCTGCTTTCCTTTGACCCAGATTGCTTCCAGGGAAGCCCCCACCCCCTCCCTCTTCAGCGGACATTAGCGTGGGAGAGGCCCTTCTTTAATGGCCCATTATGACCATTATGGCTAATAGCTGGGGCCATCCTTTCAGGGTGGGGGGGGGGGGGAAGAGGAAGGGTTGGGAAAAAGGAAGCAATCACAAAGGGATCCACAGCCTTCCGGATTTATATATATATATATATATATTTAAACCCTCTGTCCTGGAGGGCTCTTGAGGGCTGTGAAAGGAGAACATCGGCTAAAAGCTGCTTTTTCTGAGGCTCACCCCCCCCCCATCCTTCACCAGCCATTACCGAAGGGAAGCCCCCCTCCCCTCAATTTCTCCTCCCGGAGGGGGCCTACACCCCCTAATGCTACTCTGGGGGTTTCTGGGGGGGTGGGGGTGGCAGACCTAGCAGCGCCTCTGCTTTGAAAATGGACCTCTCTGGCATTAGCCTCGGTCTTTTTTCTCTCCCCCACCCCACCCAGGAGAGTTTAAGATGTGCTTTTAATGGGGAGGTGGGTGGGATGGGGTGAAAGTACCAGTAAAGCTGCACTAAGCACCTACTCCCGGCCTCTTCCCGGAAGGAGGAAAGTTTTCCTCCTGAGGTTGGAGAGAATCCCACAAGGGTAGGTTTTGCACCCAGGACAAGGAGCCCGCACGATGCAACTCGAAGTTCGGATGCAGTTTGACCAGGGACGGGGGTGGGGGATTGTTCAGTCCCACAAGAGCAGGACTCCAGTATTTGAGGGGCTGCCCCAAAGAAGAAGAGAAGAGAGGGGTGGTGTCTATCTATTCTGCAAAGCATCATCCTAAGGCAGGGGTCTGCAAAGTTGGCTCTTTTAAGACGGGTGGACTTCAACTCCCAGAATTCCCACAGCCAGCATAGCTGGCTGTGGGAATTCTGGGAGTTGAAGTCCACCCGTCTTAAAAGAGCCAACTTTGCAGACCCCTGTCCTAAGGCAAGACAAGAAGCAATGGATGGAAACTAACCCAGGAAGGAAGCCACCTGGATTTAAAGAGGAGCTTCCTAACGCAGGACGATTCATCAGTGGAACAGCTTGCCATCAGACGTTGTGGGTGCTTCATTGGTGGAAGGTTTTAAAGAAGAGGAAGAGAAAAAGGGAGGGAGGGAGACAGGAGGGAAGGAAATAGCAAGAAGGATGGAAGGAAGGAAGGAAAGAAGGAAAGAAGGAAGGAAGGAAATGCAGATGGAGGAAGGGAGGAAGCAACGAAGGAAGGGAGAAGGGAAATGGAGAGGGGGGAAGAAGAAAGGAAGAGAAGGAGGGAAGGAAGAGAAAAAGGGAGGGAGGGAGACAGGAGGGAAGGAAGGAAGGAAATAGCAAGAAGGAAGGAAGGAAGGAAGAAGGGAAATGGAGATGGAGGAAGGGAGGAAGCAATGAAGGAAGGGAGAAGGAAAATGGAGAGGGAGGGAGGAAGAAAGGAAGAAAAGGAGGGAAGGAAGAGAAAAAGGGAGGGAGGGAGGGAGACAGGAGGGAAAGAATAGAGGAAATAGCAAGAAGGATGGAAGGAAGGAAGGAAAGAAAGAAGGAAGGAAGGAAATGGAGATGGAGGAAGGGAGGAAGCAATGAAGGAAGGGAGAAGGGAAATGGAGAGGGAGGGAGGAAGAAAGGAAGAGAAGGAAGGAAGGAAGAGAAAAAGGGAGGGAGGGAGACAGGAGGGAAGGAAGGAAGGAAATAGCAAGAAGGAAGGAAGGAAGGAAAGAAGGAAAATGGAGATGGAGGAAGGGAGGAAGGGAGGAAGCAATGAAGGAAGAGAGAAGGAAAATGGAGAGGGAGGAAGGAAGGAAGGAAGAGGAGGGAAGGAAGGAGGGGAAAAAGGGAGAGAAGGAGACAGGAGGGAAGGAATGAAGGAAATAGCAAGAAGGAAGGAAGGAAGGAAAGGAAGAAAATGGAGATGGAGGAAGGGAGGAAGCAATGAAGGAAGGGAGAAGGAAAATGGAGAGGGGGAAGAAGAAAGGAAGAGAAGGAGGGAAGGAAGAGAAAAAGGGAGGGAGGGAGACAGGAGGGAAGGAATGAAGGAAATAGCAAGGAAGAAGGAAGGATAAAGGAAGAGAAGGAAGGAAGGAAGGTGATGATGGATAAATAGTGAAGAGAAGGGAGGGAGAAGGGAAGGAATTGAATTCCCCTCTTGGGATTCAGCCCAAGGCTCCCAGCTTGGCAGAGGAAATCCCTCCTCTTTCAACGGCCACACAAAGAACACCCAGGAGCTGCCAGCTGTGGCATTCAGGCTGGCGTCTCCCCTCGGCGGCAGTTCAGCCATGTCCTCTTCTGGCGGTGCCCCCGGTGCGGCGGCGGTGCGATTGTGTGTCTGTTGCAGGAGGACACACAGCCCCTTTGCACAAACGTTCTGCTTTTGAGCCCAGGAAAGCCCCATCGGAGCCTCCAGCTGCACAACTTCTAAAGAGAAGTATTTCAGCGAGACCCCGAGTAGCTGAGACTCGAACCCAGGGCCTCTTTCCTCCCTGTTCGCAGGCGCCCAGGCCTTGTATTCCAGGTGCTCAGGTGCGCCATGAAGAGGCTCAGCCATCCAGGCTGGATTTGATTGATTCAATCCAGGGGTCTGCAAAGTTGGCTCTTTTAAGACGGGTGGACTTCAACGCCCAGAATTCCCCAGCCAGCATAGCTGGCTGGGGAATTCTGGGAGTTGAAGTCCACCCGTCTTAAAAGAGCCAACTTTGCAGACCCCTGTCGATGAGTAAATTTACAGGCCATCCGTCTCGATTGCCTGGGATGAGAGAGGGGAGGGGGGGGGAGGCAGAGCAGTGGTGGGTTTCAAATTTTTTTAGAACCTCCTCTCTAGGTGTGGCCTATTTTGTGGGCGTGGCTTGGCAGTCATGTGACAGGGTGGGCGTGGCCACCTTTTAAAATGTGGTGAAACTCATTTAACAACGCTCTTGCTTAGCAACCAAAATTTGGGACTCAATTGTGGTGATAAATTTTCTTTCTTTCTTTCTTTCTTTCTTTCTTTCTTTCTTTCTTTCTTTCTTTCTTTCTTTCTTTCTTTCTTTCTTTCTTTCTTCCTTCCTTCCTTCCTTCCTTCCTTCCTTCCTTCCTTCCTTCCTTCCTTCCCATTGGGTCACTGGCAGCGGTGGGCCAGATTTACTTCCAGGTACGCCGGTGGAACCCCCTCTCACCGGTTCTCTAAATTTCACCAACCGGCTCTCGCGAGTAGGTGCGAGCCTGCAGAAACCCACCACTGAGGCAGAGATACCGAAAGAAGGATGCATTCCTAAGCCCACCCCACCCCAAACCAGCGTGGCACTTCCCTTCTGCCAAAGGAGAAGGGGGTTTCTATGCACGGGGGTTGGGGGGGACTCAGAGGCATGCGTGTCTGCGCACATGTGTTGCCAGAGGACGGTTAGATCTGACGAAACACGAACGGCATGAGTTTTATAGGCCCATCTGGTTAAGAGTTTCACGGAACGACCGAGCAGTGAGGAAATGCGACTTTTTTTTAAACTACCGGTTCTTTGGGCGTGGCTTGGTGGGTGTGGGGTGGCTTGGTGGGTGTGGCTTGGTGGGCGGGGCAGGGGAAGGATACTGCAAAATCTCCATTCCCACCCCACTCTGGAGCCAGCTAGAGATGACATTTGCTGGTTCTCTGAACTACTCCAAATTTCCACTACCGGTTCTCCAAACTACTCCAAATTTCCGCTACCGGTTCTCCAAACTACTCCAAATTCCTGCTACCGGTTCTCCAAACTACTCCAAATTTCCATTACCGGTTCTCTGAACTACTCCAAATTCCTGCTACCGGTTCTCCAGAACCTGCGGGATTTCACCCCTGCGGTGGAGGCCTATCGAGGTGATTGCTAAAAGCCACACAATCTTTGCATCCTTACCCGGAAGGAGAGACGGGGACAGTTATAATCCCACCTATCCACCCTGTATCCGTTGCCATCCCACTGCCGTCCTGCTGAGTTTTAGCAGAATACCCGTAATCCTCGATTTACGTCGGTTCACCTTAAGGGCGTAAGAAGCGTGACTTAGTTGAAAAAGGTTAAGCAGTGGGCAGGACTGGTTAGAAGCTGGATGGAGACCACCAGAAGCTCCCCCTCCCCGGGGCTATGAAGCAACCTGGGAAGTCTGCTCTACTCCGAGGAGAAGCCAAGGGGCAGCCATTTGCATGGGGCATTTGCCACAAAGCCACCATCGGCGTGACTCTGGGGTTGCACCGGACTATCAATTCCCACACAAGGTGTTTTCCGGATATGTTGCAACGGCCAAGGATGACGTCCTCCCCTGGGCTGGATGGAAGCCCGGTTGGCCAGTGATGTTGTGAGGGTGAGGCAGCTGTGAAAACACAACAGCACAGCTGCAGGAAGCAGTTTCTCCCCCCCCCCCCCGTCCCTGTCCTGCCCCCTCCTCCTCCTTTCTATTTCCCTTCTCCAATACATACATACGGTCCTCAAATCAATACAATAGCAGAGTTGGAAGGGACCTTGGAGGTCACTGGAAACCAGAAGATCATTTCCCCAGCATGTGCATGCGCACCAGGCAGCTACTCTTTCGGTTTCCGGCACTCCTGTGTGTGTGAAGACCAGCTGGCCAGCACGCTGGGATTTTGAAGAGCAACGGGTGACAGCTCTGTGCCCAGAGAGATGGCTCTGCGCGCCACATCCAGCCCGTGTGCCACAGGTTCGCCATCACGGCTATAGATGGTTGACTGATGCAATTTTCCAGGTGCAAGTCAAATTTTCTTTTCGTTTTCTCTTTTAAACGAGCCTTTGAAACTGCTGGAGAAAAACCACTGTGGTCCTGGATAGATTTCCCCTGGATTTAGCTGGACATAATATTATGTAGAAGAAAGCCCTCGGGGTTACAGAATTTACAGAATAACAGAATTGGAAGGAACCTTGGAGGTCATCAAGTCCAGCCCCACTGCTAGAGGGTTGAGCAGGAATCTTAGAAACCTAGAACTGGAAGGCACCTTGGAGGTCCTCTAGTCGAACCCCCCTGCTAGAGGGTTGAGAGGGAATCCTAGAAGAGACTTTGGAGGTCATGTAGTCAAGCCTCCCGCTAGGGCATTGAGTGGGAATCCTAGAAGGGATCTTGGAGGTCCTCTAGTGGTGCAACCCCTCTGCTAGAGGGTTGAGAGGGAAGCCAAGAAGGGACCTTGGAGGACATTTAGTCCAATCCCTTGCTAGAGAGTTGAGCGGGAATCCTAGAAGAGACTTTGGAGGTCATGTAGTCAAGCCTCCCGATAGGGCATTGAGTGGGAATCCTAGAAGGGACCTTGGAGGTCATCAGTGGTGGGTTTCAAATTTTTTTAGAACCTACTCTCTAGGTGTGGCCTATTTTGTGGGCGTGGCTTGGCAGTCATGTGACAGGGTGGGAGTGGCCAACTTGTAAAATGTGGTGAAACTCATTTAACAACGCTCTTGCTTAGCAACCAAAATTTTGGGCTCAATTGTGGTGATAAATTCTTTCTTTCTTTCTTTCTTTCTTTCTTTCTTTCTTTCTTTCTTTCTTTCTTTCTTTCTTTCTTTCTTTCTTTCTTTCTTTCTTTCTTTCTTTCTTTCTTTCTTTCTTTCTGCCTTCCTTTCCTTCCCATTGGGTTACTGGCAGCGGCAGGCCAGACTTACTTCTGGGTCCACCGGTGGAACCCCCTCTCACTGGTTCTCTAAATTTCACCATCCGGCTCTTGCGAGTAGGTGCGAGCCTGCAGTAACCCACCACTGGAGGTCATGTAGTCAAGCCTCCTGCTAGGGCATTGAGAAGGAATCCTAGAAGGGACCTTGGAGGTCCTCTAGTCCAACCCCCCTGCTAGAGGGTTGAGAGGGAAGCCAAGAAAGGACCTTGGAGGACATTTAGTCCAATCCCTTGCTAGAGAGTTGAGTGGGAATCTTAGAAGAGACCTTGGAGGTCATGTTGTCAAGCCTCCCACTAGGGCATTGAGTGGGAATCCTAGAAGGGACCTTGGAGATCCTCTAGTCCAGCCCCCCTGCTAGAGGGTTGAGCAGGAAGCCTAGAAGGGACCTTGGAGGACATTTAGTCCAATCGCTTGCTAGAGAGTTGTATGGGAATCCCAGAAGGAACCTTGGAGGTCATGTAGTCCAGTCTCCCGCTAGGGCATTGAGTGGGACTCATAAGGGACCTTAGAGGTCATCTAGTCCAGCCCCTTGCTAGAGCATTGAGGGGGAACCATAGAATCCTAGAAGGGACCTTGGAGGTCCTCTAGTCCAGCCCCCTGACCAAGGCGGTTATCTTCATACCAACTCCAGACGTATTAAAAGGACAAAATGCTCTTTGGCTCCCCGAAGACAGGAACAGGCTACAAATTAAGAGAGGGACTTGCTGCAGGAGGCAATTAAAGTGGTATATTGATATATTCTAGGGCTTTTTCCTAAGAAATTGCAATAATGGTTCATTTACATGTGCTTACATTGGGAAAAAATATATATATAACAGTGCAGCCAGGGGGTTTTAACCGACATAAGGTATTGTACAACAGGACATTATCACAGGACATACAATGAAGAGCATGAAGAAAAGAAAGAAAGAAAGAAAGGAAGGAAGGAAGGAAGGAAGGAAGGAAGGAAGGAAGGAAGGAAGGAAGGAAAGGAAGACCAGGGAAAACATGAGACAAAGATAAATACACCGCCAGACAGATTAGGATCCCAACTTGAGAGGGTCTTTTTTTTTTTTTTTTGTCTCTGCAGTCTTTATTTACAGATATTCGTGGGGGGGCCCCAGCCCCTCCCCACCCTTTTGCCGCTCGGAAATAAGGCTAGAAAAATAATGCAAGAGGCGGGGAGAGGAAACTGAATCCCCAGGGGTCTGCTGAGCTCGGTGGTTGCTTTCGATGGGACTTGCAAAAGCCACCCAGCTGGAATCGGAGTCCCTTTCTCCACCACCTCCCCCTCCACCACCACCCTGCGCTCGCTTGGATCTCGCTGTCTATTTCCTCTGTTGATGTTGTGTTTTTTTGCAAAACGAAGAGAGAAAGAGACGACATGGGAAAGGCGTGAGAAAGAATTGGCCGCGGTCAGTAAAAAAAATCTCTCTCTCTCTCTCTCTCTCTGTTTTTTTTTTTTTTTTTTTGGTTTTAAAAAAGAACAGTGGGATGAAAAAATTATTATTATTATTTTAAAAAAGCTGAAAACCCAAGTTTGGAAAGTTTGGAGAGGGCTACTAAGGGATCGTTTTGGAAGAATGTAAAAAAATGGGAGAGAGGGGCCTCTGGATGATTGTTGCTGTTTGCCTAGATCAGGGGTCTGCAAAGTTGGCTCTCTTAAGACGGGTGGACTTCAACTCCCAGAATTCCCCAGCCAGCTATGCAAAGTTGGCTCTCTTAAGACGGGTGGACTTCAACTCCCAGAATTCACCAGCCAGCCATGCAAAGTTGGCTCTTTTAAGACGGGTGGACTTCAACTCCCAGAATTCCCCAGCCAGCCATGCAAAGTTGGCTCTCTTAAGACGGGTGGACTTCAACTCCCAGAATTCCCCAGCCAGCCATGCAAAGTTGGCTCTTTTAAGACGGGTGGACTTCAACTCCCAGAATTCCCCAGCCAGCCATGCAAAGTTGGCTCTTTTAAGACGGGTGGACTTCAACTCCCAGAATTCCCCAGCCAACCATGCAAAGTTGGCTCTCTTAAGACGAGTGGACTTCAACTCCCAGAATTCCCCAGCCAGCCATGCAAAGTTGGCTCTTTTAAGACGGGTGGACTTCAACTCCCAGAATTCCCCAGCCAGCCATGCAAAGTTGGCTCTTTTAAGACGGGTGGACTTCAACTCCCAGAATTCCCCAGCCAGCCATGCAAAGTTGGCTCTTTTAAGACGGGTGGACTTCAACTCCCAGAATTCCCCAGCCAGCCATGCAAAGTTGGCTCTCTTAAGACGGGTGGACTTCAACTCCCAGAATTCCCCAGCCAGCCATGCAAAGTTGGCTCTCTTAAGATGGGTGGACTTAAACTCCCAGAATTCCCCAGCCAGCCATGCAAAGTTGGCTCTCTTAAGATGGGTGGACTTAAACTCCCAGAATTCCCCAGCCAGCCATGCAAAGTTGGCTCTCTTAAGACGGGTGGACTTAAACTCCCAGAATTCCCCAGCCAGCCATGCAAAGTTGGCTCTCTTAAGACGGGTGGACTTCAACTCCCAGAATTCCCCAGCCAGCCATGCTGGCTGTGGAATTCTGGGAGTTGAAGTCCACCAGACTTAAACAGAGCCAACTTTGCAGACCCCTCGCCTAGATGCCTCTTTCGTAATTGTTTTCTGTCTCTTAAATACAGTAAGTCCTTAATCTGCAATGCTTCGTTTAGTGACTGTTCAAAGTTAGAACGGCGCTGGGGAAAAAAAAAAGGACTGATGATTGTTTTTCACACATAGGACTGTGGCAGTAACTCCCCCACCCGCCCCCCACTCCGGGCTCCTATTTATGACAGTCACGTGGCATTCGGAGGGGGGGGGAGTTGGGTGTCACATGATTCCCCCAGCCCCTTTGGCGACCACCTGGGGTTACAGATTCACTTAACAACCGTGGGACTGACTTCATGGCGGCGGCGATTTGCTTAACCCCCTGGGGCGAGCAAAGTCGTAAAATGAGGCCAAAACTCACTTAGCCACAGAAGCCATACGCACACACGCCCAAAAAATTTGGGCCAGCGTCGTGGTCGCAAGTCAAGGACTCCCGGTAAGAAAGACAAGAGAGGCCTGGGAAATTGGGAGCAGCTGAAGGCGGCTGCAGACAAGCCAACTTTTGGCCAGGATGAAAGGGGGGCTGGGCTGGGGGTTGGGGTTGGACCTAATCCAAACCAGATTGCTTTGCAAGGCAGTTCCTGGGAGGACCCTGGAGTCCTGGTGGGGGTGGGGTTAGGGGGTAAGTGGGAGGGCTGACGCTCGGAGCCTGGTTTGCATGGGGGTCTTTTCCCTTTGGGTGGTGGGGGGGACACGGACCCTCAAGCTTTTAAGTAAAGCAAACCTGCTAGGAATGGGAGACCCTTCCCTCTCCAGTCTCCCTGCCTGGGCGAGGGTCTCCCTCGGTCTGTTTGTTATCCTTCCACCCGAGGTGGTGGTGGGGGGGACAGGATGGCCAAAGGACCCCTTCATGGAAGATTTAAGGGTGGGCCTCCCCTCCCATCCCTTTGCAAGGTCTCTCTCCTCCCTGGTCGTCTCCTCCTCTTTAAGGAAGGAGCCCCCTCCCCAAATCCAGAATTGAAGCTCTCCAGGGCCTCGGTCGCCCCTCCTTCAGCCCCGGTGGGGCCTGGGACGAAGAGAGGGGCTGGGGTCTCGTGGGATGAGGGGTCCAACCAATAACGTGGCCGTCACCAGGGGACGGGGAGTATCCGGAAGCCAGGTTTTGCGCCCCGCGCCCAGGCGTCCATCGGAGAGTCTCAAAAGTCCAAGTGCCAGTCAGTTTGCGTCGCCTTCCTGCCATCCCTGATTCACATGGGTGGGACAATCAGCCCCGACAGGCCTGGAAAAGAGAGAAGGTCTCAGTCAAACCACAAAGACGCCATGGCAGAATCACACCCACAACTTCTGGTGGCAAGTTGTTCCCCTAATCAAGTGCTGTTGAGGAGCAATACAGAATGTCCATGGTTTTCGGTTCTCTGGGTGTAATTCGACATGGAATAATAGCATGGGAAGGGACCTTGGAGGTCTTCTAGTCCAGGGGTCTCCAACCTTTGCAACTTTAAGTCTGAAGGACTTCAGATCCCAGACTTCTCCAGCCAGCAAAGCTGTCAGTGACAGGGCCAGGGCCAGGGGTCTCCAACCTTTGCAACTTTAAGTCTGAAGGACTTCAGGTCCCAGACTTCTCCAGCCAGCAAAGCTGTCAGTGTCAGGGCCTGGGCCAGGGGTCTCCAACCTTTGCAACTTTAAGTCTGAAGGACTTCAGGTCCCAGACTTCTCCAGCCAGCAAAGCTGTCAGTGTCAGGGCCTGGGCCAGGGGTCTCCAACCTTTGCAACTTTAAGTCTGAAGGACTTCAGGTCCCAGACTTCTCCAGCCAGCAAAGCTGTCAGTGTCAGGGCCTGGGCCAGGGGTCTCCAACCTTTGCAACTTTAAGTCTGAAGGACTTCAGCTCCCAGAATTCTCCAGCCAGCAAAGCAAAGCTGGCTGGAGAAGTCTGAGAGCTGAAGTCCTTCAGACTTAAAGTTGCAAAGTTTGCCCACTCCTGGGCTAGCCTCACCTGTTCTCCTTCTGGTGGAGAATGCAGGTGCTTATGAGGCTGTGGGAGATGGGTTATTCAGGGTGGGAGGAGCAGCGGAGGAGAGACAGACAGACAGATAGACAGACAGTGGAGAAGGCAAAGCAGCGGAAGGAGAGAAGGAACATACTGTGATTAAGAGTAAGCCAATCCTTGGAGTGACCGAGAGGCGTTTTGAAACTTGTCTGCAGAATCCTCAAAGGGTTGGTCTGGTTGGTGGGATCGAGCAAGCAGCGAGCAGGGAAGGAAGGAGAGAAGGAAGGGAAAAGAGAAAAAAGAAGGAAAGAAAGACGACACAAATGAAACAGTGAGGGTGGGAGGGAGGGAGGGAGGGGAGGAAGGAAGGAAGGGAGGAGAAAGAGAAAAAGAAAGGAAAGAATGGGGTCAGATGAAAGAGGGATGGGGAGGAAGAAAAAAGAAAGAGGAAAGGAGAGAGGGAGGGAGGGGGAAGAGAGAAAAGGATGAAGGAAAGAAGGAAGGAGAGACAAAAAGGAAAGAGGGATGAGATAGATGAAAGAGGGAGGAAGGGAGAGGGAGAAAGGAAGGAAAAAAGGAAAGAGGGAGGAGAGAGGGGAAAGAGAGAAAGGGTTGAAGGAAAGAAGGAGAAAGAGAAAAAGAAAGGAAAGAAGGATAAGACAGATGAAAGAGGGAGGGGGAGGAAGGAAGGAGTAAAGGAAATAGAAAAGGGAAAGGAGAGAAGGAGGAAGGATGAAATGAGGGAGGAGGGTAGGAGTGAGGGAAGAGAGAAAACGAGGAAGGAAGGATGAAAGAAGGAAGTTAGAAGAGAAAAAGGAAGGGTGGATGAGACAAATGAAACAGAGAGGAAGGGAAGGAAGGAAGGAAGGAAGGAAGGAAGGAAGGAAGGAAGGAAGGAAGGAAGGAAGGAAGGAAAAAGCAAGGAAAGAGAAAAGCCAAGAAATAAAAATTAAAGGAGTTAGAAAAGTACAAAAAAACGGCAGTAAAGATACACTTGAGACTCTATGAAGAAAAGAGAAATATTTCTCTCCATAAAATACTTGATCCTGGATTTAGACAGGAGCTTTGGATAATGCAGTTTCCTCCCATTTCCTTTCCTCATAAGAGAGATTGGGGGGGGGTGCA
Source organism: Rhabdophis nuchalis (assembly GCA_039707465.1). Lineage (NCBI taxonomy): Eukaryota > Metazoa > Chordata > Lepidosauria > Squamata > Natricidae > Rhabdophis > Rhabdophis nuchalis. The sequence goes on from CM077648.1 coordinate 1,219,479, forward strand.
CCGTTCTAGGGAGTTCTGAAGGAAGTGGAGTGGGGGGGGGCGAGGAGAAGGGAAAAAGCACCACAAGGAAATCCCTGGGAGGAAGCTGCTTCGCCTGGTAGCTCTTCAGCTTCGTGGAAAGGAAACAGGGCAGCTCTTGGGGGACTTGAGAGCTGAGTTGGAAACGACATTGTCCACGGAGGGTTTGGGGAAATTCAAATCTCCCTTACCGGTCAAGCCCAGACAACAGACTGGTCCTCATTGAGGCCCCGCTTGGCTGAAAGCGCTTTATTTTTGAAAACCAGGAGAAGAATTTCAGCTTTAGGTGTGCGAAAGAACGTTTCAACATTTCGTCAGCCTGACAACCCTTTGGGGTGAAGAAGGGACCCCCGCTTCTCTCTAAAAGTGGGTTTATTCCTGTCTATCTACAATAATACAATAGCAGAGTTGGAAGGGGCCTTGGAGGTCTTCTAGCCCAACCCCCTGCCTAGGCAGGAACCTTATACCGTTTCAGACAAATGGCTGTCCAGCATCTTCTTAAAAGACTTGCAGTGTTGGGGCATTCACAACTTCTGGAGGCAATTTCTGTTCCACTGATTAATTGTTCTGACAGTCAGGAAATTCCTACTTAGTGCTAAGTTGCTTCTCTCCTTGATTAGTTTCCACCCATTGCTTCTTGTTCTCCCCTCAGGACAGGAGGGGGTGATAGAAGATGCCTTTGAGCAAATATGATTTTCTTTCACGGAAAGGCTCTAGAGCAGGGGTCTCCAACCTTTGCAACTTTAAGTCTAAAGGACTTCAGCTCCCAGAATTCTCCAGCCAGAAAAGCTGTCAGTGTCAGGGCCTGGGCCAGGGGTCTCCAACCTTTGCAACTTTAAGTCTGAAGGACTTCAGCTCCCAGAATTCTCCAGCCAGCACAGCTGTCAGTGTCAGGGCCTGGGCCAGGGGTCTCCAACCTTGGCAACTTTAAGTCTGAAGGACTTCAGCTCCCAGACTTCTCCAGCCAGCAAAGCTGTCAGTGTCAGGGCCTGGGCCAGGGGTCTCCAACCTTTGCAACTTTAAGTCTGAAGGACTGCAGCTCCCAGAATTCTCCAGCCAGCACAGCTGTCAGTGTCAGGGCCTGGGCCAGGGGTCTCCAACCTTGGCAACTTTAAGTCTGAAGGACTTCAGCTCCCAGACTTCTCCAGCCAGCAAAGCTGTCAGTGTCAGGGCCTGGGCCAGGGGTCTCCAACCTTTGCAACTTTAAGTCTGAAGGACTTCAGCTCCCAGAATTCTCCAGCCAGCACAGCTGTCAGTGTCAGGGCCTGGGCCAGGGGTCTCCAACCTTGGCAACATTAAGTCTGAAGGACTTCAGCTCCCAGACTTCTCCAGCCAGCAAAGCTGTCAGTGTCAGGGCCTGGGCCAGGGGTCTCCAACCTTTGCAACTTTAAGTCTGAAGGACTTCAGCTCCCAGACTTCTCCAGCCAGCACAGATGTCAGTGTCAGGGCCTGGGCCAGGGGTCTCCAACCTTTGCAACTTTAAGTCTGAAGGACTTCAGCTCCCAGACTTCTCCAGCCAGCGCATGTGTGCGCTGGTTGGGGAATTCTGGGAGTTGAAGTCCACCCCTAGGGTCAGACCTGCAGCCATCTTTTCTTTTGGATCTCTGGCCTGCAACACTTTCTATTCTTCTACTAGGCCTTTTCTACGGTGGGAAAATGGACATTGGGGATTGTAGGAGTTAGATGATAGGTAGCCATAACAAAATTCTTCCTAGAAAACCAAGGTCATCCTTTGTCTTTGCATCTCTGCACCTGACTGGAACTGGATGGGTTGAAGCTGCCAGCGTGGCAGTGGGAGATGGGACCATGGGATGGACTGGTGGGAGAGGGGGGGGCAAGACCTTGAACTTTCAGGTGGGGAGGGGGGGAAACCGGGAAGCTTCCAGATTCGGGTTTCCCCAGATGTGCCAACATGGCTCTCTTCATCAATGGGAAGTTTGCCTCGGACTCTGATTTAATTTTGGACGCTATTTGGAACCCCTGACACTGAGGTTGAAAAACACTGTTCTGGATTAGAGAGGTAGTCCTTGACATATGACCACAATGGAGCCCCAAATTTTTGTTCTGAAGTGACGCATTTCTTCCATCAGCTTTGCTTCGTTTTACCACCGTGCCTGCCCCAGTTGTTAAGCGAATCACCGCAATTGTTAAGTTGTCTTTAAGAAGATGTTGGAGAGCCATTTGTCTGAAATGGTATAGGCTAGCTTCCTGCCTAGGCAGGGGGGTTGGACTAGATGACCTCCAAAGCCCCTTCCAACTCCGCTATCGTATCGTATCGTTGTTGAGTGAATTTGGCTTCCCCATGGCCTTTGCTTGTCGGAAGGTCGCCAAAGGGGAGCACGTAACCCTGGGACACTAAAACCGTCATAAACACGAGTCAGTGGTGGAGCATCTGAATTTTGACCAGGTGAACGGTGCCACAAGTCACTTTTACCAGTGCTGTTGCAGCTTCGAACGGTCCCTAAAGGTCTTGTCGTAAGTCGAGGACTACCTGTGCCATCAGGTGTGTGTGTGAGCTTGGGAGGGTCACCAAGGTGGGGAGCCTGGTTCGAAGAGAAGCCCGCTTACCTTGCAGGCCGGTCCCGTTGGTGCTGGTGCAATTGGGGGGCGGGGAGGCCTGGGGCCGGACGACGGGAGCAAAGGCGCTTTTCTGCTTGACGGCCGAGATCATGTTGACCGGGGAGAAGGAGAAGACGCCGGCGGGGGTGGAGGAAGCCCCCAGGGGTGGGCTCGATGGCATGACTGGGGGGTGGGGGGGGAAGAGAAGGAGACGGGTCAGTAGGGCAGAGAAGTGGGGGTGTCTCCAGTCCCTGGAAGGGAGGAAGGTTTCCTCTTCCTCCTCTTCTCTGCAAACCCCACACTCTTCTAGCACTGATGATGTAACCTAGGTGGGCCATGAAATGTCTGGAAGAAAACAACAGGCTCCTCCTCCTCCTCCTCCTCCACAATCCCCACTCCCTTCCAGCCGATCATATTATCTAGTTGGGTAACAAAAGGTCTGCAAGAAAACCACCAAGCTCAGAGAGCACCAAGGATCCCATAATCCTCCTCCTCCTCCTGTTGCTGCTTTCCTCCTCCTCCTCCTCCTCCTCCTCCTCCCCACATGCCCCACTCCCTTCTAGCACTGATGAAGTTATCTAGTTGGGTCGTGAAATGTCTGCAAGGAAACAACCAAGCTCAGAGAGCCCCAAGGACCCCTCAGTCATTCCCCTCTTCCTCCTCTCCTCCTCCTCTTCCTTCTTCTTCTTCTCCCTCCTCCTCCTCTCCTCCCTTCTAGCACTGATGATGTTCCCTAGTTGGGTCATGAAACGTCAGCAAGAAAAGCTCCAGGCTCAGAGAGCACCAAGCACCCCCACAGCCCTCCTCCACCCCCTCCTTCCCCCCTCCTTCTCTCCTCTCCTCCCCTTCCTCTCTGCTAGCCCCACTCCCTTGTAACTGATGACGTTCCCTAGTTGGGTCATGAAACGTCTGCAAGGAAACCACCCAGCTCAGAGAGCCCCAAGGGCCCCACGGTCCTCCTCCTCCTTCCCCCTCCTCCTCTCCTCTCCTCCTCCTCCCCTTCTTCTCCACAAGCCCCATTCCCTTCTAGCACTGATGATGTTCCCTAGTTGGGTCATGAAACGTCTGCAAGGAAACCACCCAGCTCAAGGACCCCACAGTCCTCTCTCTCTCTCATCCCAACCCACCTCACAGGGTCGTTGTTGTGGTGGGGTGAATAGGAGATGGGTTGGGATAGGTTTGCTGCCCCGAGTTATTCGTGAGAATAAATAAACAAACAATCCGGCTCAGAAGATAACAGATTCTTAGACCGACAGCCCTCCGTCACCACCAAGGGCGACGTAACCCTGGCTCAGAAAACGCCCCCAAATTCGCACAGAAGCGTTTGTGTGTTTTGACCTCGGCTTCCCCAGCAACACGAAGCTGCGTCCTCATCACATAAAGCCCTTTGAGTGAACGGACAGTGGGTTCCTCTCCAGCCGAGTCTTTCCTCTCCCACAGTCTTTCAAGAGGGTTCACAATTAGCGACCTTGATCAGGCTTGGAGAGCAGCCAGGCTGAGATCTTCCAGATGCCACAAGACTTGACAAGAATGCAGGAAGGAAATAATGGCCTCCTGCAAGCTCCCCTCCCCTGTGGCTCCTCTTTTATTCCCTCTGGGAGGGGCCATTCACTGTCCACCCAAGTCAACCCCTGTTCTTCAGTTGTTCCCTTCGTCTGGCCACTCTGTGCATGTGCACACTGGGAACAGGCTCCAGCTGTTCTTCTGCCTCACTGATGTTTGACTCCGAAGGCAGCTGATAACTGTCAGAGAGCCCTGGCCCCCTCTCTGCCTCTGACACAGAGCCCTCATCAGAGCCTCCCCCAGACTCCAGGACTGGCCCAGGTTCCTCCCCAGCCCTCCCCATTGTCCGAATCTGCTGCCCGAACATGCCACAATGTTGTGTGAATCCACAGCAAGTAATGAATCGAACTGGCGCCCAGTTGTTGGTCTCTACCACACCGCCCCGATACTCACTGGCATAGGGGGAGTTGGCAGTGGAGCCGTTGAGAAAACTGGGCGAGCCTGGCACCCCAAGGCCGGTCATGGCGGCCCCCGCGTAGCCGTTCATGCTGGACGTGATTGTGTTGTAGTTACTCTGCTGCGGGGTGGAGCTGGGCACGTAGCTGCGGGGCGAGACGCTGCTTGCGCTGCGCGGGTATCCTGGGAGAGAAGACAATGAATAAATCAAAATACGGGCAGTCCTCGGCTTACGGCTGTTCGTTTAGTGACCCTTGGGGGGAAAAGGGACTTATTTTTCAGACTTGGGAGAGTGAAAGTTTCCCCTGGATCAAAATTTTGGATTCTTGGCAACTGATTCGTGCTTATGACAGTTGCCGTGACCCAGGGGTCCATTTTTGCGACTTAAAAAAAACAAACATATATATGTAGGTCTTTGGTTGTTCGGGTTTTCTCCCGCGTAGAATTGGAAGTATCTTCACGACGTTTCGATGAAGTCTCATTCATCATCTTCAGGCTGGTGCTTCTGGCTTGGTGCTTCCATCCAATCAGAGCACAGCCAAGCCCCCTACCAATCAGAACACACCTCCACCCAATCAGAATGCAGCCAAGCTCCCACCCAATCAGGTCACACCCCCACTGGCAGTTAAAAAGGGGAACCGGCTGAGATCTCACATTGCTCCTGGAAGCACCAAGCCAGAAGCACCAGCCTGAAGATGATGAATGAGACTTCATCGAAACGTCGTGAAGATACTTCCAATTCTACGCGGGAAAAAACCCGAACAACCAAAGACCTACATACAAACACCCGCGAAAACCTCAGAAAACAAATATATATGGCTGGGGAATTCTGGGAGTTGAAGTCCACCAGTCTTAAAAGAGCCAACTTTGCAGACCCCTGCCCTAGATTGAGAATTGAGTTTATCCCAGTCTAACTTATCAGTTATGATTTACAATTATACAAAGATATTTTCTATCTCTCAAATTTACTATCCTCTTGACTTATTTATTCCTCACATTGATTTCTTAGATCAGGGGTCCCCAACCTTTACAACTTTAAGTCTGAAGGACTTCAGCTCCCAGACTTCTCCAGCCAGCAAAGCTGTCAGTGTCAGGGCCTGGGCCAGGGGTCTCCAACCTTTGCAACTTTTAAGTCTGAAGGACTTCAGCTCCCAGACTTCTCCAGCCAGCAAAGCTGTCAGTGTCAGGGCCTGGGCCAGGGGTCTCCAACCTTTGCAACTTTAAGTCTGAAGGACTTCAGCTCCCAGACTTCTCCAGCCAGCAAAGCTGTCAGTGTCAGGGCCTGGGCCAGGGGTCTCCAACCTTTGCAACTTTTAAGTCTGAAGGACTTCAGCTCCCAGACTTCTCCAGCCAGCAAAGCTGTCAGTGTCAGGGCCTGGGCCAGGGGTCTCCAACCTTTGCAACTTTTAAGTCTGAAGGACCTCAGCTCCCAGACTTCTCCAGCCAGCTAAGCTGTCAATGTCAGGGCCTGGGCCAGGGGTCTCCAACCTTTGCAACTTTAAGTCTGAAGGACTTCAGCTCCCAGAATTCTCTAGCCAGCAAAGCTGTCAGTGTCAGGGTCTGGGCCAGGGGTCTCCAACCTTTGCAACTTTTAAGTCTGAAGGACTTCAGCTCCCAGACTTCTCCAGCCAGTAAAGCTGGCTGGAGAAGTCTGGGAGCTGAAGTCCTTCAGACTTAAAGATGCAAAGGTTGGGGACCCCTGTCTTAGATAGTCTATCTAGTTGGTTTCCTTGGTATCCATTACTCTCCTGTTGTACCATGCATACCATTTATTCCAGCTTTTGAAAAAGGTTGAATCTTGTCTATCTTTTAAGATATACGTTAGTTTGTCCGATTCTGCACAGTTGAACATTTTGGCTATAATTAGGTGCTCTGGTGGTCAGTGTCTTTCCAATGTTGTGCAATAAGCCATCCTGGTCACTGTTATTATGTGCGAAAAGAGGTACCAATCTTGATTTTGGATTTCACTTGGTTTGATGCCTAGCAGATACAGGTCGGGTTTGAGAGGAAAATTCATGCCTGTTATTTCCAAAAGCCAAATTTGTATTTTTTCCCAGAGTTGGGTGATTATTGGACAAGTCCATCATTGGTGAAAAAAACGTACCCCTGGCCGTCTTACATTGCGACTTTCTGATGAACAAAGTCAATGGGGAAGCCAGATTTGCTTAAGAACCGTGTAACTAACTAGGTTCACTTAACAACGGTGGCAAGAAAAGTCGTAAAAGGGGGTTAAAACCCGCTTCACCAATGTTTCACTGAGCACACATACATTTGCGGTCGTAACTCCAGGCCACCTGTACTCTCTGACTGACAGGGAGCTGTGGGGAGGAAGAGGACCCCAGGCAGAAGGCGCTTCGGGTGGACTGGCGAATGGAGCTTCCAGCTTTAGGAGCAGTCTACCTCCCTCTCCACAGATGATTCGGAGGTTCATGCGATGGGCGTCATCCCCTGGGATGACTCCAATGACAGCTAGTCCTCGACTTAAGACCGCAATGCAGACCAAAACACACGTCCTTGCCGTTGTTTCAGCGAGATGCCCATGGGACCGCCTCACTCAATGACCGCAATCCTGGCTCTCCCCATTGAAGCCGTTGGAGAAGGTTGCACACGGCAGTCATGGGATCGTGACAACTGGACATAAGTTTGAACAAATTGCCCGACGCCAAGATTGCTGACTTATGACCGGGAAGGGGAGGGGCGCGGCAACGGTCATAAGTTCGAGTACCTATCCTACGTTCCTTCATTCGGCGGTCTCGTCGATTCGAACACGCGCGGAATGAAGGGTCGCTAAGGGAAGACTTCCTTGGCCTTACCTTGTTCCGAGCCCTGAGTGGACTCGCTGATGTTGATGGCCAGCTGGCTCCCAAAGGAATTGACGCCCATCATGCCCGAGTGCCCATGGTTCCCGGCCAGGGACGTCAGCTGGTTAGGGTTGCGTGGGACGCTGTACAAGGCTTCGGCGATATCGGCTGCCCGTTTCAAGATGATGTCCTGTTTGAGGGCAAGAGGTCGGCCCACGTCATGGGGCTGGGGGCTGCTCAGGACATACCCTTTCCCAGCTGTGGATGCTGGGTATTGGAGTCCCAGCATATCCGGGGAAGGATTGCGGATATCAAGGGCTCAAGCAGAGGGGATGGGAGAGGCGGAAGGGCGGCTGGGGGGAAAACCAGGAGATTTTCAAGGGCCCAGCAGCCAAAGGGGGAAGGAGGTTGGACCAGGAAAGAGCCAAGTTCGAATCCTCCCTCAATATGGGAGGACCCTGGGAGAAGAGCACTAACGGGTCAGCTTCAGCCGCTGAGGGAAAAGCAGGCGTAGCTCTCATGATCCCATAATAAATCCACTACAAGGCACGGATGGGGCAATAGGAATCTGGAGCCACAAAAGGTCCCTTTGATTGAGTGGTTAAGGCATCAGTTAGGAAAAAAAAGGAGACGGTGAGTTCTAGTCACCAGGAGACGGGGAGTTCTAGTCCTGCCTTAGGCATGAAAGCCAGCTGGGTGACTTTGGGCCAATCACCAGGAGACGGTGAGTTCTAGTCCCGCCTTAGGCATGAAAGCCAGCTGGGTGACTTTGGGCCAATCACCAGGAGACGGTGAGTTCAAGTCCGGCCTTAGGGCACGAAAGCCAATTAGGTGACTTAGGGCGAATCAAGGACAAGGAGAGAAGCAACCTGGAATTAAGGAGGAATTTCCTAACGATGAGAACAATGAATCAGTGGAACAGCCTGCCGCCAGAAGCTGTGGGTGTACCATCACCGGAGGTTTTCAAGAAGAGATTAGACAGCTATGTGTCTGGAAAAGAATAGGGTTTCCTGCAAGAGAAGGGGGTTGGACTAGAAGACCTCCGAGGTCCCTTCCAGCCCAAGGATTTTTCGTTCTAGAATGGTTGAAAGGAAAAAGACAGCAATTTCCTTTTCAGAAAATCCCTCGTCTGCCTCAAACGGCGAGTTCGCACGGACAACCTTACCCACTTTAAACCCAACCCTGCTTAGCAGGGGGCACCACCCGGCAATTCCACCTTCTTAAGCGATGGGTGTAATATGTAGCCGGGCCTCCACGCTGGCTTTCCCCTCTCCTTGGTGGGCGGCCGAGAATTCGGCCCCACCGTTTCGTTGTCGCTCACCCCTGAACGGGTGGGGAAGATTTACGCCCTGGATGGAAGAGGAAGTCCCGGGGACTTCGGCCCCTAAAGCCAACTCCTCCCACCTGCTTGGCCTGACCTGACGCCTCCTCAGGACTGCAGCTCCATCCGCCCAGGTGTGGGGAGCCAGGACTGAGCCGTGAAAACACTGGCTGGGCCTTGGACGGTGAGGGAACGAGGAAGCAGGGAGCCGTTCAAAGCCGCTTACTCAATCGCCCTGGAATTCCTGATGACAAACAGATGTTGACTTGGGAGCCAGATGTTTTGTAGGCGCCCAGCCAGAGCAGTGCAAGGTTCTGGGGAGAACACTACCCCTCTCTTTCCGTGTGTGTGTGTGTGTGTGTGTGTGTGTGTGTGTGTGTGTGTGTAGCAAGCAAGAGCCAAGAAATGGAAATAATTGTCTGCACGGATAAAGAACTGTGCAGATAATTGCAGAGTTCTTTATCTGTGCAATAGATAGGGGGTGTGGGGGGCGGGGGAGAGATGTTGGATTTCTGGGAATCTTGGGATCTTGCATCCAAAAAAAAAGGGTCTTCACATCTACAGATCCACAGCTGGATTTGCAAGGTGGGACGGTTTCATGTGTTTGCAGCCAGCTGGAGCTGGGATATGAATCTTCTGCAGAGGGTCCTTGCCCAAGCTGGGGGCCTCCAGTGCGCTGCCTGAGGCATTGCGGGAATTTGTAGTCCAGCAAGGTTGGAGGGTTCCAGGTGGGAAAAGTTGGAACTTCTGCGTCCCCAAGGAAGCATCTTGGTAGCTTTGCCTGTTTCGCCCAGGTATGGTTGCAAAAAACAAACAAACTCAGATAACCTCCAGGTGGCCTTAAAAAAATCCAGAAAAATAATCTCCTCTGGCCTTCGAAGCCGTCTCCGGGGGTCCTACTACTTCCATCCTTTACCTTTACTAAGTATAGCTGGGAAAACCCAGAGACCCTCGATGGAGAGCCTTAGTTAACCAGGAGGAAGTTGAGTCACGGCAACCGAATTTCTTTCCTTTTTGGTTGGGAAGCAAGTTCCACCTTCCTACCTTTCACTCCAGAAGCAGGACTAGAACTCACTGTCTCCTGGTGAGTGGACGAAAGTCACCCAGACGGCTTTCAGGCCTACAATGGGACTAGAACTCTCTCTCTCTCTCTCTCTCTCTCTCTCTCTCTCTCTCTCTCTCTCTCTCTCTCTCTCTCTCTCTGGGTGATTGGCCCAAAGTCAGCCAGCTGGCTTTGTGCCTAAGACAGGACTAGAACTCCCTGTCTCCTGGTGATTGGCCTGAAGTCACCCAGCCTGCTTTCATGCCTAAGGCAAGACTAGAACTCACCATCTCCTAGCAACTGGGCCAAAGTTTCCCAGCTGGCTTTGTGCCTAAGGCAGGACTAGAAATCACCGTCTCCTGGTTTTTGGTCTGGTGCCTTCAGCACTATACCAAACTGGCTCTCCTTTGTATGACTTAGGAGTTGCATGCCCTATGGAAAATAAAATAAATAAATAAATAAATAAATAAATAAAATAAATAAGAATAAAAATAAATAAATAAGAATAAAAATAAATAAATAAAAGTAAAAATAAATAAATACATAAAAATAAAAATGAATGAAAATATAATAAAATAATAAAACAAAACAAAACAAAAAACCAATAAATAAAATAAAAATAAAACAATTTATAAGGAAGTGTGGAATTCCCAGGTAGGTGGACTTTCTGAGTCAGAGCCTGGTTGTTTTCTCCAGGCTTCCAGACCTGGGATGGAATCGGGACAGTAGCCCCTGATGGATCAAGAAGAAAGTGATGGACCACCAAACATCATCAGGACATTGGTGACCAGACCCATCAATGAAAATGGACAACCTCGCCCTGATGTATTCACCAGATGTTAAACCAAAGTAGGACGTTGCTGGCCTCCCTCTGCTCTTCCCCAATGTTGGGGGGGCGGGGGGGGAGGGTGGTGAGACTTACTTGGTTATTGTGGGGCATCCCATACAAAGCCTCCACCAGATCGGCTGCTCTCTTCAGCAGGACTTCCTATGGGAAGAGAGACACGGCTGAGATAGATACCTTGTTAACAAACCCTGTTAAAGAAGAACGCTTTTGATGGGAAATAACCCCAGATGCTTGAACAAACGCTAGCTGCGCTCCCGATCAAGCTGGTAGGAGACCAGCTTGATCCAACTTCATTAAATCAAATTAAAATTAACTTAATTAAAGCTTAATCGATCATCTTAATTCCAACCTGGGATTAAGGAGAAATTCCCTGACAGTGAGAACAATGAACCAGTGGAACAGCCTACCACCAGAAATCGTGGGTGCTCCATCGCTGGAGGTTTTTAAGAAGAGATTGGACAGCCAGTTGTCTGAAATGGTACAGTGTCTCCTGCTTGAGCAGGGGGTTGGGCTAGAAGACCTCCAAGGTCCCTTCCAACTCTATCCTGATTGATTGATTGATTGAGATCAGAAAAATCCAATTAAGCTGTAAAGCAGGGCTGTCCAATTTGGGTGACTTTAAAACCTGTGGACATTCTGGGAGTTGAAATCCACAGGCCTAAAAGCCACCAAAATTGGACACCTCGGCCGTAAAATAGAATTCGTGGAAATTAAATTAAAGAAATTAAAAAAGAAAAGAAAAGAAAAGGCGCGAGAGGTTTTGGAGGGTCAGCCGTTCACACAATCTAGCAGGCCACCCTTCTTCCTCTCCTGGAGACCTTCCAGATACATTGTGCTCCCTCTCTGCTCTTCCCAGCATTCCTGGCCCAAACATCTGGCAGGCACCCAGGGGCCGGAAAGGTTCTTTGCAAAGACCGGACAGCTGTGGAGACCGTCCCCAATTCGAATGCATTCGATGCATCGCAAGGAGGCCAACGGTTTGTGCATTTCGACATGGGGATACCCCCTCCCCCCACGCCCCCAGGGCATCCCCCCTACTATATTGGCCCTCACCAACGCCGTCCATGTTGCCTTGGGCCGATCCTGTTGCCCCAAACTGGGCCCAGGTGCCTCCTCTAACCAAAGGAGAACATCTGCGTTCCAAGAATCAGGATGGACTTTGCGGTTTTGGGGTGTGGCTGTTACGGTTTGTGGACCACAGCAGCTCATCAAAGCTCCACTTGTATTCCACCCCCCATCCCACCCACCCCGATCCAATGGGGGGGGGTGGAGTTTGTCAACGTGGGAGAGGAATTGAATGCGTCCGGAGGCGGCCTTGGCAGTGTTGACCGAGAAGGGTTGCCAACTATTCTTTCCATTTCAAGGATTGTTCTTGAAGTTACTGTTGTTGTCGTTGTTGTGTGGGGGTTGTTGTCTTTGGTTGGATCACAAAGCCATCGCTTTGCTGAGATGGAAACCAGGTGAAAAATTGTGGGGGCTCTGCAGATTTTTCCTCTTCCTCCTCCTCCTATTTCCCCATCTCCTCTTCCTCCTCTTCCTCCTGCTCCTCCTCTTCCTCCTTCTGCCTTTTCCTGCTCCTCCTGCTCCTCTTTCTTCTCCTCTTCCTCCTCCTTTTCCTCCTCCTCTTCTTCCTCCCCGCCAACTCTTCCTGCTCCTCTTCCACCTCTTCCTCTTCTCCCCTCCTCCTATTTCTCCTTCTTCTCCTCTTCCTCCCTCTGCCTTTTCCTGCTCCTCTTTCTTCTCCTCTTCCTCCTTTCTCTTCCTCCTCCTCTTTTTTCCCCTCCTCCTTTTCCTCCTCCTTTTCTTCCTCCTCCCTTGACTTTTCCTGCTCCTCTTCCTCCTCTTCCTCTTCTCCCCCTCCTCCTATTTCTCCCCCTCCTCCTCTTCCTCCCTCTGCCTTTTCCTGCTCCTCTTTCTTCTCCTCTTCCTCCTCCTTTCTCTTCCTCCTCCTCTTTTTCCCCTCTTCCTCCTCCTCTTCCTCCTCCCCGACATTTCCTGCTCCTTTTCCTCCTCTTCCTCTTCTCCCCTCCTCCTATTTCTCCTGCTCCTCCTCTTCCTCCCTCTGCCTTTTCCTGCTCCTCTTTCTTCTCCTTCCTCCTCCTCTCTCTTCCTCCTCCTCTTTTTCCCCCTCCTCCTTTTCCTCCTCCTCCCTCGGCTTTTCCTGCTCCTCTTCCTCTTCTCCCCCCTCCTCTTTTTCCTCCTCCTCTTCAGCCAGGGAGTATAAACTTGTACACTGTCCAGAGTCCCCTTCTTTGAGATTGGCAGTTGGGAAGTATGAAATATAATCAGACAGAAAGGCAGGCAGGCAGGCAGAGAGACTGAACTGTGGCAAAACCCAGGGTCTAAGGGCAGGAGGCCGCTCCACTTTTCCTTCTCCCGGCTTCCCGACAACCGAGAGACCAACCGGCCAGCTCTCCGGACCGTCCATCAGGGTCTCAAGGCTATTGGATAGCTGTCAAGCTAAGTGCCGACCATCACAGTCACTTGCTCTTCTGTCTTCGGCAATCAATACCGGAATGGAGCAGGGAAGGGAGGGAGGCCGCCCACCGGTTTCGGCACACTGATTCCTCCCCACCACCCAACTCCCACCGTCCTCGTGTGAAGGCAGAGACACAAAGCAGGGGAGGGGGCTTGGGAACAAACAGCGGCAAGACAATCTCCCACCACCCTCCTGTGGGCCCCAAATTTGCCATTCACCCAGCACCCCACAACGTCTCAGAGTGGGACTCTCTATGCCCCCCTTTTCTGGGGGGGGGGGCGGAGCAGGGATGGAGGGGGTCCAGCGCTTCAAATCTCAGCAAGTTTAAGATGGGGGGAGGCGTCTTCCAACTCTTAGAACCCCTACCAGAATCCATAGGGATTTGTTTAATGACTGTGTGACTCAGTTAATAAGTCAGTGTCTCTCAACCTTGGCGACTTGGAAGTCCTGTGGACTTCAACTCCCAGGATCCCCCAGCCAGCATAGCTGCTCCATTACCTGCTCCATTACGGCTGGCTGGGGGATTCTGGGAGTTGAAGTCCACAGGGCTTCCAAGTCGCCAAGGTTGAGAGACACTGTATTAGACTGTGCAGAAATGAACAGGTTAATATTGAGAATAAAGGACACAGAGGAATCAGTGTACTAAAGCACGGGTCTCCAACCTTGGCAACTTTACGTCTGAAGGACTTCAGCTCCCAGAATTCTCCAGCCAGCTTTTCTGGCTGGAGAATTCTGGGAGCTGAAGTCCTTCAGACTTAAAGTTGCAAAGGTTGGAGACCCCTGGCCCAGGCCCTGACACTGACAGCTTTTCTGGCTGGAGAAGTCTGGGAGCTGAAGTCCTTCAGACTTAAAGTTGCAAAGGTTGGAGACCCCTGTACTAAAGGACATGAGGGCGATTTTACGAGTGGCTCGAAAAAAGATCTAAAGACAAAGCCCCATCGGGTACCAAAAAAGGAAGCTTGACATCTCATGAGGACTAGAAACTAGGCCTTGCTGTCTGAGCGACGCTTTCCTCACCACCGTTATTAAGTGAATCGCTGCGGCTGGTAAGAGAGTCACTCGGTTGTTAAGCAAATCTGCCTTCCCCCGTCGACTTTGGGGACGGCGTGATCCCAGGGGATGCTACGACCGTCATAAATACGAGACGTCTGAATTTTGATCGCGCGGTTGGGGGGGGGCTGCTGCGACCGTCGCCAGTGGGAAAATTGGTCCTAGATCACTCATTTCGATGCCGTTGGTCACTTCGAACGGTCATTAAGTGAACGGTTGTACGTCAAGGACTGCCTGTGCGCCAGGATCAACGTCCGATGTTCGCAGCGCAACCACCACGCAGCCCAATGGGAAGCCTCAGAGGTTGTGCGGTTTGCAAAGGGAGAAAAACATACACACCTCCCTTTCTTTTGCATGCCTCCAAAGTTGCGCACACAGACATGCGCAACACACACACACACACACACACACACACACACACACGGGCAGAATGGCTCCGTTGACAGTCTCACACGAGGAGCTGGTGTGTGTGTGTGTGTCTGTGTATGTCTGTGTGTGTGTGTGTGTGTGTGTGTGTGTGTGTGTGTGTGTGTGACAGGCTGCTTAAGTATGATGAATGAGCAGCCCAGCCTGGCTGCCCCCTCCGAGTCTTGGCTAAAGGAGAGCCAGATCCCAGCTGACTTATTTTTTCACAATTTACTGTACAAAGCAGAAGGTGAGAAGGATGAAGCCGAAGAATGAATTCCTTCCCTCTTTCTTTCTCTCCTTCCTTCCTTCCTCAGTCTCTCTTTTATCCTTCCTTCCCTCCCATCTATCAATCCATCCTTCTCTTCTTCTCCTACCCTCCACCCCTTCCGTCTATTTCCTCTTGTCCTTCCTTCCTTCCCTCATTTTCTCCTTATTCCCATCCCTCCCATCTATTTCCTTCCTTCCTTCCTTCCTTCCATCCATCCCTCTCTTCTTCTCCTACTCTCCATCCCTTCCATCTATCTCCTCTCGTCCTTCCTTCCTTCCCTCATTTTCTCCTTATTCCCATACCTCCCATCTATTTCCTTCCTTCCTTCCTTCCTTCCATCCATCCCTCTCTTCTTCTCCTACTCTCCATCCCTTCCATCTATCTCCTCTCGTCCTTCCTTCCTTCCCTCATTTTCTCCTTATTCCCATACCTCCCATCTATTTCCTTCCTTCCTTCCTTCCTTCCATCCATCCCTCTCTTCTTCTCCTACTCTCCATCCCTTCCATCTATCTCCTCTCGTCCTTCCTTCCTTCCCTCATTTTCTCCTTATTCCCATACCTCCCATCTATTTCCTTCCTTCCTTCGTTCTATCCATCCATCCATCCATCCCTCTCTTCTCCTACCCTCCATCCCTTCCATCTATTTCCTCTCGTTCTTCCTTCCTTTCTTCCTTCCCTCCCTCCCTCCCTCCCTCCCTCCCTCCCTCCCTCCCTCCCTCATTTAACTTAAGTTAGGATGTAGTCATCTTTAATTCTTCCTCTTTCTCCACCTCCTCCTCTCTCTCTTCCTTTTCCTCCTTTTCCTCCTCCTTCTCCTCTTCTTCCTCCACTCCTCCTCTTTCTCCTCCTCTTCCTCCTCCTCTTCTTCTCTTCTTCCTCCTCCTCTTCCTCCTCCTTCTCTTCTTCCTCCTCCTCCTCCACCATCACCACCACCTCTTCCTCCCCCTCCCCCTCTTCCTCCTCCTCCACTACCACCACCTCCCCCTCCTCTTTTTCTTCTTCCTCCCCCTCCTCTTCCTCCCCCTCCTCCGCTTCTTCGTCCTCTCTCCTCCTCTCCCTCCTCCTCTCCTAATCTCCCTCTTCCCCTCCCCCCCCTCAACATATCAATAACTCCGTCCAATTTCATCTGCCCCAAACAATTTGGACCAACACATGAATGAGGCAAAGAGCCTCCACCTACAGAGCCTGTCTACCTCAAGAACCACCTCAATCGGGGCATCTAATGTCGCGTTTCCTCAAGTCCCTCCTGGAGAGGAAGCTGGGTGTAGAAACCCCGCCCTGCCTGTCTCCCTCTCAGCACATCGAATCCCGAAAGTAAATTAACTTGGATAAAAAGGCTCTTTCTTCTGGAGACCGACAGCCTGTGTTGTGGGGGGGGGGGGCTTCTCAGAGGGAGACCCCAGACTCCCTGATGCGGCTGAAAAGGGGCTGGGCGGAAGGAGAGAGAGTTGGGGGTGGGGGTTATGTTCACCGTGGATTGGTGGGAGGTTTCTGAGCCCCAGCCCCTGCAGCAGCTCCGGCATCCGTGTCGAGGCCTGATTAATGGCTCCAATTTGGTGGCTGCCTTCGGCTGTCACTCCCCATCCGAAGCCCCCTCTTGCCGCCAGCTGCTCTCTGCCCACAGGCAGCGGCCGGATTGACCAAGGATGGCTGCGGTGGTGGTGGTGGTGGCACGAGGGCGAAGCGCCCGGCCACCCATCAGCAGGAGCCCAGAGGATGGGTGCCCGATTCTCCTCCTCCATCCTCGGGGAAGCCCGCTTGGCCTCCACGCCATCCGGCTTCCCTCCCGGAAGTCCCTTTAAGGACCTCAAGGAGTATCTGGGTTGGGGCCTTCTGGGCCTTTCGCGCACATTCTGTGTGTGTGTGTGCGTGTGTGTTTGTGCGTACATGCGCATGGGGTAGTGGTGGTGACGTCCCTCGAGGCTTGTCAAGGCGTGATTCTGGGAGTTGAAGTCCACAGGACTTAAATAATAATAATAAATAATAAATTTTAATTTATAACCCGCTCTCTCTCCCCGAAGGGACTTGAGGCGGGGCACAGGGAATTTAAAATACATAAAATCACAGCATAATACAATATAAAATAAGATTAAGCTAACCCTGCGCTAAAATCCCATTATTCAAACTAGAAATTAATCATAAAAACCCTAAAAACAGTTGAAGTCGCCAAGGTTGAGAAACACTGGTCTAACATCTTCTTTACTACCTGCCCTTCCGATGGGATTTTTGTCTGCTTTCCAGTTTCGTGCAAATAACAATTATAAGAATGTATAACTATGAATTAACAGATGAACACAGTGGGAAGGCACCTTGCAGGTCATCTAGTCCAACCCCCTGCCCAAGCAGGAGACCCTACCTCTGCCTCTACCTAGGATTGAACTCATGGATTTGAAAGGAAAAATAAAAAAAACCTTTTTACAAAAAAAAAAAGAAAATTGAAAAAACAACAACAACTCCAAAGTAAACTTCTGTTCGGTGTGGGAATGAAAACCGGGAGCCAACACGCAACGAGATTCCCACGCAAAGCATCGTGTTCGACACACGGCGCAACGCTGAGGCGCTTAAGGGAAGGGTGTGTGTGTGTGTGTGTTTCCTACCTTTGGTAAGCGTTCGGGATCTCCTGGATGCCGTGGGATCACCTTCTGCAGGCGCTGAAAGCCATAATCGATCGTTGGCTCGTTCAGGGCTACGCATGGGAAAGAAGGAAGCCATCAGATTCGCAGGGTGCAAAGAACACATGGACAGAGTTAAGGAAGGGACCTTGGAGGTCATCTAGTCTAACCCAACCCCCCCTCCCTCTCCATCCATCCAAACAGGAGACCCTGCGTCATTTCTGACAAATGACAGTCCAGTGTCTTCTTGAGAGCTTCCAGGGATGAAGCTCTCACAACTTCCGAAGGCAACTTCTGTTCCATGGGTTGATGGTTCTCACGGTCGGGAAATTCCTCCTTATTTCCAGGTTGATTCTCTCCTTGGTCAGTTTCCACCCATTCTTCCTTCTCTGGCCTTGGAGAATAGCTTGACCCCCTTCCTCCTCTCTGGGGCAGCCCCTCAAATCTTGGGAGATGCTCTCCTGTCTCCCCTGGTCCTTCTCTTCCCTAGACTAATGCCAGGCCCAGTTCCTGCAACTGTTCTTCGTATGTTTTAGCCTCCAGTCCCCTCATCATCTTTGTTGCTCTTCTCTGCACTCTTTCCAGAGTCTCCACATCTTTTTTATAGTGTGGGGACCAAAGCTGGATGCAGTACTCTAGGTGTGGCTTTATAGAGTGGTATTAGTACCTTCCTTGGTCTTGATTGTATTCCGCTGTTAATGCAATTTAGGATTGTGTTGGCTTTTTGGGCTGCAGCTGGATATGGCTGGCTTCTATTTAGCTGGTTGTCCACTAAGACAGGGGTCCCCAACCTTTGCAACTTTAAGTCTGAAGGACTTCAGCTCCCAGAATTCTCCAGCCAGCAAAGCTGTCAGTGTCAGGGCCTGGGCCAGGGGTCTCCAACCTTTGCAACTTTAAGTCTGAAGGACTTCAGCTCCCAGACTTCTCCAGCCAGCAAAGCTGTCATTGTCAGGGCCTGGGCCAGGGGTCCCCAACCTTTGCAACTTTAAGTTTGAAGGACTTCAGCTCCCAGACTTCTCCAGCCAGCAAAGCTGTCAGTGTCAGGGCCTGGGCCAGGGGTCCCCAACCTTTGCAACTTTAAGTTTGAAGGACTTCAGCTCCCAGAATTCTCCAGCCAGCAAAGCTGTCAGTGTCAGGGCCTGGGCCAGGGGTCCCCAACCTTTGCAACTTTAAGTTTGAAGGACTTCAGCTCCCAGACTTCTCCAGCCAGCAAAGCTGTCAGTGTCAGGGCCTGGGCCAGGGGTCCCCAACCTTTGCAACTTTAAGTCTGAAGGACTTCAGCTCCCAGACTTCTCCAGCCAGCAAAGCTGTCAGTGTCAGGGCCTGGGCCAGGGGTCCCCAACCTTTGCAACTTTAAGTCTGAAGGACTTCAGCTCCCAGACTTCTCCAGCCAGCAAAGCTGTCAGTGTCAGGGCCTGGGCCAGGGGTCCCCAACCTTTGCAACTTTAAGTCTGAAGGATAAATATATCTCGATGACAGTTTTTCACCCGATGGTTGCCACACCCCCGTAGTCACATGATCAAAATCCAGACGCTTGGCAACTGTCTCATATCTATGACGGTTGTAGTGTCCCGGGGTTGTGTGATCCTCTTTGGTGACCTTCTGGCAAGCAAAGTCGATGGGATAACAGAATGGGAGGGATCTTGGAGGTCTTCTAGTCCAACCCCCGGCTCTGGTAGGAAACCCTGTACCATGTCAGACAAATGGCTGTCCGATCTCTTCTTAAAAGTGTTGGAGCAACCTTCTAGTGGCAAGTAGTTCCACTGGTTCATTGTTCTCCCTGCCGGGAAATTTCTCCTTAGTTCTAGGTTGCTTCTTTCCTTGAAGCCAGATTCACTTAACGACCGTGCTACTTAACAACGGGGGAAGCCAAATTCACTGAACAACCCTGCGACTTAATTTTAACAGCTGCAGGGATTCATTTAACAACTGTGGCAAGGACGGTCGTACAATGGGGCAAAACTCACTGAACTCTGCCTTGCTTTGCAAGAGAAATTTTTGACTTCATTGTGGTCATAAGTCAAGGAATACCTGTATAGGCAGCACCGATCCTGTGCAAATGCAAGAATCCTAAAAGGCTGGGATTTAGGGATTGTGGGCCTGAAGCCAAGACCAATTAGTTGACTCTATTTCCTTAAATGAAGTTAGGATGGTATCGGCCTTTTTGGCAGTCACAGTGTCCAGTCAGCTCAGCTGACCATGACCTTGGGCTTGCTGTGCACAGACGCCATTTTCACGGCAACTGTCCGAAAGGAGTTTGCTGCAGTTTTCTGCTCTCATCTGCTGCCCCAGGATCTCTTTGTGGTCTCCCATCCAAATCTAAAGACGTTCCAGCCCCAGCTTTGCTGTTTGAGGTCAGCTACGAAAGTCGGCTGGGTGACTTTGGGCCAATCACCAGGAGACGGTGAGTTCTAGTCCTGCCTTAGGCACGAAATAAGGCTGGGTGACTTTGGGCCAATCACCAGGAGACTGGGAGTTCTAGTCCTGCCTTAGGCATGAAATAAGGCTGGGTGACTTTGGGCCAATCACCAGGAGACGGTGAGTTCTAGTCCTGCCTTAGGCACGAAATAAGGCTGGGTGACTTTGGGCCAATCACCAGGAGACTGGGAGTTCTAGTCCTGCCAGGCATGAAAGCCGGTTGGGTGACTTTGAGCCAATCACCAGGAGACGGTGAGTTCTAGTCCTGCCTTAGGCACGAAATAAGGCTGGGTGACTTTGGGCCAATCACCAGGAGACTGGGAGTTCTAGTCCTGCCTTAGGCATGAAATAAGGCTGGGTGACTTTGGGCCAATCACCAGGAAACGGTGAGTTCTAGTCCTGCCTTAGGCACGAAATAAGGCTGGGTGACTTTGGGCCAATCACCAGGAGACTGGGAGTTCTAGTCCTGCCTTAGGCATGAAAGCCGGTTGGGTGACTTTGAGCCAATCACCAGGAGACGGTGAGTTCTAGTCCTGCCTTAGGCACGAAATAAGGCTGGGTGACTTTGGGCCAATCACCAGGAGACTGGGAGTTCTAGTCCTGCCTTAGGCATGAAATAAGGCTGGGTGACTTTGGGCCAATCACCAGGAGACGGTGAGTTCTAGTCCTGCCTTAGGCACGAAATAAGGCTGGGTGACTTTGGGCCAATCACCAGGAGACTGGGAGTTCTAGTCCTGCCTTAGGCATGAAAGCCGGTTGGGTGACTTTGAGCCAATCACCAGGAGACGGTGAGTTCTAGTCCTGCCTTAGGCACGAAATAAGGCTGGGTGACTTTGGGCCAATCACCAGGAGACTGGGAGTTCTAGTCCTGCCTTAGGCATGAAATAAGGCTGGGTGACTTTGGGCCAATCACCAGGAGACGGTGAGTTCTAGTCCTGCCTTAGGCACGAAATAAGGCTGGGTGACTTTGGGCCAATCACCAGGAGACTGGGAGTTCTAGTCCTGCCTTAGGCATGAAAGCCGGTTGGGTGACTTTGAGCCAATCACCAGGAGACGGTGAGTTCTAGTCCTTCCTTAGGCACGAAATAAGGCTGGGTGACTTTGGGCCAATCACCAGGAGACTGGGAGTTCTAGTCTTGCCTTAGGCATGAAAGCTGGCTGGGGGACTTTGAGCCAACCACCAGGAGAAGGTGAGTTCTAGTCTTGCCTTAGGCATGAAAGCCAGCTGGGGGACTTTGTGTCTATCACCAGGAGACTGGGAGTTGTAGTCTTGCCTTAGGCACAAAAACCAATTAGGTGACTTTGGCTCTATCACCAGGAGACGGTGAGTTCTAGTTCAGCCTTAGGCAAGAAAGCCAAGAGGGGGATTTTGGGCCAATCACCAGGAGACGGTGAGTTCTAGTTCTGGCTGAGGGATGAAACCCGGCTGGGTGACTTAGGGCCACTCCCTCTTTTTCAGCCCAGCCAACCTCGCGGGGTTGTTGTTGTGGGGGAAAATAGGAGGAAGAGGAAGGCGCATTACATATGTTTGCTTCCCTGAGTTATTTACACAGATAATAAAAGGCATTAAATAAATTAGAATAAAGAGCGACCCCTTTATCTGGATCCCCTCTGACAGACACACCCAGCTTCCCTGGACCTCCTCCTCCTCCTCCTCCTCCTCCTCCTCCTCCTCCGTTCCCCCACCCACCCAAGCCCAGAGTGGCAGGTGCTTCGTAACCAGCCTGGGATGAAGATGGATTCCTTGATTTAGTGTAAACAGATGCTACCATTTGAGTTCTGGGCAGCCTCTTGGCGACCGTAATTGCTATTGATTTCCCCAGCTCCCTCTGCTGCCCCCCCCCCCACGCAGACCCCTTTTCCAGGCCACAGCATGCAAGGTTAGCCATGCGAAAGGATAGAGGGGGCAACACGCGCACACACACACACACCCTGGCTGGGGTTATGTCAAAGATGAGGAGGGGGAGCGGATGCTTGGCAGCCCTCCCCTCCTCTGATGGCTTTGTTGTTTTGCATGTAGACTGAGAGCTTTGACACCAGAGACAAATTTCCTTGGGAGTCTAATCACACTTGACCAATAAAGAATTCTCTTCTGTTGCATTCTCTCTTCTCTTCCTTTCCCTTCCCTTCCATTCTATTTTCTCTTCTCTTCTTTTGTCTTCCCTTCCTTTCCTTTCCCTTCCCATCCATGCTATACTATCTTCTCTTCCTTTCCTTTCCTCTCCTTTCCCTCTATTCCATTCCATTCCATTCCATTCTACTTTACTCTACATTCCATTATTATTCCATTATTATTCCATTATTATTCTATTCTATTCTATTCTATTCTATTATTCTATTCTATTCTACTCTACTCTACGCCATTCCATTCCATTATTATTCCATTATTAATCTATTCTATTCTATTCTATTCTAATTATTCTATTCTATTCTACTCTACTCTATGCCATTCCATTCCATTATTATTCCATTATTAATCTATTCTATTCTATTCTATTCTAATTATTCTATTCTATTCTACTCTACTCTACTCTACTCTATGCCATTCCATTCCATTATTATTCCATTATTAATCTATTCTATTCTATTCTATTCTAATTATTCTATTCTATTCTATTCTATTCTACACTACTCTACTCTATGCCATTCCATTCCATTATTATTCTATTCAATTCTATTCTAATTATTCTATTCTATTCTATTCTATTCTATTCTACTCTACTCTACACTACTCTACTCTATGCTATTCCATTCCATTATTATTCCATTATTATTCTATTCAATTCTATTCTAATTATTCTATTCTATTCTATTCTATTCTACTCTACTCTACTCTACTCTATGCCATTCCATTCCATTATTATTCCATTATTATTCTATTCTTATTCCATTCCACATACAAACCAAAAATCAGTGTAACCATAAGATACCAATAGGCGAAGGAGATACGAAAGATGAGAAGGATCATAGCAACACAGCCCTACTACAGGGGTGAGTATCCTTAGACATAAGGCAAGGGCCGTGGGAATAAGGTGTTCATCAGAGCGATGGAACCAGGGGGGAAACACGTCCCTGTGTCTGGTGGAATGGGCATGCAGTGCCCTGTAGCGCCACCCGGAGGGGAGGAGCTGAAACACTTTATGTCCCCACTTTACGAGGGGGTCTCCCTCTGACCCACACAATATGCAGGGCCTCAACGGAAGGCAGGGCGGATGGAGTCCTAACTGTCGGTTGACGTCTGTCTCTCTCCAGTGAAGCTGCTGTGCCAAAGCAGGCAGTTACCTGGGCACAAAAAATAAGCAAACTTCTGGAAGCACCTCTGGAAACTTTATCTGGTAAGGGCTAAAACATAGCATGATTTCCCACCCACCCACTTGTAATACCCCCGCTGTAATAATTCCACCCCCTCCCCCTGCAAACCAAGTTTCTAGTCCTTAAGAACACTGCCAGATTATTTTGCAACAGGAACATTATTTTGCAACCAAAAACCAAAAAAACAAACAGAGGGTAGAACAAGAAGCAATGGGTGGAAACTAATCAAGGAGAGAAGCAACTTAGAACTGAGGAGGAATTTCCTGACAGCGAGAACAATTAACCTCTGGAACAGAAGTTGCCTCCAGAAGTTGTGAAGACCCCAACACTGGAAGCCTTTAAGAAGATGTTGGAGAGCCATTTGTTTGAAACGGTATAGGGTTCCCTGCCTAGGCAGGGGGTTGGACTAGATGACCTCCAAGGTCCCTTCCAACTCTGCTCTTGTACTGTATTGTATTGTATTGTATTGTATTGCATTGTATTGTATTGTATTGGATTGGATTGGATTGGATTGGATTGGATTCCATTCTCTCTCTTTCTCTCCGTCTCTCTCTTTCTCTCCCTCTTTCTTTCTATTCCTTTCTTTCTAGGCAGAGGGTTGGACTAGAAGACCTCCAAGGTCCCTTCCAACTCTGCTATTGTATTGTATTGTATTGTATTGTATTGTATTGTATTGTATTGTATTGGATTGGATTGGATTGGATTGGATTGGATTGGATTGGATTCCATTCTCTCTCTTTCTCTCCGTCTCTCTCTTTCTCTCCCTCTTTCTTTCTATTCCTTTCTTTCTAGGCAGAGGGTTGGACTAGAAGACCTCCAAGGTCCCTTCCAACTCTGCTATTGTATTGTATTGTATTGTATTGTATTGTATTGTATTGTATTGTATTGGATTGGATTGGATTGGATTGGATTGGATTGGATTGTAAGAAGACCCAAAACTGCCCTAAAGGATGAAGTTTTCAGTTTGCCATAAAACTGATGCTTTCCCTAGCAACAAAATAAAGCTGAATTAGGGCAAACGAGCAAAAGAAGAAGATGCAAATGAGCGTAATTTTGCACACTTTCCTGCTCTGCATTTGCCATCGTTTCTCAGGGCCGGTTGCGGCATTGCGCTTCCTTTCCAAGCTCACATACCCTCCACACACCTTTGATGGAGGCATGGGATCTTCCTTTCACTCTCTCTCTCTCTCTCATCTATGGGAAGCCCTTGAGTTACGACCACAATGCAGCCCTGAATTTCTCTTGCTAAGCAAGACGGTGGCCAAAGCGATTCCTGCTCCATTTCATCATTGCCTTCCTTGCCACCGTTGTTAAGTGAATCGGGGTTAGTCACCCGGCTGTTAAAGGGAATCGGGCTTCCCCTGTTGACTTTGCTTGCCAGGAGGTCGCAAAAGGGGATCATGTGAGTCCCCGGAGACACTGCGACCGTCATTAATACGAGTCAGTTGCCAAGCGCCTGAATTTGGATCATGTGATTGTGGGGAGGTCGTAGTGGTGGTGTGAAAAATGGTCATAAGTCATAGTTGTTTTAAATTTGAATAGTCATTATATGATCTTCCCCCCTCCTTCCTTCCTTCCTTCCTTCCTTCCTTCCTTCCTTCCTTCCTTCCTTCCTTCCTTCCTTCCTTCTTTCCTTCTTTCTTTCTTCTGGCTCTCTCACCTCCTCCCCTTCCTTACTTCCTTTTCTCTTGCTCTCTTCCCTTTCTCTTTCTTTCTTTCTTTCTTTCTTTCTTTCTTTCTTTCTTTCTTTCTTCTGGCTCTCTCACCTCCTCCCCCTCCTTCCTTCTTTCTTTTCTCTCACTCTCTCACCTCCTCCCTCCCTCCCTCCCTCCCTCCCTCCCTCCTTTCTTTCTTTCTTTCTTTCTTTCTTCTGGCTCTCTCACCTCCTCCCCCTCCTTCCTTCCTTCTTTCTTTTCTCTCGCTCTCTCACCTCCTCCCTCCCTCCCTCCTTTCTTTCTTTCTTTCCTTTCTTTCCTTTTTTCTTTCTTCTGGCTCTCTCACCTCCTCCCCTTCCTTCCTTCCTTTTCTCTTGCTCTCTTCCCTTTCTTTTTCTTTCTTTCTTTCTTTCTTTCTTTCTTTCTTTCTTTCTTTCTTTCTTTCTTTCTTTCTTTCTTTCTTTCTTTCTTTCTTTCTTTCTTCTGGATCTCTCACCTCCTCCCCTTCCTTCCTTCCTTCTTTATTTTTTCTAGTTCTCTCGCCTCCTCCCTCCCTCCCTCCCCTCTTTCTTTCTTTCTTTCTTTCTTTCTTTCTTTCTTTCTTTCTTTCTTTCTTTCTTTCTTTCCTCTCGCTCTCTCACCTCCTCCCCTTCCTTCCTTCCTTCTTTATTTTTTCTAGCTCTCTCGCCTCCCCCCTCCCTCCCCTCTTTCTTTCTTTCTTTCTTTCTTTCTTTCTTTCTTTCTTTCTTTCTTTCTTTCTTTCTTTCTTTCTTCTCGCTCTCTCAACTCCTCCCCCCTTCTTCCCTCCCTCCTGCCCAGCGCTTACCTGTGTAGACAAACCGTCCAGGTGCTCCTTTGCAAAACTGCTTCGACTTGTAGGAGAGCGTCACCTCCACCACGCCGGGGATGTGCCGGGGTGGCGTCTGGACACGGATGGCGTGTGGCGTGATCAACTGTTAGGGGGGAGAAGGGGATGGTGAGACCAGGAGGGGAAGCTTCGCGCTAAGGAAGGGGTAGAGGAAGAGGGGTAGAGGAAAAGGAAGAGGGGTAGAGGAAAAGGAAGAGGGGAAGGGAGAGGACTCAGATGTAAAATGGTGGGATGGGATGGAAAGAGAAGGAGGGGAGAAGGAAGGAGGGGGAGAGAAAGAGGGAGCGGGAGGAGAGGGAGATGAGAGGGTGGGGAGGGGAAGGGATGGAAGGGAGGGGAAGATAAGGGGAAGGGGAAGGAAGGAGAAGGGGGGCAAATGAAGGGAAGAGAAGGAGACGGGAAGGGAAAGAGGCAGGCAGGGGGAGGGGAAGGAAAATGGAGGGGAGGGGAGAAGGGGAGGAAAGGGAGGGGAAGGGAGTAAATGAAGGGAGAAGGGAAGGGAAAGAGGCAGTGGGGGGAGGGGGAAGGGAGGGGAAGAGAAATGGAGAGGAGGAGAGAAGGGGAGGGAAGGGGAAGAGAAATGGAGGGGAGGGGAGAAGGGGAGGAAAGGGAGGGGAAGGGAGTAAATGAAGGGAGAAGGGAAGGGAAAGAGGCAGTGGGGGGGGGAAGGGAGGGGAAGGGAATTGGAGGGGAGGAGAGAAGGGGAGGGAAGGGGAGGGGAAGAAAAATGGAGGGGAGGAGAGAAGGGGAGGGGAGGGGAAGAGAAATGGAGGGGAGGAGAGAAGGGGAGGGAAGGGGAGGGGAAGAGAAATGGAGGGGAGGAGAGAAGGGGAGGGAAGGGGAGGGGAAGAGAAATGGAGGGGAGGAGAGAAGGGGAGGGAAGGGGAGGGGAAGAGAAATGGAGGGGAAGAGAGAAGGGGAGGGAAGGGGAGGGGAAGAAAAATGGAGGGGAGGAGAGAAGGGGAGGTGGAGGGGGGGGAAGAGAAATGGAGGGGAGGAGAGAAGGGGAGGGGAAGAGAAATGGCGGGGAGGGGAGAAGGGGAGGTGGAGGGGAGGAGAAGAGAAATGGAGGGGAGGAGGGAAAGGAAGGGAAAGGAGGGGAAGGGAGTAAATGAAGGGAAGACATGGAGAAGGGAAGGGAAAGAGGCAGGCAGGGGGAGGAGAGGGGAGGGGAAAGGGAGTAAATGAAGGGAGAAGGGAAGGGAAAGAGGCAGGCAGGGTGGAGGGGAGGGGAAGGGAAGGGAGGGAAGGGGAAGGGAAAAGGGAAGAGAAGGAGAAGGGAAAGAGGCAGGCAAAGCAGAGGATGGAGAAAAGGAAGGGAAGGGAAAAACGGAGGGAGGGAAAAAGAAAGAGAAAGACACAATAGGAAGGGAAAAACAAATCCAGAGAATGGGGGTAGGGGTGGGGGGGGGCAAGCAGGCAGGCAGGCTCACCTCACTCCAGACCAGCATGGTGCCGAAGACCACCTGGAGCCCATCGAAGAAGTTGTCCCCGATCACAATCACGGTGGCCCCTCCCGTCGTCCAGCCTTCGCTGGGGCTGATGGCTTTGATGCAGGGGGTGGCTGCTTTGGGAGGGGGAAGAGAGAGGGGGCGGGGAAGAGGGTCAGGAATCCCCACGCAGAGACCCCCCCCGGACAGAAGGGGAGGGCAAGGGAAGCAGGCACCCAAGAGACCCCCACCCCCTCCCCACAGCTCAAAGGGGAGGCAGGAGAGCCAAGGACCAGCAACCGGATTCGCCTTCCTCTTCCTTCAGATCCTCAAGCCAAGCCCACATATTGGCCAGCATTGGCTGGGAAAGCGGTAACGCTAAACCGGGACTAGAGGCGCCAGACTTCCATGCCTGCCGACACGGGCAGCCCTTGACTTGCAACTCTTCGTTTAGTGACCATGCAGAGTTACAGCGGCGTTGGGGATCTGCTGGTGTGCAAAAGTGAACTGTGCGAGAGGCAAGGGTACCTTCTGAAGGGTCCAGCCGTCGTGCCCGGCGCCCGTGCTTGGAATTGTTGTGAACAAACATGTTGTCGGACACGGCAAGGACGTGGCCGTCCACATTCACCGTCGTGGACACCACCACCTGCGGAGACGGGAGCATCAAAGGGGGGAATACAGAGAACCAGAAGGAGAGCTCTGGAGGATGATCGGGGCAGAAGCCGAGAGAGAGCAGCGTTTGGAAAAAGACCCTCCTCCTATTGTTCGGGGAGGGGGTCTCTGTTTTTTTTTAACACAATTTAACTTTTACGATTAAAGTAGGAAGAGAGGTTAGTAAGAGGAGAATGGCTTCCAGAGAATGCAAAAGAAAGTATGTAGAAGAAAGCCAGAAAGAAAGAAAGAAAGAAACTTTAAAACAAATCTGACTGACTGTCCATCTCTCTCTCTCTCTCTCTCTCTCTGAGATCTATCACATCTATCATCTGTCTATATATTGCTCCCCTCTCCCTTTCCTATCATATCCTGTCCTGTGTTTGTCAGTCTGTCTGTCTACCTTCCTACCTACCTACCATTATTATTATTATTATTATTATTATTATTATTATTATAATTCATCCCACACTCAGATATCCCCAGATATTCAGATCTATCTATCATCTTTTCTCTGTTCCATTATTTATCATCTACCTATCATTATCATCGGCTATTGTCCTGGGGTGGGTTGCTGCTGGCGTTGCTGCTGGTTCGCTTGTGCGCTCGCTTCGCTCCATCCATCCATCCATCCATCCATCCATCCATCCATCCATCCATCCATCCATCTATCTATCTATCTATCTATCTATTATCTATCTGTATCCTTCCATCCATCTCTCATTGATCTGTATCCATCCATTCCTCCATCTTTCCATCTCTTTCCATCCATCCATCCATCCATCCATCCATCCATCCATCCATCCATCCATCCATCCATCTATCTATCTATCTCCTGTCTATATCTATTACATCTCTCTATCACCTATGTATATCTATTCTCTCTCTCTCTCTTTATCTACCTACCTATCTATCTATCATTTATCTGTATCCCTCCATCACCCCATCTATCTATCTATCATCTATCTGTATCCATCCATCCATCCATCCATCCATCCATCCATCCATCCATCCATCCATCCATCTATCTATCTATCTATCTATCTATCTATCTATCTATCTATCTATCTATCTATCCCTCTTTCGCCGTTCGCTCAAGACTTATCTTTTCCACCAAGCCGGTCTAGCTTAGAGCCTAGAGCTTAGAGCTCAGACGCAACAAGATCTCAGCCAATCAGTAAATGTATTTTAGAATTTTAATGGGAATGTTTTAGCACAGGTTCTTAGTTTAATTCATTTTAGATATTATTATTGTATTTATTGTTATTTATTGCTGATTTTTAATTCCCTGTGCACCGCCCTGAGTCCATCTCGATGGAGAAGGAGCGGTTATATAAATCGAATAAATAAATAAATATCTATCTCCTATCTATATCTATTACATCTCTCTATCACCTATGTATATCTATTCTCTCTCTCTCTCTTTATCTACCTACCTACCTACCTACCTACCTACCTACCTACCTACCTACCTCTATTTATCTATCTATCTATCTATCTATCTATCTATCTATCTATCTATCTATCTATCTATCTATCTATCTATCTATCTATCTATCTATCTATCTATCTATCTAATCTATCTATCTATCTATCTATCTATCTATCTATCTATCTATCTATCTATCTATCTATCTATCTATCTATCTATCTATCTATCTATCTATCTATCTATCTATCTATCATCTATCTATATCCTTCCCTCCCTCTATCCATCCATCTATCACCTCCCTGCAGAATATTGATCTTGCTTAAAAAGCGAACATGATTCGCTTTCCAAATGGGTGGGACTACAATACCCATTGCCCAAAACACCAAGTTGGGGAGGGCGCAACCGGAGATTCCTCCACCTTCCCGGTCGCTCACAACCTACATTTTAACCCGATGACTACTAGATGGGCCCCAAACCTTCCACTTGCAATCGCCTTGATTCCAAAGCAAGATCATTCAAGGATGAAAAAGTGGCATCTCCCCGCCCCCTGATTTTTGGGGCCTTGTGTTGGCCATCGGCCAGAAATCTAAAAGGGGCCGAGAAGCGGCTGTGTGAAACCCGAGGCTTGTGGGCCAGGACTCCCCAGGTATCCCCCAGCCCTGACTAGCTGGCAGCTTCATCAGTTTGCTTGCATAAGGATATGGTAATTGTGACATTTTTACATGATTAACCGCCGGGCCAATTTGCATAGCATCGGTGCCAGGCGGCTCGAGCAGGTTGCTAGAGCAAACACACCCACCTTGAGGAGCAAACCGGAGGCGCGTTGGTGCAAGGGAGCACCAGGACGAAGAACAGCCAGAAGTCCTTCGAAGGTGCTGGACCTTCCAAAGGGCTGCCTGGCCCAATATTTTAGGTCTGCATTGGCCATCTGGATTACAGGTGGGGTATCGTTGGGGTATCCTTTACTTCACTTCGCTTAAACCATACACCCAATCAAGGAACTCCCAAACAAGCTAACCAGGGGTGGGCAAACTTTGCAACTTTAAGTCTGAAGGACTTCAGCTCCCAGAATTCTCCAGCCAGCTTTGCTGGCTGGAGAATTCTGGGAGCTGAAGTCCTTCAGACTTAAAGTTGCAAAGGTTGGGGACCCCTGGCCCAGGCCCTGACACTGACAGCTTTGCTGGCTGGAGAATTCTGGGAGCGGAAGTCCTTCAGACTTAAAGTTGCAAAGGTTGGGGACCCCTGGCCCAGGCCCTGACACTGACAGCTTTGCTGGCTGGAGAAGTCTGGGAGCGGAAGTCCTTCAGACTTAAAGTTGCAAAGGTTGGGGACCCCTGGCCCAGGCCCTGACACTGACAGCTTTGCTGGCTGGATAATTCTGGGAGCGGAAGTCCTTCAGACTTAAAGTTGCAAAGGTTGGGGACCCCTGGCCCAGGCCCTGACACTGACAGCTTTGCTGGCTGGAGAATTCTGGGAGCGGAAGTCCTTCAGACTTAAAGTTGCAAAGGTTGGAGACCCCTGGCCCAGGCCCTGACACTGACAGCTTTGCTAGCTGGAGAAGTCTGGGAGCTGAAGTCCTTCAGACTTAAAGTTGCAAAGGTTGGAGACCCCTGGCCCAGGCCCTGACACTGACAGCTTTGCTGGCTGGAGAAGTCTGGGAGCTGAAGTCCTTCAGACTTAAAGTTGCAAGGTTTGCCCACCCCTGCACTAAACAGTCCAGCCAAAGAACGTCTGAGATCATTCAGCTCCCTAATAGGAAAACCCTCTCCCTTCTAGCACTGATGATGTTACCCAGTGGGGTCATGAAACGCCTGCAAGGAAACAATCGAGCTCGGAGAACACTGAGGGCCCCATAGTCCTTCTCACCTCCTCCCCCTCCTCTCTTCAAACCCCACTCCACACCCCCTTCTAGCACTGATGATGTTACCTAATGAGGTCATGAAACGCCTGCAAGAAAGCCACCAGGAGAGGACCTCACCTGGAACCGGCGCATATCTCGCGGATTGCCGGCATTTTTCAAGCAGTTCTGGTTGCATTTGAGGAAGAACTTGAGAAAAAATCTAGAAACAAAGGAAAATAGAAAAAAAGAAAAGAAACATTAATGGCTTTCAGGGATCCTTATAAGAGTTTGAGCATTGGGCTTCCTTGGATCTGACAAAGGATCTCAGTAATTCCTTCCTTCCTTCCTCTCATTTCCCTCTCCTTCCGTCCTTCCCTCCCTCCTCCCTCCCTCCCTCCCTCGCTTCTCCTTTCTTCCTTCCTTCCTCTCATTTCCCTCTCCTTCCATCCTTCCCTCCCTCCCTCCCTCCCTCGCTTCTCCTTCCTTCCTTCCTTCCTTCCTCTCATTTCCCTCTCCTTCTGTCCTTCCCTCCCTCACTTCTCCTTCCCTTCCTTTCCTTCCTTCCTTTCATTTCCCTCTCCTTCTGTCCTTCCCTCCCTCGCTTCTCCTTCCTTCCTTCCATCCATCCATCCATCCCTTCTTTCCTTACCTCCCTCTGATTTTCCTCCCTCCCTCTTTCTTCTTGCCCTCCCTCTTTTCCTTCTTCCATCTGTCATTCTTTCCTCATATCCCTCCTTCCTTCCTTTACTTCCCTCCCTCTTTTCCTTCTTCCCTCCCTCCTTTCCTTATCTCCCTCTCCTCCCTCCCTCTTTCCTCTGCTCCCTCTTTCCTCCCCCCCTCTTTTCCTTCTTCCTTCCTTCCTCCTTTCCTTCCATCACTCCTTCTTTCCTCATATCCTTCCTTCCTTCCCCATGATTTATCAACCCTGCCTGTCTGCAATTTCCCAACTAGACTGAGCAGAGCGTTGGGGATTCCTACTTCCGGCCCTCCACAGGGAGAACGTCCACATAAGCTCTCGCTAAACCAATAACCTCGCAAAATCCACGGCTGCACCGTAGCTGAATCTGCCAACCTGTTGCCCAACAGGACGCTGAAGATAAAAAGTGGCCGATCATATCAGGAACGGCATCTACAGAGAGTTTGATGAGCGAAGACGCACAATAACTGGAGAACGGATTCAACTGGCTAATTTCTGCTGAATGAAGCTGGCCCTGCGTAGTCTTTCAAAGAACTGTCCCTCGTTTAGGATTAAAATATGGCCCTTCTTTTCAACATAGTTTGTTCCATTTGGCCACGACACACAATAACTTCAGAAAGCGGTTTTAAGGACAAGCAACATTAAATCCCCCTAATTTCAAAGCCGTTTAGTTAGGGCTAATTGGCGCTAAAAGCTCCCAGGGAATTCTAGGAACAACTTCCTTGGAAAACTGCTTATTACTCGTTAAATTAATCTGTCTATTAAGCCGTCACTCTGTTCCTTTCTTAACAGGAGGCACACAGATACCTTTAAACAGGGGTCTCCAACCTTTGCAACTTTAAGCCTGAAGGACTTCAGCTCCCAGAAGTCTGGGAGCTGAAGTCCTTCAGACTTAAAGTTGCAAAGGTTGGAGACCCCTGCCTTTAAAGACTCCGGAATTAGGTGAGTTACGGCGACCATTGAGCCCAACATTCATGTGTGTGTATGGATAGATAGATAGATAGATAGATAGATAGATAGATAGATAGATAGATAGATAGATAGATAGATAGATAGATAGATAGATAGATAGATATGGTAGGTGGGTGGGTGGATATATTGACAGACAGACAGACAGACAGACACAGACAGACAGACAGACAGATAGATATGGTAGGTGGGTGGATGGATATATTGATAGATGGATAGATGGATGGAGGGATGGATAGATGGATAGATAGATAGATAGATAGATAGATAGATAGATAGATAGATATGGATGGATGGATGGGTAGATAGATAGATAGATAGATAGATAGATAGATAGATAGATAGATAGATAGATAGATAGATAGATATGGATGGATGGATGGATGGGTAGATAGATAGATAGATAGATAGATAGATAGATAGATAGATAGATAGATAGATAGATAGATAGATAGATAGATAGATAAGGTACGTGGGTGGGTGGATAGATAGATGGGAAGATAGATAGATAGATAGATAGATAGATAGATAGATAGATAGATAGATAGATAGATAGATAGATAGATAGATAGATAGATAGATAGATAGATATGGTAGGTGGGTGGGTGGATATATTGACAGACAGACAGACAGACACAGACAGACAGACAGACAGACAGATAGAGATAGATAGAGACAGACAGACAGATAGATATGGTAGGTGGGTGGGTGGATATATTGATAGATGGATAGATGGATGGAGGGATGGATAGATGGATAGATAGATAGATAGATAGATAGATAGATAGATAGATAAGATAGATAAGATAGATAGATAGATAGATAGATAGATAGATAGATAGATAGATAGATAGATAGATAGATAGATAGATAGATATGGATGGATGGGTAGATAGATAGATAGATAGATAGATAGATAGATAGATAGATAGATAGATAGATAGATAGATAGATAGATATGGATGGATGGATGGATGGGTAGATAGATAGATAGATAGATAGATAGATAGATAGATAGATAGATAGATAGATAGATAGATAGATAGATAGATAGATAGATAGATAGATAAGGTACGTGGGTGGGTGGATAGATAGATGGGAAGAGAGATAGATAGATAGATAGATAGATAGATAGATAGATAGATAGATAGATAGATAGATAGATAGATAGATAGATAGATATGGTAGGTGGGTGGGTGGATATATTGACAGACAGACAGACAGACAGACAGACACAGACAGACAGACAGATAGATATGGTAGGTGGGTGGGTGGATATATTGATAGATGGATAGATGGATAGATAGATGGGAAGATAGATAGATAAATGGGAAGATAGATAGATAGATAGATAGATAGATAGATAGATAGATAGATAGATAGATAGATAGATAGATAGATAGATAGATAGATAGATACACAGAGAATGTGTAGGGGCTGCTTACATTGCATTTTGGGGGTTCATGCATGTACTTCCCCCCACACACACACTTGATTTGGGGCCAGGAAAGCCTCCTGCACCAGCCTGGAAGCCAAAAATGAGTGAGGGGATGGCAGGGCGCATGCACTGGGGATGGGGCGCGCTTTGGGCACTTGGCACCAAAAAGGTTAGCCATCATTGGAATTGGCTCCGCTGCCAGAGCAGGGGGTTGGACTAGAAGACCTCCAAGGTCCCTTCCCGCTCTATTCTGATTGAGGACTACAGGGCTTCGAGTGGCAAAGAATAACGGTGGAAGGAAAATGCAGGGGGGGGGGGGCTGTCCCCAAATTCAGTTCATGAGAACTAGGAAATTTGACAAGCCCAAAGGGCGTTGGCTGATGGGTGCTGAGTGTCTCTCTGCCCCCAAGTTAAACTCCCTGCTTTTCTCTTCCTTCATCCTGGTGCGGCCCCTTTAAGGCGGCTCAGAAATCCATCCTTGTTCGTCTAAAAGGGTATTGATTGGAAACTGATCCCTGGTTGCCTCGCAGGCAGCTAATGGGTCCCATTCCTGCAGAGAACGATCAATCAGGAATTATCTGAGCCCGCAGGGAGGGTAGCGAAAGGAGAGGAGGACTAGGGGTGGCCTAGCATCTTCCAATATTTGAGGGGCTGCCCCAGAGAAGAGGGAGGTCAACCTAAGGGAGAGAATCAAGATCCCGTGAAGGGTTAATACCACTTTTGTAATCCCTTGGGAAGGCCACACTTGGAATATCTGCATCCAGTTTTGGTCGCCACGATGTAGAAAAGATGTGGAGACTCTAGAAAGAGTGCAGAGAAGAGCAACAAAGAGGATTAGGGGACTGGAGGCTAAAACATATGAAGAACGGTTGCAGGAACTGGGTGGGTCTAGTTTAATGAAAAGAAGGACCAGGGCAGACATGATAGCAGCCTTCCGATATCTCAGGGGTTGCCCCAAAGAAGAGGGAGTCAAACTATTCTCCAAGGCACCTGAAGGCAGAACAAGAAGCAATGGGTGGAAACTAATCAAGGAGAGAAGCAACTTAGAACTGAGGAGGAATTTCCTGACAGTGAGAACAATTAACCAGTGGAACAGAAGTTGCCTCCAGAAGTTTTAAATGCTCCAACACTGGAAGTTTTTAAGAAGATATTGGATCATCCTTTGTCTGAAGTGGTGTAGGGTTTCCTGCTTGAGCAGGGGGTTGGACTAGAAGATCTCCAAGGTCCCTTCCAACTTTGCTATTGTATTGTATTGTATTGTATTGTATTGTATTGTATTGTATTGTATTGTATTGTATTGTATTGCATTGCATTGCATTGTATTGTATTGTACTTTCCAAAGCACCTGAGGCAGAACAAGAAACAATGGGTGGAAACCAGGAGAGAAGCAACTTAGAACTGAGGAGACATTTCCTGACAGTGAGAACAATGAATCAGAAGTTGCCTCCAGAAGCTACGCTCGCTGGGGGATTCTGGGAGTTGAAGTCCACAGGACTTAAAGTCGCCAAGGTTGAGGAACACTGGACTAGAAGACCTCCAAGGTCCCTTCCAACACTGAAATTCGGTTATTCTGCTTCGAAACCGCAGAGTGATCCAAGAGAAAAGGAGCTGCGATTAGTAGGGATGTCTTCATGGGAGAGGCTTTCGACTCTGTGCGGTTGAGGGGCTCCAAAAAAAGTAGGATAAACGGGGGGCCTTGGACCCAGGAAGTCAGAAGGGGAGGCAAAGCTGCCATGAAAAAGATGCTCTGTTCCCCTACAAGCATTTGAAGCTGATGAAATATTTAGCCTGCTTGTGCAGGGACCTATAATTGTCATTCTAGCATCAATAATTAACAGGGAGCCGCCCGGGGCTGGCTGCAGGAGGAGAGAGGGAGAAGCAGAGAGGAGGTGGGAAGGTGGCTCAACCTTCCCAAAGGTCCCTGAAGAAGCCAAACGCCCACAGACAGCTGATGGAAGAGGATATTTGTAGCTCGCCGTTGAACTGTGGGGGGTGTCTGAGCTGGGTGGTTTTCCTGCAGGCGTTTCATGACCCAACTAGGGAACGTCATCAGTGCTAGAAGGGAGTGGGGTTTGCAGAGAGGAGGGGGAGGGAGAGGAGGGGGAGGAAGACTGTGGGGTCCTTGGTGCTCTCTGAGCTTGGAGGTTTTCTTACAGATGTTTCATGACCCAACTAGGGCAGGGGTCCACAAACTTTGCAACTTTAAGTCTGAAGGACTTCAGCTCCCAGAATTCTCCAGCCAGCAAAGCTGGCTGGAGAAGTCTGGGAGCTGAAGTCCTTCAGACTTAAAGTTGCAAAGGTTGGGGACCCCTGGCCCAGGCCCTGACACTGACAGCTTTGCTGGCTGGAGAAGTCTGGGAGCTGAAGTCCTTCAGACTTAAAGTTGCAAAGGTTGGGGACCCCTGAACTAGGGAATATCATCAGTGCTTAGAAAGGAAGGGAGTTTGCAGAGAGGAGGAGGAGGAGGAAGGCAAGGTCTTCGATGCTCTTTGAGGTTGCACCACGCCCTTCCTTCTACCGTAGCACTGACGAAGTGACCTAGTTGGGTCATGAAATGTCCACAAGAAAACCACCCACCTCAGAGAGGACCAAGGACCCCACAGCCCTCCTCCTCCTCCTCCTCCCTCCTTCCCCATTTCCCTCCCTCCTCCTTTCCTCCCTCCCTTCTATCTCCTCTTTCCCCTCCCTATAACCTCTTCCCCTTCTAGCACTGATGGCATTCCCTAGTTCAGGGGTCTGCAAAGTTGGCTCTTTTAAGACTGGTGGACTTCAACTCCCAGAATTCCCCAGCCAGCTAAATTTGATGAAAGGGAATTCATCAAATTTAGAGACACCAAGCTGGCAGGAATAGCCAACACTCCAGAAGATAAAGGCTTAAGATACAGAAGGATCTTGACAGACTTGAACATTGGGCACTATCTAATAAAATGAAATTCAATGGTGAAAAGAGTCAGGTTCTACATTTAGGCAAGAAAAGCTAAATGCACAGGGACAGGATAGGTGGTACCTTGCTCAATAGTAGCAACTGTGAGAGGGATCTTGGAGTCCTAGTGGACAACCATTGAAATAGGAGCCAGCCGTGGGCAGCAGCTGCCAAAAAAGCCAACACAGTTCTAGGCTGCATCAACAGAGGGAGAGAATCAGGATCCCGTGAAGGGTTAATACCACTTTTGTAATCCCTTGGGAAGGCCACACTTGGAATATCTGCATCCAGTTTTGGTCGCCACAATATAGAAAAGATGTTGAGACTTTGGAAAAAATGAAGAGCAACCAAGAGGATGAGGGGACTAGAGGCTAAAAGATACGAAGAACGGTTGCAGGAACTGGGTAGGTCTAGTTTAACAAAGAGAAGGACATGGGGGGGTCACGAGAGCAGCCTTCCAATATCTCAGGGGTTGCCCCAAAGAAGAGGGAGTCAAGCTATTCTCCAAAAGCACCTGAGGGCAGGACAAGAAGCAATGGATGGAAACTAATCAAGGAGAGAAGCAACCTGGAACTGAAGGAGGAATTTCCTGACAGTGAGAACAATCAATCAGAGGAACATTATTTATTTATTTATTTATTTTATTGGATTTCTAGACCGGCCACCTCTCCCCGAGGGGACATCTTGCCTTCAGAAGTTGTGGGTGGTCCATTACTGGAGTATTTAAGAAGAGATTGGGCAGCCATTTGTCTGAAATGGTCTAGGGCTTCCTGCCTGAGCAGGACTAGGGGTTGGACTAGAAGACCTCCAAGGTCCCTTCCGAATGTGTTAAATGTCTAGGACAGGGGTGTCCAAACTTGGAAACTTTAAGACCCGTGGACTTCAACTCCCAGAATTCCCCAGCCAGGTCTAGGAGTTCATCGTAGAAGCGAACGATTTCTGTGGAAGTTTTGGTTGAGACTAGCGGTTGGGTAGAGTTCCCGAGGTCTTTGCAGGTGGTAATCAAGAGAGGGAAAGGCACCGAGGATGGAAGAAGAAGAAAAAAAATCATAAATTTTGGAGGGGGAGGGAAGAAGAAAGAGGGGAGCAGCCTCTCCCCCACCCACCCACCCCCATCGCAAGATTGACAGCGAATTGGTAATTTCGCACAGGCACCCCAACGCAACACGCTGCCCTCCCCTCTAGGTTACCGCTACCTCCGTATAAAAGAGAAGGAAATAAGTATAAACACATGTCCAACTCGCTCACCTTCTTTAAGTAGCAGTGGTGCATTGAAACCCAGGGAGTTAAAAATAAAGACAATGTGCATACATTAGCATGCCTAATGTGGCGCGCTCCCCATTTAACATGCAAATTCCCAGCGACGCTGCCGAACACCTTCTGTTCCGAGCGCATAAATTTGAATTCGCAATTAGAATAATCTTGTATAATTAATGAAAAGCGTCAATTTTAGCTCCTAAGTAATTTGATTAACATGTTGATAGGGCACTTACCATGCTCTCTAAACCAGAGGGGCTGGCCGGCGTCGGAGGAGAGAGGAACGAGGGGATGAGAGAAGGAGGCAGAGAGAGAGAGAGGAGAGGAGGGGAAGGAGGGGGGAGAGGGGGGGAGGATGTCCGTGTGTGTCCCCCCCCCCCCCCCAATTCCCCGACCGTGTCAGATGGGAGGGAAGGTTTTGCACGGCTAGAGAAGAGGAAGTGGGTGGACGGACTTGGGTAGAATTCGAACTTTCGAACCTGCTCCTAGCGCCCTCCCAAGAGGGAGCAGAGGCCACCAGATCCAGGTTAGGGTTTGGCTATCTGAGACCTGGCCAAATCCAGGCAGTAGTCCTCGAGTTACGACCACAATCGAGCCCAACATTTCCGTCGCTAAGCGAGACCCTGCGTTCCGCGTCCTTTCTCGCCACAAGCTGGGACGTGAACCGCTGCAGCTGCTAAGTTAGTGACGTGGCTGTTAAGCAGATTGGCTTCCCCCGCTGACGCGGCTCGCCAGAAGGTCGCAAAAGGGGACCGTCGTAAATAAGAGTCAGTGGCCAAGCGGCTGAGTTTTGATCACGTGACCACGCAGGGGGGCTGCCACGGTCGTCCGTGGGAATAACGGTCCTGGGTGACGTTTTCCAGTGCCGTTGTTAACTTTGAACGGTCACTAAACGAACTGCTATAAGTCGAGGACTAGAAAACGGCCAGCATGCTACTTTGAGCTCTGGCAATTATCTTCTTATTGCTCTTAGGCAAATGCCACCCCTCTTTGCAAGAACCGTGAGAGCCGTAGCCGGTTGGGGTTGCGAAAGGGCTGAGGGGGGGCGAGGGGCAAGTGAAGGATAGGGGCCCCTGGGCCCCTGAATGCCGTTGGATGTCCTGTGGGGCTTTGCGGAAGGACAAGATTTTAAACTAGCTACTTCATTGCGCAGGCCTATTTTGCAGGAATCTTCCCAGACTGACAATTTCATGGCAGGCTAAACAAGGTTCAGTGGAATTCAAAGACTTCGGCTTTTACGCCCACGTAGAGATTCCAGGCTGGTACCCTGCTTGACTCCTCCACTTGGCTGCTCCACTCGTCTTATAAAAAGTTCATTTAGTGATCGAAATCATAAGGGGCTATAAAAAAAAAGTGACTGTTTTTCACACTTATTGCAACACGCCTAGGCCCTGTGAGCAAAATTTAGCCACTTGGCCACTGGCTCCTATTTATGACGGTTACGATACCCCAGGGTGCTTTTGTGACCTTCCGACAAGCAAAGTCAATGAGGAAGCCCGATTCGCTTAACAACTGTGTTCCTAACCTAACAACGGCAGCGATTCACTTAACAACTGTGGCAAGAAAGGTCGTAAAGTGTGTGTGGGGGGGGGGGGGAATTCACTTAACCACTGTCTCGCTTAGCAGCAGATGTTTTGGGTTGAATTGTGGTCGTAAGTCAAGGACTATGGTATCCTTAACCATTGGAGGTTTTGCCTTCTCAGAGAAAGTATCATCTTCATTGCCATTGGACTTAAATACAATGGAATTGGTTAAAAGGCTGCATCTGAAGGGAAAGGTCCGGGTGTAGGCGTCTATACACACATAAGAACATAAGAACATAAGATCAGCCTTGCTGGAAGAGGCCCCAGCCCATCCAGTCCAGCCTTCTGTCTCCCATAGTGGCTCTTCTTTCTTTCTTTCTTTCTTTCTTTCTTTCTTTCTTTCTTTCTTTCTTTCTTTCTTTCTTTCTTTCTTTCTTTCTCTTTCCTTCCTTCCTTCTTTCTTTTTCTTTCTTTCTTTTTTTCTTTCTTTCAGAACATAAGAACCTAAGAACAGCCTTGCTGGAAGAGGCCCCAGCCCATCCAGTCCAGCCTTCTGTCTCCCACAGTGGCTCTCCTTTCTTTCTTTCTTTCTTTCTTTCTTTCTTTCTTTCTTTCTTTCTTTCTTTCTTTCTTTCTTTCTTTCTTTCTTTCTTTCTCTCTCTCTCTCTCTCTTTCCTTCCTACCTTCTTTCTTTCTTTCTTTCTTTCTTTCTTTCTTTCTTTCTTTCTTTCTTTCTTTCTTTCTTTCTTTCTTTCTTTCTTTCTTTCTTTCTTTCAGAACATAAGAACATAAGGACAGCCTTGCTGGAAGAGGCCACAGCCCATCCAGTCCAGCCTTCTGTCTCCCACAGTGGCTCCCCATTGGCTTCAGGGTCTTCCCAAGCAGATGTCTTCACCTGCTTAGGATTCCCTGCAAATGGCCTTGAGGGGTATAAATTTAATAAAATAAAAAAATAAAAAAATAAGAGACATCCTGCCTATCTCTCCATCCCGGAGGGTGTCCTTAGGCATCCCTAATGATAGCCATGGATACCCTTGTTCTCCATGAACTCCTCTCCTCCTTCCTTAAAGGTGTCCAGGCTGACAGCTGTCACCACTTCTTCTGGCAGGGAGTTCCATAGTCACACACACGTGTACACAGCCGAAAGGAGGGCTAAAGCCCCATCTACAGTTCCTCCTCCTCTTGCATCTTTGACGCCTTCCTGTCGGATATCCTCAGTTTTTTTGGGGGGGGGATCTGGATTGTGCCCCGAGATTTGCAAAGGATGTAGGTTTCTGCTGCAAACAGCCCCTGGTCTGTTGTGGCCCAGCTCCAGAACATCTGCAAAGCTGACACCAAGAAACGGGAATTTAATCTGAAGGTGGCTGGATATTTTTTGGGTCCTGCACGCCGCAAGGCACAGCAAGCAAACGAAAGCCGACCTTGGGGGGGTGGGAGAAAGGTTGAAAGATCAGCGGGGACAAAGGCGAGACAGCCTCTAATAGCTTTTGATTCTTCTCCTTCTAATCTCCCCGTCGTCTTGTCAATCCTTATTCTTCTCCTTCGGCGGCCGCGGTGGAGCTGAGTGACAGGCGGGTCTGCCCAGCTACGGGGGCCTCCTCGCGCAGCGTCCGATGTTATCGGGAGCGGACAAAGGCTGGGGAAATGTCAGAGTGTTATCAAGACCCCCCAACTGCCACCGGCATATGGCTGCCGGGACGGGAGGGGCCCCTCTGCCATTCCCTTGGCGTTTTGTCTGGGAGAGGGAGAAAGGGTCCTGCACACACAGACACACAAGCAGAGGAGGTGAACAAAAGGAGAAGCGTCCTGGTTTCTGGGCGAAGGGAGCAGATGACTGGTGCGAGGGACAAGAAGAGCTCCAGGCAAACCAGAAATGGACTAAACCAGAGGTTCCCAAACTTGGCAACTTTAAGACTTGTGGACTTCAACTCCCAGAATTCTCCAGCCAGCAAAGCTGTCAGTGTCAGGGCCTGGGCCAGGGGTCCAGAAGAAGAAGCTCTGCTGGCTGGAGAATTCTGGGAGTTGAAGTCCACAAGTCTTAAAGTTGCCAAGTTTGGGAACTTCTGGACTCAACTTTGCGAGAATCGTATAACACCCCTTTTTCTTTCCATAGCCCCCCCAGATTTGAGTCAGGTTGGGCTGCCTTTTCTGCCCCTACACCTCCCCCCCACTACCACCACCACCAATCTTCCTCCACCAGCTTCTGCTGGGCCTTAGGATCCATCAGCCTTGCAAACCCAAGAGATTTCGCTTGTCTCCCAGTGCACAACTGGTAGAATTGTGGAGCTGGGAGGTACCGCAATTCACAGTGTGCACTGCAGCTGCCAAAAAAGCCAACACAGTTCTAGGCTGCATTAACAAAGGGATGGAATCAAGATCGTGTGAAGGGTTAATGCCACTTTATCAGGCCTTGAAGGGAAGGCCACACTTGGAATATTTGCATCCAGGTTTGGTCACCACGATGTAGAAAAGACGTGGAGACTCTGGAAAAAGTGCAGAGAAGAGCAACCAAGATGATTAGGGGACTGGAGACTAAAACATATGAAGAACGGTTGCAGGAACTGGGTATGTCTAGCTTGATGAAGAGAAGGACCAGGGGAGACATGATAGCAGTGTTCCGATATCTCAGGGGTT
Organism: Rhabdophis nuchalis; assembly: GCA_039707465.1. Taxonomy (NCBI): domain Eukaryota; kingdom Metazoa; phylum Chordata; class Lepidosauria; order Squamata; family Natricidae; genus Rhabdophis; species Rhabdophis nuchalis. The sequence continues at coordinate 1,261,889 of CM077648.1, forward strand.
GCCACAAAGAAGAGGGAGTCAAACTATTCTCCAAGGCACCTGGGGGCAGGACAAGAAGCAATGGGTGGAAACTAATCAAGGAGAGAAGCAACTTAGAACTGAGGAGAAACTTTCTGACAGTTAGAACAATTAGCCCGTGGAACAGAAGTTGCCTCCAGAAGTGTTGAATGTCCCAACCCTGGAGATTTTTAAGGTTTTTAAGAAGAGATTGGGCAACCATTTGCCTGAAACAGTATAGGGCCATGATGGCGAACCTATGGCACGTGTGCCACAGGTGGCACGTGGAGCCATTTCTGAGGGCACATGAGGCGTTGCCCTGTCAGCTCCAGAGAGCATGTGAGCAATGGCCAGCTGATTTTTGACCGTTTTTCGCCCTCTGGAGGCTTCCCTGATAAGCTTCTTGAAGCTTCTGGAGGGAGCAAAAAGGGCCAACCTGGAAGCCCATTCCCGAACTTCCAGTTTGCCGTTTTCACCCTCCCCAGGCTCCATGAAAGCCGTGGGCCTATCCATGGGGCAGTGACAGAGTCACACATGCATGTGCAGGAAATGCGGCACGGGGGCATTAAATTATGGGGGCGGGTATGTGAATGTGTATGATAGTTGGTCCAGAATGCGGCTGCACGGGTGATTATGGGTGCCTCAAAGCAATCCCACATAATAATAATAATAATAATAATAATAATAATAATAATAATAATAATAATAATAATAATAATAATAATAATAATAATAATAATAATGTTGAATTTATTGACCGCTCCCTCTCCCCACATGGACTCGGGGCGGTGCACAGGGAAAATAAAAGCAATAAATATACAAAATACATACAAATTTAAAACAAATTAAACTAATTCCTGTGCTAAAATCCCTTGACTAAAAATCCCCACTAAATATAAATATACATTTGAAAACCCATAGAGAGAGAGACTACCCTAGGCCGGCCAGGCGGAAAAGATGAGTCTTCAATTTCAGGCGGAAGGAGCGGAGGTCCGTGGTCGTTCTAATATCGGGGGGAAGGTCGTTCCAGAGGGCTGGGCCCGCCACAGAGAAGGCCCTTCCCCTGGGCGTCGCCCGCTGACAAAGTCTAGTGGACGGCACCCGGAGAAGTCCCTCTCTGTGGGAGCGAATCGGCCGTGAGGATGTGTGAGGCAGGATCCGATCCCGCAGATAGCTAGGTCCCGAGCCATGGAGCGCTTTAAAGATGATAACTAACACCTTGAAGCGCACCCGGAAGACGACAGGCAGCCAGTGCAGCTCGCGCAAGAGCGGTGTAATGTGGGTGAACCTAGTGGTTCCCATAATTGCTCGCGCGGCTGCATTCTGAACTAACTGAAGCCTCCGGGTGCACCTCATAACACCGCTCCTGTGCGAGCTGCACTGGCTGCCTGTGACCTTCCGGGTGCGTTACAAGGTTTTGATGACCATCTTCAAGGTGCTCCATGGCACGGGGCCTAGCTACCTACGAGACCGTCCACTGCCCCATATGTCCCTACGACCGATACGCTCTCACAGAGAGGGTCTACTCCGGGTGCCGTCGACCGGGCAATGTCAGTTGGCGACGCCCAGGGGTAGAGCCTTCTCTGTGATGGGCCCAACCCTCTGGAACGCTCTCCCCCCTGAACTCCGTGTCATCTCGGACCTCCGCCTGTTCCGCCAGCGGTTAAAAACGCACTTCTTCCAACAAGCCGGCCTGGCATGATTTTACCCGACACTGCACTGCCTCTAGTTACCAAAGTTTTAATTCAGGGGTTTTAATATGGGTTTTTAGCGCAGGGTGGTTTAATTTAATTGAGTTTTAATGAACGTTTTATTTTTGTATATCTGTGTATTTATATTTTATATTCCCTGTGCGCCGCCCCGAGTCCCTATGTGGTGAGATGGGTGCGGCTTACAAATTCGAATAATATAATATAATATATAATATATAGCATGCGCTCATGTGCTTTTGGCACACAAGGTAAAAAAGGCTCGCCGTCACTGGTATAGGGTCTCCTGCTTAAGATAGGGGCTGGACTAGAAGACCTCCAGTGTCCCATCCAACTCTATTATTCTGTTATTCTGAGAAGAGGCTGAGCTGTAGGACGGGGTTAAACCTGTCGTTGGTTTAGAATCATAGCGTCGTCACAAACATTTATGTCCAGTACTCCATGAATTCTGTTGCTCCTTATCTAATGCCAAGTGAGCTTTGACCATTATTTATTTCTTTGTTCGTTAATTGGATCCCGCCTTTATTATGCTTATAAATGACTCAAAATGGTGAACCTACACAGCACATATTCCTCCTCCTCCTCCCCCGCCCCCCAGAGAAACCACCCTGGTTGGACTGTGAGAGAGGGAATGGCTCTAGGTGAATAGCCAGCTTTCAGGCCTAAGGCGGGACTAGAACCAAAATCGCCCAAAATCACCTGGCTGGTTAAGGCAGGACTAGTATTCGTAGTCATTTGGTGGTTGGCCCAAAGTCACCTAGCTGGCTTTCATGCTTAAGGTGGGACTAGAACTCTCTGTCTCCTGGTGATTGGCCCAAAGTCACCCAGCTGGCTTTCATGCTTAAGGTGGGACTAGAACTCCCTGTCTCCTGGTGATTGGCCCAAAGTCACCCAGCTGGCTTTCATGGCTAAGGCGGGACTAGAACTCCCTGTCTCCTGGTGATTGGCCCAAAGTCCCCCAGCTGGTTTTTATGCTTAAGGTGGGACTAGAACTCCCTGTCTCCTGGTGATTGGCCCAAAGTCCCCCAGCTGGCTTTCATGCTTAAGGTGGGACTAGAACTCCCTGTCTCCTGGTGATTGGCCCAAAGTCATCCAGCCAGCTTTATTGGCTTATGTGAACTAGAACTCCCTGTCTCCTGGTGATTGGCCCAAAGTCACCCAGCTGGCTTTCATGGCTAAGGCGGGACTAGAACTCCCTGTCTCCTGGTGATTGGCCCAAAGTCACCCAGCTGGCTTTCATGGCTAAGGCGGGACTAGAACTCCCTGTCTCCTGGTGATTGGCCCAAAGTCATCCAGCCAGCTTTATTGGCTTAGGTCAACTAGAACTCCCTGTCTCCTGGTGATTGGGTCAAAGTCCCCCAGCCAGCGTTCTTGGCTTAGGTGGGGCTAGAACTCACAGGATCCTGTTTTCTAACCTTAACCCCTAGACCAAATTCGAAAAAAAGAATGTGCAAAGAATAAGTGTTATTCCTTTATTCTCTAAGGGCCGGCCTTGCCTCCCTCCTCACTTCCTACGACTTAACACCTCCACCGATTCTGCGGAGGGGTTCTGGCCATCTCCCAGGATAACGGCCCTCTGGGCATTCCGGAGTGTTCTGTCGGTACTTACCTGTCAATGATGACTGGGTCGGAAGGGGTCTCGTTGCGGTTTCCACAACTTTTCTTGTCGCAGCAGCGGCTGTTGGGCGGAAGAAAGAGAGGGACGGTCAGGGCCAAGGAGGAACTCAAGACGGCGATGACCCTCCCTGGACATCGAAAGAAAAGACCGGCCATCAGCTCTCTTGGAACGAAAGACGCGGCCAAGGAGGAGGCGTTAGGCGCCGATGAGCATGGCAGCGCCTGGATTGTAGGCCACTGATCTGCTCCGGGTGTTGTCGGGATGAAGCTGCCCTGAGGCAAAAGGGCTAAGCATGGAGCTGATGGCTGTAGAGAGCAGCTTTGTTGCCTGTTTTGTGTGGGCAGAACCAGAACTGGGCTGGGAGTCCTGAAGGGTGAATCTCAGAACCAATGGTCAGAGCCAATGGTCTTGCTTCGGCTTCTACATGGATAAGTACTCTCTTTTTAAAATTAACCTTCTTTCCTTCCTTCCTTCCTTCCTTCCTTCCTTCCTTCCTTCCTTCTATCCTCCCTCCCTTCTTTCCTTCCATCCATCCTATCTCTCCCCTCCCTCCCATCTTATTTCCCTCCCTTCCTCCCTGCTTCTTTCCAATCCATTCCTTCTTTCCTTCCATCCTATCTCTCCGTTCCCACTCCCTTCTATCCATCCTATTTCCCTCTTTCCTCTCTTCCTTCCTCCCTCCCTTCTTTCTTTCCTACCTTCCCTCCTCCCTCCCTCCTTTCCTTCCATCCTCTCTCCTCTCCCATCTTATTTCCCTCCTCCCTCCCTGCTTCCTTCCAATCCATTCCTTTCCTTCCATCCTATCTCCCTCCTCCCCCCTCCCTTCTTTCCTTCCATCCTATCTATCCTATCTATCCTCCCTCCCTCCCATCTTATTTCCCTGCCTCCTTCCCTGCTTCTTTCCAATCCATTCCTTCTTTCCTTCCATCCTATCTCTCCCTTCCCGCTCCCTTCTATCCATCCTTTTCTCCCTCCCTCCCTCCCATCGTCTTTTGGGTGCGCTTCAAGGTGCTAGTTCTCATCTTCAAAGCGCTCCATGGCTCGGGACCCAGCTATCTGCGGGATCGGATCCTGCCCCATACATCCTCATGGCCGATTCGCTCCCACAGAGAGGGACTTCTCCGGGTGCCGTCCACTAGACTTTGTCAGCGGGCGACGCCCAGGGGAAGGGCCTTCTCTGTGGCGGGCCCAGCCCTCTGGAACGACCTTCCCCCCGACATTAGAACGACCACGGACCTCCGCTCCTTCCGTCAGAAATTAAAAACACACTTTTTCTGCTTGGCCGGCCTAGGGTAGTCTCTTCCTTGGGGTTTTTAGGGCTTGTTAGTTTTAATGGGTATTTTAGCGCAGGGACAGTTAGTTTAATTTATTTTTATCTTTTGTATTTATGGATGTATATATTTTATGTGTTTTAGTTTTCCCTGTGCACCGCTCCGAGTCCCCTAGGGGAGAGGACGCGGTATATAAAATAAATATATTATTATTATCATCTTCTCTCCCTCCTCCCTCCCATCCATCCATCCATTCTCCCCTCCCTCCCTCCCTTCCACACCAACCCCGATCCTTTCTCTATTCCCTTAACTATTTAGGCTTGCCAGATAGAACTGAAAGACACTATACAAGTACTACTACTACTACTACTACTACTACTACTACTACTACTATCAGCGCTATAAGAGAGTCCCAAGGGAGCTGGGTCACTTCGCAACTTGGTTCTTCTTGCCACACACACACTCACAAAAAACTCCCTCTGAAACTCCTCTTTGCCTCTCAAGGATCAGAGAACAAAACTTGCAAACCAATCTCATCCATTGTGGAGGGGTGGGGGCAGTCAAGAAAGCCCCCCCCCTGGATTTCCTGCATGGGAAACTGGTCGCAAAGAAGAGCATCAAAGGCCGTCAAGTGGTTTGGGTTGCGTGTTTCTTTTTTTTTAAAAAAAAACTTTGCGGGATATTTGAGGGCTGGAGGAAGCCCATCTGCATCTCTTTAAAGCAACCGCATCTTTTCACAGAGAGCAGCAACAGCTGTTCCATCCAGGGGAAAGAAGCAGCTGCTTTAAAGAGATGCCAACAGGGACTCACTACTCCAAAGCTGTGGCCAAGTTTGGAAACGGGACTTGGGGTTCCCCTTCAGGGCCAAGACACACTGCTTTGGAAGAAACTGTATAATGGAATAATAGAGTAGCAGAGTTGGGAGGGACCTTGGAGGTCTTCTAGTCCAGCCCCCCCCCCCCTCCTGTTCAAGCAGGAATCCCTATACTAAACCTAGGGAATCCAGAGATGGAAAATCACGAATGCAGCCGGTCAAATGTGGATTTCTGGATTTAACCTCCCCAAAAGGGAGACAGAGAGAGAGACAGAGAGGGAGAAACTGACCGGGTCTTGTCTCAGCGTTAAGTTTCCTCGCCTTTGTGCGCCACACTTTTCCACATTCCCTACCCAATTACTGTTTTCTCAATCATTAGGGCAAGTACCATCCCTCACATTAAATATAATTAATCGTGGATCTGATAAACAGCCGAGAGCTTTAAATTCACCCCAATTCCCCTCGGGGGACCGGCAATTCCATCCGCTGCCGTCGTTCCATAAACAACACAACCAAAGTTGCGTGCGCGGAAGGCACAATATTTTGCCCTCCGACGACTCCCGAGACACCCCACTCTATTCCCTTAGCCCCCGGGATCATTAGCACGGTTCCTGAAGATCAATTAGCCCTCCAACCTGGCAACCAGGCAGCCGTGCTAATTTGCAAAACACCAAGAGCCGAACGGGGACAACCCCCCCCCCCCCCCGTAAACACAGCACAACAAAGCGGGCGTTAATAAGTCGCTGGGGAGTTTGGCTGTCGAGGGAGGCTCCTTTGCTCTCCTCCCAGCACTTGGGGAGGGAGGCGGTTCCCCCACACACACACACACTTTCCTGGCTGGTCCTGGGTGCGAATGTAGCCACAGAAGCAACCTTAGACACGCCCAGCCTGAGTCCTGGCGTTCCTTCCTTAAGCCGTCATTCTGCAGCATGGCGCAACCCGTCTGTGCGCCCAGTCTTTGGAGTTGAAAATGCCAGGATTTGGATCCTGCAAAGATTTGGGGTGAGGGTTCCCCCCCCCCCCCGCCACATCTCCTTAACCTAGAAGTGAGGATCAGGAAGCGGAAGAAAGAGAGACTCTGGAAAGAGTGCAGAGAAGAGCAAGAAAGAGGATTAGGGGACCGGAAGCTAAAACGTAGGAAGGACGGTTGCAGAAACTGGGTTTAATTCTAGTTTAATGAAAAGAAGGACCAGGGGAGACATGATAGCAGCCTTCCAGTATCTCAGGGGTTGCCCCAAAGAAGAGGGAGTCAAGCTATTCTCCAAGGCACCTGAGGGCAGGACAAGAAGCAATGGGTGGAAACTAATCAAGGAGAGAAGCAACTTAGAACTGAGGAGAAATTTCCTGACAGTGAGAACAATGAATCAGTGGAACAGAAGTTGCCTCCAGAAGTTGTGAAGGCCCCAACACTGGAAGTCTTCAAGAAGATGTTGGATAGCCATTTGTCTTTAATGGTATAGGGCTTCCTGCCTAGGCAGGGGGTTGGACTAGATGACCTCCAAGGTCCCTTCCAGCTCTATTCTGATTCTGATTCTAATCGAAGAGAAAAACAACCCAGAATTAAGAAGGAATTTCCTGATAGGGAGAACAATTAAACAGTGAAACTGTTTGCCACCAGAAGTTGTGGGTGCTCCATCACTGGAGGTTTTACTGGGCAGCCATTTGTCTGGAATGGTAAGAGGATCTCCTGCTTGAGCAGGGGGCTGGACTAGAAGACCTCCGAGGTCCCTTTCAACCCTGTTATTCTGTTAGTATTTGTGAGGACACCTAGGCAACCTTGGCAACTTTAAGATGCGTGGACTTCAACTCCCAGAATTCTCCAGCCAGCAAAGCTGTCAGTGTCAGGGCCTGGGCCAGGGGTCTCCAACCTTTGCAACTTTAAGTCTGAAGGACTTCAGCTCCCAGAATTCTCCAGCCAGCAAAGCTGGCTGCAGAAGTCTGGAAGCTGAAGTCCTTCATACTTAAAGTTGCAAAGGTTGGAGACCCCTGGTGTAAAGTAAACCTCCCTTCTCATATCTGTAATTTTTGTTAGCTTTCCTTCCTTCTTTCCTGCCTTCCCAATCTTTCATCCCTCCCTCTTCTTCTTCCTCCCACCATCCTTCTCCTTTCTCCCTCCCCTCCTTCTCTCTCCACCTCTCTCCTTATTTCCCTCTCCTTCCTCTTTCCCTTTCTTTCTCTCTCCCTCTCCCCTTCCCTACTTTCCTCTCCTTCTTCTCCGTCCCTCCCTTCCTTTTTCTCTCTCCCTCCCCACTCCCTATTTTCCTCCCTCTCCCTCTTCTCTCCCATTTTCATTCCTCCCTCCCTCTCCTTCCTTCCACTCCCTCCCTCCCTCCCATCCTCTCCCTCCTTTTCTCTCCATCCCTCTTCTTCCTCTTCCTCCCTCTCTCCTTCCCTCCCTTGGAAGAAGTCAATGCACTCTGAAAAATGGCTACACCCACTTGGAATGATTCTATATTTCCAAAGCCAGGACTGGAGAGATTTGACCAGGTTAAAAGTCCTTGATATTGTGGCCAGGTGGAACAAACTTCCTACAAACCATGACTACAAACCTGGGTCGAAACTCTCCTGCTTGATCTTAATTTAAGCCACTTCCCCAAGGCTGCAGGCAGCAGGTCCTTGGGGACAAGAACAGAGGAACTATGGATTGAAGCTGGACCCCGAGGATGAATGCTGGACATCCTTGTTATTCATTCAGAAGGCCAGGCGTATTTTGCTGCAACAGGTCAAGTGTCCAACCAAGCCAACGTCTGAACCCAACGGCAGGCAGGCAAACCCCTTTTCTGGTGTCTAAACAAGGGCCGTGGCTGTTCTGAATTCTCCAGGGTCGCCATTTTGACTTTTTTGACTCCCGTCCCTGCAGACGTCCCCCCAGCTTCCAAGCCACGGAGTCCAACCTCCAGAGCGTCCCGTTGTGGCTTCTGCTGCTTTGCAAAACGGTCTTGCCTCTCCTCCCCCCCCCCCCAAAATGCCCTGCTGGAAGCTCCTCCCCAATCCCACCCATGACCAGCCGGTGTCGCTGGGCTCGAGCATGTCTTACCTGCACATGATCTCGTGAGTTAACAACACGCGGCACATCTCTGGGTTCTTATCCTGACCTTCGTAGATGATGGCCTGCAAGCAAAGGGGAGACGTAACGTTAGGAAGGACCCAGATAGCTGCAGACTGGCTGGTCTCTTGCAGAAGACCATAAGTGGTCTCCCTTCCTTCCTTCCTTCCTTCCTTCCCTCATTCTCTCTTTTTCCCTTTCTCCCTCATTCTTCCCCTTCCATTCCTCCCTCATTCCTTTCCTTCTTTCCTTCCTTCCCTCATTCTCTCCTTTTCCCTTTCTCCCTCATTCTTCCCCTTCCATTCCTCCCTCATTATTTTCCTTCTTTCCTTCCTTCCCTCATTCTCTCTTTTTCCCTTTCTCCCTCATTCTTCCCCTTCCATTCCTCCCTCATTCCTTTCCTTCTTTCCTTCCTTCCCCATTCTCTTCTTTTCCCTTTCTCCCTCATTCTCCCTCTTCCATTCCTCCCTCATTCCTTTCCTTCTTTCCTTCCTTCCCCATTCTCTCCTTTTCCCTTTCTCCCTCATTCTCCCTCTTCCATTCCTCCCTTTCTTTTCCTTCTTTCATTCCTTCCTCATTCTCTCCTTTTCTCCCTCTCTCCTTCCCTTCTCTTGCATTCCTCCCTCATTCTTTTTCCTTCCTTCCTTACCTCATTCTCTTTTTCCCTTCCTTTCTCCCTCCCTCATTCTTTCCCTCCCTCCTTCCCTTCTCTTGCATCCCTCCCTCATTCTTTTTCCTTCCCTCATTCTCTTTTTCCCTTCCTTTCTCCCTCCCTCCTTCTTCCTCTTCCATTCCTTCCTCATTCTCTCCTCTTCCCTCCCTCCCTCCATTCCTCCGTCCCTTCCCTCTGTTTCTTGCTGCGCACCCTGGACTGTCTCAGTTGGGTCATCAGAAGAGGTGAGGCATTTTCTGCCTTGGAAAGCCATATCTCCACCAGCTTCTGAGAACGGGATGGCCACCTCCCTGTAGATGTCTCCATGCAAGGCTGCCTTTCAAGACCAAGAGCTGCATGGAGATGTCTACAAGGAGGTAGCCATCATGTTGTGGGGCCCTTCTCCAAAGCAGCAAACCCTCATCTCATCCCGCTTGTCTTCCTGCATGTGGTCAACTTCCAGGAACTGGCTGGTGAACATGGTTAAGGTGCATCAGTCCGGACTAAACACAGCCTTAAGTCTGTCACTCAGCTCTGAAATGAAAACTGGGCTGCCCTCGATTCAACACAATGTGAACTCGAGACCGTTAATGGCGGCTCGGTCCACTGGCTGCAATTTACTGAGCGTGTTGAAGAGGGCTTCCAAATGCAGTTGGGTTTGCACAACTGCCAAAGCTCAGTTGACTTTAACCATGGTTTGTTTATTATTATTTTTTGGAGAGGGGAGAGGTATATAATATCAATAGGGTGCCTTGGGCAAATGCCACCTTTGAAGTTGGTTGAGGCTTCAGTGTATGGAGGGGATGTGGCAAACGAGTTGCTTCAGGAACAAAATTCAATACGCCTGGATGACTGCGCTTCTGTCTACGTGGGGCTGCCCTTTGAAGGCGACTTGGAAAATTCGGGGGGTTTTAGCTTCTGAGTGCAATTGACAGAACATAGAATCACAGAGTTGGAAGGGATCTTGGAGGTCTTCTAGTCCAGCCCCCTGCTCAAGCAAGAGATCCTATATACCAGGGGTCTCCAACCTTTGCAACTTTAAGTCTGAAGGACATCAGCTCCCAGACTTCTCCAGCCAGCAAAGCTGTCAGTGTCAGGGCCTGGGCCAGGGGTCTCCAACCTTTGCAACTTTAAGTCTGAAGGACTTCAGCTCCCAGACTTCTCCAGCCAGCAAAGCTGTCAGTGTCAGGGCCTGGGCCAGGGGTCTCCAACCTTTGCAACTTTAAGTCTGAAGGACTTCAGCTCCCAGACTTCTCCAGCCAGCAAAGCTGTCAGTGTCAGGGCCTGGGCCAGGGGTCTCCAACCTTTGCAACTTTAAGTCTGAAGGACTTCAGCTCCCAGACTTCTCCAGCCAGCTTTGCTGGCTGGAGAAGTCTGGGAGCTGAAGTCCTTCAGACTTAAAGTTGCAAAGGTTGGAGACCCCTGCTACATACCATTTCAGATAAAGGATTCTCCAATCTCTTTTTGAAAGCCTCCAGTGATGGATCCCCCACCACTTCTGAAGGAAAATTATTCCATTGGTTGATTGCTTCCCCGTTAGGAATTTTCTCCTTAGTCCCAGGTTTCTTTTCTCCTTGATTATTCTCCATCCTTTGTTTCTTGTCTTGCCTTCTGGGGCTTTGGAAAATACTTTGACCCTCTCTTCTTTGGGGCCCCCTCAAATACCAGAAGACTGCTGTCAAATCACCCCTAGTCCTTCTTTTCATCAAACTAAAGTAAAGGTAAAGGTTCCCCTTGCACCTATGTGCAAGTCATTCCTGACTCTAGGGGGCGGTGCTCATCTCCGTTTCAAAGCCGAAGAGCCAGCGCTGTCCGAAGACGTCTCCGGGGTCATGTGGCCGGCATAACTCAACGCCTGAAGGCGCCTGGAACGTTGTTACCTTCCTACCAAAGGTGGCTCCTATTTTTCTACTTGCATTTTGACATTTTTTGTATTGTGGTGACCGGTACTGGATGAGGTACTCCAGTTCTCGACTTACAACCACTTGTTTAGTGACGTTCGAACGGCACTGAAAAAAGCGACGAGTCACACTTAAAACCATTGCAGCAACCCCATAGTCAGGGGATCCAAATTCAGATGCTTGGCAACGGACTCATATTTATGACGGTTGTGGTCTCCTGGGGTCCTGTGATCCCCTTTTGCGACCTTCTGACAAGCAAAGTCAAAGGGGAAGCTGGATTGGCTTAACAACTGTTTTATTAACAAATGAAATGTTTCACTTAAAAACCGTGGCAGGAGCGATTGTTAAAAAGGGGCAAAACTCACTTAACGACTGTCTCGTTTAGCCACAGAAATTTGGGGCTCCGTCGTGGTCGTAACCCGAGGACTACAGTTAATTCGAATGATGCCAGGGAATGCCTGTGTTGGAAAACAGCTGGATTTCCCACCTGTAATTTTCTTAACATTAAGCATTATTCTCTTCCCCCTTTCCGTTTAACATCAAGCATAAAGACAGACCTCTGGGGGGGAAATCCAGGGTTCATAAAAACCTCCTCCTTGGATACTCCTCGGTGCAAAGTAGGTGTTAAACTCCCGCTGTCCCATCTGGGCCAGGCGCTCTTAACACCCAGCCAGGAATCTGCCTCTCCACTTAATGGTGTTGATTAATAAGATGGAAACTTAATGAAGCTTCTTCAATTATTTGCAAGAATTAATTCCCTGGGACTCCTCTTCCAGAGTGAGCTCGTTTCAGAGCGTGCAAATTCTAAGAGTGACTTGTTTTCGCTTCAAACGGAGACCAGATTGCATTTTTTCCTCCACTCTTCCAAAAGTACTTTCTTTCTTTCTTTTTTTTCCAAGGGGACTTTCTGTTTTTTCTTTGAAGACGTTTTGCTTCTCATCCAAGAAGCTTCTTCAGCTCTGACTCAGAACTGGAAAAGCTTCTTAGAGGAGAAGGGAAACGTCGTCAAAGAGAAACTCAGAAAGTCCAGGTGCCTTTTGAAAAAGCATCTTTGGGACAACCAGGACCTGGACGACTGAGAAACACTACAGACATTTTCCTCCACTAGCAAATGTTAAGGAAAAGACCTAATTTCTTGGGAAGGAGGGAAACTGATCAAAAGTTCTGCCTTTTCATAACACGGGTTAATGGGGACGTTTAATTTTATTTGATCCTGGGTGGATCAGAGGTCAGGGTTACAAAGAGTTGTGATCAATAAGAAAGCGTTGTATTTCTACGAGTAAAATACAATACAGATAGTCATTGGCGAATGATCACAATTGAGCCCAAAATGTTTGCTGCTCAGTGAGAAATTTGGTGCGTGAGATCTGCCCTGGTTTACAACTTTTCTGCCCACCGTTGTTAAGCGAATTGCTGCCGTGGTTAAGTTAGTCAAATGGTTGTTCAGTGAAACTGGCTTCCCCCTTGACTGGGCTTGTCGGGAGGAAGGTCCGTAAAGTGGGGGCAAAACTCACTTAACGACTGCCTTGCTTAGCAACGGAGACGTTGGGCTGGGCTGTGCTCGTACGTCGAGGACTATCTGCAGACCAGGGGTGGGTTTCACATTTTTTAGAACCTACTCTGTAGGTGTGGCCTATTTTGTGGGCGTGGCTTGACAGTCATGTGACAGGGTGGGAGTGGCCACCTTTTAAAATGTGGTGAAACTCATTTAACAACGCTCTTGCTTAGCAACCAAAATTTTGGACTCAATTGTGATGATAAATTCTTTCTTTCTTTCTTTCTTTCTTTCTTTCTTTCTTTCTTTCTTTCTTTCTTTCTTTCTTTCTTTCTTTCTTTCTTTCTTTCTTCTTTCCTTTATTCCTTCCTTTTTTCCTTCCTTTCCTTTCCTTTCCTTCCCGTTGGGTCACTGGCAGCGGTGGGCCAGATTTACTTCCAGGTACGCCGGTGGAACCCCCTCTCACTGGTTCTCTAAATTTCACCAACCGGTTCTCGCGAGTAGGTGCGAACCTGCAGAAACCCACCCCTGCTGCAGACGGTCGAAATGGTGGGAAGGCCGTGCCTCCTTGTGAAAGGAAGCTGTTTGTTGCGGCTTCCTCCAAACTACAATTCCCGGCGCCCATGGGAGAAGATTGCTAGAGATGTGTTAAGGATGCTTTCCCACCACACCCCAAGCACAGGATATTGTTACCTGCTTGGACATGGAGTCAATGAGTCGTACGTAGAGATCTTGCTCGGTTCGAAGGCCTGGGGGAAAGCAACATTTGGGGAGATTTCAGAACAGAGTGTCTCAACCGTGGCGACTTGAAGAGAGGTGAACTTCAACTCCCAGAATTCCGGGAGTTGAAGTCCACCTCTCTTCAAGTCGCCAAGGCTGAGAACTACAGCACAACAGACATCTGTGCTTGTCAAGACAACCATCCCTTGTTTTTCTAATGCTCACAACCACCCTGCCAGGTAAGCCTCCGTGGTGTTTAATCCATCTGCCCCCCAGGCTTGGGTCTACCCCAATGCACTTCCAACTGGGCTGTTTGAAGACATGCTGACTTCAACTCCCAGAATCCCCCAGCTGGGATTCCAGGCTAGGGAGTTTGCTCTCTGTAAAGTGGCCACATTTTGGGAAAGTGTTCTAAAAGGTTAAAAACCGGACCGAACGCACGTTATAACTTGGCATCCAATGGTGCAAAATGGGCATTGTTTAAAGAAGTCGAGTCAGCTGTGGAAAGCAACCAAGATAATGCACGCGAGGAATAAGGGAGTTGGAAGGGACCTTGGAGGTCTTCTAGTCCAACCCCCTGCTCAAGCAGGAGACCCTGAACCATTCCAGACAAGGGATTGTCCAATTTCTTCTTTAAAATCTCCAGGGTTGGGGCATTCACAACTTCTGGAGGCAACTTCTGTCCCACTGATTAATTGTTCTAACTGTCAGGAAATTCCTTTTCAGTTCTAAGTTGCTTCTCTCCTTGATTAGTTTCCACCCATTGCTTCTTGTTCTGCCCTCAGGTGCCTTGGAGAATAGCTTGACTCCCTCTTCTTTGAGGCAGCCCCTGAGATATTGGAAGACTGCTATCCTGTCTCCCCTAGTCCTTCTTTTCATTAAACTAGACCTACCCAGTTCCTGCAACCGTTCTTCATGTGTTTTAGCCTCCAGTCCCCTAGTCTAGTTAATACAATAGCAGAGTTGGAAGGGACCTTGTAGGTCTTCTAGTCCAACCCCCTGCATGGGCAGGAACCTTATATCATTTCAGACAAATGGCTATCTAACATCTTCTTAAAGACTTCCAGGGTTGGGGCATTCACAACTTCTGGAGGCAAGCTGTTCCAGAGGTTAATTGTTCTCACTGTCAGGAAATTTCTTCTTAGTTCTAAGTTGCTTCTCTCCTTGATTAGTTTCCACCCATTGCTTCTTGTTCTACCCTCAGGTGCCTTGGAGAATAGTTTGAGTCCCTCTTCTTTGTGGCAACCCCTGAGATATCGGAAGGCTGCTATCATGTCTCCCCTGGTCCATCTTTTCATTAAACTAGACCTACTCAATTCCTGCAACCGTTCTTCCTATGTTTTATTCTCCAGTCCCCTCATCCTCTTGGTTGCTCTTCTCTGCCCTCTTTCTCAGGGTCTGGATGGTTTCTTACAAATGCTTTAGACAAGATTGACTTTGAACTTGCAAGAAGTCCAGAGTTTGGTTAAAAGAGGATAAACCCAAGTGCTGACCTCCAGCCCTGTACCCAACAATTTGGGGTGAGTTGGGGGGGGGGGCGGTTGTCCTTTCCTCAACTGCTTGCAAACATACCTTGCAAGCTATCGAAGCAACCCTGAACCCCGTCCTATTTGATGACTGCAGGACAAGGCAAAACGTGGATGAGCAAATGTATCTCAGCTGCTTCCCTTTTCCGAGTGGCCTTCGCCCATGGGAGCAGGGCTTCACCGAAGCCCCGAACTAAGGTTGTAGGGTCCTTACCGTTACTGTAGAGGAGCTGCAGCCGGTAGTGAATGCCGTTGTTGGTTTTCTCTCCGTTCTGCTCCTGTCAGGAGGAAAGGAGGAATGAAAAAAGGCGAAGAGTGGAGGTCTTGCACCTGGTGTTCAACCAGGAAGAGTGGGCAAGTGGGAGAGGCTTTTCTTTGGAGGTGCAATAAACTGGAAGGGGAGTGGATAAACTGGGGTGGTCTCTTGTTTTCTGAGTCTTGGGGAAATCCCCGATCTTCCTTATGCCAAGATGGGGGGTTTGGGGGAAGGAGAAGGCAGAGAAATCTTCTTCTGAAAGGGCCTCTTGCAGGAATTAGCCTGGGGTGCAACTATCCTCCTCATCCTCTTTTCTATCTCCTTCTCTTACCTTGACATCCTGTCCAGACTGACTTATTTCTGAGCCGGCTCCCTTCCCTTCGCAGTCTCTCACTCCGAGTCTTCTTCTCTCCCTCCCTCTCTCCCTCTTTTTCTCTTTCTTTTTATTTTTCTCTCTTCTTTCTCCTTTCTTTTCTTTCTTTCATTCTTTCTTTCTTTCCTCTTTTCCTTTCATTCCCTCTCCTTTTTTTTTCTTCCTTCCTTCCCCCTCTCTCCCCCTCTCTCTTTATTTCCATTTCTCTTCTTTCTCTCTCTCTTTCCTTTTGTTTTCTTTCTCTCCTTCTCTCTTTTTCTTTCTTTCTCCCCTTTCCCCTTTCTTTTCTTTCCTTCCTTTTCTTTCTTTTTCTTTCTCCCCATTTTCTCTTTTCCTTTTTCCCCTCTCTTCTTTCTTTTCTTCCTTCCTTCCCTCTTCTCTCTCTCTCATTCTCTCCCCCACCCCCCAATCTGTGTGTGTGAAAATCTAGATGGCACTCATTCTTCATTAGATCAGGATCTCTTCTTTCTTTTCTTCCTTCCTTCCCACTCTCTCTCCCTCTCTCCCTCTTCCTTTATTTCCATTTCTCTTCTTTATTTCTCTCTCTCTCTTCCCCTTTCTTTCTTTTTGTCTTTCTTTCTTTCTCTCTTTTTCTTTCTTTCTTTCTCTCCTTTCCCCTTTCTTTTCTTTCTTTCCTTTCCTTCCTTTTCTTTCTTTTTCTTTCTCCCCATTTTCTTTTCCTTTTTCCCCTCTCTTCTTTCTTTTCTTCCTTCCTTCCCTCTTCTCTCTCTCTCATTCTCTCCCCCACCCCCCAATCTCTGTGTGTGAAAATCTAGATGGCACTCAGTGCCCTATAAACCTCATTCTTCATTAGATCAGGGTCTTTACCCAGAGACCATCCTTTAACTCTATGGAAAATTAGATTTCTAGCATGGAGTGGAAGTATCACAGCTATAAAGTAGCCATTGACAGAGTGAGCAGAGAAGAAGAAAAGGGACCGTTTTTAATCAAAGGGATTTTATCAAGTTTTGTTTCTACTTGGACTTTTTATTGGAAATTGGGGGGGGGGGGAGGAAACTTTGATGTCGATGATTAGAAAGGGTTTTTTTAGTATAGGAATGGCTTGAAAAGTTGTGAAGTGTAATGCAAAACGTTAAAGTTTTGGTTGTTGTTTTTTTGCATTTTATTGTGCTGAAAAAGTCAGGGGTCATGTTTTTCTCTCTCTCTCACTTTCTCTTGGTTTCTAACGTTTGGTTTATTCGTATTTATATCTTGGAATGACACTTAATAAAACGTATTAAAATGTGTTAACCGGGTAGCTTTGAGTGAAGAGGGATTTCTTTTATAGGCCGGGTGTCTCCTGAGGATTATCTTTTCTTTTCTTTCCCCCCCCCCCCTCTACAAATGTTCAATAACAGAATAAATATTTGAACGAAAAAGGCGCTCAGGGAGCCATCGAGGATATTTTCAACATTATTCCAGCAACTGTTTAGCTCTGCCGGATTCTGAGGGCTGCTGGGGAAAAAATAATCAGAATAACTGCAACTGGAAGGGGTTGAGGATATTCGATCCCGCCTGTTTCCTGTGTGTCTTTGGGGCGATGTTTGCAAGAACCGCGCTTGAGTTTGGACCTTACTCTGTCCTTCTCCACAAAGTCGATGAAAGACGTTCTCTCGATCTCCACCGGCTGTCCGTGGCGGTCATACATGGCAAGCACAAAGTGGAAAAAGTTGGATTTCCTGAGGTTAGATGGGGGCTGTTTTTCAAAGTGGGCCCGAGCCAGTCCAATACCACTGTGGGAGGGAGAGAAAGGAGAGGGGGGAAAAGGTGTTTAAGCAGCTGCAACACAGAACATCTGCAGGGGCTGAGCTCAGCCTGCCTTTCTGTGCCAAAAAAAAAAAAGTAGAATAACAGGGTAACAGAACAGCAGAACGACAGAGAAAGAGAAAAACGGAACAGCAGAATAACAGAGAAACAGAATAGCAGAACAACAGAATAATAAATAACAGAACAGCAGAAAACAGAATAGCAGAATAACAGAGTAACAGTATAACAAAGTAAGAATAACTAAGAGACTAACAATAGCAGAATAACAAAGTAACAGAATAACAAAGTAAGAGAATAGCAGAATAACAGAGTAACAGAATAACAAAGTAAGAATAACTAAGTAAGAGATTAACAATAGCAGAATAACAGAGTAACAAAATAACAAAGTAAGAATAACTAAGAAAGAGACTAACAATAGCAGAATAACAGAGTAACAGAGTAACAAAGTACTGTAAAAGAATAACAGAATAACAGAGTAACAGAATAACAAAGTAAGAATAACTAAGTAAGAGACTAACAATAGCAGAATAACAGAGTAACAGATTAACAAAGAGAATAGCAGAATAACAGAGTAATAGTATAACAAAGTAAGAATACTAAGAGACTAACAATAGCAGAATAACAAAGTAACATATTAACAAAGTAAGAGAATAGCAGAATAACAGAGTAACAGAATAACAAAGTAAGAGAATAGCAGAATAACAGAGTAACAGAATAACAAAGTAAGAATAACTAAGTAAGAGATTAACAATAGCAGAATAACAGAGTAACAAAATAACAAAGTAAGAATAACTAAGAAAGAGACTAACAATAGCAGAATAACAGAGTAACAGAGTAACAAAGTACTGTAAAAGAATAACAGAATAACAGAGTAACAGAATAACAAAGTAAGAATAACTAAGTAAGAGACTAACAATAGCAGAATAACAGAGTAACAGATTAACAAAGAGAATAGCAGAATAACAGAGTAATAGTATAACAAAGTAAGAATACTAAGAGACTAACAATAGCAGAATAACAAAGTAACATATTAACAAAGTAAGAGAATAGCACAACAGAGTAACAAAATAACAAAGTAAGAATAACTAAGAAAGAGACTAACAATAGCAGAATAACAGAGTAACAGAGTAACAAAGTAAAAGAATAACAGAACAGCATAATAACAGAGTAATAGAATAACAAAATAATAGAGTAACAAATAACAGAATAACAGAACAACAAAGTAAGAGAATAACAGTAAGAAATAACAGAATAACAAAACAACAGAACAGCAGAATCAAAGACAAATAGATTTTTCACCCGCAGGTACATAAAACCATAATGGAGCCTGCCCATTTTACCTAGTTAGGTCATGAAATATTTGCAAGAAAACAACCAAGCTCGGACAGCAAACAAGGGCTCCACATCTCCAAAGGACTTCCCAACCTTGGACTTTTGAGAATTTCAATCCAGAGAAACATCTAAAGCAGGGGTCCCCAACCTTTGCAACTTTAAGTCTGAAGGACTTCAGCTCCCAGACTTCTCCAGCCAGCAAAACTGTCAGTGTCAGGGCCTGGGCCAGGGGTCCCCAACCTTTGCAACTTTAAGTCTGAAGGACTTCAGCTCCCAGAATTCTCCAGCCAGCTTTGCTGGCTGGAGAAGTCTGGGAGCTGAAGTCCTTCAGACTTAAAGTTGCAAAGGTTGGGGACCCCTGGCCCAGGCCCTGACAGCTCTGCTGGTTGGAGAAGTCTGGGAGCTGAAGTCCTTCAGACTTAAAGTTGCAAAGGTTGGAGACCCCTGGCCCAGGCCCTGACACTGACAGCTTTGCTGGCTGGAGAATTCTGGGAGCTGAAGTCCTTCAGACTTAAAGTTGCTAAGGTTGGAGACCCCTGATCTAAAGAACATTGGAATGGCCAGGTTGCCCCATTGCTCTTTTTTATCTGTTTTGTGGAGGGGCTTCCTCTGAGAGTTCCCAGATATTCCCTTGCAAAAGAAATCCAATTTTTCTTATTTACACACCAGGATTCATTCTACTGACTTGCATCCTTTTGGTTGCACAACATTGTGCCTTCCATTATAGCAGAGGGCAAAAATCACACATCTAACAAC
Source organism: Rhabdophis nuchalis (assembly GCA_039707465.1). Taxonomy (NCBI): domain Eukaryota; kingdom Metazoa; phylum Chordata; class Lepidosauria; order Squamata; family Natricidae; genus Rhabdophis; species Rhabdophis nuchalis. The sequence continues at coordinate 1,281,122 of CM077648.1, forward strand.
TTTGCCATAGTCTGATGAGGACAAGTTCCTTGTATCCTCCCTCCAGGGGCAACTTCATCTATAGGTAGTCCTCACCTTACGACCACAATTGAATCCAACATTGATGTGGCTAAGCGATACAATTGGTCAACATGTCTTAGGACCTTTCCTGCCAATGTTGTTAAACAAATCGCTGCAGTTGCTAAGTCAGTAGCATGATTGTTCAGTGAATATGGCTTCCCCGTTGAATTTGCATGTCAGAAGGTCACAAAAGGGGATCCCGGGACAGTGTGAGTGTGATCACATGACCACGGAGATGCTGCAACAGTCATTAAGTGTGAAAAATGGTCATAAGATGATTAGGGGACTGGAGACTAAAACATAGGAAGAACGGTTGCAGGAACTGGGTAGGTCTAGTTTAATGAGAAGAAGGACCAGGGAAGACATGATAGCAGTATTCCAATATCTCAGGGGTTGCCCCAAAGAAGAGGGAGTCAAACTATTCTCCAAGGCACCTGAGGGCAGAACAATGGGTGGAAACTAATCAAGGAGAGAAGCAACTTAGAACTGAGGAGGAATTTCATGACAGTGAGAACAATCGATCAGTGGAACAGAAGTTGCCTCCAGAAGTTGTGAAGGCCCCAACACTGCAAGTCTTTCAGAGGATGTTGGATTTGGCTGAAGTGGTGCAGGGTTTCCTGCCTAGGCAGGGGGTTGGACTAGAAGACCTCCACAGTCCTTTCCCACTATGGTATGGTATTGTATTGTATTGTATGTCACTTTTTTCGAGTGCTGTTGTAACATTGAATGGTTACGAAGCTGTCACTAAATGAACAGTTGTATTTTTAGGCCTGGCTCTGTGTTTGTCAAGCCTGGAACTGCAGATTTTCTGCAAAGGAAGCATATTTTGGTGATATAATAATCTCTGCCATAGTTGGGAAATGGCCGCTGGGTACGTTACAATCCAGGCAACAAATACATTAAACTCCGGGGAACTATAACCAACACTTTAGACACCTGGACTTGTACAGAAAGGAAAAAAGCAGGAATTTCAACCGCTTTGGAACTTGGCAAAGGTAATGTTAGGTATAAAGGAAATTTACTGCGCTGGTTTCATTTATTTGGGGAATTAAAGTACAATACCGCTCTGCAAAGCCCATCCGTGAGAGTGTTGGAGGGGGGAAAAAATCATAAGTGAAGGAGAAATTTTAGGAGATTAAAGGAAACCTGAGAGAGACCCAGCTGTAGGAAACAGCTGTCTGGAAACCCAAAACCCAACTGGGGCCCGGTAAAGGGAGTCCTCGACTTACGACCACAATGGAGCCCAAAATTTATGTTGGGTAAGCGAGATAATTGTTAAACTTTGCCCGATTTAATAACCATTCTTGCCCCAGGTATTAAGTGAACCGCTGCAGCTGTTAAGTTAGTAACCCGTTGTTAAGTGAATCCAACTTCCCTATGGCCTTTGCTTGTCAGAGGCTCGCAAAAGGGGATCACGGGACGCTGCAACCGTCATAAATATGAGTCAGCCGCCAAGCGTCTGAATGTTGATCATGTGACCACGGGGGTGCTGCAACGGTCCTAACGGTGATGTCATTCTTTTCCAGTTGTGTTGTAACTTTGCATCATCACTAAATGAACTCCTGTAAGTCCAGGATTAGTTACCTTTGAAAGGCTAAATAATGTATTTATTGTTTTGAAAACCCAGTTAAATAAATAAATAAAATTTCAACCAGCCCAATTTGCAGAGTGGTCGACGCCCGTAAAAGTCTTAAAATCCAAACATTGCAAAAACAGACAAGCTCCCCCCACAAAACACTCCACACTTGAACAAGTGTTGATTAAGAAAGAGAAGGAAAGAAAAAAGTCTGGATAACAGATGTGGCAATAGCTGGAAGCAGCAGGAGGGAACAGAAAGAACTGGAGAAGAACTCAACGTAGGAAGACCTGCAAATAGAGGTAGGACGACTGTGGCAAAAGCAAGCGAAGATGGTACCAGTAGCGATAGGTGCCTTGCATGCAATCCCAAAACAGCTGAAGCACCCTTTAAAACAGGGGTCCCCAACCTTTGCAACTTTAAATCTGAAGGACTTCAGCTCCCAGACTTCTCCAGCCAGCTTTGCTGGGAGCTGAAGTCCTTCAGACTTAAAGTTGCAAAGGTTGGAGAGCCCTGGCCCAGGCCCTGACACTGACAGCTTTGTTGGCTGGAGAATTCTGGGAGCTGAAGTCCTTCAGACTTAAAGTTGCAAAGGTTGGAGACCCCTGGCCCAGGCCCTGACACTGACAGCTTTGCTGGCTGGAGAAGTCTGGGAGCTGAAGTCCTTCAGACTTAAAGTTGCAAAGGTTGGAGACCCCTGGCCCAGGCCCTGACACTGACAGCTTTGTTGGCTGGAGAAGTCTGGGAGCTGAAGTCCTTCAGACTTAAAGTTGCAAAGGTTGGAGACCCCTGGCCCAGGCCCTGACACTGACAGCTTTGCTGGCTGGAGAAGTCTGGGAGCTGAAGTCCTTCAGACTTAAAGTTGCAAAGGTTGGGGACCCCTGGCCCAGGCCCTGACACTGACAGCTTTGCTGGCTGGAGAATTCTGGGAGCTGAAGTCCTTCAGACTTAAAGTTGCAAAGGTTGGAGACCCCTGGCCCAGGCCCTGACACTGACAGCTTTGCTGGCTGGAGAAGTCTGGGAGCTGAAGTCCTTCAGACTTAAAGTTGCAAAGGTTGGGGACCCCTGGCCCAGGCCCTGACACTGACAGCTTTGCTGGCTGGAGAATTCTGGGAGCTGAAGTCCTTCAGACTTAAAGTTGCAAAGGTTGGAGACCCCTGGCCCAGGCCCTGACACTGACAGCTTTGCTGGCTGGAGAAGTCTGGGAGCTGAAGTCCTTCAGACTTAAAGTTGCAAAGGTTGGAGACCCCTGCTTTAAAACACCACTGGCATTGACAAATTCACCATCAGTCAATTGCAAAAGGCAGTGTGACTTGGAAGAGCTGACATCCCGTGATGATAGCTTTCATTAACTCAAGCAAACACATCTGCCTATCCCAGGTCCTTGGGAAGGACTCCATTGGTGGGTAAAAATGCCAAATCCAGTCCAAACGTCTGACTGACTGGATGATCAACCATGAAAAATGGAAGTGTAGATTATTGAGATTATTCAGAGAAGGAGGGAGGGTGGGAAGGAAGGACAAGAAGAAATAGATGGGAGGGATGGAATGTATGAGAAACAGAAAGGGAAGGATCGATGGAAGGAAGGAAAGAAGGAAGGAAGGACAAGAAAAGATAGATTGGAGGGATGGAACATATGAAAAGAGTGGGAGGGATCGATGGAAGGAAAGAGATAGATGGGAGGGATGTGGGTAAGGAGAAAATGAGGGAAGGAAGGAAGGATGAGAGGAGATAGATGAAAGGGGTGGAGAATAGGAGAAGAAGAGAGGAATGGATGGATAGATGGATGGGTGGAAGGAAGGAAGGAAGGAAATAGATGGGAGGTACGAGGGTAAGGAGAAAAAGATGGAAGGAAGGATGAGAGGAGATAAATGGAAGGGATGGAGGGTAGGAGAAGAAGAGGGATGGATGGATGGAAGGAAGGAAGGGAAGAAGGAAGGAAATAGATGAGAGGGATGGGGTAAGGAGAAAAAGGGAAGAAAGGATGAGAAGAGATAGATGGAAGGAATGGAGGGTAGGAGAAGAAGAGAGTGATGGATTGATAGGATGGAGGGAAGGAAGGAGGTTAGGAAAGAAAGAAAGGAGATAGATGAGAGGAATGGAGGGAAGGAAGGAAGGAAAGAAAGAAGGAAGGAGATAGATGTGAGGGATGGAGGGAAGGAAGGAAAGAAAGAAAGAAAGAAGGAAGGAGATAGATGTGAGGGATGGAGGGAAGGAAGGAAGGAAAGAAAGAAAGAAGGAAGGAGATAGATGTGAGGGATGGAGGGAAGGAAGGAAGGAAAGAAAGAAAGAAAGAAGGAAGGAGATAGATGAGAGGGATGGAGGGAAGGAAGTTAGGAAAGAAAGAAGGAAGGAGATAGATGAGAGGGATGGAGGGAGGGAAGGAGGGAAAGAAAGAAAGAAAGAAGGAAGGAGATAGATGAGAGGGAAGGAAGGAAGGAAAGAAAGAAAGAAAGAAGGAGATAGATGGGAGGGATGGCCGGAAGGAAAAAAGAGAGGAATGGAAGGAAGGAAGGTTTTGTTGGTCCAAAGCAAGTGACAGAGGTAGCGGCAATAAGAAAATGTATTCAAATTAAGTCAATCAGTTAAAAGGGAGATGATTAATCAACCAAGAATTCTTTCACCGGCCCTCATTTTTATGCATTAAAGTATTCTACATCGGCGCATGAGCCTTGATACGAAATGAAAACTCCCTTTTCATCATTTTTCTTTTTCTTTTTTTTTGAAACTACCCAAACTTCCAGATACGCATTTCAGAATGACATCATAATAACAGAATAGCAGTTAACAGAGCTGGAAGGGACCTCGGGAGGTCCTCTAGTCTAACCCCCCCCTACACAATTTCAAACAAATGGTGGTTGTTACGATAATTTAAATGTAAAGGATAGTTGCAGACAGTTGGAGCTGATTGATTGGAGAGAGGTGGCTCCTGCATGAGGCAACTTGGGCTGTGATTGGTCGCTGTGGTAAAAGGGGGCGTTTCCTTCTTTCCCGCCTTTTTCTTCTCTGTGTTGGGTGATTTACCTCATGAGGATGTTTCTGGGTGGATTTTACCTCATGATGTTCCTATCTTGACTGATATAAATATAGATGGTTAAATATATTTATTTGTATAAAACTACAAGTCCGGGTCAGCGTCCATGACTTCATTGGGACAGCTGCTCAATTTCTTTTTGAAAAACCCCAATGATCAAGCAGCCACAATTTCTGGTGGCAAGGAGTTCCACTGGTTCATTGTTCTCGCTGTCAGGAAATTTCTCCTCAGTTCCAGGTTGCTTCTCTCCTTGATTAGTTTCCACCCATCGCTTCTTGGGTCTTTGGAAAATAAGTTGACACCCTTCTCCTTTGTGGGCAGCCCCTCAAGTATTGGAAGATTGCCATCATGTCATCCCTTGTCCTTCTTTTCTGAACATTTACAGAATACAGAATGACAGAGTTGGAAGGGACCTTGGAGGTCTTCTAGTCCACCCCTGAGGTCAAGCAGGAGACCCTATACCACTCCAGATTGTCCATGTCCTTTTAAAATCCTCCCGTGATGGAACAACCGCAATTTCTGGTGGCAAGGAGTTCCACTGAGTTCTAACTGTGAGGAAATTCCTCCTGAGTTCTAGGTTGCTTCTCTCCTGGATTAGTTTCCACCCATTGCTTCTAGTCCTGCCTTCAGGGCCTTTGGAGAATAGGATCCCCTCTTCTTTAGGGCCCCCGCCTAAAATACTGGAAGACTGCTATCCTGTCCCTTCTAGTATTGTCTTCTGAATTTACATAATAATATACAGAACGCAGAATGACAGAGCTGGAAGGGACCTTGGAGGTCTTCTAGTCCAGCCCCCTGCTCAAGCAGGAGATTCTGTACTATTTCAGACAAACGGCTGTCCCATCTCTTCTTGAAAACGTCCATTCACAACCTCTGGTGGCAAGGAGTTCCACTGGTTAATTCTTCTAAGTGTGAGGAAATTCCTCTTTAATTCCAGGTTGCTTCTCTCCTGGATTAGTTTCCACCCATTGCTTCTTGTTCTGCCCTCAGGTGCTTTGGAGAATAGCTTGACTCCCTCTTCTTTGTGGCATCCCCTGAGATACTGGAAGATGCTATCATGTCTCCCCTGGTCCTTCTTTTCATTCAACTAGAATTAAACCCAGTTCCTGCAACCGTTCTTCCTATGTTTGAGCCTCCAGGCCCCTCATCCTCTCCCTTGTTCTTCTCCGCACTCTTTCTAAACATCTCCTTTGCATGATGGTGACCACAACTGGATGCCATTACAACTAGTCCTCGACTTACAACAGTTCCAAAGTTACAACGGCACAGAAAAAAAGTGACTTAGGACCGTTTCCTTAACAACCTTAACTTAACAACCCCTTGCAGTTTCTCCTGTGGTCTTGCGATCAAAATTCAGACGTTTGGCGAGCGACTCATATTTACGACGGTCGCAGTGTCCCTGGGGGTGACCTACATTTGTGACCTTCTGACAAGCAATGGGGAAACCAGACTGACTTCAGAACCACGTTCCCAATTGCAGCGATTCACTTAACGACGGTGGCAAGAAAGGTTGCAAAATGGAGCAATTCAACGGACGCCTCGCTTAGAAAGATGCATTTTGGGCTCAATTGGAGTCGTAAGTTGAGGATTATCTGTATTTCCCAGCGTAGCATTTGGGCTTCCCCTGTTAGCGGACCGATCTAAATAATAAGTTGCTTTAAAAATAATAAATTGGTAAGGTTTCCAAAGACATCCCCCTGACAACAAAAGGGTGTCTAGTCAAGGCTGTGGTTTTCCCAGTTGCAACGGATGGCTGTGAAGGTTGGACCATGAGGAAGGCTGAGCACCAAAGAATGGAGGCCTTTGAAATCTGGTGCTGGAGAAGAAGACGCCTGCATTGAGTCCCTCGGACTGCAAGGCCATCCAACCGGTCAGTCCTGCAGGAGATCCACCCTGGATGCTCTTGAGAAGACCAGATCCTGAAGAGGAAACTCAAAGACTTTGGCCACCTCAGGAGAAGGAAGAAGGACTCCCTGGAGAAGAGCGTCATGCTGGGAACGATGGAGGGCGGAAGAAGAAGGGAACAACAGAGACCATAAGGAAGGTTGAGCGCCAAAGAATGGAGGCCTTTGGACTCTGGTGCTGGAGAAGAAGACTCCTGCATTGAGTCCCTTGGACTGCAAGGCCATCCAACCGGTCAGTCCTAGAGGAGATCCACCCTGACTGCTCTTTAGAAGGCCAGATCCTGAAGAGGAAACTCAAAGACTTTGGCCACCTAAGGAGAAGGAAGAAGGACTCCCTGGAGAAGAGCCTCATGCTGGGAACGATGGAGGGCAAAAGAAGAAGAAGGGGACGGCAGAGAAGGAGGGGGGCTGGATGGAGTCCCCGAAGCAGCCGGCGTGAGCTTCAATGGACTCCAGAGGATGGGAGAGGACAGGAAGGCCTGGAGGAACGTGGTCCATGAGGTCCTGATGGGTCGGACACGACTTTGCAACTAACAAGGGTCTCCAATGCTGATCTGTTAGGAAGGCTGATTTTTCTGTACTTTCTATCCGTCTTACTGAGGCCAGGAAAAGCTGGTTTGGCTTTTCAATCCGAAAAGTAATTAGAAGAAAATAGAGAGAGGACAAACTTTTTTCCCCTTCTTTAACAATGCAACACAAAATTTCTTCCCAATCTGCAACCCACACACAAAAGTGAGGCAAACGTTCCCTTTCTCGGTGCAATTCCCCGAGGAAATAACTTTTCCATCCACTGTTTTTTCCCCCAAGATCTGTTTAGCTAAGAAACAAGAATCCAGAGGGAGAAAGAGAGAAAATAGGGCGGAAGTGAAGGAGGTAATACAGGTAGTCCTCGACTTACGACCACAACTGAGTCCCAAATTTTTGCTGCTAAATAAGACGGCTGTTCAGCAAATTCTCCCCCCCCCCCCCATTCACCGCTTGTTAAGTGTTAAGTTAGTAACAACGTTGTTAAGTGAATCTGGCTTTCCTGTCAACTTTGCTGGTTAGAAGTTCGCCAAGCCTAAAGGTGGAGCTCTCGCCTCCCAATCAGGAGGTTCTCGGTTCGATCCTAGGTAGAGGCAGATGGAGGGTCTCCTGCTTTGCCAGGGGGTTGGACTAGATGACCTGCAAGGTCCCTTCCAACTCGGTTCATCTGTTACCTGTTATGTTAAAAGGGATCACATGATCCCAAGGATGCCACAATCACCATGAATCGGAAACAGTTGACAAGGATTTTGGTCATGGGGCTGTTGGAAAGGCCTAATGTGAAAAATGGTCATAAGTCACTCTTTTCCGTGCTGTTGTAACTTTCTTTGAACGGTCACTAAACGAACTGTTGGCATTTGCGCACTCTCCGTATTTGAATCCCTGAAAGGTTTGGACAATATTGGACAGAAAAGTTTCAGAATGTTAAGGAATTAAGTCGACCAGAATTGCGTTGACACATTGGGTGTGATGCAGAGATCTTCTGGGACAAATGTGCAAGTAGACAACCAAGCTCAGAGAGCACCAAGGATCCATAATCCTCCTCTTCCTTCTCCTCCCCACCACTCCCTTCTAGCACTGATGATGTTCCCTAGTTGGGTCATGAAACGCCTGTAAGAAACCTACCAAGCTAAGAGACCACCAAGGACCCCTAGTTGGGTCATGAAACATCTGTAAGAAACCTACCAAGCTAAGAGACCACCAAGGACCCCTAGTTGGGTCATGAAACATCTGTAAGAAAACTACCAAGCTCACCAAGGACGCCACAGTCTTCCCTCCTCCCCCACCACTCCCTTCTAGCACTGATGATGTTCCCTAGTTGGGTCATGGAACATGTGAGAAAACAACTAAGCTCAGAGACCCCCAAGGACCCCACAGTCCTCCTCCCTGCAAACCCTTCTCCTTCTAGCACTAATGATGTTACCTAGTTGGGCCATGAAACGCCTGCAAGAGGGTACCCAGTTTTTAACCTCTCCTTGTTCACAATTGGAGGATCAGGGATGAATCACCTCTCGATTTTCTCTGGGATACATTTTGGGAATAATTCCAGAGGGCCCATTTCCTCTGAAAAGAAGCGGATGCTGCAAGGAAACTAATAACGCAACACCTCCTCTGCAGGAAAACAAACTTTATTTCGTTCCTCACTGCCTCCTCTCTTTATTCTCATCAGAAAAAAACCGAAGCTGTTTTTACGAACATTAGAACTGCCGTTTGCTGTGTTGGGTATCCTTGGAAGAAGGATGGAGGACTCTAAAAAGGCAGCTTCTCTTATCACACAGCACAACCTCCCCAATTCAGCTTTCTCCAGCTTTGCCTGACTACAAGTCCCATGATTCTCAGCCATTACGATGATAGAATTACTGGTTGTGCAGGAGATCTTGTATTATGGAAAACAGAAGCCATCCTGAATTCTGTGCTTCCAGTTTAATTCCAGCCAGTTGCAGAAATATCCTTCCTTCCTTCCTTCCTTCCTTCCTTCCTTCCTTCCTTCCTTCCTTCCTTCCTTCCTTCCTTCCTTCCTTCCTTCCTTCCTTCCTTGATAAAATCGTTATTGAGGCAGACAGACACACCCACAGTTATTTCAAGTCTCCTGGAGTTGCAAAGGAGATCCACGTGGTCTCTTTCTTTGATTAAGCAAATGCATAAATAAAATGAATGATAGGTGCATCATATCTTCCTCCTCCTCCTCCTCCTCACTTTAGCCATTGTCTACCCACTGCAGGATGAAGGCCTCTTCTGCATGTTTCCAACCCATATGGTCCTGAGCTTTCTTTGGCCAAGTGGGCCCACACTTTGCACTTAACTCTCTTCAAAACAACAGAATGACAGAGTTGGAAGGGACCTTGGAGGTCTTCTAGTCCAACCCCTCTGCTCAGGCAGGAAACTCTATACCAGGAGTCACCAAACTTTCGGACCTGGGGGTCCACTAAATTCATAATTTTAAATCCCATGGACCACTAATAGGTGTGCCAGGCGATGCCACTCGCATTGAGGGCTGCCTTGCCAACCTCGACTCACTATCCTCACCTGCTCGCCTTAGGGCCCCTACAGGAAGCGGTGGCTGGGGCTGTGTATGGGGTGCCCTGTGGATGGGGCACGCAATTTGGGCGTCCTCCTTGATGCACGGCTGTCCATGGAAGATCAAGTGACAGCCGTGGCCAGGAGGGCGTTTTACCAGGTTCGCCTGGTACGCCAGTTGCGTCCCCTATTGGATCGGGACGCCCTTTGCACAGTCACTCATGCCCTCGTGACATCCCGACTGGACTACTGCAACTCTCTCTACATGGGGCTCCCCTTGAGGTGCACCCGAAGGCTTCAGCTTGTCCAGAATGCAGCCCTGTGGGCAGTTATGGGAACCTCTAGGTTTTCCCATGTAACACTGCTCCTGCGCGAGCTGCATTGGCTGCCTGTCGTCTTTCGGGTGCGCTTCAAGGTGTTAGTTACCATCTTTAAAGTGCTCCATGGCACGGGACCTAGCTATCTGCGGGATCGGATTCTGCCCCATACATCCCTGCGGCCGATCCGCTCCCACAGAGAGGGACTTCTCCGGGTGCCATCCACTAGGCTGTGCCAGCGGGCGATGCCCAGGGGAAGGGCTCTCTCTGTGGCGGGCCCGACTCTCTGGAACGACCTTCCCCCCGAAATCAGAACAACCACGGACCTTCGCTCCTTCCGACAGAAACTAAAAACACACTTCTTTTGCTTGGCCGGCCTAGGGTAATTTACATTTTTAAATTGTTTAGGGGTTTTAGGGATAGTTTTAGTTTTATAGGAGTTTTTAGCACAGGGCCAGTTTAATTTGTTTTTAACTTTGTATTTTGTCTGTTTTAATTGTTTTTTAATTCCCTGTGCCCTGCCTCGAGTCCCTTCGAGGAGAGAGAGTGGGTTCTAAATAAAAATTATTATTATTATTATTATTATTAAGCAGCCCCCAGGAGAAAGAGTTGGCAAAAAAGCTCAGTTCAAATTGGATCTGGCCAAGAAAGAGGCTCCGCAGAAGCACCTCACTGAGGACTAGGAGCATGGGCTTTCCAAGCAGAGGGAAGACCTGCAGGAGTGCAAGGCCAGGTGCCGGCACCTGGAGGCTCAGCGGGCTAAGATGGTCAGCCAGTTCCAGGTCAGGATGCCGTCCCACTGGAACGAGGCCCTCCGGCTCTTGGCCACCAGCGGCTCTTCCCTCCAGCCTTCGCCCAAAGCCCCCCACCAGGAGGCCAAAGCAGACCCCAAGTCAGGATTTCTGCCCCCTTCCGACCCCCAAGGGGGGAGACTCTCTGCAGCAACACAAGCATCCATGGCACGTATCCCTCCCAGGGGCCGTAGGTTGAGGACCCCTGATTTAGTGCAATATAAAAAAATGCAAATAATTTTTCTGCGGACCACCAGTTGTTCTCCCTGTCAGGAAATGTCTCCAGGTTGCTTCTCGCCTGGATGAGTTTCCATCCATTGCAAAACCAGTTGCAGGGACCGGTGGATTCTTTTCAAATCCTCCGTCTGTCTGTCTGTCTGTCTGTCTTTCTCTCTCTGTCTCTGTCTCTCTCTCTCAGCTTTCTGCTACTGCTGACTTTTTCAAAAGATGATACCGGCCCTACAGTCAACAGCCCAACGACACTTCAGCTGTGAGCCTCGTGCAGACAATGGGGATCGAGTTTCTTGCTTACTGTCACCTGCTGATCCCCTGGGAGTTGCAGACAGACGGTCTTAATTCCAGTCTTTCATTCCTGTTCTCTCTCTCTCTCTCTCTCTCTCTCATTCGGCTTCTCTGCCGCACCCCGCTCAGATATCTTAACTTCGGTTTGTTCCAGAAATTAAATGCAAACCACATTTTTATGAATGCGGCCTCTGAGAAGTATTTGTATTTACTCAGCGATTCTTTGCATGTCTCCTAAAACAAGGGTCTCCAACCTTTGCAACTTTAAGTCTGAAGGACTTCAGCTCCCAGACTTCTCCAGCCAGCAAAGCTGTCAGTGTCAGGGCCTGGGCCAGGGGTCTCCAACCTTTGCAACTTTAAGTCTGAAGGACTTCAGCAAAGCTGGCTGGAGAAGTCTGGGAGCTGGTTCTTCAGACTTAAAGTTGCAAAGGTTGGAGACCCCTGTCCTAAAAAGTTAAGTGACTAGTGCAGAAAGCTGCTGCGTGGATAGCACAGTCCTCGACTTACGCCCACAGCCCAGTCCACAATTTTCCATCGAGACGTTTGTTCAGTGAGTTTTGCCCCATTTTAAGATCTTTTGGGCACACCGTCGCTAAGTGAATCACAGCCGTTAAATTAGCAACACGGCTGTTCAATGAACCTGGCTTCCCCGTTGCTTATCAGAAGGCTGCAAAAGGGGAAATCAGGCGACCCCGGGTCACTGCGACCGTCATAAACATGAGTCACTTGCCAAGCCTCTGAATTTTGATCACGGCGATGCTGCAACGGTCGTAAAGGTGGGGAAACGGTCCTAAGTTCCTTTTTTCAGTGCTGTTGTGACTTTGGTCACTAAATGAAGTGTTGTAAGTCGAAGACTACCTGTATCTCTACCGCTGTGTATATTTATTTTGGGTGTTTTTATCGGTGTGTGTAGGGACTCAGGGGCTCAGACGCTGAGCTTGTGGATCAGAAAGATCGGCAGTTAGGCGGTTCGAATCCCTAGTGCCCCTAACGGAGGGAGCTCCCGTGACTTGTCCCAGCTTCTGCCAATCTAGCAGTTCAAAAGCAAATAAAAAATGCAAGTAGAAAAACAGGAGCCACCTTTGGTGGGAAGGGAACAGCGTTCCGTGCGCCTTTGGGGTTGAGTCCTGCCGGCCACATGACCCCGGAGACGTCTTGGGACAGCGCTGGCTCTTCGGCTTTGAAACGGAGATGAGCACCGCCCCCTAGAGTCAGGAATGACTAGCGCAGATGTGCGAGGGGAGCTTTTACATTTACCTTTGTGTGTGTGTGTGTGTGTGTGTGTGTGTGTGTCTGTGTGTGTGTAAATCTTTGGAGCCGCTCCAAAGGGAATCCTATCTATCACTCGGGGGGCCCCAAATGTTCTCTCTCTGCTTCCTCTCTTGCAGCCCTCTCTCTTTCTCTTCGGGGTGACTTTAGAACTGACTTCCTACATCCAAGAGGGCCAGGCTAGGTGACCTCGGGAGGGCCCTTCCGTCGCACAATCCCACCATTCTTCCCCCAACTTGCCTGCCTTCCTCCTTTTCCAAATGCTCGGGATGCCGAATCGAGGTGGGGAGGGGAAGGGAGGCCAAGGGGCACCACACACACACACACACACACACACACACACACACACACACACACACCAAGCCTTCCGGAAGTGGGGAGGAATGTGTGTGTGAGTGCGCAGACGGAGAAAGGAAAGGGTTAAAGGGGGAGAAACCTCCTCACGGCAGCTTCCCTTCCCTGCACCTGCATTTAATTCTATCTCCATTTCCCCAAAGGCCCCCAGGAATGAAGGAGGAGGGGGGGGGACGGCCTACAGATTGGGGGGGGGGCCTCCGCCAGCCCCCGACGCTGGAGAGGCTTCCATTAATAATTCAAAGAAATCGGAGCGTTTCCTAGCAAAGCAGACCAGCGCCCAGCCTGTTACAGGAAAGGCACCTCGGGCTCAGCATCGGACGCACCGTGGCCAGGAGCGTCATAAAACGAACCAAAGAAGGACAACCGGGCGGCTACTCCAGTGAGAAGAAGGGCCAGGGAGGGGTGACATCATAGCAGTGTTTGAGGGGCTGCCCCAAAGAAGAGGGAGGGAGGGAGGGGTCAACCTATTCTCCAAAGCACCCAAAAGCAAGAAAAGAAACAAACGGATGGAAACTAAAGCAAGGAGAGCAGCAACCTGAAATGAAGGGGAAACCTCCTAACAAGTCAGGTCAATTAACCAGTGGAACAGCTTGCCACCGGACGTTGTGGGCAACGTCCGTCAGCAAGAAGAAACCGGCAAGCCATTTGTGCAGAATAGTAGAGGGTCTCTTGTTAGAGCAGGGGGCTGGACTAGAAGACCTCCAAGGTCCCTTTCTGCTCCATTCTGATGGGTCGATTGATTGAATAACTGCGGTTGTTAAGTTGGTAGCACGATGGTTAAGGAATCCGGCTTCCCCGCTGATCTCCCCGGTGCCTTCCAACCCTATTATTCTATGCTCTAAGTTTTAAGGACCCAACGTCATAAGTCAAGGCCTTGTCACTATTAGCGCCTCAACTCTGCGCTATCACCCGATCTGAAGGACTAGCAGTCTTCCAATATTTGAGGGGGGTGGGTGGGTGTCAAGCTATTCTCCAAAACCCCTGAAGACAGAACAAGAAGCGATAGATGGAAACTAATCAAGAAGAGAAGCAACCTGGGACTAAGGAAGAATTTCATGACAGTGAGGACATTTAGCCAGTGGAACTGCTTGCCACCAGAGGTTGCGGGTAGCTCCATCACTGGAGGCCTTTAAGAAGACACTGGACAGCCCCTTCTCTGAAATGATAGAAGGTCTCCAGTTTGAGTCAGGGGTTGGACTAGAAGACCTCCAAGGTCCCCGCAAAGCTCTATTCTGATGGATATGGGAATATCACCGAGCTGTACCTGCAGCTGGAGATGAGGATCACCAGCCAGAAATCCAACTGGAAATCCAACTGGGCTTTTCTTAAAACCCAGACAGACATATATAGAGTCTCCTGCTTGAGTGGGGGGGTTGGACTAGAGGACCTCCACAGTCCCTTCCAGCGCTATTTTGACTGGTTGATCTGACGCGCCTCGTACAGGCAGGCACACACAGAGTAATCCGCCCGGCTTCATTGAGGTCAGTGAGATTGCAATTTCCCCCAACCACCATCAGCCACAGCCAGCTGGGGGCTGCATTCAAACTCCGCAAAGATTCTTTTCCAAGCAGGAAACTCGACGCTCAATTGTTTCCTTTCGATATTCCGCTTTCAATCTCATTGTTTTCAAGGGGTTTCCCTTGTTCGCCTCAGGTTACCAAGATTCAAGAGTGTAGGCAGTCCTCGACTTATGACAGTTTGTTGAGTGACCGTTCAATGGCACTGCAAAAAAGTGACTCAGGGCCATTTTTCAGACTTATGACCGTTGCAGTGTCCCCATGGTCACGGGATCAAAATGCGGACGCTGGGAAAACGGACTCATATTTGTGAAGGCCGCAGTGTCCCTGGTGGGGGCAGGGGTCGTGTGTGCTTCACGTGATCCTCGTTTTGCGACCTTCTGCCAAGCAAACTCAACGGTGGAAAAACGATCGTACAATGGCACAAAAAAAAAATCGTTTAGGACAGGTCTCGCTTAGCGACAGAAATTGTGGGTCCAATTGTGGTCGTAAGCCAAGGGCTACCTGTAATCCGGACCACCCAAGCTTTGCCCAGTTTGAGCCTTCCTCCCTATTTTCATGCCGTAAACGAACGTCCTCGCTTAACAACTATAGTTGTTTTGACAACTATCTTTAAAGTGCTCCATGGCTCGGGGCCTAGTTATATGCGAGACCGCCTCCTGCCCCATACATCCCTGAGACCGATACGCTCCCACAGAGAGGGCCTCCTCAGGGTGCCGTCAGCTGGACAATGCCGACTGGCGACACCCAGGGGAAGAGCCTTCTCTGTGGCGGGCCCAGCCCTCTGGAATGACCTACCCCCTGAATTACGTACCATCACCGACCTCCGCCTCTTCCGCCAATGTCTTAAGACATATTTGTTTCAACAAGCCGGCCTAGCCTAACCTCCCATGGGGACTTTTAGGTAGTTTTAAATTGGGTTTTAAAATTTGGTTTTAGCGCAGGATAGGTTTATTTAATAATTTTTAAATTATATTTATTGTATTTTGTATGTTTTTAAATTTCCTGTGCGCCGCCCTGGGTCCTCTGTGGAGAAGGGCGGGATATAAATTTAACCAAATTAAAAAAAAAAAAAAATAACAAATCCCAGAATCGAGAATGTTCCCAGACCTGCCTGGGAGAAGCCGAGCGGATTGTGGATGTCAATTCAGCATCAAACTCCAAGTGATTCTGCACTCACATCTGGCCACTGAATTTAAAAAAAAAAAGAATTCCATGCAATTCCCACCCTTATGTCGCTGGGTTTCGACCACCCAAATCTTCCTGACACGAGCAAAGCCTCTTTATTCAAATGCATGCGCCACTGCGCCATCGAATGCCTGTGTTGCGCTTAGATCTGAGTGTTGGCGGCTGATTAAATTATTATTTATTTCCCTTTATCGGCTGGGCTTAGCGCCGCCGTCCGTTGCACCTTGTGGACGGAGCCAGGGGAACGAAGGCAAGGCACAGCTTGAAGAGAAACCAACATTAACTCTGGAAGGTAGCAGCTTCCAGTTTCCGCCATGCGGGAGAGATCTGCTAGATTTCCCCTCAATTGGAATTCAGATATTAAACATTACAAGGATAGGGAAGTGGGCAGCCTCATATTCCAACCCAGCAGGGCAAAGATATCCAAGCGACCGTTCTGAATTATTTTTTTTGGGATTGCAAACTGTACGAAGGCTGTTTTGAGTCTTGTCCGGCTGTCCTCTTTTGTTTGATGAGCTGGTTTGCTGATCAGGTGGACCGAAAGACCAATCATACATAAAATGAGAAACGCTCAGCTTTGTCAAAATAAATGGAGGAGAGTTTAGCCTTAAAAAAAACCCAAAACCTGGCTTTAAAGAAGGCTTTATCGGAAAAGACCCTGATGTCGGGGACGACGGAAGGCGAAAGGAGAAAGGGACGGCGGAGGATGAGATGGTTAGATAGTGAGAAACAGCATGACCACACAGAGAACCCTCGGATAAATGGGAAGACGAAAAAGGCCAAGCAGAGAAAAAAGTGGGGGGGGGGGGAAAGAAGGGCACGTAATGAAGGCAGAATAGCAGCAAATAGCCCGAATCTGCAAAGACGAAATTAGGAAAGCTAAGGCTCAAAATGAACTAAGGCTTGCGACAAAAGTTAAAAACAACAACAACAACAACAACAACAACAACAACCCCGAAACTTCTTTCAACATGTGAAAAACAAGAGAAAAAGTCAAGGAAATGATTGGTCCATTAATGGGACAAAATGACAAACAACAGGGAGAAAGTAGAACGGCTTCAGTGGAACAACTTGCCTCCAGAAATTGTGAATGCTGAAACACTGGAGGTTTTTAAGAAGAGACGGGACAACCTTTTGTCCGAAACGGTGTAGGGTTCCTGCTTGAGCAGGGGGTTGGACTAGATGACCTCCAAGGTCCCTTCCAACTCTGTTAGTCTGCAATTCTGTTCTGTTATTCTGATAGTGTCGTGGAGACAACAAACATGAATTTGGGCAATGTGTCGTGGAGACAACAAACATGAATTTGGGCAAATTCTAGGAGACGGTGGAGGACAAGGGAGCACCGTGGTCCACGGTGTCGCGAAGTGTCGGACACAACACAGTGACTGAACAATAACGACAACCAATCTGGCTTTCAAGGAAAGTCCAGTGTACGGCGATATCTCTCAATCTGCCAATTCAGCTGAGCTTTGCTGGGGAATATTATGAACTCTGTAACTGAAGCATTCATCTATTTGTTTCTCACCTCACTGGGGGGCAGGAAAAAACAACAGACCCCAAAACTGAAAGAGAGAGATGGATAGAAGGAAAGAAAATAAGTAGTTAGCTGATACAAGTCCGAACTGGAAAGAAGAACGAAAGTTGGATGTATTTGGTTCACTTAGATAAATCTAGAAAAGATTATGATGAGGAATTATTTTTTTTTGAAAAAGTGTCTCACTCAGGATCCATGAAAGAGAATAGTAAAAATATAATTTATGGGGGGGTGGGGGGGGGGGAGAGAAGTGATATTGAGATATTTGGTATTTTTTTGTATTTATTAAATTTATATACCGCCCTTCTCCCTACTGGGACTCATGAGATAGATAGATAGATAGATAGATAGATAGATAGATAGATAGATAGATAGATAGATAGATAGATAGATAGATAGATAGATAGAGGTAGGTAGGTAGGTAGGTAGGTAGGTAGGTGATAGACAAATTGGTAACAAGATAGAGAGATGGATGGATGGATGGATGGATAGATGTAGGTAGGTAGGGAGGGAGGGAGGGAGGGAGGGAGGAAGGAAGGAATGAAGGAAGGAAGGAGATAGACATTGGTAAAGAGATAGAGAGATGGATGGATGGATGGATGGATGGATGGATGGATGGATGGATGGATGGATGGATAGATAGATAGATAGATTGAGGTAGGTAGGTAGGTAGGTAGGTAAGTGATAGACAAATTGGTAACAAGATAGAGAGATGGATGGATGGATGGATGGATGGATGGATGGATAGATAGATAGATGTAGATAGGTAGGTAGGTAGGGAGGGAGGGAGGAATGAAGGAAGGAGATAGACATTGGTAAAGAGATAGAGAGATGGATGGATGGATGGATGGATGGATGGATGGATGGATGGATGGATGGATAGATAGATAGATAGATAGATAGATAGATATTTTAGATGGATGGATGGATGGATGGATGGATGGATAGATAGGTAGATAGATAGATGTAGGTAGGTAGGTAGGTGGAAGGAAGGAAGGAGATAGACGTTGGTAAAGAGATAGAGAGATGGATGGATGGATGGATGGATGGATAGATAGATAGATAGATAGATAGATAGATAGATAGATAGATAGATAGATAGATGAGAGAGAGAGAGAGAGAGAGAGAGGCAGGCAAGCAGACGTTTCTATCCAGACCAACATTAAAAAAAGAAATAATAATAAAAAGAGAGTGAGGCTTCTTTCTGAATGAATTCGGCCCAGATGGTTCAAACAAGAATGAGGAATATTTCAAAAATGTGGATGCTTGTAATGACCCACCACGGCTTTTTTCCAGAGTGACTCCTTGGAAAGTCAGATTTCACTTAGCAATTGGAAAGCTTCGCTCCGGAGCAAAAACTGGAAGATAGAGAAATATTGGCACTACCGTCTAGACTCTGGAGAAACGCGACAGAAACCGTCTTCCGTCTCTGCCGTCCCCTTCTCCTTTCACCTTCCATCTTTCCCAACCTCGGGGTCTTTCTGCCCCCCAAAAAGATCAACAGCAAAGCCAGATAAAAAGGGCTAAACTCTGTTCCGTTTGTTGCGACGTAGATTTCCTGAGCTCGGAAGGGGCCCCTTCCTCTATTCTTTGAGGAGACTCTTTGCTTCTGTCATCGGGCCAAAGCTGCCCACTTAAGGCCTGATCCAGCAACAGCTTAATGCAATTTTTTTCCAGCGTTCCTTGACCGTCACTCACAAAGCCGGATCTACCCGCATAATGCCTTTGCAAGACTCAGCTGGAGCAGCCTAGCCCTGTCCTGGCTCAGAGACCTGGACCGCAATCTAGAAACCGGCCACCCACCGAAAGGAGAACCGGATTACCTATCCAGCAGGGGGATAGGTAGGCTTGGCCAAAGGCACCCGGTCTCTTGCCTAATGGTCATTGATGATCAGACACCATCAGAACCGTACGGCTTCGGGGCATATTTTGCTGAGCGCTCATCCTGACGGCGCAGGGTAGCTCTGGAATGGACAGTCCGCAGAAAATATAGAAAAAGAAGGGAATATCTTTTTCAAGAAGTCAAGAGAAGCAGCGCAAGATCGGGAGACATGGAGAGAGCTGGTCCATAGAATCTCCAAGAGTCCGACATGACTGAACGGATTATTATTATTATTATTTCTTCTTCTCCTCCTCCTCCTCCTCCTCCTCCTCCTCCTCCTCCTCCTCCTCCTCCTCCTCCTCCTCCTCTTCCTTTTTCTCCTTCTTTTTCTCTTCATTATCATCATCTTTTGCAACATCCCTTTACTCTCGATCCTGGATAGTGGTGGCCTCTGATTTTTCTCGTTACCCTACCACTTTCTATGATTGCCGAGTAACAGAAAAACAGAGCTGGAAAGGACCTTGGAGGTCTTCTAGTCCAGCCCCTTCCTCAAGCAGGAGACCCTACGCCACTTAAGACAAACGGCGCTCCAATCTCTTCTCAAAAACCTCCAGCGATGAAGCACCCACATCTTCTGGAGGGAAGTCGCTCCGCTGGTGGATTGTTCTAACTGAAATTTCTCCGGGTTTCCAGCTGGCTTCTCTCCTTGCTTAGTTTCCATCCATTGTTTCTTGTCTTGCTTTTTGGTGCTTTGCAAAATAGTTTGACCCTCCGCCCTGTCTTTGTAGGAGCCCCTCAAATATTGGGAGACTGCTATCATGTCAATTACAGCAGGGGCCTCCAACCTTTGCAACTTTAAGTCTGAAGGACTTCAGCTCCCAGACTTCTCCAGCCAGCAAAGCTGTCAGTGTCAGGGCCTGGGCCAGGGGCCTCCAACCTTTGCAACTTTAAGTCTGAAGGACTTCAGCTCCCAGACTTCTCCAGCCAGCAAAGCTGGCTGGAGAAGTCTGGGAGCTGAAGTCCTTCAGACTTAAAGTTGCAAAGGTTGGAGACCCCTGAATTACAGAACGGTTGGACAAGGGGAAAGAAGGGCTCGTGAATTTACACATTGAGGATTCCTCCATGGGGCCACATCTTCAGACAGTGTATCGGCCCAAGGAGGAGGCAGGCCCTGTATCCCATCCTCTAGCTCAAAGACGGGAAACACTGGTAGCAAGATGATGAAGCTGTAATCCTGGGAGGCATGATAGCAGCGTTGCAATATTTGAGGGGCTGCCCCAAAGAAGAGGGGGAACAATTTGTTCTCCAAAGCCCCTGAAGGCAGGACAAGAAGCATTGGGTGGAAACTAATGAAGGAGAGAAGCAACTTCGAACTAAGGAGAAATTTCCTGACAGTGAGAACAATTAACCAGTGGAACAGAAGTTGCCTCCAGAAGTTGTGAATGCCCCAACACTGGAAGTCTTTAAGATGATGTTGGAGAGCCATTTGTCTGAAATGGTGTAGGGCTTCCTACCAAGGCAGGGGGGTTGGAATAGAAGACCTCCAAGGTCCCTTCCAACTCTGCTCTTGTATTGTATTGTAAAACCTCCCATTTTAAATCTGTTTTTCAACCTGTTCTCCAAAGCCCCTGAAGGCAGGACAAGAAGCAATGGGTGGAAACTAATGAAGGAGAGAAGCAACTTCGAACTAAGGAGAAATTTCCCGACGGTTAGAACAATTAACCAGTGGGACAACTTGCCACCAGAAGGTGTGGATGCTCCAACACTGGAGGTTTTTAAGAAGATATTGAACAGCCATTTGCCTGGCATTGTATAAGGTCTCCTGCTTGAGCAGAGGGTTGGACTAGAAGACCTCCGAGGTCCCTTCCAACTCCGATATTCTGTTAACCAGCAGATGCCAAGATCCAATTCTGTGGGAATCTTTGGGTGGGGTGGGGAATATGTTGGGAAGGGGACCCTCCTCTTTCTTTCTGTCCTCTCCCCCCCCCCCCATTCATTAGCAATGCAGCCTAATTCCGATTTCCTTTGTTTAACCAAGCTGAACTCCCGTGCCAGGCAAGATGGGATGTCAAAGGTCAGGGGACATTTGAGATCGATAGAAAATCAATTCGAATCCAAAGGAGCGAACCCTCCTGCTCGTCAAGCCCTGGGAGACATCACTCACAGGAGCCTTGTTTATTGACAAGCAAGAAGAGGCAGGTAGGAAGCCAGAGCGAACGGGAGCTGGATCTGGACTACGGACAACAACAAAGAAAGAAATATATCTATATCTATATACAGACAGATCCTTTCGCTGTTTTGAGAACCAGAAAGATCTTTAAAGCTACGGAAATTTTTGAGATAGATGGATGGATGGATGAATAGATAGATAGAGGGATAGATAGAGGGATAGATAGATGGATAGAGGGATAGATAGATGGATAGATAGAGGGATAGATAGAGGGATAGATAGATGGATAGATAGAGGGATAGATAGAGGGATAGATAGAGGGATAGATAGAGGGATAGATAGATAGATGGATAGATAGAGGGATAGATAGAAAGATAGATAGATAGATAGATAGATAGATAGAGGGATAGATAGATAGATAGATAGATAGATAGATAGATAGATAGAGGGATAGATAGATAGATAGATAGATAGATAGATAGATAGATAGAGGGATAGATAGATAGATAGATAGATAGATAGATAGATAGATAGATAGATAGATAGATAGAGGGATAGATAGATAGATAGATAGATAGATAGATAGATAAAGATATTTCTAAAAGGAACTTTAGAAGGTAGCTGGAAAGTTGAAAAATAAACGGCAGGGATGGGTGTTTCTAAATCAGAACTCAGCCTGAACTCTTCCTAGCCGCTTTCTGGTTTTCCGTCCAGAAGTCTCCTTTTTTACTTTCAAGGAACATTTTCCAAATCACACCCGAAAGAAACATCACACCAGCCACCTCGGAGTGTCCTCTTCGCACAACAACAACAAGGGCTTTCTGGCAATCTCCTGCAGGGACTTCAAGAGAGGTCCTGGAGGAGCACCCACCAAAGGGCATCTCTGCTTGACCCGCTCGTATTAGTATTTCGAGGAGGTGGGGGGCTTCAACGGCTTAGCCCAAATGCCCGGGACGCAGCCCTCCCCACCTGCTGACCCTCCCAAATACCCCTCCCCCTATTCTTTGCGCCCACTCAAGCAAGCCTTGCTTAAGCAAAGCCACATTCCTGGTTTGTCCTTCCACTTCCAGACCAGGTTGTAACCCTGAAGCAGGCAGCAGGTATTTGGGGGGGGGGGGGTTCGACTCTCCTGCCCCGAACCCTCAACCTCCCACAGAAGGAGGTGATCCCTAAACCGGAGGGGGAAACTGAGGCAGGGAGAGGCAACAGGGCTCCCCGGCTGAGGTTGCAAGGTAAAGGATTGGCAGGTGAGGAGTGGGGGGGGGCTTGTCTCTCCTACCTTTGCAGAGCGGTGTGGGCATCCAGGACGCCAGTGGTCTGCATCCAGGACCTGACCGCCGAGAGTCCACCTCCGAGGCCACCTCCGGTCAGAGGCTCTTCTTTCATAGTCAGCCCCCCTCTGGCCAGGCTCTCCTGGATGGAGAACATCAAAACGGCTTTTTACCTCTGCCTCCAGAGGGGTGTGTGGAGTTGCGTGAGTATTTGTGTGTGTGTGTGTTGTGTGTTGTGTGTGCGTGTGTGTCGGGTGGGCGCGCGCCTGCCCTCCTCCAACCAAAACAATCCCAGCCCCCAAGCAGGGGGCTCGCGGGAGAGGAGGGGGCCCTCGGAAGAAAGTTTTAAGGGGGGGGGATCTCTTGGCTTTCCGTGGCCGGCAGCTCTCCGGAGAGAACGGGAGGAGCCCCTGGGCGCCCCAGTGGGCTGAGACCCCCCGGCCCAGCCTGGGGCGGGAGGGAAGGGGCTGCCCTGGCGCCGCCACCTGCCCGCCGCTGCTCCCGCCGCCACGAGGTGCCGGGCTGACAATCTGCGCTCGGGGATGCTTTGCTGGCTTCCCGGCGGCGGCGGGGCGGGCAGGCAGGCAGCGGGCGGGCGGGCGGGAGGCAAGCGCTGGGTGGGGACGCCTCGGCAGGGAGAGGATGGAGGAATCAGAGAGCAAGCAGCCCCCGGGGAGGGAGGGAGGGAGGGAGGGAGGGGTGGGGAAGGGCGGGGGGCAGGAGGAGGAGGAGGAGGAGGCCGGCAGGCGAGGCAGCGGCCGGGGAAGCAGGCGGGGCTGCCCCGGGGACCCCCGGGACCTCAGGAACCGAGCACGCCTGGGAGGCAGACCCCGAGGTGAGCGAGCATCCAAGCTGGGATGCGGGGGGGGGGCAACAGGGGCTGGGGGGAGGAGAGGGGGCTGAAAGGGAAAGTGGAGGGGGGGAATTGGGGGCTTGGGGGGCGGCAGGAGGTGAACGGGGGTAGAAGGGAAAGTGGGGGGCTGGGGGAGGGGGCTGGAGGGGAAAGTGGAGGGGGAGTCGAGGGATGGGGGCAGCAGGAAGTGAAGGAGGGCTGGAGGGGCAGTGGGGGCTGGAGAGAGAAAGTGGGGGCTGAAAGGGAAAGGGGAGTCAATACAATACAATACAATACAATAGCAGAGTTGGAAGGGACCTTGTAGGTCTTCTAGTCCAACCCCCTGCATGGGCAGGAACCTTAGTCGGGGAGAGAGGGGGCAAGAGGGGAAAGTGGGGGGCTAGAGGGAGCAGAGGCGGCTAGAAGGGAAAGTGGGGGGGGCTGAAAGGGAAAGGGGGGCTGGGGGAGAGAGGGGACTGGGAGGGGAAAGTGGGAATTGAGGGATGGGGCAGCAGGAAGTGGAGGGGGCAGTGGGGGCTGGAGAGAGAAAGGGGGGGGCGAAAGGAAAAGTGGGGGCTGAAAGGAAAAGGGGGGGCCGAGGGAGAGAGGAGGCAAGAGGGGAAAGTGGGGGGCTAGAGGGAGCAGAGGCGGCTAGAAGGGAAAGTGGGGGGGGCTGAAAGGGAAAGTGGGGGGGGCTGAAAGGGAAAGTGGGGGGGACTGAAAGGGAAATGGGGGGGGCTGGAGGGGAAAATCGGGGCAGGGAGTCTGGGCGGGAGGCCCGGAGTGGAACGAGCAGAGGAAAAGTTGGGGCGGGGGTCTTGCCAGAGCTGGCGGGAGGGGGAGGCGGCTGGGCTCTCCCCTCCCTCCCTCCTTCCCCTCCCCTCCCCTCCCTTGGCCGGCTGCGGACTTTACCGGAGCGGCGGGCAGGTCGGAGCGCGGGCCGGGGCTCCTTCCTCCTCCTCCTCCTCCGCCGCCGCCTCCCCCTCCATTGGCCGGTAGGAGCAGCAGCAGCAGCCGCCGCCGCGGGTCCCCGGGGAGCAGCCCGCCGGCCGGAGCGCCCGCCGCCCGCAGCCGCCGCCGCTGCCGCCTCCGCCGCCTCCGCTGCTGCTGCCTCCGACGGCCGGCCTGGCCGCCCTGCCGCTGCCCGTCGCCCTCCTCCTCCTCGTCCTCGTCCTCCTCGGCTTCTTCGTCCGGCGGCAGCAGCAGCATCAGCACCGCCAGCCAGTGCGGCGCGGGCCCGGGCGCAGCGTCCAGCCGCAGGGGGACCGGGCCGCCGCCTCCGCCTCCGCCTCCTCCGGCCGGGCCGAGCCGGGCCATGCCGCCTCCCTCCGCCTCCCCAGGGAGGAGGGGGCTGCAGCCACCGGGCCGAGCAGGCTGACATCATCCGGGGAGGGGCGGACTCCAGGGGACGGACGGAGGCGGCGGCGGCGGCGGCGGGGATGACCGCGGGAGGGGCGCGCTGGGCTCGGCCGCCTGGCGGAGACCCCCCCCCCTCTTCTCCCTCCCTGCCTCGGTCTGCGCCCCCCCCTCCCCAAAAGTCTCCAGCCTCGGAAAGTGCGTCTCTTTCCCCCCCCTCGGAGCCCCTCAAAGTTTGGCAGCCTCCCCCCTCCCCCTCCGTTCCCCGAGACCCCCCTCGAGGGGCCCCATCCGCAGCCCCCCCCTTTCCCCAAATCCCCCCCTCTTTCCTCAACCGCTTCCTTTCCAGCTCAGCAATCTCTCCACGTTTGCATCCCCCCCCTCCCCCCATCCCATCCCAGGCCAAGCTAGGTGCTGGACAGAGTGGGAAGGGGCCTTGGAGGTCATCTAGTCCAAACCCACCCCCACCCAGCAGAGGACACCTTGCACCATTTCTGACCCGAGGGCAGGCCAGGCTCTTCTTGAAAGCTTCCAGGGATGGGAGCCCCCCCCTCCCAATTTCTGAGTGACAGAATAATAGCAGAGTTGGAAGGGACCTTGGAGGTCATCTAGTCCAACCCCCTGCCCAAGTAGGAGACCCTACACCATCTCTGACAGAGGGCAGGCTAGGCTCTTCTTGAAAGCCTCCAGGGGTGAAAACTCCCACAATGTCTGAATGACAGAATAACAACAACCAAAATAAGGAGCTGGAAGGGATCTTAGAGGTCATCTAGTCCAACCCCCTGCCCTGGCAGGACACCCTACGCACCATTTCTGACCCGAGGGCAGGCCAGTCTCTTCTTGAAAAGCCTCCAGGGGTGAAACCCCCACCATGTCTGAATGACAGAATAATAACAGAATCGAAACAAGGAGTTGGAAGGGGCCTTGGAGGTCATCTAGTCCAACCCCTCCCCTCCCAGTCCAAGCAGGAGACCCTGCACACCATTTCTGGTAGATAAGATGCAGGTTTGAGTAGCCGATTCTCCAGTTCTGAGTAGGGCAAGTGGGGGAACAGGGTTTCCTGGCCGATCCCCCCCCCCCCCCCACCACCACGTTCAACCATGGTAGAGCTGACCGTTTGGGACCCCTGTAAGGCAGGCAAAGGTGGTTGTTGGTTTGTATTAACCAGGTTTGGGGAGTTGATTGAAGGCAGCCGATGGGTCAAGGTAGCCAAGTTTTGCAAACAGCCTCAGCTGGGATTTTTATTTGTAAGCATTGCAGGTAGTTCTCGATTTACAACAGCTTGTTTAGTGACCGGTCAAAGTCACAACGACACTGAAAAAAAGTGACTTACGATCATTTTTCACACTTAATGACCGTTGCTGCATCCCCGGAGGGTCACGTGGTCCAAATTCAGCTGCTTGGCCACTGATTCGCATTTATGACGGTCGCAGATCCCCTTTTGCGACCATCTGATAAGCAAAGTCCATACGGAAGCCAGATTCACTTCATGACCGTTGTATTAATCTAGCAACTGCAGTCATTCAGTTAAAAACGGTGGCAAAAAAGGTCGTAAAACGAGGCAAAACTCACTTAACAAAGGTCTCGCTTTGCAACGACAATTTTCGGGCTCGCTTGCGGTTGGGATGATACAGGTAGTCCTCCATTTACGACCACAACGGTCGTTCTGTTGCTAAGCAAGACAGATCTTAAGAGAGTTTTGCCCCATTCTACGACCTTCCTTGCCACTGTTGTTAAGTGAATCCTTGCAGCTGTTTAAGTTGGGAACACAGTCATTCAGTGAATCTGGCTTTCCCTTTGATTGGCAGAAGGTCCCAAAAGGGGATCGCGTGACCCCCCCGGGACACTGCGACCGTCATAAATACGAGTCATTTGCCAAGCGTCTTAAATTTTTCTTTTTTGAATAAAATTAATAAAGTAAATAATAAAATACTTTATTATATACTTTATATTTAATAAATAAATACTTTATATTGAATAAAAAATATAAAGTATTTTCTTAAATTTCATCAAGCGTGTCCTTTGGTTACAAGCTTTTGCAATTAGAATTAGAATCACAGGTTGTCCATCAAACATATCTAAATACATCGCTTTTATTGAGCATTGTATGCTCAGATTACCATGAATGCCAAGCGTCTTGAATTTTGATCAGGTGACCTCACGGGGATGCAACGGTTGTAGGAGTAAAAAAAAGGTGCAAATTGTAACGGTCACTACAAGAACAGAAAATGAGGACTCTGTACGTTTGATGGGAAGGCAGCTGTTGGGGCTGTTGTGTTAGAAACCTTGATCTCTAATTACAATAATGTTCTGTTGTTTGTAAACCCTCTAAAGTCCTCTGGGAGTGGGGGAAGAGTTATAATTGCCCCCCCTCCCACCAGGCATCCACGCCCCACCCACCCCCATTAATTGCTCTCGGCTGCGATTGCTTGAGGGCTCAACCCAGGGGATTCCAAACTTGGCAGGTTTTAAGACTTGTGGACTTCAACTCCCAGAATCCCCCAGGGAGCATGCTTTAAGATGGGTGGACTATAACTCCCAGCATTTCCCGGCCAGCATGATTTAAGAGAGGTGGACTACGGCTCCCAGAATGCCCCAACCAGCATGCTTTGAGATGGGTGGACTTCAACTCCCAGAATCCCCCACTGATTATGGTACCTGAAAAGAAGGACGGGATGGGGGACGGACATGATAGCAGCCTTCCAATATCTCAGGGGTTGCCACAAAGAAGAGGGAGCCAAGCTATTCTCCAAAGCACCTGAGGGTAGAACAAGAAGCAATGGGTGGAAACTAATCAAGGAGAGAAGCAACTTAGAACTAAGGGGAGATTTCTTGACAGTGAGAACAATGAATCATTGGAACAGAAGTTGCCTCCAGAAGTTGTGAAGGCCCCAACACTGGAAGTCTTTAAGAAGAGGTTGGATGTCTGAACCGTTATAGGTTTCCTGCCTAGTCAGGGGGTTGGACTAGAAGACCTCCAAGGACCCTTCCAACTCTGCTATTGTATTGTATTGTATTGTAAACCTAGAGGGGTAATGAAATGTCTGCATGAAAATCAACCAGCTCAGAGCATCAAGGACCCTGTTGTGGCCCACCAGTGGAGCTGGCTGCAGATTCGGAGAGTGAGGAGGGTTGGGGAGGAACCTGGGCCAATCCTGGAGTCTGGGGAAGGCTCGGGGGAGGGCTCTGTGTCGGAGGCAGAGAGGGGGCCAGGGCCCTCTGACAGTTATCAGCTACCTTTGGAGTCGGACGTCAGTGGGGCAGAAGAACAGCTGGAGCCTGTTCCCAGTGCGCGCATGCGTAGAGCTGCCAGACGAAGGGAGCGGTTAAAGAACAGGGGTCGACTTGGGAGGAAGGCCACAGATGGACGATGAATGCCCCCCCCCCCCCGATGAAATAAAAGAGGGGCGAAAGGGGAGTGGAGCTTGCAGGAGACCATGAGTTCACTTCATTGATTCGGGACTCCTCGAGACTTCTGGCCAAGTTCTGCAGATCTGGGCCTGGCAGCTCTCCAAGCCAGATAAGGTCTGTGACCGTAAATCCTCCCTTGAAAGACTTTGCTGGATGTGAAGGAGCAGAATTCATAAAAGGTTTTTTTTTTTTGTCGGGGACCAGGAGTCGGCTTCCGGCTCTCGGGAAGCCTCCATCAGCACACACACACCCTTAAGCCAATTCCTTGGGGGGTAGTGACCTGAAGATGACCCAAGCTCAAGGCTGACCATGGAGAACTTCAAGAGCTGGCAGGTCTGGTGTTTAAGTCAAGAACGTATGATTTCTACGGAGGTTCTCTTAGTGGGCGGATGCAGGTTTTTTTCCCCCTGGCGGGGAATGTAGGAGGACCCTAACTCTCCAGGGGTCTTCATCCTCGTCTCTTTAAATGTGAATTCTTCCAGGGTTGAGATGGCAGAAAAAAACAGGCCCTTGCAAATTGGTGGCAACCAGATGATTGAGCTCTTCTCCACCACAAGGATGAAGCTTACAGTTTTACGACGGATAATTTAAGGCGGCCATTGAAAAAAGACGCCCCCCCCCCGCCCCCCTTCTTCTCCCAGCCGGCAGCAGCTGCTGGCAAGAAGCAGCACCACCAATCACTCTTATTATGGTCTGGCGAGTGCCGGAGGAGGAGAGCGGTTGGAAAATATTACAAGTCCCAAAGGTTAACTGATGAACAAGAGTTGGAAGGGACCTTGCAGGTCATCTAGTCCAACCCCCTGCCCAAGCAGGAGATCTTAATTCTTCCCCCCCCCCCAAGAGGCATCCGGATGTTCTTGGGTTTTTTTTCTCCTTGAAGACATTTTGCCTCTCATCCGAGGAGCTTCTTCGGTTCTGACTGAATGGTGGAGAACGGAAGGATTCACATTTCTCGGGTCGTTAGTCCTCTCTCGGAGAGTCATTGAGGCCACTTGGAGGTTCATCTGTGCCCCGAGGATCATATACATATAGAGATGGAAAGGACCTTCGAGGTCATCTAGTCCAACCCCCTGCCTAGGCAGGAAGCCCTATACCGTTTCAGACAAATAGCTACCCAACATCTTCTTAAAGACTTCCAGTGTTGGGGTCTTCACAACTTCTGGAGGCAACTTCTGTTCCACTGATTAATTGCTCTGTCAGGAAATTCCTCCTCAGTTCTAAGTTGCTTCTCTCCTTGATTAGTTTCCACCCATTGCTTCTTGTTCTGCCCCATATCACCTGAATGAATGTGCGGAGCCTTCTTTGGAACTGCTGAAAGGACTCGGTTGCAAGCAGGAGATGGGATGGGGCTCTACCCCCACCCCCTTTGGTTGAGAGAGGGCTGTTCAAGTATAAAGCCTCAGTAAGGCCACACCAGAGGTGGGATTCAGCAGGTTCTGACCAGTTCTAGAGAACCGGTAGTGGAAATTTTGAGTAGTTTGGAGAACCAGCAAATATCACCTCTGGCTGGCCGCGCCCCCATCTATTCTCTGCCTCCTGAGTCCCAGCTGATTGGTAGGGAATGGGGATTTTGCGGTAACCCTCCCCAGCCCCGCCCACCAAGCCCCACCCACAGAACTGGTAGCAAAAAAAAAATTGAATCCCACCACTGGGCCACACACTAGAGTACCGCATCCAGATCTGGTCTCTACAATACAAAAAGGATGCTGAGACTCTGGAAAGAGTGCAGAGAAAGCAACCAAGATAATGAGGGGACTGGAGGCTCAAACATATGATGGACGGTTGCAGGAACTGGCCCTGGCTAGTCTAGGGAAAAGAAGGACCAGGGGAGACAGGAGAGCATCTTCCAAGATTTGAGGAGCTGCCCCAGAGAGGAGGAAGGGGGTCAAGCTATTCTCCAAGGCACCCAAAGGCCAGAGAAGGAATAATGGATGGAAACCAATTCAACATTGAAATAAGGAGGAATTTCCTGACCGTGAAAATCATCAACCCATGGAACAGAGGTTGCCTTCGGAAGTTGTGGGACCTTCATCCCTGGAGGCTTTCCAGAAGAGACTGGACTGCCCTCTGTCAGAGATGGCATAGGGTCTCCTGCTTGGATGGGATTGGAATAGATGACCTCCAAGGTCCCTTCCAAGTCTGTTAATCTGCAAATGATGCTGAGATTCCAGAAAGAGTGCAGAGAAGAGCAACAAAGAGGATGAGGGGACTGGAGGCTCAAACATATGATGAACGGTTGCAGGAACTGGGCCTGGCTGGTCTAGGGAAGAGAAGGACCAGGGGAGACAGGAGAGCATCTCCCAAGATTTGAGGGTCAAGCTATTCTCCAAGGCCAGAGAAGGAAGAATGGATGGAAACAGATCAAGGAGAGATTGAACCTGAGACTAAGGAGACATTTCCTGACAGTGAGGACAATTAACCAGTGGAACAGCTTGCCACCAGAAGACTCTGGAAAGAGTGCAGAGAAGAGCAACCAAGAGGATGAGGGGACTGGAGGCGAAAACATATGAAAGAACGGCTGCAAGAACTTGGCCTGGCTGGTCTAGGGAAGAGAAGGACCAGGGGAGACAGGATAGCATGCCTGGCTGGGGAATTCTGGGAGTTGAAGTCCACCAATCTTAAAAGTTCCCAAGTTTGGACCATCCCTGTGCTAAACGGATGATGGCTCGGAGTCCGCATGCCACTGTCCTGGGTGGGTCAGAGAAAACGCTTGGAGAAATCAAGCGGAAACGCCAGGAAGGAAGGAAGGAGCAAAATCCCGCCTTTCTCTCCTTCCACGCTGTGAATATTAGCAGCTAATTGTTTTTGGAATGGCGCGTCTGGCTCGAAACCGGCTTCCAAGCACTCATATTACAAAATTGGAGATTTTGTCATAAATGCTTGGAAGCCTGTTTGCTGTTTCGTAAGGGAGGGCGAGGGATAAAATTCATCCCTTGCGTCAATTCCAAAACCGTTCAACATCCAGCCTTTAAAAAAACAAAACACAAAATGAAAACTTGAAGTTTAATATACGAACAGAAGGGATTTGACGGAAGCACTGATGAGGTTACCTAGTTGGGTAAGGAAATGTCCGCGAGAAAACAAGCACCAAGCGACTCACAAAATTAATGTATTTTGGAGCCCTTGATGCTCTCTTGAGCTTGGTTGTTTCCTTGCAGACGTTTCATTACCCAACTAGGTCACGTCATCAATGCTGCAAAGGAGCGGGGTTTGAAGAGAGGAGGAAGAGGATGGTAAGGTCCTGGGTGCTCTTTGAGGTTGGAGGTCATCTTGGAGACATTTCATGACCCAACAAGGTAGCATTGTCAGTGCTAGACGGGAAGGGGGCTTGCGGAGAGGAGGAAGACTATGGGGTCTGTTCTGACCGAGGCTTCCCGAGAGCCTGAAGCCGATTCCTGGTCCTGACAAAAAATCCCTTTTTATTAATTGACTGTGAATTCTGCTCCTTCACATCCAGCAAAGTCTTTCAAGGGAGGATTTACGGTCACCGAACTTATCTGGCTTGGAGAGCTGCCAGGCCGAGATCTGCAGAACTTGGCAAGGAATCTTGAAGAGTCCCGAACCAATGAAGCGAACTAATTGTCTCCTGCAAGCTCCACTCCCCTGTCGCTCCTCTTTTATTCCCTCTGGGAGGGGCCATTCATCGTCCACCTGTGGCCTTCCTCCCAAGTTGACCCCTGTTCTTGAACTCTTCCCTTCGTCTGGCAACTCTGTGAATGCTCACTGGGAACAGGCTCCAGCTGTTCTTCTGCCCCACTGATGTCTGACTCCGAAGGCAGCTGGTAACTGTCAGAGGGCCCTGGCCCCCTCTCTGCCTCCGACACAGAGCCCTCCCCCCCCCAGAACTGGCCCAGGTTCCTCCCCAACCCTCCTCATTCTCCGAATCTGCTGCCAGATCTGCTGGGGGATCCCACAACCCCGTTTCTCAAGCCAGAAGGGACCACACTGGGGTAAGATGGCATCTAAGGAGGCAGTCCTTGACTTACGACCCCCAACCTCTCTTTGATTGGTTTCCACCCATTGCTTCTTGTTCTGCCTTCTGGTGCTTTGGAGAATAGGTTGAAACACCCCGCCCCCCCATCTTCTTTGCAGCAACCCCTCAGATATTGGTTGGTTGCGATCACGTCCCTCTTGGTCTCGTACAGCAGGGGTCTCCAACCTTTGCAACTTTAAGTCTGAAGGACTTCAGCTCCCAGACTTCTCCAGCCAGCAAAGCTGTCAGTGTCAGGGCCTGGGCCAGGGGTCTCCAACCTTTGCAACTTTAAGTCTGAAGGACTTCAGCTCCCAGACTTCTCAGTCTGGGAGCTGAAGTCCTTCAGACTTAAGTTGCAAAGGTTGGGGACCCCTGTCGTACAGAATTACGAGGGTCAGAAGGGACCTTGCAGGTCATCTAGTCCAGCGTTTTTCAACCACTGTGCCGTGGCACACTAGTGTGTCGTGGGATATTGTCTGGTGTGCCGTGGGAAAAATTCCAATTTCATCCGTAACATGTGGCTTCGGCTCACAAATATGAACAATTATAAAATACTTTTTTATTTCATAATAAAGTAATTATAAAATATTTTTTTTGTGTTTATTTGATTCCTATTCAAGAGAATTACTTTATATATAGTCAATATAGGCACAGAGTTAATTTTTTTAAACATTTTCTAATGGTGGTGGTGTGCCTCGTGATTTTTTTCATGAAAAAAGTGTGCCTTTGCACAACAAAGGTTGAAAAACACTGCTCTAGTCCAACCCCCTGCTCAGGCGGGAGACCCCGAACCATTCCAGACAAATGGCTGTCCAGCCTCTTCTTTAAACAGCCTCCCGTGTTGGAGCACCCCTGAACTCCCGCAGGGAAGTTCAGCAAGAGACCTCGACTTGACAAACGCACAACGTGCACCAGGGTGCAAGGAAGACAACAGGGAATCGACTTGGGTGACAACGGGAGATGTTTTAGAGTCAAAGAAGCCGTTCACACGAAAGCCGCCTGTCCTTTGACAAGCCCAATCCCCGCCCTTCTCCCCTCAACCTCTTAAAACGTCCCCCCTTGCGATGATCTCTCTTTGGTAAAGTTAAGCCCACTTTGGCATGTTGTGTTTTAGTTGCCGATTCTTCAGGATTTCAGATTTGTCTCACGTCGGTCGGCTGTGAATTTAAAGGGGGCGGTGATTCAGATATTTCCCCCTGGCACTCGGGTTAATGACCCCATAACCCCCCCCCCTTCCCCCCCAATCTGCCCTCTGCCAGTTGTGGCTTTTTTGGTTTTCTTCCTGTCCAACGCCTCTCCTTTATTTCTGGTGTACCAATTTTTGGCCACCTAAAGACACGTGGACTTCAACTCCCAGAATTCCCCAGCCAGTGGGGGTGGGGGTGTGTGTATTATGGCTGGCTCGAGACTTCTGGGAGTTGTAGTCCACGTGTCTTCCAGTGGCCTGTATGGGGAATCTCTGCTTTATTTAGCCAGAGAGCAAGAGGCCCCAGCCCGAGATGGATCTTCGGCAACACAACTACCGCAACGGGCAGAGGAGAGAGAGGAATTTGTGCCTGCACCGTGTTTTGTGACCTCACTGGGCTGGGTCACCCCTGGGAGAATCTTTTGCCGGGACGCCAGGGGAGTTATCGGCCCTATGGACTTGCCAAGATGCCTCCAGTTGCCCTCGACCCCCTCCCCAAAAATCCACGAGGAAGCCACAGGGCCCAGCTACCAGGCTGAAGTCATCCTGCCGTGTTTGGAGAATCGAACCGACGGGAAAAAAGGTGGACGCAGCACCATTGCACGGTTCGAAAAATACGCTTCTCCGGTTGAGGCTCCTGAGTGAGACTGGCAAAAGGCAATTGACAGGGTAAGGGGGAATAGGACGGGAGATTAGGGGACACAGGGTTTTTCACGGGAGAAACGCCCGCGAGTGACGGCTGAGGGTCAGGAAGGGACGCGGGAAGGGTGTTCCTGAGACTGTCCAGTTGTTCACAGATAGCACCTGGTTTCTCCTGAATCTCGCCCACAATCTCGGCATCGCTGCTCGTTGCCGCAGGATGGCTGCCAGTCGTTGCTGTCGGTCTCTCCTGGCGCCCCTCGGCACTTCGAGGCGCCAAGGGGGGACCGGTGTCTCTTTGTACACTGGGTAATCTCAGCTCTTTTCGGGGAGGGGGCTGCCCCACAGATCGGACCTCTACCAAATCCCTGAGTTTTTCTAGACTTTCCAGAACAGGCAGTTGGTCATTTTCTCCTGCGGTGGGAGTGGGGCTCTTTCTTAGGATGGGCTGAGGCCAGGGACAGCCCCTCGGGGACTCAGAGGGTCTTCACAGCAGCCCCCCTGTGGTAGAAGCCCAGGCTGCTCTGTGCCACTGGAGGCGCCAGGGTCCAGCGGCCGGTCATTGTTGGAGTCTGCTGTGTTTTGGTGGCTGACGGATTCTCCCTGCTCCGGCTCGGATGTCCCGTCTGGTCCAGCGTGGCTTCGCTGGATTTCCCGGGTGGACGGGACTTGAACCGCCTGGTGGCACAGAGGACAGGTGTCCTGCACGTAGAACCACTTGCGAAGGCAGCCTTCGTGGAAAATGTGGCCGCAGGGCATGATCAGGGCGAGGGTCATCTCCTGAGAGAGAGAGAGAGAGAGAGAGAGAGAAAGGGAGGTGGAGAAAAGAGACTCTAGGTCAGGGTTTCTCAACCTTGGCCACTGGAAGATGTCCGGACTTCAACTCCCAGAATTCCCCAGCCAGCATTCGCTCCCGAGGAAGCTTGGACGAGAAGCGAAATGTCTTCAGAGAAAAACCAGTGGCCTCTTGGAGGGGGGGGGGGGAACACCTTTGGGACCCCTGGCCCAGGGTTTAAAACTGGTGTGTGTGTGTGTGTGTTGTCAAACACAAGGCCTATGGGCCAGATCTAGCCATTCGGGTGCAAACATCTGCAAACAGTGAAGGATCGATTCGCGGTGCGTTCGGAAGCGAAATCGGAGCTCCGTTTTCCGTGGCAGAGGCTTGCAGGAGATTGTTGCAGCCTAAAACGGAGCTCAGGAGCGCTCGGGCCTCCTGTGACGTCGAGCTGGCCACACCCACCCTGGCCACGCCCCTCCGCGGGTCAAACACAACCCTGATGCGGCCCTCATTGAAATCGAGTTTGACACCCCTGGTTGGAACCGTCCTCAAGCGATTTGTCCTTTGGCTGCATTACCTTACAAAGCCCATCCTTGCTCCGGCAGTCTCCTGAGTGGGGGAGAGGGGGAGGCAACCAGTCCCTCCTCGGGGTTAGGCTCACCTGGAAGCAGATGGCACACAGGTCGTTGTGGTCCTCCAGCTGCCTGCTGGTAGCCCTGGGTAGCAAGCCGATTTTCTTGGCCGCCTCCCAGCGGAGCGAGAAGTTCTTCCACCCGGATCGGGCCCTCAGCCAGACGTTGAAGTAGCAGTGGACGATGATGACGGAGGCCCCCAGCCACGTCCACTCTCCCACGATGGAGCCCCAGGTGCCGTAGGTCACCACGCACAGGGCCACCAGGAACTCCAGCACCCGGCTGACGGCCTGGACGCAGTAAAGGATCTCGTCCATCTTCTCCACGGGGGTCTTCTGCAGGAGCTCGGACATGAAGAGGCCGTAGACGAAGAGGGTCCCCGTCACCTACGAGGGGCAGGGAAGTGAGCCCGGCTCTCACCCTCCTCCTGACAACTCGGGAGAGACTGAAGACCGGGCTGTGCCTGATGGGTTGTTGTGGGAGCTTCATCCCTGGAAGCTTTCAAGAAGAGACTGGGCTTCCCTCGGTCCGAAATGGTGCAGGGTCTCCTGCTTGGGTGGGAGGGTTGGTCTAGATGACCTCCAAGGTCCCTTCCAACTCTGTTATTATTCTGCTATTATTCTGTCATTCAGAAATTGTGGGAGCTTCATCCCTGGAAGCTTTCAAGAAGAGACTGGGCTTCCCTCGGTCCGAAATGGTGCAGGGTCTCCTGCTTGGGTGGGGGGGTTGGTCTAGATGACCTCCAAGGCCCCTTCCAACTCTGTTAAACTGTAAGGGATTGGGCCCCCAATGGGGGAAGCTTCTTACTGGGGTAGACTCAGGTAGTCCTCCCCTTATGACCCTTTATGGAGTGACCGAAGTTACAATGGGGCTGGAAAAAAAAGGGACTTAGGACCGTGGTTCACACTTACGACCGTTGCGGTGCCGCCATAATCACCTGGTCAAAATTCAGCATCTTGGCAACTGCCTCCTATTTATGACGGTCGTGGCACCCCCGGGGGTCACGTGATCCCCTTTTGTGACCGTCTGATGGTACAGAATGACAAGAGTTGGAAGGGGCCTTGGAGGTCATCTAGTCCAACCCCATCCAAGCAGGAGACCCTGCACTATTTCTGTCCGAGGGCAGCCCAGTCTCTTCTTGAAAGCTTCCAGGGATGAAGCTCCCACAATTTCTGAATAACAGAACAGTAACAGTTGGAAGGGGCCTTGGAGGCCATCTAGTCCAACCCCACCCCCCGCCCCGCCCAAGCAGGAGACCCTGCACCATTTCTGACCGAGGGCAGCCCAGTCTCTTCTTGAAAGCTTCTGTCATATCTGAGGGGCTGCCCCAAAGAAGAGGGAGTCAAGCTATTTTCTACCCGAAGCCCCTGGAGGGAGGACAAGAAGCAACGGATGGAAACTAATCAAGGAGAGAGGCAAGCCAGAACTAAGGAGGCAGTGAGGAGAATAAGCCAGTGGAACAGCTTGCCACCAGAGCTTCTGGGGGCTTCATTACTGGAGGTTTAGAAGAGACTGGAAAGCCACTTCTCTGAAATTGGATCTCCTTTGAGCCAGGGGGCTGGACTAGAAGACCTCCAAGGTCCCTTCCAGCTCCATTCTAATTCTGATTCTAGTCAAAAGAGAAAAACAACCTGGAGCTAAGGAAGAATTTCATGACAGTGAGGACACCAGAGGTTGTGGGTAGCTCCATCACTGGAGGCTTTTAAGACGACACTGGACAGGCCCTTCTCTGAAATGATAAGAGGGTCTCCCGCTTGAGTCAGGGGTTGGACTAGAAGACCTCCCGGGTCCCCGCAAAGCTCTCTGCGGATTGATTTGGGAATATCACCGAGCTCTACCTGCAGGGAGGTCAACATGCAGCTGGAGATGAGGATCACCAGCCAGAAGTCCAGCTGGAAGAAGTGGGCGATCTTGTAGGCCATGACACCGGGAACCACCAAGAGAAACAGGCACAGGGTCACCCCACGGAAGTGTTTCCAGAAATTCCTGCAAGAAGGGGGGAGGGGGGAATGGTGTGTGTGTGTGTGTTGGATAGAGCAACAGGCGAGGAGTCCCCCAGTTCAGGCCCCTCATGAACTCTACACCCCTGTTCTAACCGAGGCTGCCCAAGATCATGAAGCCGGCTCCCTCGTCCCGAGAAAACCCCTTTTATTTAGATTCAAGGGAATTCCTCTCCAGCAAAGTCCCGGCCGACTTATCTTTCAAGAGATTCCACACCTAAAGCCTTGATCAGGCTTGGAGAGCTGCCAGGCCGAGATCCTCTAAACTCCAAGCTGTAGCGGCAATTACTTAGCAAGGAGTCCGGAACCGATCTTCAACCGAATGAATGGAACTCATTGGTCTCCTGCAAGCTCCACTCCCGT
Source organism: Rhabdophis nuchalis (assembly GCA_039707465.1). Lineage (NCBI taxonomy): Eukaryota > Metazoa > Chordata > Lepidosauria > Squamata > Natricidae > Rhabdophis > Rhabdophis nuchalis. The sequence goes on from CM077648.1 coordinate 1,318,666, forward strand.
CGCTCCTCTTTTATTCTCTAGGGGAGGGAGCCTTCATTGTCCACCTGTGGCCTTCCTCCCAAGACGACCCCTGTTCTTTAGCTGCTCCCTTCGTCTGGCAACTCTGTATTCACACACTGGGAACAGACTCCAGCTGTTCTTCTGCCCCACTGATGCCTGACTCCGAAGGCAGCTGATAACTGTCGGAGGGCCCTGGCCCCCTCTCTGCCTCCGACACAGAGCCCTCCTCAGAGCCTTCCCCAGACTCCAGGACTGGCCCAGGTTCCTCCCCAACCTCCTCATTGTCTAAACAGTGGAACACACTGGCAACAGGCTCCAGCTGTTCTTCTGCCCCACTGATGCCTGACTCCGAAGGCAGCTGATAACTGTCAGAGGGCCCTGGCCCCCTCTTTGCCTCCGACACAGAGCCCTCCTCTGAGCCTCCCCCAGACTCCAGGACTGGCCCAGGTTCCTCCCCAACCCTCCTCACTCTCCGAATCTGTTGCCAGATCCGCTGGGGGGATCCCACAACAACCCCATTTCTCAAGCCAGAAGGGACCACGCTGGGGTTAGATGGTGTCCAAGGAGGCAGTCTTCAACTTACGACCCCAATTGAGCCCAACGTTTCCGTTGTTGAGTTTTGACCCATTTTACCACCTTGCTTGCCATCGTTGTTAAAACGAATCCCTGTGGTTGTTAAGTTAGGAGCACGGTCATTAAGCGAATCGGACTACCCCCCCTTGACCTTGCTGGCCGCAAAAGCAGATCATGTGGTCCCCTGGGATGCCAGAACCGTCATTAATATGAGGCAGTTGCCCAGTGGCTGAATTTTGATCCCGTGACCACGGGGATGCTACAACGGTCGTAAGTGTGAAAAACGGTCGTACGTCACCTTTTTCAGGGTAACTTTAAATGGTCACTAAACAAGCTGTTGTAAATCGAGGACTTAACTTTAGGTTGCTGTTTTGAATGGTCACTAAGCAACTGGTCGTAAGCTGAGGACCACCCGTAGATAAATAGATGGTCCTCGACTTATGGCAGTTCATTTAGTGACTGCCCATAGTTACAACGGCACTGGAAAAAGTGACTCCGGACCGTTTCCCACCCTTATGACCGTCGCAGCATCCCCTACGATCACGTGATCGGCATTCAGACCCTCCACAACTGACTCATACTTACGACGGTTGCCTGGTCACACGATCCCCTTTCACAACCGTAGCGATTCGCTTAACAACTGTGAGGCAAAGCTGACTTAACCAACGTCTCGCTTAATGACGCCGTTTTGGGGCCTCCCTTGTGGTCATACGTGGAGGATCTCCTCTTCCTCCCTCTCCCCAGCTGCAGGGAACTCCAGGACCGGAAGAGCCCCTCCCCCCTCCAATACCTGCTCTGCGATGCCCCCAGACCCAAAAGGACCGGCTCGGCTATTTCGGTCGCGGACTGGAGGGTGGAGGTGGCCACGATGAAGAAGATGACGGTGAGCAGGTAGGTCCTCTGGAGGAGCTGAAGGTCCAGGAGGCCCGTCTGGATGGCCAGCAGCAGCAGCGTCGCCCCTTCCGTCACTCCCCTTTGGAGAGATTTGTTTAGAACCTCCTCTCTAGGTGTGGCCTATTTTGTGGGCGTGGCTTGGCAGTCACGTGACAGGGTGGGAGTGGCCAACTTGTAAAATGTGGTGAAACTCATTTAACAACGCTCTTGCTTAGCAGCCAAAATTTTGGGCTCAATTGTGATGATAAATTCTTTCTTTCTTTCTTTCTTTCTTTCTTTCTTTCTTTCTTTCTTTCTTTCTTTCTTTCTTTCTTTCTTTCTTCCCTTTCTCCTTCCCTTCCCTTTCCTTTCTTCCTTCCTTTCCTTTCCTTTCTTACTTTCTGCCTTCCTTTCCTTTCCTTCTTTCTTTCTTACTTCCCTTCCTTTCTCTTTCTTTCTCTTCCTTTCTTCCTCCTTTCCTTTCCCCTTCCCTTCCCTTCCCTTTCTTACTTTCTGCCTTCCTTTCCTTTCCTTCCTTCCTTCCTTTCCTTTCCTTCTTTTCTTTCTTCCCTTCCTTCCTTCCTCTTCTTTCTTTCTTTCTTTTCTTTCTTTCTTTCTCTCTCTTTCTCTCTCTCTCTTCCTTCCTCCTTTCCTTTCCTTTCCTTTCTCCTTCCCTTCCGTTCCCTTTCCTTCCTTCCTTCCATTCCTTTCCTTCCCATTGGGTTACTGGCAGAGGCAGGCCAGACTTACTTCTGGGTCCGCCAGTGGAACCCCCTCTCACCGGCTCTCTAAATTTCACCCTCCGGCTCTTGCGAGTAGGTGGGAGCCTGCAGAAACCCAGCACTGGTGGGTGGGTGGGCGAAAGAGGCGGAGGGGGGGGGTCATGTTTGGGGAGGCAGGGTCAACCTGGTAAGGCTTCCTTGGGAAGTCCTCCAGTTATGACCGCTTGTTTAGTGACCATCCCAAGGGTCTCGGATGAGAAAGGGAAACAAACAAAGAAAACAGCTGCCATTCGAAGGCCAACTCATTTTGGAACACAGACTTACGACCGTTCAATTAGCGGCTGTTCAAAGTTACAATGGTGTTGGGGGGAAAAAGGGACGTACGGCTGTTTTCACACTTACGACCGTTGCAGCGTTCCCAGCCGGGGAGAAGGCAGATTCATTTAATGACTGCATGATTTACTTTATCGACAGCAGGGATTCTGCGGCAAGAAGGTCTTAAAATGGGACAGCTGCCTCGCTTAGCAATGACACATTTCGGATCGGTTGTACAGTACGTGCGGTCCTGGAGTTGCGACCACAATTGAGCCCGACATGCATGTCGTTAAAGAAAACATTTGTTCAGCGAGTTTGCCCCATTTTTAGGACTTGTTTTGCCAGGGTTGTTAAGTGAATCGCTGCATTTGTTACGTTAGCAACATGGCCGTTAAGTGAATCGGCTTACCCCATTGGCTTTCTTCGTCAGAAGGTCGCAAAAAAAGATCACATGACCCCGGGACACTGCAACCGTCGTAAATATGAGTCAGGTGCCAAGCGTCTGGATGATGATTGCGTGATTGGGGGGGGGGATGCTGCCACGGTCGTAAGTGCGGAAAACGGTCACGAGTCACTTTTTTCCGCACTAAATGGACTGTTGTAAGTCGAGGACTACCTGTAGTCATAAGTGGAGGACTATCTGCATGGGGGGGGGGGGGGTTGACTCACTGAGGGATAGGAGCATTGGCTCAGTTGTGGGTCAAAATCTTGGGGGAAAGGGGGAGGGCCCTGCCAATCAGGTGGAAAGTGCTGGAAGGGGAGCAGAAGGCCGTGGGGAGATCTTCTAGCCCCCCCCCCCACACACACACCCTGGGGGCTGCCAGCTGTTGGTAGGGCTAGGTTGAAAGATGGGGGGGGTGAGGAGAGAGAGGGAGATACAGGAAGAGGAATAGAGGGGGAGAGAGAAGGAGAGAGGAAGGGAGGGAGGAGGAGAGAGGAAGAAAAAGGGGGAGAGAGATATAAAGAGAAGAGATGGAGAGAAAGAAGAAGGGAGAGAATAGAGGGAGGGAGAGGAAGAAACAAGGAGAGGGAGAGGGAGGGAGAAGGAGAGAGAAAGGGGGAGAGAGATATAGAGAAGAGAGAGAAAGAGGAAGGAGAGACGGAGAGAAAGGGGGAGAGGGAGAGAAAGACAGGAGAGAGGGACAGAAGGAGAGAGAGAGAAAAACAAGAGGGGAGAGAAGAGAGAGGGAGAGAAAGAGGAAGGGAGTAGGAGAACAGGGAGAGAAAGAAAGGGGGATATATAAAGAGAGAAGAGAGAGGGGGAGAAAGAGGAAGGGAGGGAGGGAGAAGGGAGAGAGAGATAGAGAGGAAGAGGGACAGGGAAAGAGGGAGAGAAAGGGAAGGGAGGGAGGGAGGAGGAGAGAAAGGGAGAGAGAGATAGAGAGGGAAGAGAGAAGGGAGAGAGAGGGAGATACAGGAAGAGGAATAGAGGGAGAGAGAGAAGGAGAGAGAAAGGATGGAGGAGGAGAGAGGAAGAAAAAGGGGGAGAGATATAAAGAGAAGAGATGGAGAGAAAGAAGAAGGGAGAGAGAGAGAGAGGGAGGGAGGGGAAGAAACAAGGAGAGGGAGAGGGGGGGAGGGAGAAGGAGAGAGAAAGGGGAGAGAGATATAAAGAGAAAAGATGAGAGAAAAGTGGAAGGGAGAAGAATCGAGGGAGGGAGCAGGTAAGAAACAAGGAGAGGGAGAGGGAGGGAGGGAGGAGGAGAGAAAGGGAGAGAGAGATAGAGAGGGAGAGAGAGGGAGGGAAGGAGATACAGGAAGATGAATAGAGGGGGAGAGAGGGGAGAGAGAAGGAGGGAAAGAAAGAAAAAAAGAAAGAAAGGGGGAGAGAGATATAGAGAGAGAAGAGAGAGGGAGAGAAAGGGGAAGGGAGGGAGGGAGGAGGAGAGAAAGGGAGAGAGGGAGGGAAGGAGATACAGGAAGAGGAATAGAGGGAGAGAGAGAAGGAGAGAGAAAGGGAGGGAGGAGGAGAGAGGAAGAAAAAGGGGGAGAGAGATATAAAGAGAAGAGATGGAGAGAAAGAAGAAGGGAGAGAATAGAGGGAGGGAGAGGGAAGAAACAAGGAGAGGGAGAGGGAGGGAGGGAGAAGGAGAGAGAAAGGGGGAGAGAGATATAAAGAGAAGAGATGGAGAGAAAGAGGAAGGGAGGAATAGAGGGAGGGGGAGGGAAGAAACAAGGAGAGGGAGAGGGAGGGAGGAGGAGAGAAAGGGAGAGAGAGATAGAGAGGGAAGAGAGAGGGAGGGAAGGAGATACAGGAAGATGAATAGAGGGGGAAGAGAGGGGAGAGAGAAGGAGGGAAAGAAAGAAAAAAAGAAAGAAAGGGGGAGAGAGATATAGAGAGAGAAGAGAGAGGGAGAGAAAGGGAAGGGAGGGAGGGAGAAGGAGAGAAAGGGAGAGCGAGATAGAGAGGAAGAGGGAGGGAAGGAGATATAGGGAGAGGAATAGAGGGGGAGAGAGAAGGAGAGAAAGAAAGAAAGAAAGAAAAGAAAGAAAGAAAGGGGGAGAGAGATATAAAGAGAGAAGAGAGAGGGAGAGAAAGAGAAAGAAGGGAGAGAGAAGGAGAGGGAGAGGCTCTCACCTGTGCGTGACGCTGCTGTCCTGGAGGCCTCCGTAGCCGCTTAACTAGAGCCGGGCCAGCTGGAGCAACCCCAAGGCCAGGTAGGAGACGGTGCCGGTGAGTCCGAGGAGCGAGTAGGGGGAGCTGCAGCACCTGGCCACGCTGGGAAGGCCCAAGAGAGGAGAAGCTGGGCCAGCTGCCCCACGGCTGCCCCCCACCCCTCCTCCTCTTTCTGAGGGCAGCCCCCTCCCAACCCCTCCCCCGTCCCCGGAGCAGCTCCTACCTGCTTAGGAGGATGAAGAGGCAGCCCTGCTGGGATAGAAGGGGGCCGGAGGAGGAGGAGGAGGAGGCCAGGCTGAAGATCTGCCGGGCGAAGAGGACCAGCCAAAAGGCGGAGAAGACCAGCGGCAGAGCCAGCCGCCTCCAGAGGGCCCCGGCCAGGGTCACCAGCCGATAGGCCTCCGGGTCCTGCAAGGGAAGAGGGAGGGAGCCCCCTGGGCTCAGGACAGGCTTGCCAACCCCCAAGGGGGGCTTCCTAAGAGGGAGGGGAGGAAGGAGGAGGAAGACATCTGCAGGGGCCTTGGTGCTCTCTCAGAACTTGAGAGCTTCCTTCCAGGCGTTTCATGACCCAGCTAGGGAACATCATCAGTGCCAGAAGGGAGTGGGACTCTAGGAGAAGAGGAGGAGGAGGAGGAGGAGGAGGCAGAGAACTGTGGGGTCCCTGGTGCTCTCTGAGCTTGGTGGCTTTCTTGCAGACATTTCCTCACCAAACTAGGTAACATCATCAGTGCTAAAAGGGTGACTGGTTGGCAGAGAGGAAGAGGAGGAGGAGGGAGAGAAGGAGCAGGACAAGGAGGAGAAGGAGGAGGGAAGGAGGAAGAGGAGGACTGTGGGGTCCTTGGTGCTCACTTAGCTGTTTGCTTGCAGGCATTTCATTGCCCAACCCGGTAACAGCATCAGCTTCAGAAGGAAGGGGGGTTGTGGGAGGAGGAGGAGGAGGAAGCTAGGGAAGGGCAGGCTGACTTCCCCCCCCCCTTGCAGGAATTCCCCCCCCCTCCTCCTTACCTGCAAGATCTCCCAGCAGCCGGCTGCAGCCCTGCGCAAAAGCCCCAGGAGGGAGGCAGCGGCCGCTTGGAGGAGCTGCAGGGCCGCCAGGGCCGCCGCGCAGGAGCTGACGGCGGGCAGAGCCTGGGGAGGGAGGCAGCACAGCCGGGCGGCCAGCGGGAGGAGGGGGGCGCAGAGCAGCCCCGTCTGCCGGGTCTTCAGCAGCAGAGCGCAGAGGGCGATGACAGCCACCTGCCCTGGGAGGGGGGGGAGAGGGGGAGTAAGAGCCTCGCCCAGCCACTGACCCTTCGGCCGCCCCCCCTTCCCTTATGGCCATCCCGGATGGAGATATGTTTAACAGATGTTCGAAGGGACCTTGCAGGTCATCTAGTCCAACCCCCTGCCCAAGCAGGAGACCCTACGTGTGTCTCTACTTAGGTCGAACTCGAACTCCCAACCTCCTACTTGGGAGGCGAGAGCTCCACCTCAACAGAGTTGGAAGGGACCTGGCAGGTCATCTAGTCCAACCCCCTGCCCAAGCAGGAGACCCTATATCTGCCTCTACCTAGGATCGAACTCACCACCTCCTGCTTGGGAGGCGAGAGCTCCACCTCTGGGCCACAGCAGGCCAACAGAGTTTGAGGCCCCCAGGTTGGAGTTTGGGGTGCTGGGGAAGGCAGGGAATTGGGAGATGGTGAGTTCTAGTCTCGGGTGAGCTTGGGCCAGCCATTCTGTCTCGGCCCTCAGAAGGCGGCAATGGCAAATGGGAGAAAGAGCCAGGAAGGGTCCAGGCAGTGGCCTTCCCTTCCTCTCCTTCTTCTCTTTCCTTTCTCCCATCCTCCCTTCCTTCCCTTAGTCCTCTATCCATTCCATCGTTTGATATTCTCCTTCTTTCCTCTCTCCCTCTCTTTTCTTTCTTCCCTCCTTCTCTCCACCTGTCTCCTTTATTCCTTTCTTCCCTCCTTCCCTTTCTTCCCGTCTCCTAATGTCCTTCCTTCCCTTCTTTCCTTCATTTTTCCCTTCCCTTTCTCCCTGTCCACCTCCTTCCTCTCTTCTTCCCTCATCTCCCTCCCCTTTTCTTCTTCCCTTCTTCCTTCTTCCTTCCCTCTCGTTTCTTCCCTCCCTCCTTCCTTTCTTCCCTCCTTCTGTCTCCTTCCTTCCTCTCTCCCTTTCTTCCTTTCTCTTTCCTCCCTCATCTTCTTCCTTTTTTTCTCCTTCCCTTCTTCCTTCCCTCCCTTGTTTCTTTCCTCCCTCCCTCCTTCTGTTCTTCCCTCCCTCCCTCCTTCCTTTTTCTTCCCCTTCTTCCTTCCCTCTCGTTTCTTCCCTCCCTCCTTCCTTCCTTTGCTCTTTGTCTTTCCTTCCTCTCTCCCTCCTTTCTTCCTTTCTCTCTTTCCTCCCTCATCTTCTTCCTTTTTTCTCCTTCCTTTTTTTCTTCCCTCCCTTGTTTCTTTCCTCCCTCCCTCTCTCCCTTTCTTCCTTTCCTTTTGATCTCCTTCCTTCCTCTTCCCTCCCTCTCTTTCCCCCAAATCCTCTGCAGCTAAAGCCGTGGTCGGCCTGGCCAACCCCCCCCCCCCACCAGTGGCCCCTTTCCAACAACAGGCCAACCAAGGGGGACCATCAAGGGACCCCCACCCAACACACCATTGCAACCCCCCCGCCATTCCTCACCGGTCACTGCAGTGGCAAAGTGACCCAGGGCCACGGGGTCCTCATAGATGGCCCCCTGGAATCCATGCTCCACCTCATGGTCTATGTAGTCCCTGGAAGAGCAAGAGGGGGGGGAGGGGGGGCACAAAGCCTGCTCAGTTGTCTACAACTCTCTCCACTTGTGGACTTCAACTCCCAGAATCCCCCAGTTAGCCATCTAGATGGGGACTCTCCAAACATGGCGACTGTCGAGATCGGTGGACTTCTAATCCCAGAATCCACAGGGCTTCATGCTATGCTGGCTGGGGGATTCTGGGAGTTGAAGTCCACAGGGCTTCATGCCATGCTGACTGGGGGATTCTGGGAGTTGAAGTCCACAGGGCTTCATGCCATGCTGGCTGGGGGATTCTGGGAGTTGAAGTCCACGGGGCTTCATGCCATGCTGGCTGGGGGATTCTGGGAGTTGAAGTCCACAGGACCTAAAGTCGCCGAGGTTGAGAAGCGCTGCATACATGTAATTAATGTAACAAAACACTATATTCAAATCAATAAATGGGATCAATCATTTAATAAACGTGTTTTATAAGCCAGTACCTTTAATTAATATAATACATTTAATAGCTAAATAAAAAACAGCCCTGCAAGGTAGGCCAGGCTAAGGGGACACAAGCTTCCAAAGCCAGGGGTCTCCCCACCCTTCTTCCCAGGGGCTTTCGGGGGGGGGGGGATGCATCCGTCTTACCAGGCTACCTGGTGGGACAGGTAGAGCAGGAGGAGGGCCAGCAGGTGAAGGTAGAGTTGCACCAGGGAGAGGAGCGGGAGCACCAAGACCATCAGGCACAGCAGGTGACCTCAAAAAAAAAAAGGTGGGGAGGAGGAGGAAGTTAAACTTCCAATGTTTGTTTTAATTCCTCCTTTGATCTCCTTGCAAACGGCCCCGGGGCACTTCCGCAGGACATTTCATAAGTAAATACAGGGAGTCCTCAACTTACGGCCACCACTGAGCCCGTTGCTAAGCGAGGCATTTGTTAAGTGAATCGCTGCAGCTGTTACAGTGAGTGAAGCGGTGGCTAAGTGAATCTGGGTTTTCCCCAGGTCACGAAAGGGGAACCGCGTGACCTCCCCCTGCGGGACACGGCAACCGTCATAAGTGAGAGTCAGTTGTCAAGCAACCGGATGAACATCGCAGCACCACACGACGGTCATAAGGGTGGAAACACACGACGGTCATAAGGGTGACTTAGGACCGTTTTTCCATGCCATTTGTAACCCCCAAACGGTCACTAAGCAAACGGTTGTAAGTCGAGGACTACCTATACCCCACCACAACCCCCCCCCAACTCTTCCCCGGCCCTGCAGTGCCCCATGGGAGTTGGAGTCCCTCCCTCAGCAAGTCCCCCCTGCCCCTCCAGTGCCCCATGGGAGTTGGAGTCCCTCACCCCCAGCAACTGCCCCTCCAGCGCCCCATGGGAGTTGGAGTCCCTCACCCCCAGCAACTGCCCCTCCAGTGCCCCATGGGAGTTGGAGTCCCTCACCCCCAGCAACTGCCCCTCCAGCGCCCCGTGGGAGTTGGAGTCCCTCCCGCCCCCAACAACCCTCCCCAGCCCGCGGGCTCTCCAGGTGGTGCCCTTTCCGCCCCTCACCGGCGTAGTAGAGGCTCCAGAGGGGGCCCCCCTCAACTGAAACTGCCCCGCCAGGGGGCGCCCCGTGTCGGCGAAGGCCTGCACATCCCACCGGTAGAGCAGGTCCAGGAGGGCCACGGGGGGAACCCGCAGCACCACGTTGGCCAGACGCTCCAACCGGCGGGGCATGGCGGGGGAGGGGAGGGGGGGCGCTGAGCCGACGTGCCCCCCCTGCCGCAATACACGCCCCGCCTGAAGCCGCGGCGGCCATCTTGGGTCAGGGCACGCCGGCGTCTTTGCCGAGCGCCACGTGGCGGCGCAATTTTCTGCGCGCCGCCATGTTTAGTGAGGGCATGTGGTGAGTGGGAGGGGAAGGTCGCTCCTTCCGGCTTTGCTGGATTGGACTCCGCCTCCACCTCGGGCGGCCTCTGGAGGGCATGGAAGGAAACGGCCGTTCCCCGCCGCTGGGGCTCCGAGACGAAAGGGCTGGAAGTGACCTCGAGGTCTTCTAGTCCAACCCCCGGCTCAAAGCAGGAGTTTATACCACCCTATACTACCCAGTCTCTTCTTGAAGACCTCCTGTCATGGAGCACCTAAAACTCTGATTAAGAGAGTTGGAAGGGACCTTGGAGGTCATCTAGTCCAACCCCCCCTTTCCCGTTGCCCAAGCAGGAGCCCCCACACCGTTTCTGGCAGATGGCAGTCCAGTCTCTTCTTGAAAGCCTCCAGGGACGAAGCTCCCACCACTTCTGAATAATTAAAGATAATAACAGAGTTGGAGGGGACCTTGGAGGTCATCTAGTCCAAGCCCACCACCCAAGCAGGGTTACCTTACACCCTTTGTGACCAAGGGCAGTCCAGTCTCTTATTGAATGCCTCCAGAGATGAAGCTCCCACCACTTCTGAATAATAAGAGATAATAACAGAGTTGGAAGGGACCTTGGAGGTCATTTAGTCCAACCCCACCACCCAAGCAGGGTATCCTACAGTTTCTGGCCGACAGCAGTCCAGTCTCTTCTTGAAAGCCTCCAGGGATGAAGCTCCCACAACTTCCAAAGGCAACTTCTTTTCCATGGGTTGACGGTTCTCCCTGTCAGAAAATTCCTCCTTATTTCCAGGTTGAATCTCTCCTTGATCAGTTTCCATCCATTGTTCCTTGTCTGGCCTTCAAAGGTGCTTTGGAGAATAGTTTGACCCCTTCCTCTCTGGGTCAGCCCCCCCCCCCCCCCCCAAATAGTGGGTGACCGTGACCATCCTTAGTGATGTGTAGTTTTAACACAGAAAACTCAAGAAATGTAGCTAAAGATAGTATCAACGTCATATATAGCAGGGGTCTCCAATCTTGGCTGGAGGAATTCTGGCAGTCAAAGTCCACAAGTCTTAAAATTGCCAAGCTTGGAGACCCCTGATATGTGGCATATAGTGCAGGGGTGGGGAACGATGGCCCCTTTATGACTTGTGGACTTCAACCCCCAGAATTCCTGAGACAGCATGGCATGCAGAAACCGGCCCAGGTTTCTGCATGCCATGGTTAGGTTTTAGGTTTTATTTGATTTATATACCGCTCCTATCTCCAATTGGACTCAGGGCGGTGCACAGGCAGTTAAAAATGACGCAACAACCAACAATAAATACAATCGCAACATTAAAATAGCATTAAATTAAAATAACCTGTGCTAAAATATAAACTAAAATGTTAAAATCCCCATACCCTAATCCGTTTAAAATTATATCTAATCTAAATCTAAGCTAGGCCAGCTAGGTGGAAAAAGTGAGTTTTGAGTGATTGGAGAAAGAGGCGAAGGTCCGTGATGGTGCGGAGTTCGGGGGGGCAGGTCGTTCCAGGGGGCTGGACCCGCCACAGAGAAGGCCCTCCCCCTGGGGGTCGCCAGCCGGCATTGACTGGCAGACGGCACCCTGAGGAGGCCCACCCTGTGGGAGCGGATCGGTCGAAGGGAGGTATGCGGTAGGAGACGGTCCCGCAGATACCTACGCCCCGTGCCATGGAGCGATTTAAAGATGGTTACCAACACCTTGAAGCACACCTGGAAGGCCACCGGCAGCCAGTGTAGCTCGCGCAGGTTGAGGGGGACTGCCCTAAAGTACCCTCTTAACAAATACAATATATAGAAAAAATTTACAGAGAATCGGGAGGAATAGTTGAATATTTTTGGGATTACAGAATAACGTGATAGACTATCTACTTCCTTATCTGTTATAAAGATAATGCCAATTACAAAAAAAAAGAACTTTTCATTGATTCAATAGAATAATATCCAGGGAAGAAAAAGCGTTTAAAAAACAAACAAACCCTAAACCTTTTAACTTCTCATAAGTTAAAATCACGGTATTGTAGTTTTGCACTTCTCTCAGCACTTTAAGGTGATTAGTTTTGCCATCTGGAAAGCTGCATGACTGAAATGGAATAGGTAGGAAGATGGACGAATGATAGACCACGTATTTGGGTTCCTTTCCTTTCTTGATGTGTATAAATGGCCTGAAACTTTTCCATTGAGTTATCTTTACCTTGTGGTGTTTTCATCCAGGAAAGAGCATGAGGAACTTATTAGAGCAGGGGTCTCCAACCTTTGCAACTTTAAGTCTGAAGGACTTCAGCTCCCAGACTTCTCCAGCCAGCAAAGCTGTCAGTGTCAGGGCCTGGGCCAGGGGTCTCCAACCTTTGCTGGCTGGAGAAGTCTGGGAGCTGAAGTCCTTCAGACTTAAAGTTGCAAAGGTTGGAGACCCCTGTATTAGAGTATCAGAAACAGGAATGACAATTCCTCAGCCAGCTCTGATTGATTGATTGATTGGAAAGGAGCAAAGAATCAAACAGCAAGTGGCATGACTTTACAACAGCCAGGAGGTGGCGCCAAAGGCTTTCCTATGATAAAAATTTCCTTTGTTGTTTTTTTTTGGGGGGGGGGTGGATCTTCCTCCTTTGTTGCTGGCAAGTTTGGGATTTCTAGACCAGGGAAAGAAGATCTGAGGAGGGTTGGAATGCGGCCGAAATTCAGAAAGCCAGTCCAGGCAGTTCCTGACCTGAGCTATTTGTTTAGTGACCATTCAGTTACAGCGGAGTTGAAAAAAGTGACTTTATGAAGGAGGAGGAGGAGGAGGAGGAGGAGACCCCCCACCCAAAACGAACAAACATTGTAAAAGACCATTCATGCTAAAAAAAAAATCCGTGCTGCAATTTTTCAGATGTTCCACGTCGGGCGTTTGTGGGGTCAGGATTCGAACACAGTGGAGGCATGCCGATGTCGCAGTGCATTGTAGAGAAATGCGACGCACACTCCGGATTCGGCCTGGAGCTAGGATAGCCACTTCAACTCCACCGATTTCCTGCAAATGCCCTTCTGGTCTTCGTGACATGGGTAATTCATCCAACATTTGTAAGGCCTGGGGCATCTGCTGGCCATGAGGACGCACTGGCTTTCTTTCGGGCGCTGTGGGAATCCATCAGCCCAGTAGCTGAAAAGAAGAGGCAAGAGCCATCAGCACAACGTCAGATTCTTTTAACAGAATAACAGAGCTGGAAAGAGACCTCGGAGGCCTTCTAGCCCAACCCCCTGCTTGAGCAGGAGACCCTATGCACACTCTCAAGCGGGAGACTCGATACTATTCCAGACGATCTCTCCTTGAAAACCTTCAGGGATGTTTTGCATTTGTATTTATTAAATTTATATGGGCTGTAAACATTTATTTATTTATTTATTTATTTTATTAAATGCATAGACCGCCCCCTCTCCCCCATGGGAACTCGGGGCGGTGCACAGGAAATTAAAAATCAATAAATACAACAATATACTAATATTAAAACCGAATTAAATTACCCCTGTGCTAAAATATCAACATTAAAACCCTTAAAACCTTAACAGCTGTACCCCTTAAAATTCCAATTAAACAATTTATTTCTACAGGCTAGGTATAATAGGTTAGGCCAGGCCGGCCTGATGGAAGAAACATTTATTTATTTATTTTTCATATTTATAACCCGCTCCCATCTCACAACAAGGGACTCGGGGCGGGGAACATAGAATTAAATCAATAAATAAATTGATTTATTTATTTTGAGGCCAAAAGCCTCAAAAATATGCCAATAAAGCTTCAAAAATGGGCTAGAAAGCTTCAAAAATGTGCCACAAAAAACACCTCAAAATGTGCCAAGAAAAGCCTCAAAATAGTCCAAATAATCCTCAAAAATAGATGGAAAAAAGGCCTGGGAAAAAGGCCCACCCAAAGGGCAGAAAATGAGGTGTGCAGAGGCCCAAACCCCTTCTTTTATTGTCGTTTTCCTCTTCTAAATTTACGTGCGTCTTATAGTCAGGTGCGTCTTATAATCCGAAAAATATGTCAGGTAACAGCATCAGTGCTAGAAAAGAATGAGGCTTGGAAAGAGGAGGAAGAGGAGGAGGAGGAGGAGGGAGGAGGAGGAGGAGGAGGAGGAGGAGGAGGAGGAGGAGGAGGAGGAGGAGGAGGGGAGGAGGAGGAGGAGGAGGAGGAGGAGGAAGAGGAGGAGGAGAGGGAGGAGAAGGAGGAAGAGGAGGAGGAGAGGGAGGAGGAGGAGGAAGAGGAGGAGGAGGAGGGGAGGAGGAGGAGGAGGGAGGAGGAGGAGGAGGAGGAGGAGGAGGGGAGGAGGAGGAGGAGGGGAGGAGGAAGAGGAGGAGGAGAGGGAGGAGGAGGAGGAAGAGGAGGAGAAGGAGGGAGGAGGAGGAGGAGGAGGAGGGGAGGAGGAGGAGGAGGAGGAGGGGGGGGGGGAGGAGGAGGAGGAGGAGGAGGGGAGGAGGAGGAGGAGGAGGAGGGAGAAGAGGAGGAGGAGAGGGAGGAGGAGGAGGAAGAGGAGGAGGAGGAGGAAGAGGAGGAGGAGGAGGGGAGGAGGAGGAGGAGGAGGAGGAGGGGAGGAGGAAGGAGGAGGGGAGGAGGGAGGAGGAGGGGAGGAGGAAGAGGAGGAGGAGAGGGAGGAGGAGGAGGAGGACGGAGGAGGAGGAGGAAGAGGAGGAGGAGAGGGAGGAGGAGGAGGAAGAGGAGGAGGAGGGAGGAGGAGGAGGAGGAGGAAGAGGAGGACTGTAGGGTCTTATGTGCTCTTTGAGCTTGGTTGTTTCCTTGCAGACATCCCATTACCCAGCTAGGTAACATCATCAGTGCTAAAAGGGAGAGGGGTTTACAGCGGGAGGAAGAGGAGGGAGACGACGATTGTGGGGTCCTTGGTGCTCTCTGATCTTGGTGGTTTTCTTTTAGACATTTCATGACCTAATTAGATCCTTTCCACAACCCTTTTTTCCCTTCTTACACGGATGATGTTACCCTGTTGGGTCATGAAACGTCTACAAGAAAACCACCAAGCTCAGGGAGCACCGAGGAAACACCCCCCCCCCCACTGCATCATCTGCCTTCTGCCCCAGATGTGAAGCCATTCCGAGCTACAGACGGACTTAAACGATACACTTACGTAAGAGAGGCTGGAGCTCTAGGGTTATGCCAAACAAATTTACCGTCCTCGGCATCATACTGATATCCAATCCAGAAGTGACCAGATCTGGAGGCAATTGATGTTCCTAGAAACTCCTGGAAAAATGAAGTCCCAAATTCTCACCTAGAACTCTTTTAAAATCAGAGCCTGCACAAATGCATCTGTTCAAATATTCATGACTGGGAGAGACATGGGAACAATGTCAGCCAGTGAATAGGCATAGCAACTAAGTCAGCCAATGGAAGCTTAAAGTCTGTGCAGAGAATTGAAACTGAAATTAGTCTGTAAGCTCTGAGTTCTAAGTCTGCTGCTCTGAGAAGTAAACTAGCAGTCTGTCTGCTGGAATGAAGGTAGCTGTTTGTATTTGCCTGTAACTCTCCTACCTTGTGTTTACTTGAAAGAACCACCTGTTAGTATTGTACATCGATTCATCTATTCTTATGTATATAAAGAAGTTAATGAATCCAGATGCATCAGTTATCCGTCTTTGCTTTCTGGATTTGAATTCATGCAACAAACTCTGACGGCATCTATGGAAGAATATGTAGAAGCAGAAATACAATCCATAGGACATACTTAGAGAGTGAAATATGTCAGATCCCTAAAGCAATGCAACAATTAGGAGCAACCAAGGAGGAGCTTGGGTGTAATCTGTTTCTCCCCTCCCCCAATAAATGTATCAAGGATTATATCAAACAAATAAGAATAATACAAGTCGTAAGACAGAAATACATAATAAAATACGCATACATATAGAACATTTTTTAAAAAAGAGCAGGAAAAAGCTCAAAATAATTACCAGTTAATAATTAAACGTAACTACAAATCAATCCATTGCTCTCAAAAATAACAATCATTGCCCAATCCCATTAAAAAACCAAAAAAAAAATTCAGGCATCACCAAAGATAACAAACCATCACTTTAACCATAAACAAATTAATGTTGTATTCTTTCTTCTTTCGGGCAGCGATATTGAAGTCCCACAAATGAAGTTTCAATAACTGCGCTCTCGTAATCTTTTTGTCTTTCCTCTCAAAAGTCTGGTCAACTTTATCAAAATCCTTTTGAGGGAAGGAAATAGTGCACTTACTTGCTCGTCCCTATCTTGAATGGACACAATTTCCGCTTTGAGGATAGCACAGCGCTTTGCCCATTCGCCCTGCTGAAGCATCTGGTCACCAAAATAATATATTTGATCTCTATAGATTATCCAGTCTGTGGCTAGTCTGCCTTGGAGGTCCTCTTTGAACGCGGTCGTGGTTTTGATGTGGAGAGAGAAAAGAGGGAGAGAAGGAGAAAAAAAAACCCCACACCAATGTTGAAAAGAAGCCCAGTTCGGTTAATACAGGGGTCTGCAAAGTTGGCTCTTTTAAGACTGGTGGACTTCAACTCCCAGAATTCCCCAGCCAGCATAGCTGGCTGGGGAATTCTGGGAGTTGAAGTCCACCAATCTTAAAAGAGCCAACTTTGCAGACCCCTGGGTTAATACTTTCAACATCGTTTATTGAATCGTGTTATTTTTAAGAAGAAAAAAATCCCTTGGATGTAACGAAGCTTTCTTTCAGGGATCAGCGTAACTTTCATCATATCTTTCACACATTTTCTCATAAACTTTTTGGGGGTGGAATGTCCATGGCTTCCTAGATGTTGTGCCTTATTTGGCTAGCGGCCTGCGGGGGCTGGCAGCAGATTCGGACGTTGAGGAGGGTTGGGGAGGAACCTGGGCCAGTCCTGGAGTCTGGGGAAGGCTCTGAGGAGGGCTCTGTGTCGGAGGCAGAGAGGGGGCCAGGGCCGTCTGACAGTTATCAGCTGTCTTCAGAGTCAGACATCAACAAGGCAGAAGAACAGCGGGAGCCTGTTCCCAGTGCGCACATGGGCAGAGCTGCCAGAAGGCAAGAACAGTTAAACCAAAACGGGCGACTTGGGAGTAAGGCTTGGAGATGATTGGCCCCTCCCATAAGACATAAAAGAGGAACAAACGAAGATGACGCTTTGCAGGAAGCAAATTAGTTCATTCTGCTCGGTTCAAGCTTTGAAAAGTCCTGTTTGACTCTGGGCTCCGTTTGGCCTTGCAAAACTAGTGGGCCATTCGGTCTCTGGCAGCGTCTCAAGGGAGAGAAAGCTGGGTGCTTATCAGCATTCCCCTGAAAGACTGTGGCAACTCGAGCAGACATCTGTCGGACTCTTCGCAGACTGCTTGGGAATCATTACGGGCTGTGAATGACCATAATACACAGCCGCTTAAATAAAAGAGGGTTTTGGGGACTAAGAGTGATTTATGCTTTCTCAGGAAGCCTAGGTCCGAACACTAGATTTTCATTCAAAGGGACTAGTACAGTGGTCCTTGACTTACAACGGTTTGTTTAGTGACTGTTCAAAGTTACAACAGCACTGGAAAAAGTGACCCAGGACTGTTTTTCAGACCTATGACCATTGTGGCATCCCCCCATGGTCAAAATTCAGAGACTTGACAACTGGCTCATATTTATGACCGCGCTGAGCTCAGAATCCGAACCTGCGCAATGGGGGTGCTTTTGGGTGTGTGTGTGTGGGTGTGGGAGGGATTTGAATAAACACCCGTAGGACAGGTGAGGGGAGTGGGCAGCACCCAAACTTACCAATCGCACTTTCAAGTTCTTGATGCTTTAGCGACAACAGCACCAAAGGCATGGCCAACTTCTCAACTTCCAGGATCAAGTCAGTATCTGAAACGCGGGTAGCAAGATCACCACATCAGATGTTAACCGATGCAAGTGACCAGCTGTCTGCAAGGAGTATCACTCCTTCCATTCCTCATCATCCAGTCCAGAGGTGCTATTATTCCTGCACATTATAGTATTTATTCATTTTCATATCTGTTTTTCCACTGTTGTGCAAACATAATTCCAGCAGCTGCTAACATTCCCACCTGGTCACATGGCCGGCAAGCCACTCCCACCCGGTCACATGGCCGGCAAGCCACTCCCACCCGGTCACATGGCCAGAAAGCCACTCCCACCCGGTCACATGGCCGGCAAGTCACTCCCACCCGGTCACATGGCCAGCAAGCCACTCCCACAAAGCAGGCCACACCCACAGAATAGGTTCCAAAAATTTTGAAACCCACCCGTGGTTCATACTTATGTTTATACTTATACCTGTTATCTTTTACATGTTTGACAAAATAAAATAAATAAAAATAAAGATTTTATTGACTTAATTTACATGACACTAAATCCGCATAATCTTTCTGGTGATTTACATATTTTGTTTTCTTAAAGTGACGCAGTTCCTCAAACAATTGTTGCATTTGTTTAATTAGCTTTCATTGTCTTGTGATGAAGTCATGGACAGACACACATACACAAGTCAGTCAGAGGCACACAAAATCCCAGGAACTCTCCTCCAGTCTCGGACGCTTGGAAGTTATGCCTGATTGCACTACTATTTCATATTTATTTAATTAGCATCTGCAGAGGTGGGATTCAGAGGTTCTGACCAGTTCTGGAGAACCGGTAGAGGAAATTTTGAGTAGTTTGGAGAACCGGTAAATACCACCTCTGGCTGGCCCCGCCCCCCATCCATTCTCTGCCTCCCGAGTCCCAGCTGATGGGGAGGGAAGGGGGATTTTACAGTATCCTTCCCCTGCCATGCCCACCAGCCACGCTCATAGAACCGGTAGTAAAAAAATTTGAATCCCACCACTGATCCAGTCAGAGCTGAAGAAGCTTCTTGGAGAGCAGAGGCAACTAGGTGACCATGGGATGCTGCAACTGGTTGTAAGTGCAAGATGGCACTTACGTGCCGGTGCTCAAATGTTGTTCATGTGACCACAGGTGAGTTTAGGCTGTAGTTGCCCTACCCCAGGGGTCTGCAAAGTCGGCTCTTTTAAGACTGGTGGACTTCAACTCCCAGAATTCCCCAGCCAGCTATGCTGGCTGGGGAACTCTGGGAGTTGAAGTCCACCAGTCTTAAAAGAGCCGACTTTGCAGACCCCTGCCCTAGCCATTCTCCCATTCTGCCCTAACCCATGTGGAAATTTACACATCCAGGATGCTTTACTTACTGTTAAGCAAGTTGTAATTTTCATCCATGGATACCATATATCTCCTAATACGCGCGACTGCTTTCCGAAGTGTCCCATGTTTTCGCTTTTCCATCAAACCTGCAATGGCGATTTATCATCATGTGTGCTTTGATTGAGAGAATCTTGTTAAGCGTACGTTTCCCAAAGAA
The DNA here is from genome assembly GCA_039707465.1 of Rhabdophis nuchalis. Classification (NCBI taxonomy): domain Eukaryota; kingdom Metazoa; phylum Chordata; class Lepidosauria; order Squamata; family Natricidae; genus Rhabdophis; species Rhabdophis nuchalis. The sequence goes on from CM077648.1 coordinate 1,337,705, forward strand.
AATATGCGGTATTTTGGTACACCTCCTTTGAAGGTTTCTTCCCTGTGAAGTCTTAACTTGAAATTATGACTGCTAATACAGTCAAGTTCTCGTTTAGTGACTGTTTACAGTTACAACGGCACTGAGAAATGTGACTTGTGACCGTTGTTGACAGTTATGACGCATGCAGTGCCCCCGCGATCACGTGATCAAACTTCAGGCGTTTTGGCAACCGACTCGTATTTATGACGGTTGCAATGTCCCGGGGTCATGTGATCCTCTTTCGGGAACTTCTGAGAAGGACAGTCGACTGGGAAGCCAGATTCACTTAACAACTGTGTCCCTAACTTATTAACTGCAGTGATTCACTTGACAATTGTGACAAGAGAGGTGGTAAAACTCACCTAACAGGTGTCTCACTTAACAACAGAAATTTTGGGCTCAATCGTGGCCGTAAGCCGATGACTACCTGTTTCTTTTTTTGCTGACACAACCATGTTCCTTATGAAGGCCTACTAGGGATGTACTCCTAGGCTTCAGGATGTAATCAACGAGGCGACACAACTCACTCAAAGCGTGTGAGAGACTTTGATGGTTTCCTGGTCTCCATCCTACCCTTGACAGAGAGGTGGGACTTTTAATTCCATTTGCTGCCGCCAACCTATACGGTTCAGGGTTACAGCATTGAAAAGGTGAACTAAGGTGGATGACAACGAAAGGGCAGACACATCAAGGGGAAAGCTATTTGAAACATCCTTGGACAATGTTGGAGCTAAAAATTGCTGCTAAACACAAGAAACCCAACAATGTTGTGGGTCCTTCATCACTGGAGGTTCTAAGAAGAGACTGGACAGCCACTTGACTTGAAATGGTAGCGGGGGTCTCCTGCTTTTGAGCAGGAGGTTGGGCTAGAAAGACCTCCAAGATCCCTTCTGGCTCTATTCTGATTGATTAAACGCTCCTGGAAGTAAGGTGCAGAGGAAGAGAAAATAACCAGGACATAGAAGGCAGAGTTTGTTGCATGGATTCAAATCCTGAAAGCACCCACAGTCAACGGATGCATCTGGATTCATTAACTTCTTTATATACATAAGAACAGATGAATCAATGTGCAATACCAGCAGGTGATTCTTCCAAGGAAACACAAGTCAGGAGAGTTACAGGCAAACACAAACAGTTACTGTATTTTTTGGAGTATAAGACGCACCAAGATTTTGAAGAGGCAAATTTAAAAAAAAAAGTTTTTGCACTCTGCAAACTTCCCAAAAACGGCCCGTTTTTTGCAAAAATGGGCCTGTATTTTAATTTTTTTAAAAAAAGGGTATGAATAGCCTTTAGAACAGGGGTCCCCAACCCCCGGGCCGCGGACCGGTGCCGGTCCGTGGCTTGGTAGGAACCAGGCCGCAGGGCCGGAGAGGAGGAGGAGGGAGGAGAGAGAGAAAGAGAAAGAAAGAGAGAGAAAGAAAGAAAGAGAGAAAGAGGGAAAGAAAGAGAAAGAGAGAGAGAAAGGGAGAGAGAGAAAGAGGGAAAGAAAGAGAAAGAAAGAGAGAAAGAAAGAAAGAGAGAGAAGAAAGAAAGAGAGAAAGAAAGAAAGAAAGAAAGAGAGAAAGAGGGAAAGAAAGAGAAAGAGACAGAGGAAGAAAGAAAGAGAAAGAAAGAAAGAAAAAGAAAGAAAGAAAGAAAGAAAGAAAGAAAGAAAGAACTTATGACCACAATTGAGCCCAAAAGTTTGGTTGTTAACCAAGATCATTGTTAAGTGAGTTTCACATTTTCCAAGTTGGCCACGCCCACCCAGTCACATGACCGCTGAGCCACTCAGCCGGTCCGCAAAACTTTCTTGAAAATGAAACCGGTCCCTGGTGCAAAAAGGTTGGGGACCCCTGCTTTAGAAATCTTGTAGAGTGGTCCTGGGGGCTGAATTGCGCAAAAAACGGCCCATTTTTCACTCATTTCTGCCCTCCCCAGCCCCCAGGAACACCGAAAGCCTCCTAAAGGCTATGCACGTCCATTTTGGTGCAGGGGGCAGTGTTTCTGGAGGCAAAGAATTTGGTATATAAGATATACCCAGATTTTCAGCCTCTTTTTTGAGGGAAAAAGGTCTCATATTCTGAAAAATACGGTAGCTTCATTTCAGCAGACAAGCCCAGACAGACTGCTAATTTACTTCTCAGAGCAGCAGACTGCTTAATACAGCTAAGCCAGGCCCAGACTTCTTTCTTAAGTTACTGTTTCAATTCTCTGCAGACTCAGATCTGTTTAAGCTCCCATTGGCTGACTTAGTCGCCTTGCCTATTCGTTGGCTGACCCTGTTCCCATGTCTCTCCCAGTCATGAATGTTTTAACAGTAGAGATGATTGTATCTTGTAGCTTTGCGTAAGCTGGACCCTTCAGAGTTAAAGAAGTTCTGAACCAATTTCGTTGTATACATCAGGGGTCCCCCACCCCCGGTCCGCGGACCGGTGCCGGTCCGCAGCTTCATAGGAACCGGGCCGCAGGGCCGGCAAGGAGGAGGGAGCAGCCCCCTGGCAGAGGATGGCCGAGCGCGCCTCCACCAGCTCGTTCCGATGGCCACCGCGGCGCACTGCACTTTCCGGGGCTTTCTGGAGAGGCTGGCATGTCGGCTGGGAAGGTTATCCCGCAGCGGGCGGCCGAAGGACCCAAGCTGCGGCTATCTTAAGCGCCCGGACGGCTTCAGCGGCGCACACGGAGCTGGGCGGGAGCTGGGCGTGCAGCGCCCGGATGGCTTTGGCGGCACTTAAGAATAGCCGCAGCTTGGGTCCTTCGCCCGCCCGCTGCGGGATAACCTCTGCAACCGACATGCCAACCCCTCTGCTGCTTCCCCGGGGGGGCGGGGGAGGGAGAGAATGGCAGACACACAGAGGCAGACTTAGAGAGACAGAAATAGAGAGAGAGGGAAACAGACACACATACACACACACAGTGACAGAGATGGGTGGAGGGAGGAGAGACAGAGAGAGAGAGAGAAAAAAACAGAGAAAGAGAAAGAAAGAAAAATAGAAAAAGAAAGATAAATGGAGGGTGGGAGGGAGTGAAGGAAAGAAGGGGGAGGGAGGAGGGAGGGAGAGGTGAAAGAAGGAAGGAAAGAAAAAGAAAGATAAATGGAGGGTGGGAGGGAGTGAAGGAAAGAAGGGGGAGGGAGGAGGAAGGGAGAGGTGAAAGAAGGAAGGAAAGAAAGAAAAAGAAAGAGGGATGGAGGGTAGGAGGGAGGGAAGGAAAGAAGGGAGGCAATGGAAGGAAGGAAAGGAAAGGAAGAAATCTATTTTCCTATTTCCTTTATAAATTTAATAAATTGAAATTGAAATTGAAATTCCACCTCAAGCTACCTGTTTGGTTAACCAGGTTAAAGATCTATTTTTCTCCCAGTGGTCATTTCAAAGGAATCACATCCTCTGAGTCATTTCCTGGATTCAAACCAGCATCCCAAAGAGTCATGGGCTGCCTTTATTTATTTATTATTTATTTTATTAAATTTATACCCCGCCCTTCTCCTTGTTAGGACCCAGGGCGGCGCACAGGCATTATTAAAACCACAAAATACAAAATACAAAATCGATTAAAATATATTAAATTATTGGACCCGTGCTAAAAACCCATTTTAAAACCATACCAAATTAATTTTAATTTTAAAAGTCAGAAGTAGGGGCTATCCTAGGCCGGCTTGTTGGAATAGATACGTCTTAAGACGTTGGCGGAAGAGGCGGAGGTCCGAGATAGTGCGAAGGTCGGGGGGTAGGTCGTTCCAGAGGGCCGGGCCCGCCACAGAGAAGGCCCTTCCCCTGGGTGTCGCCAGCCGGCATTGTCCTGCTGACGGCACCCGGAGAAGACCCTCTCTGTGGGAGCGGATCGGACGAAGGGATGTATGGGGCAGGAGACGGTCTCGTATATAGCTAGGCCCCGAGCCATGGAGCGATTTAAAGATGGTCGTCAGCACCTTGAAGCGCACTCGAAAGGCCACAGGCAGCCAGTGCAGCTCGCGCAGGAGAGGTGTTACGTGGGTTTGCCTTGAGGCACCCATAATCACCCGCGCGGCCGCATTCTGTACTAACTGTAGCTTTCGAGTGCACCTCAAGGGGAGCCCCATGTAGAGAGCGTTACAGTAATCCAGCCGGGATGTCACAAGCGCTTGAGTGACTGTGCGAAGGGCTCCCCGGTCCAGTAAGGGGCGCAACTGGCGTATCAGGCGTACCTGATAGAACGCCCCCCTGGCCACGGCCGTCACATGGTCCTCCATGGACAGCCGCGAATCCAGGAGGACGCCCAAGTTGCGCGCCCTCTCCACGGGGGCCAGTTGTTCGCCCCCAATGGCCAGTGTTGGACTTATCTGGCTGAACCGGGGTGCCGGAAACCACAGCCACTCGGTCTTGGACGGGTTGAGTCTGAGTTTGTTACTACCCATCCAGATCCGTACGGCCTCCAGACACCGGGACAGCACCTCGACGGCATCGTTGGGGTGGTTTGGGGTGGATATGTACAACTGAGTGTCATCAGCGTACAGATGGTATTCCACCCCAAAACCACGGATGATCTCGCCCAGCGGTTATATATAACGAGTGCCCATAAATCCATTTTTACCATCTTCAGAAGACCAAAGACCAGCCAGAAATGGAAGGAAGGAAGGAAGGAAGGAAGGAAGGAAGGAAGAAAGAAAGAAAGAAAGAAAGAAAGAAAGAAAGAAACTTATGACCACAATTGAGCCCAAAATTTTGGTTGCTAAGCAAGACTGTTAAGTGATTTTCACCACATTTTCCAAGTTGGCCACGCCCACTGGTGTCACATGACAACTGAGCCACTCCCACAAAACAGGCCACATCTTTTGGCTCTCAAAAGAAATTTCAGTTGTGGTACTGTTGATATTTGGCTCTATTGACTAATAAGTTTGCTTACCACTGCCCTAGACGGCCAAGTGAGCCGACTCCCCCCCGCCCCCGCATGTGCATGCGCTGCCTGTTCCCCCTGCCCCCCCCTCCTCCTCTAGGCCAGCCGGTCCGCAGAATTTTCTTTAAAATGAAACCGATCCCTGGTGCAAAAAAGGTTGGGGACCCCTGGTATACATGACGTCCATTACAATCAGCCTGAGGACGGTAAAGGATCGTGGGCAGCTACTGGGCTAGGCCACAAACTCGGGACCCAGGAGTTTCTCCCGTTCCGCTCAACTTTTCTTTCCTTCAATCACATGAAAGCTGGCAGGCACATCCAGGGACACCCACATACCCAAACTACCGTGTTTCCCCCAAAATAAGATAAGGTCTTATTTTCTTTTGACCACCGAAATAAGCATCACCTTATTTTTTGGGAGGTGCAGGTTATTTTTGAGGTGCAGGTGGCAGTGAGCGTGGTCACCTCATGGCTGCTGCTGTGTTGCAATATTTTTGGGGAGGGCTTATTTTAGCGCATGAGCTCAAAAGCTCAATTGGGATTATTATCCGGGGAGGTCTTATTTTGGGGAAAACGGTATTCTCCCAAGTTTCAAAGTTTGTCTTTTTTTTTTTGAGAGGGGGAGAAGAGCCTCTTCTAAACTGATCAATCCATAGGAAAGAAATGAAAAAAAAAACTTACACAGACCGCCAATCCAAGAGGTGCACAGAAACAGACAGAAGAGTATGATGAAACCAACGACCACACATCGGTGGCTTCCCATGGTTCGAGTTTTCACAACTGTGGTTAGGGAAAGGAAACATTGGTTTATTAAAAAAAGAAAGCCATTCTGTAGCAGCAGGAAGGACCTTACCGTCCATCACCGTGATGCATTTTCACTAGCTCTGGGGCCCTAAATCTGCAACTGATCCAGAGCCTGGGCCCTTGGCAGGCAAACCAATCAGAAGAAGCCTTCATGAAATGCTCGCCTCTGGAGGAGATGTTCAACTGGCCCTTCGCTCTATGGTGGCCTTAGGTTGCACAAAGGGCATCCATCCCAGGCTTCAGTGAGCAAGTAGGGAGTTTGGAGTGCCAATGCAGCGAATTCCAAACTCCTTGGCAGTTTATGAAGGACTCAGATTGGAATTAGGAAAGCTAATGGATTAGGAAAATCCGTTTCTCGTGTCTGGTGGTTTGCATTGACTTTGCGGCCAGGCTGGGACCTGTTTCGGGGTACAATACTTAAGCTCTCTCTCTCTGTGTCTCTCCCTCCCTCCTCCATCTATCTATCTATCTATCTATCTATCTATCTATCTATCTATCTATCTATCTATCTATCTATCTATCTATCTATCTATCTATCTATCTATCTATCATCTATCTATCTATCATCTATCTATCTATCTATCTATCTATCTATCTATCTATCTATCTATCTATCTATCTATCTATCTATCTATCATCTATCTATCTATCTATCTATCTATCTATCTATCTATCTATCTATCTATCTATCTATCATCTATCTATCTATCTATCTATCTATCTATCTATCTATCTATCTATCTATCAAATCTATCTATCAAATCTATCTGAATTTTACTGAATTTATTAACCGCTCCCTCTCCCCACAGGGACTCTATCTATCTATCTATCTATCTATCTATCTATCTATCTATCTATCTATCTATCTATCTATCTATCTATCTATCTATCTATCTATCTATCTATCTATCTATCTATCTATCTATCTATCATCTATCTATCTATCTATCTATCATCTATCTATCTATCTATCTATCTATCTATCTATCTATCTATCTATCTATCTATCTATCTATCTATCTATCTATCTATCATCTGTCTGTCTGTCTGTCTGTCTGCCTAATTAATTTATATTGCTGCCTATTCGTACATGGTGACTCAAGGCGGTTTTCAGAATATAAAACCTCATTTAAAACAATAAAACGAATAAAAAAAGAACCACATAAATGAATATAATGTAATAAAATCATTTAATCTATTTGGATACTTTTGGCCTGGAAGATTGAGCCCCCACTTATACATTGCTTTTCATCTTGGGGAGAAACCTCTCTACATTCTGTATGGCAAGAGTTAGAACGTCCCCACGACCTTCTGCCTACCCAAAATTTTGCATTTTGACTGAAGAAGTTCCTTGGAGGAGTAACGAAATAGTTTGAATAAACTTTGGTCCAGTTGCTATGACTGAACTTTTTAAGATACGTCGGTCCTCACCCTTACGATCATCCCAGCGTCTCCCCAGACACTGGACTGAAATTTGAGTTGCTTGGCAACTGGCAGGTATTTCTGACAGTTGCAGTATGCCAGGGACATGTGATTGCGATTCGTAAACCAGCCAGCTTCCGACAAAGGAAAAGCCAGATTCGCTTAACGACTGCAAAAAAAAAAAGTTCATAAAAGGGGGTGGGACTTACTAAACAATTGTCTGGCTTCACTGTGGAAATTATGGCAGCAATTGAGGTCGTAGCTCAAGGACTAACTGTAACAGACCTTCTCCCAGGGGTTCTTTGGAAGAGGAAAAGGTAGGCAGAGAGCATACCTTCTGGGGGTTCTCCGTGAGGCATATTCTCTCTTCAGTGCATGTTACAAACCATCTTGATCTCTGTGGCTAGAGAAGGAAGCACAAGATTAAAACAAAGCGACGTTACAGTGGGCAGAAACAGTTTCAGAATTGATTTAAATCTCTTGTCACGGATCTCGGGACCTTGGACGATTTGCATCCAGAAGTTGTGGATGCTCCAATGCTGGAGGTTTTAAGAAGAGATTGGACAACCATTTGTCTGGAATGATATAGAGCAGAGGTGTCAAACTCCATTTCATTGAGGGCCGCACCAGGGCTGTGGTTGACCTTGGTGGGGTAGGGACTGGAGGGGCATGGCCGACTGGGTGGATGTGGCCAACTGGATGGGTGTGGCTAGCTTGACACTACTCCCCAAACTGCTGACATGTTTCCTCCTTGCACTAGGTAGACCAGACCGAAGCAATGCGGGTAGACCAGGCCGACATGACGTGGGCCATCGCCTTACATCTTTCAGGACACCCCCAGAGGTGCGTTCCTACCGGTTCGGGCCAGTTCGGTCAAGTAGATAGTAACTCAGCCGGCCACAACACCAAATTGGTTCTATCAGCAGCCATCTTGCTTTTTGCTTCTATACATGCACCGTAGCAATTTTTTTTACTACTGTGCATGCATGTGTTTAGCATGTTCTTGAGCAAATCGGCAGTAACAGAAGCCGGAACCCACCTCTGGACAGCTCCAGGGGCCATATCCAACCACATCGCGGGTTGCATCTGGCCCATGGCAGAGGTGGGTTCCTATTGGTTTGGCCGAACCAATAGTGTAGCGGTGGCAGGCTCTGCCGCTTCCGTGCATGCACGAGCAAACCGGTAGTAAACCAGTTAGGAACCTACCACTGACTCATGGGCCTTGAGTTTGGCACCCCTGGTATAGAGTCTCCTTCCTAAGCAGGGGGTTGGGCTAGATGGCCTCGAGGGTCCTTTCCAGGGTCTACACTTGTAGACAGAATCTTGCCAGAATCATCCAGTAGATCAGGTGTTCCATCCTTGACAACTTTAAGACGACTGGACTTCAATTCCCAACCAGCTGAGTAAACTTGACTGCGACCAATCCCTCTTGACCTGTTCATTCTCCATTGGATTACTGCAACGCATTTTCCATGGGATTACTCTATGGAGCATTTGAAAGCTACACCTGGTGCAGAAATCAACGGTATGGACAGTTCAGGAGACCCCTCTAGGGTGACGTGAGAGGTGTAGGTTAAAACAAAGATAATTCTGGAACTGGAGGCTAAAACATATGAAAAATGGTTGCAAGATTCGGGTATGGCCCGGCTAGAGAAAAGAAGGACTAGGGGGGACATGATAGCAATCTTCCAGTATTTGAGGGGCTGCCCCAAAGAAAAGGGAGTCAAACTATTTTCCAAGGCAGACGAAGGCAAGGCAGGAAGCAGCAGATGGAAACTAATGAAGGAGAGAAGCAACCTGGAATTAAGGAGAAATGATGGGTCTGGCTAGGCCTTGAGGGTCTCGGCATGCTCCTTGCTAAAAAGCCAAAATACAGCAACCTGAGGGAGAGGTGTGCTATAGAAATGGAAAGGATAAAGAAATAAATAGGAAAATAAGAGAAACTGAAGGGGGGGCGGACTCTCATGCTTAATTTTCGATTTAAAATAGGGTGACATGTCCTCCTCTTCATCTTCTCCTCCTTCTCCTCCACCTCCTCCTCCCTTCTCCTCCTAACTCCTCCCCCCCCTCCTCCTCCCCTCTCTTCTTCTTTTTCAATTCTTTCCTCCGCCTCTCCCTCTTGTTACCTATCTATCGCGTGATCTTCCTGCAATGGTGTTAAGACTGTTGGCTTTCTTTATGATGCAGGTTATTCGGCTTCTGCTGCTCTCCAATTGGCTGGCTGCTGTGCCCAATCGGCATTCAGCGTTTAGCTTTCAGTTTCCTTCTCTGGCCTTTAGAAACTTGAATATAAATAATATTAATTAGTAATTCATAATAGTACTTAACAATTAATTAATTAATTAACAATCATGACTAATGTTATTAGGAAGCTTTTGATGAGAAAAGGGAGAAGTGACTACATCAGAAAGAAAGAAAGATTGCTGGTAGTCCTCATTTTACGAGCTCAAAATTTCTATGGCTAAATGATCACTGAACATTTATTAAGTGAATTTTACTGCATTTTAGTGGTGGGATTCAAACATTTTTACTACCGGTTCTGTGGGCGTGGCTGAGTAGGCGTGGCGTGGCGGGCATGGCATGGCAGAGGAAGTTTACTGTAAAATCTCCATTCCCATCCCACTCCAAGGAACATTTACTGCAAAATCCCCATTCCCTCCCAATCAGATGGCACTCGGGAGGCAGAAAATAGATGGGGGCGTGGCCAGTCAGAGGTGGTATTTACCGGTTCTCCAAACTTCTCAAAAGTTCCTCTACCAGTTCTCCAGAACTGGTCAGAACCTCTGAATCCCACCTCTGCAGATGCTGATTAAATAAATATGAAATAGTAGTGCAATCAGGCATCACTTCCAAGCGTCCGAGACTGGAGGAGAGTTCCTGGGATTTTGTGTGCCTCTGACTGACTTGTGTATGTGTGTCTGTCCATGACTTCATCACAAGACAATGAAAGCTAATTAAACTAATGCAACAATTGTTTGAGGAACTGCGTCACTTTAAGGAAACAAAATATGTAAATCACCAAAAAGATGGTGCGGATTTAGTGTCATGTAAACTAAGTCAACAAAATGTTTATTTTTATTTATTTTATTTTGTCAAACGTGTAAAAGATAACAGGTGTAAGTATAAATCTAAGTATGAACACAGTAAATGGGTACGAATAAATGGAGACAGTAGGACACAGATGGTAGGCACGTTGGTGCGCTTATGCCTACCCCCTTACAGACCTCTTAGGAATGGGGTGAGGTCCACAGTAGGCAAGTTGAAATTATGGGGGTTTGGGGATGTAACAACAGAGTCATTCCAGGCATTGACCCCTCTGTTGTTGAAGTCGTATATTCTGCAATCGAGTTTGGAGTGGTTGACCTTGAGTTTGTCTCTATTGTTTGCCCGTCTATTATTGTGGTTGAAGCTGAAGGAGTCATTGACAGGTAGAATGTTATAGCATATAACTTTGTGAACAATGTATAGGTCAGACCAGGGGTCTTCAAAGTCGGCTCTTTTAAGACTGGTGGACTTCTGGGAGTTGAAGTCCACCAGTCTTAAAAGAGCCGACTTTGCAGACCCCTGGGTCAGACCATAGGCCGCATAGCTCTAGATTTTCCAAGTCCAAAATTTCAAACCTTGTGGTATGGGGTATTCTGTTGTGAGTAGTTGAATACTCTTCTCGTGAAATACTTTTGGACTCTCTCAATAGTATTAATAACCGATATCCGATATACAGTGCAGATTCCAGGCAGATGAGCTGTATTAGAGAATTGGCCTAGCAAAGGTTACTATTCTCCGGGTGCCGTCCACTAGGCTATGCCAGCGGGCGACGCCCAGGGGAAGGGCCTTCTCCGTGGTGGGCCCAACCCTCTGGAACGACCTTCCGCCCGAAATTAGAACAACTACGGACCTCCGCTCCTTCCGTCAAAAATTGAAAACACACTTTTTCTGCTTGGCCGGCCTAGGTTAGTCTTCCGTTTATTAATTGGGTTTTTAAGGGGTTTAGTTTTTTTAGTATTGTGGGTTTTTAGCGCAGGGATAAATTGTTTAATTTTCTATTTTATCTATCTATATGTATTTTATGTCTGTATTTTTTAATTTCCCTGTGCACCGCTCTGAGTCCCTTTGGGGAGAGGAAGCGGTCTATAAATTAAATATTATTATTATTATTATTATTATTATTATTATTATTATTATTATTATTATTATTATTATTATTATTATTGACGAACCAAACTCGGAAGGACACGGGAGGGCAAGGGAGTCTAGCATCCTGCGGTCCACGAAGAGTCAGACGCAGCATAGCAACTAATAGTAACAGGCCAAACAACTTGAAATACTGAGGGGAATATGCACTCACATAAACACACCATTTAAACTGTCATCAAAGTCAAGCTTATTGATGCTCCACAAATATGGTGCAACAGGAGTGTGTGTGTGTGTGTGTGTGTGTGTGTGTATTGTACAGTGTGTTGACAGAGTCTGCTAGACAGAACTGAAGGCACTGGAATAAAGACAGACTTTCAGTAGCACCTGGAATTTATGGAGAAAGAACCATTTTTGAAGTCATCCAATTAGCGAGGACTACATTAAAGGATCAAATAATTGGTGTGCTTGTAACTTAATTTTGAGGCTGGCAAGCAAAGAGATCAAATTTCATTAATATCTTCTAAAGCATCAGTTGTGACTTCAACAAAACATTCATTTAAAAAATGGCCTTACAATCTTAACTCATCCCCAGGGAACCAATGAATAGACTGGTTCTTTAGAATCTCTCTGGATAGAGAGGGCACAGGAGATCACCCACAGGTGCTGCGGGTGGCTGCTCCTCACGAGAAGACAGCAGGATAGCAGTTTTTTGCAGGTTTGAGTGCCAGGAGATGATGGCATCGTTAATCTTTCTTGCAACCTCGGTGGACCCTTTTACTGTATACTAAAATCACAAACTGACTTTCTGATCCTTTTGGGAAGTTGCTTATTAACCATGGAAAAGCTACTAGAGATCTTAATACAATACAATACAATACAATACAATACAATACAATACAATACAATACAATACAATACAATACAATACAATAGCAGAGTTGGAAGGGACCTTGTAGGTCTTCTAGTCCAACCCCCTGCGTGGGCAGGGACCTTATACCATTTCAGACAAATGGCTGCCCAACATCTTCTTAAAGACTTCCAGTGTTGGGGCATTCACAACTTCTGGAGGCAACTTCTGTTCCACTGATTAATTGTTCTCCCTGTCAGGAGATTCCCCCTCAGTTCTAAGTTACTTCTCTCCTGCATTAGTTTCCACCCATTGCTTCTTGTTCTGCCCTCAGGTGCTTTGGTGAATAGCTTGACTCCCTCTTCTTTGGGGCAACCCCTGAGATATTGGAAGATTGCTATCATGTCTCCCCTGGTCCTTCTTTTCATTAAACTAGACCTACCCAGTTCTTGCAACTGCTCTTCCAATGTTTTATCCTCCAGTCCCCTAGTCCTCTTTGTTGCTCTTCTCTGCACTCTTTCCAGAGTCTCCACATCTTTTCTACATCGTGGCAACCAAAACTGGATACAGATATTCCAAGTGTGGCCTTACCAAGGCATTATAAATTGGTAGTAACACTTCCCATGATCTTGATTCTCTCCCTCTGTTGATGCAGCCTAGAACTGGGTTGGCTTTTTTGGCAACTGCTGCCCACGGCTGGCTCCTATTTCAATGGTTGTCTACTAGGACTCCAAGATCCCTTTCAGTTACTGCTATTGAGCAAGGTACCACCTATCCTGTACCTGTGCATTTCATTTTTGTTGCCTAAATGTAGAACCCGACTCTTTTCGCCATTGAATTTCATTTTGTTAGATAGTGCCCAATGTTCAAGTTGGTCAAAATCCTTCTGTATCTTAAGCCTTTATCTTCTGGAGGGTTGGCTATTCCTGCCAGCTTGGTGTCATCTGCAAATTTGATGAGTTCCCCATTTATTCCCTCGTCCAGATCATGGATGAAGATGTTGAAGAGTCCTGGGCCTAAAACAGAGCCTTGGGGGACTCCACTGCATACTTCCTTCCATGTAGATGCAGTTCCATTGAGGACAACACGTTGAGTGCGGTTAGTCAGCCAGTTGCGAATCCATTTGGTGGTGATGCTGTCTAACCCACATTCTTCTACTTTATCTAATAGTAGGTTATGGTCTACTTTATCAAATGCCTTACTGAAGTCCAAGTAAATTATATCGACAGCGTTCCTCTGGTCCACTAATTTTATCACTGTCAAAGAATGCAATTAGATTAGTCTGGCATGATCTGTTTTTGACAAACCCATGTTGGCTTTTGGCTATTACTTTGTTTGCTTCTAGGTTAATTGTTCTAACTGTCAGGAAATTTCTTCTTATCTCGCACCACTGAAAGCCCGCTTGCAATGGAGAGAAGTTAGCCCAATGGGATGGCCAACATGCTTTTGGAGGCTTGCGGGAGCTATCAAGTGTAACAGTTTATGCGAGCGCATCTCTGCAGGGAGATGCATGTGGACAAGCTATTAGGGAGTGGGGGTTGGGGTGGAAGGAATAACTTGAATGCCTTAACTACTAGAAGTCCCTATGGACCTCCTGTTGAATTTCAAATATCCACTCCCCAAGTCCTCCCCCAATGCCCTGCTGTAAATTCGCCAGTAACAAGTTTTCTATTTCATATGGGCAGAAAATCCTAATCTAACAATAACCCATTGTGACTGTGATTAGGAGAAAGATCTAGATCGACTTAGATCTAGATCTCTACATTTATATCTCTAGGTCTACAAATCTAGATTGAGACTGATGAGTATTGTGGTTCCTTTATCAGGTACTGGATGCACGGTCAACCCAATGGTGGAAATAGAGAACTCTGCATTGCCATCCAGTCTACCTGCCGAATTAGAAAGTGTTGATATGATGATACTTGTAACAGCCAAAAAAACCTTTATTTGTAAGATCAGGCCAAGGAAAGCTTGGATACAGTAGCTAATTCAAAATGGTGGAAACTGATTATAAGATCTCCTAACTCAGCTGCATTGGTGTTAATAAATGCATTGTGGGAACCCAATTTTGCCCACTTCCTTTTCTCTGCCAAGCTTCCTACTTGTCCTTATTATCTTGACAAAATATATCTTACATCATCTGAAAAAAATGTATTGAGATTGTGACAAGTTGCACAATACCAGCTTCTTTCTCTCCTGTAATATATCATTCTTATTGAAAAAAGTTTTATTGGGTTTTAGAATTTTTTTTACAAATAGGGTAAGGGTATGGTGTGAGAAAAATATTGTGAGAACTTTCACATCGAAGTCGTTGACCCCTTCCGAGGCTTCATAACAAAAAATAGATAATACATAATTTTCAGTTGTACTACAAAGTGGAAAGAAATGCAAATATATCATTGTAAAATCTATGCTAACAATCATGTATAAACATCCAAACAAAAGTTAAACTGTACTAAAATAAAGTCACTTTTGAGATCTAAGTCTTTTGGCAATTGTATCTTCTTCTCCCTGGCCCCCAGTGGGTGGGGCCCTGGCACCCTCTGCTCCCCCATTTTCATCCTCCAGGATTGAGGAATGTTTTTTAAGAAAGGCTTCCGCCTCTGCAATTGTTTTAATTCTTACTCTTCCTCCCTCCCAGAACACCAACATTCCCTCTGGCATCACCCACTTAAACCAAACCCCCTGTTTAAATAATCTTTTAGACAAGAAGGAATACTTCCTTCTTACCTCTCTAATCTTTTATTCTTTATGTCCTTTAGTGGCTGAGGAAGGCCAAGATGTTACAAGGATAAAGAATTAAAGACCAATTTCATTACTGAACAATGACTATAAAGTTTTTGCTGCAATTTTGGTAGAAAGGTCTGGCTCAAGAACTGGGCCAACCTGTGATCCAATAGACCGGGGGCATGAAACTCAAGGCCCGGAGACCTGATTGGCTCACGGGGTGCTTAGATTTGGCCTGTGGGGCCACCCTGGAAACAGCGGAGGACCAGCATGTTGTGCCTCTGCCAGCCAAAACAGAGCTTGGGTGGGCTGTAGGTGCCCCCCCCCAAGCTCCGTTTTCACTGACAGAGGGCTGCAGGAGGCCATCGCTGCTGAAAACGGAGCTCGGGAGCTCATTTTAGCTGGCAAAGCATTCGAGCCACCATATCCCCCCCCCCCGACACAAGTGATGTTGAGCTGGCCATGCCCACCCTGGTCCCCAAAGGTCAAACACAACCCTGATGTGGCCTTCTCCCTTTCGGGACTCAGGGCGGTGTACAGGCAGCGATAAAAATCAATAATAAAAAACATAAAATATATTAAAATATATTATATAATTAGCCTGTCCTTAAAACCCCTGCTAAAAACCCCTACTAAAACAGTTTAAAACTACGACAGGCCGGCAGCACGAAATAAATAGGTCTTCAAGGCCCGATGGAAGAGGCGTAGGCCCGTGGTCGTCCATAGGTCATGGGGTAGGTAATTCCAGAGGGCAGGGGCTGCCACAGAGAAGGCTCTCCCCCTGGGGGTCGCCAACTGACATTGCCTGGGCGGCACCCTGAGGAGGCCCTCTCTGTGGGAGCGCACTGGTCGGTGGGAGGTATTTGGCAGCAGGAGACGGTCTTGCAAATAGCCAGGTCCCTTGCCATGGAGCGCTTTGAAGATGGTCACTAATATCTTGAAGCGCACCCGGAAAGCCACAGGCAGCCAGTGTAGCTCACGCAGGAGACGTGTCACATGGGAGCGCCTAGATGCTCCCCAAATCCCCCACGCGGCTGCATTCTGAACCAACTGGAGCCTCCGGGTGCACCTCAAGGGAAGCCCCATGTAGAGCGCGTTGCAATAGTCCAGGCGGGAGATGACGAGGGCTTGAGTGACTGTGCGTAAAGCGTCACAATCCAGAAAGGGGCGCAACTGGCGTATCAGGCGAACCTGATAAAAAGCCCCCCTGGCCATGGCCGTCATATGATCTTCCAGAGACAGCCAAGAGTCCAGGAGGACGCCCAGGTTGCGAGCCCTCTCTGTAGGGGCCAATGACTTGCCCCCAATAGCCAGAGATGGCACCAACTGGCTATATTGTGATGCCAGAAGCCACAGCCAATCGGTCTTGGACGGGTTGAGTCGGAGCCTGTTTCTCCCCATCCAGACTCGCACGGCCTCCAGACACCGGGACATCACTTCCACGGCATCGTTGGGGTGGTCCGGGGTAGAGATGTACAACTGAGCGTCGTCAGCGTACTAGTGGAACTCTACCCCGAAACCACAGATGATCTCACCCAACGGCTTCATATAGATGTTGAACAGGAGGGGCGAGAGGACTGACCCCTGTGGGATCCCACAAGTGTCGACCTCTGCCCTCCTGCCAACACAAATTGCGACCGGTTGGAGAGGTAGGAGGAGAACTACCATAAAATGGTGCCCCCCACCCCCAGCCCCTCCAGCCCTCGCAGCCTGATACCATGGTCGATGGTATTGAAAGCCACTGAGAGATCTAACAGGACCAGGTTAAAGGAACAACCCCTATCCCGGGCCCTCCAGAGATCATCCACCAACGCGACCAATGCCGTCTCTGTGCTGTACCCAGGCTGGAAGCCGGACTGGCGCGAGTCCAGATAGACAGCTTCATCCAGGTGCTGAGGGAGCTGCCGCGCCACCACACTCTCAACAACCTTCGCAAGAAATCGAAGGTTGGAGACAGGACGGTAGTTGGCCAACACAGCCAGGTCCAGGGAAGGCTTCTTGAGGAGGGGCTTCACCACCGCCTCTTTCAAGGCAGAAAACCCTCACTCAAAGAAGCGTTGACAATTCCCTGGAGCCAGCCTCGTGTAACCTCCCGGGAGACCAGTACCAAACAGGAGGGACAAGGGTCCAATAAACATGTGGTGGCGTTCAGCCGCCCCAGCATCCTGTCCATGTCCTCAAGAGTCACAGGATCGAACTCTTTCCAAATAATGGTCTCAAGACCTGCCTCCGTCAGCCCATCTGGACTAATCAAATCAGAGGCCAATCCATATGCAGCTGGCCATCCATTCAAGGACCTTTGCTAATACCAATAGTTATTTCCACCAGTTCTACCCAGAAAATCACAATTTTGAAGCAGGAGAAGAAAATTCACACTGTAATTATACTTTGCTGAGGATCACCTGAAATGCAGCGCCAAATCCTGATTGGGCACAACAGCCAGCCAATCGGAGAGCGGCAGAAGCTGAGTATTCTACATCATAAAGAAAATGAATTGTCTGAAGCTGCGGAAGGAAGCTCCAGTTGTAGGTACCAAGAGAGGGGAAGAAGGAAAATTGATTAAGGCTCTCGAGCGATGGTGCTTCTGCTCACCTGCTCAAGTCCAGGAGTGTCTCCAGGGTCTGCAGGTTGGCTAGGGTCCCTTGGCATGCTGTCTCTAAGCCCTCTGCCACTTGGGAGAGGAGCATTGGAGTGCCATTCAAGGAGAAAGTGAGAAAAATGTTTCTCAGTCAGCATCTGGGAGGGAAAGTTTTCCCAGAGATGTGCTGTTCCAGTGCTTTTGTTTGGCAGAATGACTTCTGCCCCTGTTGTGTACCTGGGTGGAAGCAGAGTGAGGAAAGTGTGGTTGTGGCCAAGCCAAAAGAAGAGTAACAGTTTAGGAAGTATAGTATTGAGCACCTGAGTGTATGGAGAAGCTGAGAATGCCAGATCCAGGAGAGTCACTGCAAAGATGTTTGCAGATGTCAAGAGGATCAAGGAAGGTCAGAAAGCCCAGCTGAGAGAGACCGGTGCAGAGAGGGCCTCTCAGGGCCAATTGTCCCCTGCCTGATTCTCCCCCCCCCCCTCTGTCCCTTCTCCAAGAAAACTAGATACAGACCATATCAACTGAGGTCCAGGGAGAGAGAATATGGGGAGCAGAGAGTCAAGAACTCAGGAAGAATAAGGAGAGACAGAAGACGACCGTCAAGAGAGATCTAACGGTAGGTTAATGGAAGGAGTGTTCATTATAGATCTGAGTCCAGACCACTTGCTTATTAAAAGCAGCTTCTTGGGTGTATTGTGAGGTGCAAACAACCAGAACCACTCGTGAATAGTCTCAACAGTAGTTCATTGCTAGACAACTACGTTACAAGAATCTCACCAGACTGACTGCATTCCCCTGGGAGTGGTCAGATAAGGCTTCAAGAATTGCAGGGGAGGGCAAGCCTTTGATGCTTCCTGCTGTGCTGAGGCTCCAAATTCGGGCCCCTCTTAACTCCTCCGTCCAGCCTAGCCGGAGAGTGCAATTCTCACACAAAAGTGGGATAGAAATATAACCAGTACAGTTCTGGAGTCCAAAGCCTTTCTTTAAATGTTGTTTATTTCTAAAGTCCTCCGAGTTTGTTGCCCATGTCCTCCTCCTGATTTTAATACAAAGGTTTGGGCTGGAGATGGGTTTTCTTTCTTGCAACATTAGTTTTCTGCAGTCTGCTCCATCATCTTCTTCACCATTCAGGAGGAACTGTTAAATACACCGAACAGACCAAATGGGTCACAAAAAGGAAGCTGGACAACGTAAGTTGTTTCTGCCATCTTTTTCTCTGCTAAAGAATAGTATGTGGTTGATACGTGGTGGGCTACAATTCTTATCCCCCCCCCGATTTTAGTAAAAGTTTTAGTAAAAGAATATAAAATAATTACCCAAACTAAGAAAGAACAAAAAAGAGAGAGGGAGGGAGGGAGGAAACCAAAAGAATAGAAAGATGTTTCCAATTTCCTTTTTAGCAAACTTAATTACAAAATTATCTTGCAAATAAAGTAACTTTCATCTATTATGCAATTATTCAAAACATGTGCATGTTTTAATGCCGTCAGGAGTTTCTAGTCAGCCAAAAAGATATTGTCTTTTCTCTGATCAAAAACATTCATTTAGTTGTCTCAACTGTCAATTTCAACCACATATTTCCCCATTGATCTATTTGCATATTGTAGCCAATTTTTCAGCTCATTAGATCAAGCACTCTTTCACTTCTTTTGCCACCTATTTCTGTCAATGCTTATACATTTCAATAACATGTTCATTATTAATTACTATAAATATTTCAAATTCAGATTTACTTTGTTCAAAATGATAACATCTTTTATCCATTTAAAAACTGCACATAAGAAAGCCACTGGTATGTTTTGTTATCAAATCTTCTCTCAATTGTATTTTACAATCCCTTTGAAAAAGTTCTACTACATCACAGTATCTTAATCTTTCATGCTTATTATTGCTTGTCCACAAAATGCTTCTTGTGCTGGAAGAACCTAAAATATATATTTATTCCATATTCCAAGAATAGCTTGCCTAACATAATGCTTTTAACGTCTACATTCAGTTGAATTTTATTATATCATATGTATCTGTGCTGCCCAAATCAGACATTATGGACTTCTAACTCCGATAGTCTTTTATTTCTTAACAACTCTTTCTTTTCTCAAACCATAGGCAGCAAAATATAATCTCAAATCTTATAGATCCACTCCTCTTTCTTCTGCCTCTTGTAGAAACTCTTATTAAATTCATGATTGATTCCCCCACCATACAAGTATTTCTGCCATTGTTTAAATGGCACATCAATTGCCTGAAGGTATTGTCTGAAACAAAGAATGCTCTAGGTAAAACATTCATTTGAATCAACATGGAAGCCTCTCCTCAGTGCATAACACATGAAAACCCACTTAGAGTTTGTTCCTCACAGTCTGAGAGTCTTTTGGATGCTTTTTTGCAAACTCCAAGTGGGATTTCATGTGTTTTGTACTGAGGAAATTTATTTATTTATTCAATTTATATCCCGCCCTTCTCCAAAAGGACCCAGGGCGGCTTCCCTCTGGCCCTTCTTCCACAAAGCCCAGACTGGTAGATGGCTGCAGTGATGGGTTTCTTTAAGGTTCCTTAAGGTTCCTAGATGAAAATGCTTACACTTAGTCATTATGGGTTACTCACAGATTTGCTAATCTACTTCTTGGTCACCATGCAGTCTTGAAAAGGTGAAGAATAGCTGATCTCTTGAATCCCAGTGACTGGAAATATACAGTAGTATAACCCCCTTGGATTACATTTTAACCCTTCCCTCTTCATCAGCTGGCTTTAAACCACTGTAGCTTTTAAATCCTTTTTAACATCTTAAACCTATCCTTTATTATTAATAGCTACTGTGCTAAAATCCCATTAAAAAACTAACTTGGCTGAGGCTCTATTGTTCTAAAATTCAAGTTCTACGCCAGTCCAGCTTGCTGGAAAAGAAGTGTCTTAAGTGAGCGGTGGAAGAGGGAAAGGTCCGTGATGGTGCGGAGTTTGGGGGGGAGGTCGTTTCAGAGGGCTGGCCCCGCCACAGGCCCTGTTCCTGGGCGTCGCCAGCCGGCATTGACCGGCAGTCGGCGCCCTGAGAAGGCCCTCTCTGTGGGAGCGAATCGGTCAGTGGGAGGTATGTGGCAGGAGGCGGTCCCGCAAGTAACTAGGCCCCGAGCCATGGAGTGATTTAAAGATGGTAACAAGCACCTTGAAGCGCACCTGGAAGGCCACCGGTAGCCAGTGTAGCTCGCGCAGGAGAGGTGTTACATGGGAACTTTGAGATGTTCCCAAAATCCCCCGCGCGGCCGCGTTCTGGACTAACTGGAGCCTCCGGATGCACCTCAAGGGGAGCCCCATGTAGAAAGCGTTGCAATAGTCAAGGCGAGATGTCACGAGTGCTTGAGTGACTGTGCGAAGGGCGCCCCGGTCCAGAAAGGGACGCAACTGGCGTACCAGGCGAACCTGGTAAAAGGCCCCCCTGGTCACGGCCGCCACATGGTCATCCATGGACAGCCGCGAATCCAGGAGGACACCCAAGTTGCGAGCCCTTTCCACAGGGGCCATTGACTCACCCCCGATAACCAGCGATGGAATTAGCTGGCTATGCCGGGGCACCGGAAACCACAGCCACTCGGTCTTGGACAGGTTGAGCCGGAGTTTGTTACTTCCCATCCAGAGCCGTACGGCCTCCACACACCGGGACATCACTTCGACAGCATCGTTGGGGTGGTTGGGGGTAGATATGTACAGCTGAGTATCGTCAGCGTACAGGTGGTACTCTACCCCGCAACCACGGATGATCTCACCCAGTGGCTTCATGTAGATGTTAAACAGGAGGGGCAAGAGGACCGACCCCTGAGGCACCCCATATGCTAAGGGCCTTGAGGTTGACATCTGCCCTCCTGTTAGTACAAATTGCGACCGACCGGAGAGGTAGGAGGAGAACCACTGTAAAACAGTGCCCCCCACTCCCACCCTCTCCAGTCGGTGCAATAAGATACCATGGTCGATGGTATCGAAAGCCGCTGAGAGGTCTAACAGGACCAAGATAGAGGAATAACCCCTATCTCTGGCCCTCCAGAGATCATCCACCAACGCGACCAATGCTGTCTCCGTGCTGTGCGGAAGCCGGACTGTCGCGGGTCTAGATACGCAGTTTCCTCCAGGTGCCGAGGGAACTGTTGTGCCACCACACTCTCAACAACCTTCGCAAGAAAGTGAAGGTTGGAGACCGGACGATAATTACTTAACAATGCTGGGTCCAGGGAAGGCTTCTTGAGGAGGGGTCTCACCACCGCCTCTTTTAAGGAGGCAGGCAAGGAACCCTCACTCAAAGAAGCGTTCACTATTTCCTGGAGCCAGCCTCGTGTCACCTCCCAGGAGGCCAGTACCAACCAGGAGGGACACGGGTCCAACAAACATGTGGTGGCATTCAGCCGCCCCAGCATCCTGTCCATGTCCTCAAGAGTCACAGGATCGAACTCTTTCCAAATAATGGTCTCAAGACCTGCCTCCGTCAGCCCATCTGGACTAATCAAATCAGAGGCCAATCCATATGCAGCTGGCCATCCATTCAAGGACCTTTGCTAATACCAATAGTTATTTCCACCAGTTCTACCCAGAAAATCACAATTTTGAAGCAGGAGAAGAAAATTCACACTGTAATTATACTTTGCTGAGGATCACCTGAAATGCAGCGCCAAATCCTGATTGGGCACAACAGCCAGCCAATCGGAGAGCGGCAGAAGCTGAGTATTCTACATCATAAAGAAAATGAATTGTCTGAAGCTGCGGAAGGAAGCTCCAGTTGTAGGTACCAAGAGAGGGGAAGAAGGAAAATTGATTAAGGCTCTCGAGCGATGGTGCTTCTGCTCACCTGCTCAAGTCCAGGAGTGTCTCCAGGGTCTGCAGGTTGGCTAGGGTCCCTTGGCATGCTGTCTCTAAGCCCTCTGCCACTTGGGAGAGGAGCATTGGAGTGCCATTCAAGGAGAAAGTGAGAAAAATGTTTCTCAGTCAGCATCTGGGAGGGAAAGTTTTCCCAGAGATGTGCTGTTCCAGTGCTTTTGTTTGGCAGAATGACTTCTGCCCCTGTTGTGTACCTGGGTGGAAGCAGAGTGAGGAAAGTGTGGTTGTGGCCAAGCCAAAAGAAGAGTAACAGTTTAGGAAGTATAGTATTGAGCACCTGAGTGTATGGAGAAGCTGAGAATGCCAGATCCAGGAGAGTCACTGCAAAGATGTTTGCAGATGTCAAGAGGATCAAGGAAGGTCAGAAAGCCCAGCTGAGAGAGACCGGTGCAGAGAGGGCCTCTCAGGGCCAATTGTCCCCTGCCTGATTCTCCCCCCCCCCCCTCTGTCCCTTCTCCAAGAAAACTAGATACAGACCATATCAACTGAGGTCCAGGGAGAGAGAATATGGGGAGCAGAGAGTCAAGAACTCAGGAAGAATAAGGAGAGACAGAAGACGACCGTCAAGAGAGATCTAACGGTAGGTTAATGGAAGGAGTGTTCATTATAGATCTGAGTCCAGACCACTTGCTTATTAAAAGCAGCTTCTTGGGTGTATTGTGAGGTGCAAACAACCAGAACCACTCGTGAATAGTCTCAACAGTAGTTCATTGCTAGACAACTACGTTACAAGAATCTCACCAGACTGACTGCATTCCCCTGGGAGTGGTCAGATAAGGCTTCAAGAATTGCAGGGGAGGGCAAGCCTTTGATGCTTCCTGCTGTGCTGAGGCTCCAAATTCGGGCCCCTCTTAACTCCTCCGTCCAGCCTAGCCGGAGAGTGCAATTCTCACACAAAAGTGGGATAGAAATATAACCAGTACAGTTCTGGAGTCCAAAGCCTTTCTTTAAATGTTGTTTATTTCTAAAGTCCTCCGAGTTTGTTGCCCATGTCCTCCTCCTGATTTTAATACAAAGGTTTGGGCTGGAGATGGGTTTTCTTTCTTGCAACATTAGTTTTCTGCAGTCTGCTCCATCATCTTCTTCACCATTCAGGAGGAACTGTTAAATACACCGAACAGACCAAATGGGTCACAAAAAGGAAGCTGGACAACGTAAGTTGTTTCTGCCATCTTTTTCTCTGCTAAAGAATAGTATGTGGTTGATACGTGGTGGGCTACAATTCTTATCCCCCCCCCGATTTTAGTAAAAGTTTTAGTAAAAGAATATAAAATAATTACCCAAACTAAGAAAGAACAAAAAAGAGAGAGGGAGGGAGGGAGGAAACCAAAAGAATAGAAAGATGTTTCCAATTTCCTTTTTAGCAAACTTAATTACAAAATTATCTTGCAAATAAAGTAACTTTCATCTATTATGCAATTATTCAAAACATGTGCATGTTTTAATGCCGTCAGGAGTTTCTAGTCAGCCAAAAAGATATTGTCTTTTCTCTGATCAAAAACATTCATTTAGTTGTCTCAACTGTCAATTTCAACCACATATTTCCCCATTGATCTATTTGCATATTGTAGCCAATTTTTCAGCTCATTAGATCAAGCACTCTTTCACTTCTTTTGCCACCTATTTCTGTCAATGCTTATACATTTCAATAACATGTTCATTATTAATTACTATAAATATTTCAAATTCAGATTTACTTTGTTCAAAATGATAACATCTTTTATCCATTTAAAAACTGCACATAAGAAAGCCACTGGTATGTTTTGTTATCAAATCTTCTCTCAATTGTATTTTACAATCCCTTTGAAAAAGTTCTACTACATCACAGTATCTTAATCTTTCATGCTTATTATTGCTTGTCCACAAAATGCTTCTTGTGCTGGAAGAACCTAAAATATATATTTATTCCATATTCCAAGAATAGCTTGCCTAACATAATGCTTTTAACGTCTACATTCAGTTGAATTTTATTATATCATATGTATCTGTGCTGCCCAAATCAGACATTATGGACTTCTAACTCCGATAGTCTTTTATTTCTTAACAACTCTTTCTTTTCTCAAACCATAGGCAGCAAAATATAATCTCAAATCTTATAGATCCACTCCTCTTTCTTCTGCCTCTTGTAGAAACTCTTATTAAATTCATGATTGATTCCCCCACCATACAAGTATTTCTGCCATTGTTTAAATGGCACATCAATTGCCTGAAGGTATTGTCTGAAACAAAGAATGCTCTAGGTAAAACATTCATTTGAATCAACATGGAAGCCTCTCCTCAGTGCATAACACATGAAAACCCACTTAGAGTTTGTTCCTCACAGTCTGAGAGTCTTTTGGATGCTTTTTTGCAAACTCCAAGTGGGATTTCATGTGTTTTGTACTGAGGAAATTTATTTATTTATTCAATTTATATCCCGCCCTTCTCCAAAAGGACCCAGGGCGGCTTCCCTCTGGCCCTTCTTCCACAAAGCCCAGACTGGTAGATGGCTGCAGTGATGGGTTTCTTTAAGGTTCCTTAAGGTTCCTAGATGAAAATGCTTACACTTAGTCATTATGGGTTACTCACAGATTTGCTAATCTACTTCTTGGTCACCATGCAGTCTTGAAAAGGTGAAGAATAGCTGATCTCTTGAATCCCAGTGACTGGAAATATACAGTAGTATAACCCCCTTGGATTACATTTTAACCCTTCCCTCTTCATCAGCTGGCTTTAAACCACTGTAGCTTTTAAATCCTTTTTAACATCTTAAACCTATCCTTTATTATTAATAGCTACTGTGCTAAAATCCCATTAAAAAACTAACTTGGCTGAGGCTCTATTGTTCTAAAATTCAAGTTCTACGCCAGTCCAGCTTGCTGGAAAAGAAGTGTCTTAAGTGAGCGGTGGAAGAGGGAAAGGTCCGTGATGGTGCGGAGTTTGGGGGGGAGGTCGTTTCAGAGGGCTGGCCCCGCCACAGGCCCTGTTCCTGGGCGTCGCCAGCCGGCATTGACCGGCAGTCGGCGCCCTGAGAAGGCCCTCTCTGTGGGAGCGAATCGGTCAGTGGGAGGTATGTGGCAGGAGGCGGTCCCGCAAGTAACTAGGCCCCGAGCCATGGAGTGATTTAAAGATGGTAACAAGCACCTTGAAGCGCACCTGGAAGGCCACCGGTAGCCAGTGTAGCTCGCGCAGGAGAGGTGTTACATGGGAACTTTGAGATGTTCCCAAAATCCCCCGCGCGGCCGCGTTCTGGACTAACTGGAGCCTCCGGATGCACCTCAAGGGGAGCCCCATGTAGAAAGCGTTGCAATAGTCAAGGCGAGATGTCACGAGTGCTTGAGTGACTGTGCGAAGGGCGCCCCGGTCCAGAAAGGGACGCAACTGGCGTACCAGGCGAACCTGGTAAAAGGCCCCCCTGGTCACGGCCGCCACATGGTCATCCATGGACAGCCGCGAATCCAGGAGGACACCCAAGTTGCGAGCCCTTTCCACAGGGGCCATTGACTCACCCCCGATAACCAGCGATGGAATTAGCTGGCTATGCCGGGGCACCGGAAACCACAGCCACTCGGTCTTGGACAGGTTGAGCCGGAGTTTGTTACTTCCCATCCAGAGCCGTACGGCCTCCACACACCGGGACATCACTTCGACAGCATCGTTGGGGTGGTTGGGGGTAGATATGTACAGCTGAGTATCGTCAGCGTACAGGTGGTACTCTACCCCGCAACCACGGATGATCTCACCCAGTGGCTTCATGTAGATGTTAAACAGGAGGGGCAAGAGGACCGACCCCTGAGGCACCCCATATGCTAAGGGCCTTGAGGTTGACATCTGCCCTCCTGTTAGTACAAATTGCGACCGACCGGAGAGGTAGGAGGAGAACCACTGTAAAACAGTGCCCCCCACTCCCACCCTCTCCAGTCGGTGCAATAAGATACCATGGTCGATGGTATCGAAAGCCGCTGAGAGGTCTAACAGGACCAAGATAGAGGAATAACCCCTATCTCTGGCCCTCCAGAGATCATCCACCAACGCGACCAATGCTGTCTCCGTGCTGTGCGGAAGCCGGACTGTCGCGGGTCTAGATACGCAGTTTCCTCCAGGTGCCGAGGGAACTGTTGTGCCACCACACTCTCAACAACCTTCGCAAGAAAGTGAAGGTTGGAGACCGGACGATAATTACTTAACAATGCTGGGTCCAGGGAAGGCTTCTTGAGGAGGGGTCTCACCACCGCCTCTTTTAAGGAGGCAGGCAAGGAACCCTCACTCAAAGAAGCGTTCACTATTTCCTGGAGCCAGCCTCGTGTCACCTCCCAGGAGGCCAGTACCAACCAGGAGGGACACGGGTCCAACAAACATGTGGTGGCATTCAGCCGCCTCGGCAATCTGTCCATGTCCTCGGAAGTAACAAAGTCGAACTCAGCCCACAAAATGGTCTCAAGACCCGACTCGGACAATCCGCCGAGATCTATTGGAGTGGAGGCCAAGTCGTCCCGGATCCGAGCGACTTTATCCTGCAGATAAATTCCAAATTCCTCTGCTCTGCCCTGCAAAGGAGCTTCCCGCGGCCCTTGATGAAGAAGGGAGCGAGTCACTCTAAACAGGGTGGCAGGGCGGTTATTTGCGGACGCGATAAAGGTGGCGAGATGTGAACGTTTCGCCCTCCTTATCGCCACAAGGTAGGTCCTTAAATAGGACCTTGCCTGTGTTCGGTCGGATTCAGAGCGAGTGGACCTCCACCTGTTCTCCAGGCATCTCTTGCGGCGTTTCATCACCCTCAGCTCCTCTGTGAACCAAGGAGCAAGGGTGGATCAGCACTGCGTGAGAGGCCGCAAGGGCACGACCCGGCCCAAGGCCCCCGTGGCAGCACTATTCCATGCTGCCACTAGACCCTCAGTCGAGTCGCGGGCTAGGGTTACAGGTATGGGCCCAAGCTCCATCTGGAACCTATCAGGGTCCATGAGGCGCCTGTGGCGGAACCATCTCAATGTCTCTGGTTCCGCCTCCCCGCGGTGGAGTGTAGCGGTTGGGAAGTCGAGCCGAAGGAGAGAGTGATCTGACCATGATAGGGGTTCGATGTCTAATTCCCCTACTCCTAGATCACTCAACCACTGCCAGAGGCAAAAATCAGGTCTAGTGTGTTTCCCCCTGTATGTGTGGGGCCCTGAATTACCTGGGTCAGGTCCATGGCCGTCATGGAGGCCATGAACTCCCGAGCCACCCCGAATGACTCGCCCGCCGATGGCAAGTTGAAATCCCCCATGACTAAAAGTCTAGGGGACAACTGCCACCTTGGCGATCACCTCGAGGAGCTCAGGCAGGGCCGCTGACGCATATCGGGGAGCCAGGTACAAGACCAGCAGGCCCAACTGCCTCCCAAGACCCCATTTCACATACAGGGATTCACACCCGACTACCTGAGGCACAGTGGCCTCCCTCGGCTTCAGACTTTCCTTAATAATAACCGCCACCCCCCACCCCTGCCCTGGGCCCTAGGCCGGTGAAGTGCCAGGTAACCTGGGGGGGCACATCTCAACGAGGGGAACACCTCCCTCGTGCCCCAGCCAGGTTTCCGTAATACCCACCAGGTCCGGGTCCCCCTCTGTAACTAGATTAAAATATGTCTTTTATATATGTGTTTTTATATATTTATATATTTGTTTTTATTTTTGGCTGTACACCGCTCTGAGTCCCTTGGGAGTAGGGCAGTATAAAAAACCAATAAACTCTAAACTCTAAATCAAAGTTAGTTCCAAATCAAATCCATCTCTTATTCCAAATCAAATCTCCCTGCCCAAGGCAGCCTGCACAGAATGTTGTGAGAGGCTATGATAGCATCTTATTCACTAAATATTAGATTTCCACCTTATATCCAGGCAGGAGTCTAAAATTAGTAGTCCAGCAATTGAAAAGTTTGAATCCATCACTTAGTTGCAAAGCATCACTTTATCCTCAGTGCAAGCAGAGAATGGCTGTTTCAATGATCCCTACTTATTTAGGGGCGTGCACCAGTGGTGGATTTCAATTTTTTTCAATACTGGTTCTTTGGGTGTGGCTTGCTTGGTGGGAATAGCTTGCTGATCATGTGACTGGGTGGCCATGGCCAACTCAATGTTACTCACATCAAGGGATGCCTGGCCTGGCCCCTCCTCTCCCTGCCATTCCTTGTCACACCCAGCCTCAGTGAATCTATAGTTCTGTAAAAATGTTGGTCACCTTTTTTCAACTTTTATCCACATACTATAGATGTATTTTAATGGACCATTCAAAGGAGGAACTGGCTCAGACGCTTTGCCCGAGTGTGATAGGCAACAGGCTTTTAAGGGGCTGCCAGAAAGAAGGGGGGACAATGTATTTTCCAAAGCACCAGAAGGCAAAACAAGAAGCAACGGATGGAAACGGAACAAGAAAGGAGCAACCTAAAACTAGGGAGAAACTTCCTGACAGTGGGAACCAATATAGGTGCAGAAATATTTCAGCCATAAAGTCACATATAAAATAGCCATTCATGTAATACAACCTGCATGGTGTTCAAAACAGTAATTAGTATTATGGCTGATGTTGGATAGTAAGCCTAAAAGTCAAAGATCACAACAGTACTTCTTTCTCTGTATGTATACAAACCGTCACGTACAGGAATAGCATATTAAACTGGACTTATGCAATCTTTTTTTTTTTTTTGTAACAATAATTTTATTGGTTTTACAAATTTTTAAAGGGAAAAAGGGTATGTAGGATATGAATAGAAATATTTTAGGGCTTCCATGTCGGAGGTGATGGCCGCCTCTGAGACTTCATACAAAATTCTTTCAATATAAGGTGGAAAGAGATACATACATATCATATCATAAATTCCATGCAATCAATCATTTGTTACTATTAGCATCCATTAGGAATTACAATGTATAAAAGAAAAAATCATTTTTGTGATCTGAGTCTTTTTGCTATTGTGTCTTCTTCTTCTTTCCCGCTTGTGGGCGGAGCTATGGCCCCTCCTGTTCCCCCATTTCCATCCTCCAGGATTGAGGAATGTTTTTAAAGAAAGGCTTCAGCCTCTTCAATCGTTTTAATTATTACTCTTCCCCCCTCCCAGAACACCAACATTCCTTCAGGCATTGACCATTTGAACCACACCTCTTTTTTATATAGCTTTTTGGATAGGAAGGAATATTTCCTTCTAATCTCTCGAATCTTTTTCGGGATCTGCTTCAAAAAGCAATTTCTTTCTGCTGGTATATCAATGGGCCATCTCTCTGTGCTCTCAGAATCTCATCCCTTGTTGACCTTCTTACAAATTTGATATGTATCTCTCTGGGTACATCATTTATTCTGGCATATGCTGAATTAATTCTATAAATCAGGTCAATGTCCCCCCAGATATATTCTTTGTTCTTTTTAGTGTAGTTTGCTAAAATTGTAGACATTAAATCTTTTAAATTTTCTGAATCTGACTCGGGAACATTTTGAAACCTTAAAAAATTAGACATTCTTTCAAAATCCATTCTAGACATATAACCAGTAAGATCCACAATTTCTTTTTGCGCTTCCCTCACCTCCTCCCTCACCTCGGCTGCCCCCCCTCCAACCCATCAATTTTTTGTTTATTTTCTGCTAGTGCTCTCTGTATTTCCAGAAGCTCCAATCTTGAACTTATCATGTCTCTGTGTATTTCTTTTATTTCTTTCATTATATTTTGAAGAGTTTCCTCAATTGATGACTGTTGGGTGTCCTCTACCCCCGCTTCTTTTTGTACCATTGTAGTGATTTTTGATTGTTGTGGAGTGTGACTGGCTTTTGTAGAAGCTGGCGCAGACCAAGATTTGCCAGATTTATTTATTTATTTATTTATTTTATTAAATTTATACCCCGCCCTTCTCCTTGTTAGGACCCAGGGCGGCGCACAGGCATTATTAAAACCACAAAATACAAAATACAAAATCGATTAAAATATATTAAATTATTAGACCCGTGCTAAAAACCCATTTTAAAACCATACCAAATTAATTTTAAATTTAAAAGTCAGAAGTAGGGGCTATCCTAGGCTGGCTTGTTGGAATAGATACGTCTTAAGACGTTGGCGGAAGAGGTCGGGGGGTAGGTCGTTCCAGAGGGCCGGGCCCGCCACAGAGAAGGCCCTTCCCCTGGGTGTCGCCAGCCGGCATTGCCCCGCTGACGGCACCCGGAGAAGACCCTCTCTGTGGGAGCGGATCGGACGAAGGGATGTATGGGGCAGGAGACGGTCTCGTATATAGCTAGGCCCCGAGCCATGGAGCGATTTAAAGATGGTCGTCAGCACCTTGAAGCGCACTCGAAAGGCCACAGGCAGCCAGTGCAGCTCGCGCAGGAGAGGTGTTATGTGGGTTTGCCTTGAGGCACCCATAATCACCCGCGCGGCCGCATTCTGTACTAACTGTAGCTTTCGAGTGCACCTCAAGGGGAGCCCCATGTAGAGAGCGTTACAGTAATCCAGCCGGGATGTCACAAGCGCTTGAGTGACTGTGCGAAGGGCTCCCTGGTCCAGTAAGGGGCGCAACTGGCGTATCAGGCGTACCTGATAGAACGCCCCCCTGGCCACGGCCGTCACATGGTCCTCCAGATGGAGGCTTTCTTGCTGCCATAGTAAAAGTTTTAAGTTCTTGTATATAAGATGGCGTCTGGTGGGTGGGCAATCCGTGAGGAAGAAGAAAAGGGAAAGTCTGTGTCCAAATTTAAAGTACAACTTGTATAAAGTCCAGAGAGAAAATTTCTACAATAACAATCCAATAGGAAAGAAGGCACACAATGGGAGAAATCCCGAGAGTCACTTGAGTTGGCTTGTGTATAAATTTTAAAGTCTTATTAAATTGAAGGAATGTTCACATTTCAAAAGAGAAAGTTTCTTGCTGAGAACAAAGAAGCGCCATTTTTCCGCCTCTTTGGTGGTTGTGAAGAATTAGTAACAATCCATTCTGCTGTTACAAGATTCAGATACAATGTTTCCACCGCAATTCCATATATGGTAATACTTTCGCTTTCAAATAATTAAGAGTCGGATGTTACTTTCTCTCGCTCTCCGAGCCCTGGGAATATTTTAGAGCGACGCTTATTTCTGAGGGGGGATTTTTGCAAATTCCCCTCTCTATTCTTCCTTTTAAGAAGTTGAGAGCATCTAAGTAAAATAAACTCACAAACCACTCAGTCATTGCGGAGCCTCGGTATGTTCCTCCAGCTCCAGCTTTTCAGCCCGCTGTTCAAATAGCTGCTGTTCCGACATCCTTTGGCGAGAGGACTCTTCCCCCCCCGCATTCTGTCCTCCAGCTCCTGGGGCGAAGCGGGAATGGCCCCCCCGACCGCTGTTGAGGTGGGGGTTTTGCCGCCAGCCGCCTGTACAGATGGGGCTCCCTGAAAGAGCTCTCCTGCCCCCGAAGGCGCTCACTGGAGAAACAAGCGGTGGTATGGTTGGCACTATTATATTTGGCCCGGTTCAGAGCGACCCAAACACTTCAATGACATCTTGTGCATAGGACCTTGAGTTATTCTTGGGAGAAGTTGAGGAGGAAGCTATATTTGAAGGTGCCATGCTGGATCTCTACTCAGGAAGCCCTTGTCTACCCAACACGATATAAAGGGGAGAAGATATTGACATATGAGGAGATCTTAGATCCACAGGGGAATTTGAAGACCAGGAAATTATTAACCTCACAAGGATACCATATCGACTGGTGGCCATATTCCCAGATATTCTCAAGATACAAAAAAGATCAGAAGAATGAAGGGATATATCCCTATAAACAAGAACTGGACAAGGTTCTTTTTGGAACAGAGAAAGGGATGCTCTCCAAGTGTTACGGACATCTATTGTTATTAGACGTAGGGGAAGAAGTGGTCAAAGACTGCATGATTGCTTGGGGATGGAATATAGGATGCACACTGGACTTTCAAAGTTGGGAAGAAATCTGGTTCAAAAATATGAAATTGACCATGGCAGCCTCGTATAAGGAAAATACATATAAAATGATATATCGGTGGCATCTATCCCCGGCAAGACTTGCCAGCATGTTCCCTGGGACCATGCCTAATTGCTGGAAATGTGGTCACAGAGAGGGGACCTATTTCCATCAGTGGTGGACCTGCCCAATGGCGATTAAATACTGGAAAAAAATCAGGCAGTGGTTAATAGAAATCACCCAACATAGATTAGATTTGAAACCTGAAACCTTTCTGTTAAGACTTAAACCCCCAGATATCAACATGGAGATATGGTTTTTGGTGTTGCACATAATTATTGCGGCAAGATTGGCATTTGCCCAGGAATGGAAGAGTGATCAAATACCAATGGATAGGGCAGTAATAAACAAAATTAATGAGTGCGCAGAATCGGATAGATTAACAAAAATTAATTAAAAGAAAAAAGGACTCAGAATTCTATAACTCGTGGAAGAGGTGGTATAACTGGAGACGGGAACGACCAAATAATAACAACTGAAGCAATAATATATGTTTAAATCAGATATTGGTAAATAATATCAATTAGAAATTAAAGGACGAATAAGAATTGATGAAGTAAGTAGGTTAACTAGATGGGCTGTATATAGTGTAAATGTTGGTGTTAAATATTAGGCCTATTGTTAGGACGGTAATGTTAAGTTTGGTTATTTAAATGTTATCGCTTTCTCACGCTGTGACGGCAATATGTTTAAAATTATGTTTGTATGATTTTATTTTTATAAGAATAAATAAAAAATATTATTAAAAAAAAAAGAGAAACAAGCGATGGACGTGTCCAGAACACGTCCGTCGCGTCCGGAAGCCGGAAACGGTCTCCTGGACTTATGCAATCTGATGTGCAAAATGAACACACATATTTATGCTGTGGACTATAGACATTGAATACACATGATCCCTGAAAAATATGTGGTTGCCCTAGGCAAAAGAAAGGCAGTAAAATCACTCTAGGTGTAGGGACAGTGTAAAATATTAACACATAATATATGTGAAACTTGAAAAATTAGAATATCGTGCAAAAGTTCATTTATTTCAGTAATGCGACTTACAAGGGGAAACTCATATATGCAAAGCGAGATAGTTCAAGCCATGATTTGTCATAATTGTGATTACGGCTCATGAAAACCCCAAATCCACAGTCTCAGAAAATTAGTATATTACATGCAATCAATAAAACAAGAATTGTACATAGAACAATATCAGACCTCTGAAAAGTATAAGCATGTATATGTACTCAGTACTTGGTTTGAGCCCTTTTGCAGCGATTACTGCCTCAATGCAGCGTGGCATGGAAGCTATCAGCCTGTGGCACTGCTGAGGTGTTATGGCAGACCAGGATGCTTCAATAGTGGCCTTCAGCTCTTCTGCATTGTTCGGTCTCATGTCTCTCATCTTTCTCTTGGCAATGCCCCATAGATTCTCTATGGGGTTCAGGTCAGGCGAGTTTGCTGGCCAATCAAGCACAGTAATCCCATGGTCATTGAACCAGGTTTTGATGCTTTTGGCAGTATGGGCGGGTGCCACATCCTGCTGGAAAATGAAGTCAGCATCCCCATAAAGCTCGTCTGTGGAAGGAAGCATGAAGTGCTCCAAAATCTCCTGGAAGACAGCTGCATTGACCCTGGACTTAATGAAGCACAGAGGTCCAAAGTCCTGTTGCTCAGTGGTCCAAAGTCCTCTTTTCTGATGAGAGCAACTTTTGCATCTCATTTGAAAACCAAGGACCCAGAGTATGGAGGAAGAAGGGAGAGCACACACTGCAAGATGCTTGAAGTCCAGTGTGAAGTTTCCAAATTCTGTGTTGATTTGGGGAGCCATGTCATTTGCTGGTGTTGGTCCACTGTGCTTCATTAAGTCCAGGACTTCATTAAGTCCCCTCATTGATCCTACTGGTTTGCCATCAGCGCTGTGGAGGCACCATGCACAAAAGCATGTGCTACAACGAAGGGCACACCTTGTACCTCGCCGTGCTGGCTCGCAAGGAGGGCACCTATTGGATCGGGACGCCCTTCGCACAGTCACTCATGCCCTCGTGACATCTCGACTGGACTATTGTAACTCTCTCTACATGGGGCTTCCCTTGAGGTGCACTCGGAGACTTCAGTTGGTCCAGAATGCAGCCGCGCGAGCAATTATGGGAACCGCCAGGTTCACCCACGTAACACCGCTCTTGCGCGAGCTGCACTGGCTGCCTGTCGTCTTCCGGGTGCGCTTCAAGGTATTAGTCATCATTTTTAAAGCGCTCCATGGCTCGGGACCTAGCTATCTGCGGGATCGGATCCTGCCTCACACATCCTCACGGCCGATTCGCTCCCACAGAGAGGGACTTCTCCGGGTGCCGTCCACTAGACTTTGTCAGCGGGCGACGCCCAGGGGAAGGGCTCTCTCTGTGGCGGGCCCAGCTCTCTGGAACGACCTTCCCCCCGACATTAGAACAACTACGGACCTCCGCTCCTTCCGTCTAAAATTAAAAACATATTTGTTCTGCTTGGCCGGCCTAGGGTAGTCTCTCGTCTATGGGATTGTTAATAATTTTAGATAGGGATTTTAGTATTTTAATTGGTAATTTTTAGCGCAGGGATGTATTTAATTTGTTTTTATCATGTGTATGTGTATTTATTGTTTTATTTGCCCTGTGTTGCAACATGGATATCAGATATTCAGATACCAGGGGAAAAGGACCCCCCAGCCTCCCAGCGGTGCAAAACACATTAAACCTTTGTCTTTATGTCTTAAACTTTCTTAACCTCACCGGAAACCCCCCCACGTCCGCCGCTTGTTGTTACTTTTCTTCTTCCCCCTCTGCTGAACATCAACGACCGCTTGTCTATTACCGGCACCTACCTGACCTGACCTGGCGAGGACCAGCAGAGTTCATCACGTGATAAAGTGGTTACGCCGCCATATTTGCAGACAACACCACTGTCTGGGTTCCTGGTCGTCACCTGAAACCATCCCAAGCTGTTCCTGCTCTAACCCTCGCATCAACTCCTTGAATCCAGACCCTTGTTCCAGTCTCTCCAGAAAGGAGCCATAGCTGTCATCAGATGCAAGGATCCGGAACAAATTTATTGTCCTTTTGCCTTTCTACACAGAGGTAAACATGTCAGCCCACACACAGGACATTACATGATATACTCACATCACCCCTGCACAATGACATTGACATTTACAGTCTCTGAAGCCACCATCGGACTGTACACCTGCCAAAGCTTTGATGGAAAACACCTTGTGACCAAAGCAATAGAGGTGGTTTTGCTAAACTTGGCTGCACATCCACCAGCACCTGACTATTTGACATGAGGGAAAAAGGACATCTTTCCCAACAGCCACCGATCCCGAAACCGCCGTTCGGTGCTTAACCAGGTCCAGCCCGAACAAAGATGGACACATCAACCATTTCTTCAGACATGGCAGATAAACTAAATTCAGCATTTAACAAGACGCAATTATATACATGGCTCCCTAATAGAACATGGTTAAAGAACTTTGTAAATACAATAATTGGTATTGTTGCTATGCTTATTATGCTATGTTGCTGTATTCAATGTTTGCTTTTATTAATAATGATTTTCAAAGGTTTTATTCCAAAGGTGCGATGAGGTGGAGTCGGATGACCCAACCCAGAAGGAGAGCTCTATTTCTCACCTACAACAATTTCTGACATCCCTATGTTTAATTTTTCTCCTTGGCTTACTACACTGTTATCCGCTATGTTAGGACCAATTATTATGATATTATTGGTATGTACCCTTGACCCATGTGTTGGAACAAAATTGTTGCGATTTTTGGAATCACGCTTGAACTCCTTGGGAAATGAACTGACGGAAACAAAGAACGAGGTTATGCTATTAAACTCACATATCAGACCTAGTGTAAAAATGCCATTAATGCACTTCTCGGACTTAGACATAAATTCGGCCTCGGATAACGAAGGTATGTACCCAGCGGATAGAGGGCATCCGAAGGGAGGCCCTACATCCAATGGAAGCATGGCCTCAGTTATCAGCTCTGAATAACCACAAGGTTTAGGAGCGTTCCAAAAAACAAAAACAGAGGAGATGTTGCAACATGGCACTCACAAGTTCCTGTTTACGGAACAAAGGATAAGAAGTCTCCACTTCTCCGGATGCTAAGTTTGTTTATGGAACAAAGATAAGATAGGTCTCCATTTCTCCGAATGCTAACACCCAAAGAGATGTGTGACTCACCCAAAGGATGTAACCATATAAGGCATCAGGATGTAACCATATAAGGTATTAGGATGTAACCATGTATATGATTGGTCCACGTAGTTGCTCCTTTGTATGAGCCTAATAAAAGAGGTTGCAAGGCAGTGTTCGAGGCTTCTAAGGTTCCACGCTGACCACAGAGCTTGCTCTGCCTTGGATCTCATGCTTAATCCAATCTGTGTCGTTGCCTTCTTCCTTGGAGCCCGCTTGGCCTCTGGCTGAGTGCACCCCGGTACAGGGGCCCCGCAGACCAGCACACTCACCGCAATAAGAGCCCTGTGCACCGCTCCGAGTCCCTTTGGGGAGAGGGAGCGGTCAACAAATTAAATTATTGATTATTGATTGATTATTGATCTGTCAGCCTCTACTTCGCTTGCGTGCTATCAGCTGCCATAGAAACAGAGGAGGGTGCTTGAGGTATTTGGGATAGGAAACTTATGGTGCTGGAGGAGTTTCATGAGTTTGGTTCTCATCATCTTCTGCACATGCTGATGGCCTGTGTTTGGACTTGGTCAAAGTCAACCGTCTCTGCATATCATACCTCAAGGCGGGCCCTCGTTAACGAGGAGGGCCAAACCTGCGAGAGCGGGGACTCTCGCAGTAGCATAAGGTCTGCCTTAGAGTACATGATTATAATTGTTCCACATAATTGTTCCACATAATTGTTCCACTCACATGTTTTGAAAAAAAAAAGTAGGGATTGTGGGAAGTTATCACCCATCTCTCTCCCAGAAAAATGAAATGCCCTAGGAAATATTGAAAAGGCAGAATATTATATTTCCCCAGATGTGAAAAGGAAGAAACATGTTTTGTCTCCTGCAGCCTCCTGCCCCCTCCCCTTTGTCAATGGGCCATTAAGCAGCCTGGGCTAGTCCACTTTACATAATAAAGACTTCTCCTCTTCAGCTCCAGAGTCATGGGATTAAGGTAGGACTGGCCTTACCAAACCTGGACTCAGCCCATGGGAGCCTGGCAACCAATCAGAGTACACTTCTTACACAGGAACAAGAAACAGATAGGTGGGGCCAAACAGTTGATAAAAAGCCCTGCAAGCCCCTTGCTCAGCCCTTCTCTTCCTGTCCACCAACATTGAAGCATGTAAGCACCTTTTCTGGTCAGGACTCCAGCCATGTGGTCCTGTCCACCATTAAACTATCTTTCCAAGCAGCCTCCATGTCTCCAGTGTCTTCTTCCCCACTTGGAGCCAAACCCAGAAGGACATGGGAGGTTAGGCCTAGCCTAACCTCCCATGAGGACTTTTAGATAGTTTTAAATTGGGTTTTTAAAATTTGGTTTTAGCGCAGGATAGGTTTATTTAATAGTTTTTAAATTATATTTATTGTATTTTGTATCTTTTTAAATTTCCTGTGCGCCGCCCTGGGTCCTCTGTGGAGAAGGGCGGGATATAAATTTAAATAAATAAATAAATAAATAAATACATTTCCTTACTACAATTGGCGACACAGATGGGACCTGAACTAGCCTAACCAATGGATGTGGCCCAGGTGGAAAAAAAAAACCCATGCCGGCACAGACCTCATTGAGTCTGTGGGTGGACTTTTACCTGGTCTTTAGCCATTTGGATCTAGGTTTTAAAGGGGTTTTGAGTTTGAGCTCAAAGGCTGCCTGGAAAGGAGGTGAGTACCTCTAAATTTTAATTCTCTAATTTAATTTAAAGCATGGAAAAGCATGAGAAATGTGTGAATGCCTGCATGTGTGTGAGTGAAATCTTTCTCCCAATCACAGCTGGATCTTAGTTCCTCTGTGTGTTTTACCAAGAGAGCCTGGAAAGTATTAGGGTCAGGCCAGAGCACAGGACCTTCTGTTAGGGAAAAGGGAGAGTGTGTGAAAATGGATGGAAAAGTGAGTGATTTTGTTGTTGTTGTTGTTGCTGCTTTTGTCCTGTGAAAGCAAAAAAGGCAAAGACCCAGAAAGAGTAGAAAAACAGTGAAAAGAGTAGAGGTGCTGGTACTACTGCTTGAGGGGCAGAGGTCCTCACGGATTACCTTTTTGATCCGCAAAACCCAGGTGATTCCCAAGGAAGGGGCCATTTACTTCATGGGAGTGAAGTCCTTCCCAGAATCTTTTTTTTCCTGAAACTTATGGCGGGTGGTCACCAGGCTAGGCCAAAGTCAGCCCTACATGTAAAGGGTCATGGGAAGCATTAGCTCGTGGGTGCCACAGATGCCCTCGGAGATTTCCTTAGATGCCAAGATTTTGGCTGAGAGCAAGAAAATTGTGTGAGAAACGGGCTTTGCTGAAAGATGATACAGGAAAACTAATTTGGCTACATAAGGGTACTTAAAAGAATAGGGAAAATGTTGGTTTCTGTTCTTTTCTGTTGTCTGTCTGTCTCTTTCTCTGTCTTCAATGTAACCACATGGTTTATTTGTTAAGATTTGTGCCTTCCCTAATTTAAAAGAGTTGTGCTGGGAATGACTAGAGTGTATAAACCTGAGAGTTCCTTTTCCCTTCTTATTTTCTCCTTATGTATATGTGTGCCTAGGTCTTTGTGCATCCTCGAGGTAATAGTAACTATAAAATGTCTCCAATCC
This sequence comes from Rhabdophis nuchalis, assembly GCA_039707465.1. Classification (NCBI taxonomy): domain Eukaryota; kingdom Metazoa; phylum Chordata; class Lepidosauria; order Squamata; family Natricidae; genus Rhabdophis; species Rhabdophis nuchalis. Next base: position 1,376,705 of record CM077648.1, read on the forward strand.
AAAAGAACAGGAATTTTAAATTGTTGAAAGAAAGAAAAGAGTAAACTGGTAGAAATTGCCTTTGCTCAGTTTGTCGGGGCCCAGAAAACTGAGCGAAGGGGGAGGGGACTCTTTATTTTGCATCTGTATGGCCAAACAGAAACAGAATGAAGAAATATTCTTCCTTCCTTGTATCTTTAAGTAACAACCCAGAAAATGTTTAAGTTTATTTACAAGAAAAGTTTTGTCCTTGAATTTATTGTGTGTTTAAATGTTTTTACTGAATCCAGGTCCTATTTCTTATCTGAGATCCTCATGTTACCAGTTTATCTATTTATTAACTGAAGGTTTTTAATTTTCAAACTGTGCCTGCAAGCTATCTACCCCCCCCCCCCCTTATTCCTCCAACAATGCCTTTTCTGTGGGGGTGGGAACCTTGTTATCATGTCTTTCAGCCCTGGAAGAATGTATCCTGCAAGGTGAGTAGAGAAATTTGTTTTTCCCCTTTAAGGAGGAGTGTTGCCTTGTGTGTGAATCACTACTAAAGGTTTGCCTTCAACCTGAGTAAAAACTCTGCACATCTATCTGGCCAACTACTCTTAAGTCCTAAGGTAGAAGAGGTGCTTTTACCATTTTCTTCCCTATTTCAACTTGAGTTCCTAATCTAATTTTGTGATGCTATTCTGGATAGGCTGGACTGTTTATCCCTTTGTGTAAAGACAGATACAAAAAAAAAAAAGTTAAATTGTTCCGCTTTCTCCCTGCTGCTTGTCACCTTCTTGCCTTCTCCCAGCAGTGGACCAATTCTTTCCTTAACTTTTTTCTTGTTTTTAACATGTTGGAAGAAGCTTTTTGTTAAATTTTACTTTTGTGGCAAAGTACTTTCTTCATTGTAAGCCTTAGTTTTCCTCACTTCATCTTTGCAGGCTTGGGCTATTTGTTGATATTTTGCCTTAGTTATGCCCCACTCTTTCCACTTTTTTATACCTTTTGTGTCTTTAAATTTGTCAGTGCTCTTTATGCAGCCATGCTGGTTTCTTTTGGGAACTGTTATTTTTCTTCTTCATTGGTATCATGCTATACTGAGCTTTTATAATTTTTCAAAATTTTCCAGACTTCCTGGGTGAGCTGATCCTTGACATATAGTAACTGTACATTTTAATACCATTTTCAATTTTGAGGTCCTTTTGTTTTATCACTTTTTGTGTGTGTCTTTGCTAATGGTTCTAATCCTGTCTTGTCCTTTCTTATTCTTCTGCCCTAAAGTACTTTCCCTGGGGCAGAGGTGAGCCCTAGTGTCTTGTATTGTATTTCCTATTTTTGCATTTTTGCCCCGAGCTAATGAGTCTTTGATGTCACTCCGACCTTTTGCTATTGAAGAGGTAACTTCTTCCTATGCTTCCTGGGTCTTTTGTATTATCTTGTACTCTGCAACTATTTCTAAGGGCCCTGATATCCTGGTAATTATTCTCAGGAAGTTTCGTTTAGAATGTATGCTGGCTTTGTTATTCTAGTGACTTCAAGTTTGGTTATGGGCTGTATTGGCCTTCCTAATACAACACTGTCCTGGTGAAGTTCCCTTCCCACAGTTTTGTTTCCCAGTTGACGTCTATGTAGTTAAAATCTCCCATTACTATTGTGGTGTGCTTCCTACATATCTTAGTTACCTGGCTGGAAAAAAAAAGTTCATCTATTTCCTCTGATTGGTTGGGTGGCCTGTAGTATATACCTATGGCAAAGTCATCCCCCACCAACCTTTAATATTAACCTAAATGCATTCAAGATAGTTCTCATCATTGTTATGCTCTATTTCTGTAGATATGTAGATATTTCTTACATATACTGCAACTCTTTCTCTTCGTTTATTTGGTCTATTTCTATTAAATAATTTAAATCCTTCTAGCTGTATATTCCATTTGTGGGTTTCATCCCACCAAGTTTCTGTAATGGCAAAAATATCCTATCTGTCCTCATTCACTTGAATTTCTAATTCACCCTGTTTACTCCTCATACTCTGTGCATTGGTGTATAGACATTTGAGTCCATTCTGATTGACCCTGTGTTTACTATCTGCATAAACTGTTATGCCTGACTGTCCCTATTTTCTTGCCACTTCTATGGTTCATGCACATGGTTTGGCAATCTGTGCACTTAATGCTAAGTAACTCAGTCCCTTTCTTGGATGAGTGCAAACCATCTCTTTTGTACAGTTTTCATTGGACCAGCTGCAGACATCATGACTAAAACCAAAGCCTTCCCTTTACACCACTCCTTTAGCCACATTAAACTCTGCTACACATTGGCCCTTCCCCTTTTGTTCCTTATATACTGGTAAAACCTCTGAAAAGATAAGCCTACAACCTGTGCAACTAAGTTCATACCCTAAGCTCTGGAAATCATTCTGTACAGAAAGAGCTCACCTGGATACCTTAAAAAAGGTGTTGCAGCAGTAATAGTTGCCTTTAAAAAGAAAAGTAAAGCTCAAGAGCCCCCACCCAGATGCAAATGATGTGTTAATGAAAGTCTCCATAAATCTTGGTCTTTAAAAATATGCCAGCGATTGCTGGGAGGCCGAAGAGTTTGGATCTTTAAAACTATGACAGCCTTGCTGGGAGATCCAATCAGAACCCTGTCTGAATGCAAACAATGTGTGGACAAACATCTCTATACATTGTCTCTATACATCTTGACCTTTAAAAATATGCCAGCGTGGGTTGGGTGTTCAAGATGGATATAGAAGAATTTGGGTCTTTAAAAATTAGCCCGCGTCTGCTGGCAGGTCCAAATTAGAAAAACCACAGGGCGGGGACAAGTATTAGCAATCTAGTGCTTAAGGAGATGGAACAACGGGCATAACTTTGAGCAAAAGAAAGAAATTTAGCAGGTAATAAAGAGGTAAAGCCTGTCTGAATGGAAGACCTAGGTAATTGGGCTTGATTAATTTGATATAATGTCTGATAAAATTCTTAGCTGTGCATGAAGAAAGAATGAAATAGAATTTTTTGTGTGTGAAAGTAATTTACACAAGCAGTCTGATTGCAGTGCAAATGTGAGTATGTTGATGATAACAGTTGGTGTGAATGTACTTTGATTCCCTTTCATATAAAGAAACAGTAAGTTGCAAGGGTGGTTTTTTTTAATGGTATCTCTCTGTGTGTGTGTATGTGTGTTACCATTTGCAAACCTGAAGGGAGGGTGAGATCCTCTAATAATACAAAATGGAGCTCAGTGGCTTGTGTAAAAGCTCCCTGAAATACTTATAATATTGATTGGCATGAGCAAGCATGAAGGTATGATTACAGTATGAATGTGCGTGTGTGTCCCCAATGCCCTGAGGGATTGATAAGTGAAGGGATCCAAAGACCTGCGATTGCCTGACCCCCCCCCCTTCCTTCTGGGTCATCCTTTGAAGGGAAGCAGGAAAGGGGAGAAGTGTGATTGTCTGCTCATTTAACCATGAGTGCGTGTGTGAGATGCCCCAGTGATACCTGTGAATGCCTCTGTGCATCTGCCCCCCCCCTTTTTTTCTCCCTTCTTTCTTCTAGGTCATTAAAAGTGGCTGTGGGTTTTTCTGCTCACTGTGACCATTTTGTTTTCTCTCTTCTGAGACATTTGGGGTAAATGAGTGACCTGCTCCTGCACCTTTACCTTTCACCATTGTGATCCTTTTTGTCTGCATATAAAAGCTATGCAGTTACATTTCTTTTCTGCTCTGAAGATAATTTTGATTTTTTTCTCATCTAGAAATTTTTGAGGTTTAAAATGCTTAATTAAACCTACCAAAAGAAATGATTTTGAGATATTTTGCTAACATTTGTAAATGTTTTAACATACTGAATGAGAATTTGCTTCCATCTGAATGGAATTTGATATTTTGGAGTGTTGACTCAAAGTACCCTTTTTTTTTTTAATGTTTGATAGTTTTATTATTTTTTTAAGTGGTTTGTCTCCCCCCTTTTACACCTGAGAGCATTTTTAAATGCTTATGAGTCAAGGTGCTCAACCCTATGATATTTTGGTTTTTTTTGTTTACAACACAAGTTGTTTTCCTTTTGGAAATTTCCCACAACTTCCCACAGTTGGCACAGAAAAGGGGCTCAACTTTAAAATGAGGCGCCTTGGTCCTGGGCCACCATGGGGTTTTCTCCGCTAGCCATGTCTCATTTGGGTAAAGGAGGAGGAAAGGGGGTCATAACTTTCACGAACTCTGAACCTCACAGATGCACTTTTGCACTTTATTTCACTTGTGGTGCACTTTATTTATTATTGCACTTTATTTTTAACATCTTAACATCTATGAAATAACATCTATGAAATGAATTGCTTTAAAATCTTGGCTAACGACTTTTTAAAATTTTTTGTATTTTAAACCCACATCCCATCGTGAATTCCATTTTATATGTATTCCAGAGCTAGCCTTTTATTGCTGCGAGAGTCCCCGCTCTCGCAGGTTTGGCCCTCTGAATTATCGAGGGCCCGTCTTGAGGAAGGATTTATTAATCCGGAGAGACGGGCGAAGCGCGGCCTCAGGGGATTTTTAGTTAGGAAATTTTTATCTATCTTAGGGGGCACCAGGGAGGGGGGTGGGTATAGACAGATTGAGACAAAACAACTATATGGAAGAAAGGGCCGGACCAGTTGCCGACGGGAGGGGACGGAAGGTACCGATTTGAGGGGGGAACTACTAGTCGTTCCATTGGAGGGCATGCCAATCCAGACGGTTGTGGGGAGGGGCAGGGCCAAGGGGAGACCATCCTCCCGGTTGTTGGCACGCAGCCGTTGTTTACGAACGGTCAGGTGCCACAACCCCCGCAGGCTAGGTGGTCAGGGAATACAGAGCCTGGGCCTGCGGCTGATGTTCTGCAATGCCAGGTCCGTTGTCAACAAAGCCCCCCTCGTCCATGACCTTGTGTCAGAGGGGGAGCCGGACCTGGTAGGAATTGCGGAAACCTGGTTGGGCCACGAGGGAGGACTCCCCCTCGTTGAAATGTGCCCACCAGGCTACCGCGCTTTTCGGGCCCAAGGTAGGGGTGGAGGGGTGGCGGTCATTATCAAGGAAGGTCTTGAGCCAAGAGAGACCATTGTGCCACAGACTACCGGTTGTGAGTCCCTCTGCGTGAAGTGGGGCCTGGGGAGGCAGTTGGGCTTGCTGGTTATATACCTGGCTCCTCGCTATGTAGCAGCAGCCCTGCCCGAGCTCCTGGAGGTGATCGCTACGGTGGCAGTGGAGACCCCCAGACTTATAGTCATGGGGGACTTTAATCTGCCATCGTTGGGCGAATCATCCGAGGTAGCTCGGGAGTTCATGGCTTCCATGACGGCCATGGACCTGGCCCAACTAATTCAAGGCCCCACCCACGAGGGTGGTCACACACTGGACCTCATCTTTGTCTCAGGCCAATGGAAGAGTGATCTGGGCTTAGGGGATATAGTCATCACACCCTTGTCATGGTCAGATCACTCACTTCTCCGGCTCGACTTTCCGACCGCTACCCCCCGCCGCGAGGAGGCGGCACCAGAACCACCTATCTGGTTCTGCCCCAGGCGCCTGATGGACCCAGATGGGTTCCAGATGGCGCTTGGGCCACTTCCTGTACCCCTGACCCGCGCCCCGATGGAGGATCTCGTGGCCGCATGGAATACTGCGACCGCGGGAGCCTTGGATCGGGTCGCGCCCTTGCGGCCTCTCTTGCGGCGCCGAACCGCCCCGGCCCCTTGGTTTACCGAGGAGCTGAGGGCGATGAAACGCCACAAGAGATGCCTAGAGAGAAGATGGAGGGCTACTCGATCTGAATCTGACCGGACACAGGTAAGAGCCCATTTACGGACTTACATTGTGGCGTTGAGAGTGGCCAAACGCCATCATTGTGCCACTCTCATAGCATCCGCAGAAAACCGCCCTGCCGCCCTGTTTGGGGTGACCCGTTCCCTCCTTCAGCAGAGGGTGCGGGAAGCCCCGTTACAGGGTAGAACAGAGGAATTTGTGACTTTTCTGCAGGACAAAATCGCTCAGATACAGAACGAGTTAGCCCCCATTCATGGCCCAGTGGGATGCCACGAGGCAGATCTTGTTTGGGAGGAGTTTGACTCCGTTACTTCCGAGGATATGGACAGGTTGCGTGGGCGACTGCGAGCCACCACATGTTTATTGGACCCGTGTCCCTCCTGGCTTGTACTGGCATCCTGGGAGGTGACACGAGGCTGGCTCCAAGAGGTTATCAACGCATCCTTGAGTGAGGGTTCCTTGCCTGCTTCCCTAAAAGAGGCTATGGTGAGGCCCCTCCTTAAGAAGCCCTCTTTGGACCCAGCTCTTTTAACAAACTATCGTCCCGTCTCCAACCTTCCCTTTTTGGCGAAGGTTGTCGAGAGTGTGGTGGCACAACAGTTTCCCCGTCACCTGGAGGAAGTTGATTATCTAGACCCGCGCCAGTCCGGCTTTCGGCCCGGGCATAGCACTGAGACGGCATTGGTCGCGTTGGTTGATGATCTCTGGAGGGCCAGAGATGGGGGCTGTTCCTCCATCCTGGTCCTATTAGATCTCTCGGCGGCTTTCGATACCATCGACCATGGTATCCTATTGCATCGGCTGGGGAGGTTGGGGGTGGGAGGCACCATTCTACGGTGGTTCTCCTCCTACCTCTCTGGCCGATCGCAATTTGTGTTGGCAGGGGAGCAGAGGTCGACCCCGAGACCCCTCACATGTGGGGTGCCTCAGGGGTCGGTCCTTTCGCCTCTCCTGTTTAATGCATACATGAAGCCGCTGGGTGAGATCATTCGTGGTTTTGGGGTAGAGTATCATCTCTACGCTGATGATACTCAGCTGTATATTTCTACCCCAAACCACCCCAACGATGCCGTAGCGGTGATGTGCCAGTGCCTGGAAGCCGTGCGGATCTGGATGGGAAGTAACGGACTTAGGCTCAACCCGACCAAGACCGAGTGGCTGTGGTTTCCGGCTGCCCGATTCAACCACCTTTCTCCAACGCTGGCCATAGGGGGCGAACATCTTGCCCCTGTGGATGGGGCGCGCAATTTGGGTGTCCTCCTGGATACCCGGCTGTCTATGGAAGAGCAAGTGACAGCCGTGGCCAGGAGGGCGTTTTACCAGGTTCGCCTGGTTCGCCAATTGCGCCCCCTATTGGATCGGGACGCCCTTCGCACAGTCACTCATGCCCTCGTGACATCTCGACTGGACTATTGTAACTCTCTCTACATGGGGCTTCCCTTGAGGTGCACCCGGAGGCTTCAGTTAGTTCAGAATGCAGCCGCGCGAGCAATTATGGGAACCACCAGGTTTACCCACGTTACACCGCTCTTGCGCGAGCTGCACTGGCTACCTGTCGTCTTCCGGGTGCGCTTCAAGGTATTAATCATCATCTTTAAAGCGCTCCATGGCTCGGGACCTAGCTACCTGCGGGATCGGATCCTGCCTCATACACCCTCACGGCTGATTCGCTCCCACAGAGAGGGACTGCTCCGGGTGCCATCCGCTAGACTTTGTCAGGGGGCGACGCCCAGGGGAAGGGCTCTCTCTGTGGCGGGCCCGGCCCTCTGGAACGACCTTCCCCCCGATATTAGAACGACCATGGACCTCCGCTCCTTCCGCTTGAAATTGAAGACTCATCTTTTCCGCCTGGCCGGCCTAGGGTAGTCTCTCTGTCTATGGGTTTTTTAAATGTATACTATATTTATTGGGTATTTTTAGTTAATGGGATTTTAGCACAGGATTGATTGAGTTTAATCTGTTTTAATTTGTATGTATTTGGTATATTTTTTGCTTTTAATTTCCCTGTGCACCGCCCCGAGTCCCTGTGGGGAGAGGGTGCGGTCAATAAATTCAACTTTATTATTATTATTATAAGGCAGGTGCAGATATGTGCTGCTCTGCCCCCAGAGGATTGGCTCTCCCTGAGCTTACAAGTTTGAGCTCTGGACTAGTTTTTTTCAACCTTCTGGATGAGTTTGGATACAAACTCCTCTGAGTTGCCCAGCTGGTACTAGGAAGGCTGTCGAATTAGTTAGGGTGTGCTTGAAGCAGAAAATGCCTTTAATTTTGAACACAGCGCAGACAGCACAACTTGAAACATTCAGTCCAAATGTTTAGAGTTCTCCTTCACTTCAGTCTCTTCATTGTAGTGATCTAAGGATCCTAAACATTTTCTGCAATTTGGATCAAGGAGAAGGAAGACGGAGGTCCTAGCAGCCATTCTCTTTTTCACATGCTAGATAACAGGAAGGAAAGTTACGGTTTTGCAGGAAAGGTCTACGGTCAGTAATCAGCCAGAGTAAACTAGTCCAAGGATCACTACAAGGCCAGTTAAGATACTTTGCAGACTGAGGACCCAGCTGCATATGGGTTGGGTGGTCCATGCAGAGCTCTAGATTCTTCAGTTCTGGGTTTTTAATGACATAATGATACAACTCCAGGGGAAGAAGTATATTGCATTTTTGAATATACTTGGGTTTTTTTTAATTACCCTGTGTCATATTCTAAAAACTCCAATATAGGATGAATGTTCATTTGGACTAAGAAGATAAAATGGCTCCCAAACCACCCCCCACCCCTCCACGTAGGTTGCTTATGCTCTTCTGATTTCCTACCACTTTCTAGAAAGCCTTGCAGATGCTGCCTCCTTTCCCCTAACGTCTCCATGGAGGTTAAGCCCAGAGAATGCGTTCTCCCATACTACTCAATTCCATAGAAAGATTGTTTCAGGGGTCTAAGTGCAAGAACAAATGGAGGGGTCCTCTGCCTGGAATGCCTGAGACCACCTTGCAGGAAAGAGGAGGGGTCAGGGGAAAAGGAAGGGTCAGCCTCACAATTGATTAAATGACCCATTTGTCTTCTTTCAGCACCAAGGAACGTTTTCCAGCGATTCAGTGACTACCTGGATTCAGATCGAGGCAAAAGAACAACTATAATACTGACTTTACTCTTCTTGGCTCTTGATGTGTGGATGTACTTTCTGTGTAAGTTGCCTTCTTACAAGAGGTTGAGAAAGGCTTTCTTTGAAGGGCTTGTTGAATTTGCTTCAACATAAGAACATAAGAACATAAGAATAGCCTTGCTGGAAATGGCCACAGCCCATCCAGTCCAGCATTCTGTCTCACACAGTGGCTCACCATTTGCTTCAGGGTCTTCCCAAGCAGATGTCTTCACTTGCTTATGATTCTCTGCAAATGGCATTGAGAGATCTCCTTCCTATCTCTCCAACCCGGAGGGTGTCCTTAGGCATCCATAATGATAGCTATTGATACCCTTGTTCTTCATGAACTCGTCTAATCCTTTCTTAAAGGTGTCGAGGCTGACAGCTGTCACCACTTCTTCTGGCAGGGAGTTCCATAGACCAGGGATCCTCTGGGTGAAAAAGTACTTCCTCTTATTTGTTTGAGGTCTAGTTATCAAAATTTTAATGGAGTGCCCCCTAGTTCTAGTGTTGTGTGATAGGGAAAACAGTTTTTCCTTTTCTACTTTGTCCACACCGTGCATGATTTTATAGACTTCAATCAGGTCACCTCTCAGGCGCCGTCGTTCTAGAGTGAAGGGGCCCAGCCGTTGCAGCCTCAGATGGTAAGAAGGTGTTCCAGCCCCCTAATCATTCTGGTTGCCCTCCTCTGCACCTTTTCCATTTCCATAATATCCTTCTGAAGGGATGGTGACCAGAACTGAACACAATACTCCAGATAGGGCCTCACCATAGATTTATAAAGAGGCAAAATGACACTTGCTGACTTATTTTCTATACCCTTCCTAATGATCCCTAGCAACGAGTTTGCTTTTTTCACTGTTGCGGCACACTGGGTTGACACCTTCATTGAGCTGTCCACCAGGACACCAAGGTCCCTTTCCTGGTTAGTTGCAAGGAGTTCAGACCCCATCAGTTTATATATGTAGTTGGGTTTTTTCCCCCCCAACGTGCATCACTCTGCACTTACTAATGTTGAAGCTCATTTGCCACTGGGTTGCCCACTCCCCCAGTGTCAAGCGATCCCTCTGGAGCTCCTCACACTCTCTCTCAGTTTTTACTACCCTGTATAATTTAGTGTCGTCGGTGAATTTGGCTACCTTGCTGTTTACTCCTACTTCTAGATCATTTATGCAAAGGTTGAAAAGCAGGGGTCCCAGTACTGAACCTTGGGGGACCCCACTCTTTACCTCCCTCCACCTGGAGAAGTGTCCATTTAATGCTACTTTCTGTTTCCTGTCCATTATCCAGTTGCTAATCCAGGACAAGGCCTGTCCTTTTATTCCATGACTGGCAAGTTTATTTAAGAGCCTTTGGTGCGGGACTTTGTCAAAGGCCTTCTGAAAGTCCAGATAAACAATGTCAACTGGATCTCCCTTGTCCACTTGCTTGTTGACACTCTCAAAAAATTCCAGCAGATTAGTTAGACATGATTTGCCCTTGCAAAAGCCATGTTGGCTCTCCTTCAGCAGCGCCTTCTCTCCTACGTGCCTATTAATTTTATCTTTTAAGATGGTTTCCATCACTTTACCTGGGACACTTGTCAAGCTGACCGGTCGGTAATTTCCTGGATCACCTCTGGATCCTTTTTTGAAGATAGGTGTTATGTTCGCTACCTATCAGTCATCCGGCACAAGGCCTGAATTGAGGGAAAGATTATATATTTTGGCAAGGACATCAGCAATTTCATCTTTAAGTTCCTTGAGAACTCGTGGATGGATGCCATCTGGTCCTAGTGATTTGTTAGTGTTTAGTTTAACAAGACATGCAAGGACCTCCTCCCTGGTTATTTCTATCTGGGTTAATTCCTCAGTTTCCTTCCCTACAAAGATAGGTTCTGTTTTGGGCATGTGATCTCTGTCTTCTTCAGTGAGTACTGAAGCAAATAATTCATTGAGTCTCTCTGCAATCTCTGTTTCCTCCTTAATAATCCCTTGCCTTCCATTGTCATCTAATGGTCCACTGGCCTTCCCAGTTGGGTTCTTACTTAAAGAAGTCCTTGTTATTTCTTTGAGTGTTTTTAGCTAAATGCTCCTCAAAGTCTTGCTTTGCTTTCCTGATTGTTGCCTTGCATTTGTTCTGCCAGAATTTATGTTTCTGCCTGTTGTCCTCATTCTCCAAATGAGCTTTTCTTGCTTTTGATCACTTCCCGAACAGCTCCTGTAAGCCACATCGGAGTTCTCTTGAATCTGCCGGTGCCCTTTTTCCTTTTAGGTATACATTCCAAATGGGCCTCTGTTATTGTTTTTGTGAGCAGCCTCTATGCCTCATGGAGTGCTTGGACTTTCTCAATTCTCCCTTTCAGCTTCTTTTTTACTAGTTTCCTCATCTTCGGGAAATTTCCTTTATGAAAATTTGAGGTCTCTATGTTAGATTTTATCGGTGATTTGCAGTCTATGATTAAGTTAAAAATAATTGTGTTGTGGTCACTGTTCCCTATTGGATCAGTCACATTAACATTTTGCACCAGATCTTGTATATTGCTCAGAACCAAGTCAAGGATTCTTGTACCTCTAGTTTGGTCTTCAACCATCTGTTCCAGGGAACAATCATTTAGCATATCTAGGAACTTTATCTCTTTGTCATGTGCTGAACAACAGTTCACCCAGTCTATGTGAGGGTAATTGAAATCCCCCATTATAACCAGGCTTCCCTTTTTTGATGCCTCCTTTACAACATTCTCCAACTGCCAGTCTCTCTCGGGGGCTTGGGTCGGAGGCTGATAACATATGCCTACTGTTAGACCATTCTTTTGGCCTGATAGTCTTACCCACAGAGTTTCTAGTGGTGACTCTAAATCACCTCGATATGCCAATTCATATGACTTTATCTCTTCTTTGACATACAAGGCTACACCACCTCCCGTTTGCCCCTTCCTGTCGTTCATGTACAGTTTGTAGCCTGGGATGACTGTATCCCATTGGTTATCATCCGTCCACCAGGTTTCAGTGATACCAATAATATCAATATTTTTCTCTATTGCTATGTATTCCAGCTACGTATTCCAGCTCCCCTATTTTGTTCCGGAGGCTTCTGGCATTTGCATACAGGCATTTATATATACTTTTCTGATGCAGTCTTTTGAGTCTGGAAGGATGCTTCTTGCATCCTTCTGCTAGAGTGCTGGTGACTGGCTCCTCGCTCTGCTCAGTAATTATTGCATCCTCCTCACTACTCAAGTAAACACTTTCCCGAACCGGATGCTGCCCAGCTCCTGTCGGCTTTCCCCCAGTTATCAGTTTAAAAATTGTTCTGCAGCCTTTTTGATGTTGAGTGCCAGCAATCTTGTCCCATCATGGTTCAAGTGCAACCCATCCCCCCTGAACTGGTTTGGCTTATCCCAAAATGTTCTCCAGTTCCTGACAAATCTGAAGCCCTCCTCCTGACACCATCACCTCATCCACGCATGGTAGGTCCTGCATGAGGAACAGGCAGCACTTCTGAAAATGCTACCTTGGAAGTCCAGGACTTCAATCTTCTTCCTAGCAACCTGAATTTGGCTTCCAGGACTGATTGCTTTGCCTTCCCAACATCATTGATACCAACGTGTACCACGACCAATGGCTCCTTCCCAGTTCTCTCTAACAAACTATCTAGATTTCTTGTGATGTCTGCAACCTTTGCACCGGGTAGGCAACTCACTACACGGTTGTCAATGCACATCACAAATCCATCTCTCTGTGTTTCTAATAATTGAATCACCTAGTACAAGGAGCCTCTCTCCTGCAGTCTGTTCATCTTCATTCACCTCATCAACTTTATTAAGGGAGAGGTCTTCAGTTTGTTCCTGTTGTTCTTCCTGTATCTCATCAAGTGTGATGAAGGAGATATCCTCGGGTGGGACCAGTTGTTCGTCTGTGCATTCCTCATCAGGTGTGATGGGGGAAGGAGCCTCAAGTTGATTCTGTAAATTCAGACTCTCAGAGCGATCCCTTGCTCTTCTATTTCTTCGAGTGACATTCCTCCATGGATCTACCTCTTGAGTTAGTGAAATGACTTCTTCCTGAGAGCTGTGCCCTGTCTCTTCATTGTCCAGGATAGTCTGCTCTGCTCTGTCCAAGAACAGCTCAAGCTCCTTAATTTGCTGATGGTTAGATGTACGTGCCTCCAGCTGCTGGACCTTCTCTTCTAGCAGTGCAACCAGCTTCTACTTGCTGCAGGTGTAGTTCTCCACGCGCTTGGGCAAAATCAGAAACATGGCACAAGTGTTGCAGATAATTACAGCTGCTCCCTCGGACTCCATTTTAACGATTGCAGTATTCAGTGCTCAGGAGCACTGATTTTTTTCCCCACACCCAAAAGGCTCTGTATTCTAGTGCTTTGAGTATAAACTGAGAACAAACCCCACTTCTTACTGGCGCTGATGATGTTACATAGTCAGGTCACAAAGTTTCTTCAAGGAAACAACCAAGCTCATTTCAACCCTGAGCTGTAAATGTTCTCCTTTATTGCTACCATCCATAGATTGCAACGAATGAGGCCAGGGGACCATTCAGTTTCTCTCATTCACACCCAGGAAAACTTTATTGGCTCTGCTTTTGCCTGCTTAGGGAAAAAATAGTTTTGGTGATGTTTTAGTAACTTCTTCTTTAGTAAAAGAAATAGACCAAATAAAAGAGGAGGTGGAGTTGCACTATATATAAGAAATAATTACATCTCTACAGAAATAGAGCACAACAATGATGAGAACTATCTTGAATGTATTTGGGTCAATATTAAAGGTTGGGGGGGGGGATGATATTGTCATAGGTCTATACTACAGGCCACCCAACCAAGCAGAGGAAGTGGATGAACTTTTTGCTAACCAGCTAACTAAGGTATGTAGGAAGCACACTACAATAGTAATGGGAGATTTTAACTACCCTGACATCAATTGGGAAACAAACTCTGCACCAAGTGGAAGATCCAACAGGTTCCTAACAAACCTAGCAGACAACTTTGTTTCCCAAAAGGTAGAGAAGGGAACAAGGGGATCAGCAATATTGGACTTAATTCTCACTAACAGAGAGGAAATGATAAAAGGTGTAGAAGCTACAGGAACTTTGGGGGCAAGCGATCATGATAGATAGATAGATAGATTTTATTTTTCTATACCGCGTCCTCTCCCCAGGGGGACTCGGAGCGGTGAAATACTGGAATTCAACATTATGCAAACAAAAGTAGTAGAACAAAGTCAAACTAGAGTCTTAGACTTTAAGAGAGCTAATTTCAATAAACTCAGAGAGAGCTTGGGAAGGATTCCATGGATGAGAATCCTCAAGGGGAAAACAACTCAAGAAGCTTGGGAAATTTTGAAAAATGAGATTATAAAAGCCCAGTCCAGCGCAATACCAATGAAGAAGAAAAATAACAGTTCCCAAAAGAAACCAGCATGGCTGCATAAAGAACTCTCTGACAAATTGAAAGACAAAAAGGATAAATATAAAAAGTGGAAAAAGGGGGACATAACTAAGGCAAAATATCAGCAAATAGCCCGAACCTGTAAAGATGAAGTAAGGAAAGCTAAGGCTCCCAATGAAGAAAGGCTTGCCAAAAAAGAAAAAAATAACAAAAAAAAGCTTCTTCCAACATGTTAAAAACAAGAAAAAAGTTAAGGAAACAATTGGTCCACTGCTGGGAGAAAATGGCAAGAAGATGATAAGCAACAGGGACAAAGCAGAACTATTTAACTCTTTTTTTGCATCTGTCTTTACACAAAGGGATAAAACAGTCCAATCAAAAACAGCACCACAAAAATCAGATTAGGAACACAAGTTGAAATAGGGAAGAAAATGGTAAGTGAGCATCTGTCTGCCCTGGACGAGTTCAAATCACCAGGACCGGATGGATTACACCCCAGGGTTCTGAAAGAACTGGCAGACGAGATCTCAGAACAACTGAACTATATCTTTCAGAGATCCTGGAGCACCGGGGAACTGCCAGAAGACTGGAAAAGAGCTGATGTGGTTCCCATCTTCAAAAAAGGGGAAAAAAACAGATCCAGGAAACTATAGACCAATCAGCCTGACCTCAATACCAGGAAAGATTCTGGAAAAGATAATTAAACAACAAATAAGTGAACACCTAGAAGCAAACAAAGTAATAGCCAAAAGCCAACATGGGCTTGTCAAAAACAGATCATGCCAGTCTAATCTAATTGCATTCTTTGACAAAGTGACAAAATTAGTGGACCAGAGGAATGCTGTCGATATAATTTACTTGGACTTCAGTAAGGCATTTGATAAAGTAGACCATAACCTACTATTAGATAAAGTAGAAAAATGTGTGTTAGACAGCTCCACCACCAAATGGATTCGCAACTGGCTGACCAACCGCACTCAACGTGTAGTCCTCAATGGAACTGCATCTACATGGAAGGAAGTATGCAGTGGAGTTCCCCAAGGCTCTGTTTTAGGCCCAGTACTCTTCCACATCTTCATCAATGATTTGGATGAGAGGATAAATGGGGAACTCATCAAATTTGCAGACGACACCAAGCTGGCAGGAATAGCCAACACTCCAGAAGATAGGCTTAAGATACAGAAGGATCTAGACAAACTTGAACATTGGGCACTATCTAATAAAATGAAATTCAATTGTGAAAAAAGTAAGGTTCTACATTTAGGCAAGAAAAACAAAATGCACCGGTACAGTATAGGTGGTACCTTGCTCAATAGTAGCAACTGTGAGAGGGATCTTGGAGTCCTAGTGGACAACCATTTAAATATGAGCCAGCAGTGTGCAGCAGCTGCCAAAAAAGCCAACACAGTTCTAGGCTGCATAAACAGAGGGATAGAATCTAGATCACGTGAAGTGTTAATGCCACTGTATAGTGCCTTGGTAAGGCCACACTTGGAATACTGCATACAGTTTTGGTCGCCACGATGTAGAAAAGACGTGGAGACTCTGGAAAGAGTGCAGAGAAGAGCAACCAAGATGATTAGGGGACTGGAGGCTAAAACATATGAAGAACGGTTGCAGGAGCTGGGTATGTCTAGTTTGATGAAGAGAAGGACCAGGGAAGACATGATAGCAGCCTTCCGATATCTCAGAGGGTGCCACAAAGAAGAGGGAGTCAAACTATTCTCCAAGGCACCTGGGTGCAGGACAAGAAGCAATGGGTGGAAACTAATCAAGGAGAGAAGCAACGTAGAACTAAGGAGAAATTTCCTGACAGTTAGAACAATTAACCTCTGGAACAGCTTGCCTCCAGAAGTTGTGAATGCCCCAACCCTGGAAGTCTTTAAAAAGATGTTAGATAGCCATTTGTCTGAAATGGTATAAGGTTCCTGCCCACGCAGGGGGTTGGACTAGAAGACCTACAAGGTCCCTTCCAACTCTGCTATTGTATTGTATTGTATTATAAAGCATCAAGAAAGTCCAGTTTCTTGGCCCTTCCAGGTGGAAAAAGCACCTTTGGCACTGGGTTTTCATTGTACTACTTTTATTCTTATGTTCCATCATTTGACTTTTCAAGAGTTGCATCCATCCTGAATGTTGGATGCAAATGTATTAGATAAAATGCAGGTTGTCCTCAACATAACAAGAGTTCATTTAGTGACTGTTTGAAGTTACAACAGCATGTTTTCACACTTATGACCATTGCAGACTCGTCATAGTGATGTGATCAAAATGCTTGGAAACTGGCTCATATTGACGATGGTTGCAGTGTCCGGGGGTCATGTGATCACCTTTTCTAACCTTCTGATAAAGTCAATGGAGAAGCCAGATCCACATGGTTGTTATGTTACCAATTTAACAACTACAGTGATTCACTTAATATCTGTGCCAAGAAAGGTCGTAAAACTGACTTAGCAAATGGTTCACTTAGCAATAGAAACAACAGAGTTGGATCAAAAGGACCTTGGGGGCCTTCTAGTCCAACCCTCCCACTCAGTCAGGAAACCCTATACCAGTGGTCAGCAAACTCATTAGTCAATAGAGCCAAATATCAACAGTACCACGATTGAAATTTCTTTTGAGAGCCAAAAGGTGTGGCCTGTTTTATGGGAGTGGCTCAGCAGTCATGTGACCAGGTGGGCGTGGCCAACTTGGAAAATGTGGTGAAACTCACTTAACGACGGTCCTGCTTAGCAACCAAAATTTTGGGCTTAATTGTGGTCATAGGTTCTTCCTTCCTTCCTTCCTTCCTTCCTTCCTTCCTTCCTTCCTTCCTTCCTTTCTTCCTTCCTTCCTTCCTTCCTTCCTTCTTTCTTTCATCTCTCTCCCACTTTCTTTTTCTTTCTATTTTTCTTTCTCTTTCTCTCTTTTTCTTTTTGTCTCTCTCTCTCTGTGTATCTGTCTTTCTCCTCCCTCCCTCCACCCATCTGTCACTGTGTGTTTGTGTGTCTGTCTGTCTGTCTGTCTCTCTCTGATTCCCTCTCTCCCTCCCTCTCACTGCATCTCTCTGTTTGTCTCTCCCTCCCTCCCCCTCTGTCACTCTCTGTCACTCTCTGTCTGTCTCTCTGTATGTATGTCAGTCTCTCCCTCCCTCTCTCCCTCCCTCCCCCTCTGTCACTCTCTGTCACTCTCTCTCTGTGTGTATGTCAGTCTCTCCCTCCCTCTCTCCCTCCCTCCCCCTCCCCCGGGAAACAGTGGAAAGCCCGGCATGTCGGCTGGGGAGGCTACGGCTGCCTCCTCCCGCAGCGAGCAGGCAGTCGGGGAACACCTGAGGCTGCGGCTACCTAAGCACCGCCGAGGTAGTCTGGGCGCCACACGCCCACCTCCCTCCCAGCCTCGTGTGGCAGGCAGCCCTGGAAAGCGCACCTCGGTGGCCTCTGCAGGCGGCTGTTGCTGCTGTTGCTGCCCCCGAGCCCTGCGACATGCAGCTCTCGCCATCCGAGGTCGCCCGGCAGGCACATTGGGCAGGACAGCCAGGCACGTCTCCACCAGCAACCTCCGATGGCCACCAAGGTGCACTTTCCAGGGCTGCCCACCACACGGGGCTGGGAGGGAGGTAGGCGTGGGGCGCCGGGACGGCCTTGGCGGTGCTTAGGTAGCCGCAGCATCAGATGCTCCTCCTGCCTGCCCGCTCGCTCGCTGCGGGAGGAGGCAGCCGTAGCCTCCCCAGCCGACATGAGGTGGGCGTGCGGCGCCCGGAATCTACCTGTGGCTGGGTGGAGGAAGAGCCGCACTCGAGGGGCCAAAGAGCCGCTTGTGGCTCGCAAGCCGTGGTTTGCCGACCACTGCCCTATACCAATGGTTGTCCAATCCCTTTTTAGAAACTTCCAGTGTTGGAGCATTCAAAACTTTTGGAGGCAACACTTTCCACTGATTAATTGTTTTAAAAGCAATTCAAAGACTACCTGTCATAATTAATCAAACCTACATTAGACAATGATGGGACAAGTTCACAGAATTCTCTTCAAGGTTTTTTTCTTTATACCTCTTGAAAAACGGAGGGAAGGTGCTGCACATATTGAGAGCCAACCTCTTCTGCAGGGCAGACCGTGAGGCGTTGACCACCAGGTTGTCACAGATAATAATAGTCAAAATATTAATATATTCAATTATAACCATTGGGATGGGAGCATAACCCCCAACTTCTTCTCCTTTCCCTTTTATAGACCATATTGAAACGGAAAAGCGTAAGCAACATTTAGAAGCAGTGGCTTCAATTCGACAATTTGCTCTGGAATATGATGCAAGTTTATATGGCAAAACTGGTAAGCAAGGAGCCAGCAGTTCAGAAACAGCTGCTTGATTGCAATACAACAGGGCAGTTTTTAAGATCATGCTCGAGAAGGTACAACTAGGTTATGTCCAGTTGAGAGACTTCCCAGCAAAGCAACATCTTCTAGCACATGGCCCTGAGGGAAGCATTCAGAGAAACATGGTCCCTCCGTTGTATGAGTTGCCAACGTAATAAATTCAATGTTTTCTGAGGTGGGCTCCCACCCCGATCTGCCCGTTGAAGAGATCACCCTCAAAGGTTTAAATTTAGAGAGATAATTATGGACGAGGACTTTGCAGTTCTCATTCACGTTAACTGTCGTTCATTCAAAATCTTCCAGGATTTCATCTTCTTTTCTCATGATCTCTTTCATCACCTCAAATCTAAATAAATTGGGACATGATTTGATACTTACTGTAGATTTTTACTTCACATATCTTGACTTGAATTGCTGTATGTTTTTAGACTTGGAAATTTTTGCTGCAGTTCATCTCCTTACATTACAACTGTTGAACTGGACCTTAAAGAACGAAGAGCTACAAAATGAACTGAGTAAGTTTATCAAGTCTACACGCCTTCAGAATAAGCAAATTCCCTTTCCTGAAGCATTTCCGGAATCTCAAAATGGTCTATAAACTTTAATTTCAAACATCTAACCAAAGTTTATGATACCTGATGCTTCCAAATAGCTAGTATGTTTTTTTTCCAAGCAAAGGTTTTTTTTCTTACAAATTTTAAATTCTTTTTAAGCTCCAAATTTAGATTTCTTTACCCCTGAGTCAGCACTTTCTCCCGATCCCAACACTCCGCCTAAACACTGCTCCTGCTCCAAATTTGGTCCAGTTGCCCCGGCTTCAGAGCGGTCATTGAAAGAAGGCCTCCATCGCCATCGTTGATCTGGAGAGCTTATTTCCGACCTGCCACAGAGCTTGCCTTGCTCCTTGCGGTCTTACAAAGCGCCTCTCCTTCTTCACCATCCCTTCGGTACAATTCTAGTCCAAAGACCTCCCAACGACGGTTTCCTGGTTGGCTTTTTCACAAAGCTCCTTCGGGCTTGCTATTTTCCCAGCTGTTCTTGCAGCGACACTTTCGCTTTCCTCCAAAATAACTAGTAACTTTTCAACAAAATATTTACATTTTGCAAAGAAATCTGCAAAAGGAACTGTGGGTATAGAGACAAAACCTACCAAATAGCTAGTAAGTTTTGTCTCTATACCCACAGTTCCTTTTGCACAGATTTTTTTCCATAAAGGTAACCCTTAAATTTAAACATTTTGTTGAAAAGTGGAACGACTGTAAATTTAGATAAGTCACTGAGGATTGCATTACTGTTGCTGATGGAAAAACGGGGTATAAATGAAACCAAAAAGAAATTGATTGTAAATTTGATGATAGTAGCTAGATTAGTGATCACTAAATTTTAAATTCCTGTGCGCCGCCCTGGGTCCTTCGTGGAGAAGGGCGGGATATAAATATGATTAAAATAAAATAAATAAATATTGGGGACAAAATTGGGATATTCAAAATGAGTGGTATAATGAAATTTGAAGTATGGCAACAAATGATAAATTAAAAACAGAATTTTTTTTTTTTTAATAAGGGATGATTAAAGCAAACAATTATAATGAAATATTGGTGGATTTTATAAAAACAGTGTTGGTGGAAGGCCAAGAGAATAAACCTACTGAAGAATATATGTCATTTTAGAGAGGATTAAGGGCATTGTATATCTTTCAGTTGTTTTGAAGCAGAAAAAAAATGATATCGGGGAGGTGCACTGTAATATTTGTATTTATTTCCTTTTTTTTGTATTAAGATATATATGTTATTTAAAAAGTGGAACAAAGAAAGGCAGCATTCACAAATATTTAATAATCCTGAAAGATTGTTCAGGGTAAGAAGATTATTATTATTATTATTTACTTTACTTTACTCTAAAACATGAAACTCAGCCAACTGAACATTCAAAAATGCATATTACAAACACTATTGACTGGTGCTAATTGATGATACTTTGCTGCCAGCATCCTAGGTATCAACCAAGTATCTTCGTAGAATATAACATGTGCCAAGTAGCGCCGTTTTTTGCAGTTCCGCTGGTGTTATTGCAGGAAGCTGCAATTTGCTGAGATATTTATTAAAATTCTTGGACATGGTGCCAAGTGCCCCGATGACAATGGGTGTGACTGTGACATGCTTCATCCATAGCCGTGTGGTTTCGATGACTAGGTCGTGATATTTCATGATTTTTTCTAGTTCTTTTTCTTCGACTCTGGCATCTCCAGGAACAGCGATATCAATGAACTGTACACTTCAGCCCTCTACAACCGTGATATCTGGTGTGTTGTGCTCCAAATGACGGTCTGTTTGTATTCGAAAGTCCCACAAGATCTTCACCCTCTCATTCTCGATAACCTTTTCTACTTTGTGTTCCCATGACTTTCTGGATACAGGTAAACCATATTTTTTACATAATGACCAGTGGATTAATTTAGCAACTCGGTCATGTCTAGCTTTGTAATCAGTTTGTGCGATTTTGCTGCATTCAAATATATTAAATGTGAAACAGTTTCGACTTTGTTATTGCAAAGTCGGCAGTTTGGGTTGTCAGTGGATTTTTGAATCTTCGCTTTCATGGCATTAGTTTGTAGTGCTTGTTTTTGAGCGGCTAGTATTAAACCTTCTGTTTCTTTCTTGATAGTTTCCATCTTAAGCCATGTCCATACCAAGTTGTCATCACATTTTCAATGTTTTTCAAGTGCTGTCCATGCAAAGCCTTGGTCTTCCATCTATTTAATCTGTCATCCAGCTGTTTTTCCTTATATATTGCCTTTGTTTCTGCTGTTTTTATGCTGTTCTCCATTTTTACAGCCTGCAGCAATTTTTCTGTACTTTGGTTCACATAATCATTCAAACTTTGTTTTTCTTCTTCTACAGTTTGATGGATTTGCAATAGCCACCTGCCCCCTATTTTTCTTGGCAGGTACAATCTGTCAATGTCACTTTGTAGATGTAAATCATGGTATATATTCAAAAGTTTGCGTGTTTTCTGGTCCAGGTTTTCCAGTTCAGCCAGAGTCCAGTTGATGATTCCAGCTGGATAGCGTATCACTGGAACTGCCCATGTATTAATGGCTTTAATTATGTTTCCGGCATTCAGCTTTGATTTTAATATTTTGCGGACCCTCCTGATGTATTCCTTTTGTGTTGACTCTTTGACTTTTTCATTCAAGATCTTGTCTGCTTCCAATATGCCTAGGTACTTGTAACCATCATCCTTTGCTATTGCTTTCACTATATTTCCATTTCCCAGTTCTATTCCTTCTCTTTTTTCCATTTTTCCTCGCTGCATGGATAATATAGCACATTTTTCAAGTCCAAAGTTCATTTTGATGTCACTGCTGAACAGTTGAACTGTGTTTAGTATTGATTTAAGTTCAGTGGGGCTTTTCGCATACATTTTTAAGTCATCCATGTATAGTAGATGGTTTATCTTGCCATGTTGTCTTGAGATTTGGCATCCCAGTTTTGTGTTCCATAGGATTATTGTCAGGGGAACTAATGCAATGTTGAACAGTAGTGGTGAAAGTGAATCTCCTTGGAAGATTCCTCATCTGATGTTGACTTCACCAATGTTCTCCCCATTTGTTGTTAGAACTGTTTTCCATTTTTGCATATTTGCTTTAAAAAATGTACAGATATTTTTGCTAATTCTAAAGTTTTCCAGACAGGTGTTAATCCAGCTGTGGGGTAATGAATCAAATGCCTTCTTGTAATCAATCCAAGCCATATTTAAATTTGTTTTCCTTCGTTTTGCATTTTTAGTACCATTTTGTCTATGAGCAGCTGATCTTTTGTTCCTATTGATTTTTTATAATTTCCTTTTTGTTCTACTGGATACAAACTGTTTTCTATCAGGTGATTGAATATTGAATTTGCCAGTATCCTTGTAAAAAGTTTGAACATTGTAGGCAGACAAGTAATTGGGTGATAGTTGTTTGGTTCTGTGCCTTTTTCTGGATCTTTCATTATCAAATAAGTTCATGCAGCTGTTAGCCATTCTTCGCTTGTTGCATTTTGAAGCATTTGAAAAATCGAGTGGCTATGCGATGATGTAGGCTGGTCAGATGTTTTAGCCAGTATCCATGCAGTTCATCCAGGCCAGGTGCACTCCAGTTCTTGACCTTCTTTGCTTGTTTTGCCACCATGTCAGTTTTTATTACAATATTTTCCATCTTTTTTTGTATTGTTTGTTGTTGAATATCTTTGATCCAGGAGGCAGTGTTGTTATGTTCTACTGGACTTTCCCACAGTTCTTTCCAAAAGTTCAAAGTTTTTTATTTTCTTTAAGTTTGGATTTGACTTTCATCAAGGGACCGGTAGAAGAGGTGTTGGCTTCTTCTGAACTGGACATTTTCACAATACTGTTTTATTCGTCTTTCATATCTTTCAATTTTCCTTGCTGTTGCTATCGCACGTTGTTTTAGTTCTTCCATAATTTCTGTTATTGTTTTTTCCTCCAGGTTGTATTTTTTGTGCAAACTATTTTTCAGCTTTTTGTTCTTTAGTTTTCCTTCTTTCAAGTACTTCAGATTGCTGATATCCCCTTGTGTTTTTTAAATTTTATTTTCAAGTCGAATTTCCCACTTTGGTGTTCCAGTGGGTTTCTTTTTTGGCATTTTATAACCTAGTTCTTGTATATTGTACTGTATTGTATATGTAATTTCTGTTGTAGCGTTTAAAAAATAAAAAAAAATAAAAAAAAAATAACCTAGTTCTGCAGTTATAACAGCGGCTGTGCTACACATTAATTGATTGGTTTCATATAGTGTGCTGGATGGGATGGAAGTTAAAATGTTGTTCACGGCAGTTAACAGATCTTTCACTTGTTTGCTATGCACTTCGTGAATGATAGGTAGTCTTTTTCTTTCTACATTTTCTTTGATGTGGTTTTCAATTTTTTCTTTCAGCATTTTTGTTACATCACTTAGCTCTACACTTTCAAGTTGTTGCATAGGAGGATCTTCATCCTGTATGTTTGCTTCTTCCACTGGCTTTTCAATTTGTTTAGGTGTTGGAGCAATTTCTTCAGCTTGTTCATCATCACTTGTTGTTTTCTTTTTAGCCAATATTTCTAGATGATGCATTTCCACGTCTGTGAAAATTTTATTACGGATGATGAAGCGCCTTTGATCCATTAGTCTTTGTTCAGTTACACCATGTTCCTTCCACAGCTGCATCATTCTTTTTTGAAATCCCCTGGCTGTTGGCTCTGCCTGGTAGTAATATTTGAGGATTTGTTTATTTTCTTCAGTTGTCCAAGTTTTGCGCTTTGGTTCCAGTCGGTTTGCAGTTGCATGCCCTGGTTCCCTGGCAGTAATAACTGAGCCCTGTAGCCCATTTTTTGACAGATGTCCAGGAGCCATAGCATCTGACGTGGTCCTTGTTGACCCGAGCGACGAAAGATCCAAAGTGGATTTTTGTTTGTTTCTCCTCATTATTAGTGATGGTAGGTGCCTAGGTTGGTTCTCAGTGCTGAGCCACTATTGATTCAAGGATGATAATATCATAACTGTAGGAACCACACCAGGTAGCTGTTCAGGCCCAGCCACAGCAGGAAAGAGGCCTACCTTCCTGTTTGATGGTAGGAAGGAAGGTTCAGGAATATGGGGGGGGGGGGAGAAATGAGGCCTACCTTCCTGTTTGATTGTAGGAAGGAAGGTTGTTGTTATTATTATTATTATTATTTGTTATTATTATTATTATTATTATTTGTTGTTGTTGTTATTTACTTTATTCATAAAACATGAAACTCAGCCAACTGAACATTTAAAAATGCATATTATAAATACTATTGACTGGTGCTAATTGTTGATACAGTTTGCTGCCAGCATCCTAGGTATCAACCAAGTATCTTCGTAGAATATAACATGTGCCAAGTAGTAGTAGTAGTAGTAGTAGTAGTAGTAGTAGTAGTAGTAGTAGTAGTTATTATTATTGGTTTGTTGCACAGTGAGCCAGATATTCAGATTAGATTTGGCATTTTTATCTTCCTGTTCAGTCCTTCACAAGGACTTGGGATAGGTAGATGTGCTTGTTTGATCGTGTGAAAGAAATTAGCGCAGGATGTAAGCTGTTGGGAGTCAAGCTGCCTTTTGCAATTGACTGATGGCCATTTTATCAATGCCGATGGTGTTCAGGAGGTGCCACAGTTTTTTATTTATTTTTATATAAAATAATTTTAAAAAGTAAAATAATTCCTCATGGAAGGACAATGAACCGCCACTCAGAGTCACCTGGAACCTTGAGATAAGTGGCAAATAAGTTTAATAAATAAAAAAATGCAGAAAACCTTTTTGAACTACTTCCTGAAATTTTAGGAAGAGCACTGTAATCCAACAGAAGTCCACAATTAACTTTGAATGGTGAATTAATTTTTAAAGTTAGAATATGCTTATAATATTTTTGAACTAACTAATGTAGTCCTTTTGTTTTCTCTATTCTACAAAGATATTCTTACTGGAGTTGTTCCAGGCTGGCAACCTTTCAAAGAAAATCTCTATTTCTTTTCTACAAGACGAAAAAATTGGTATGCTGCTCGTGATGACTGTTTAACGAGGCATGCTGCACAGTTGGTTTCTTGCAAAGATGTTATTGAACAAGTGAGTACAGGCATATATGTCACCATTTTTGTAAAATGGCTGTTTCATGTAAAAGTCTCAATTACTTTTCCCGAATGAAAATAAGGTTGCCTGGTGGTTGAAAATGGGTGCAACTAGGAGACTGCCTGGATTCCTAACACAGGAGAAGGAGAGCAAGTGAGAGTAAGAGAGGCAGAAGGGAGGAATAGATGCTGAATGTTTCTGGAGCCACTTCTCTGTGTTGCCAGGCAGAGGGATAAGGGCAAGAGAGAAAGTGGGCAGGGGGCATCCTTGAGCAGGCCTGGTTAGGACCCAAGAGGGAAGAAGGCAGGGAATTTGCTGGGAAGAGGAAAAGAGAGACAAACTGATTGACTTAGAGGAAATTTTCCTTTGAAAGGATGGATGAGAACTGCAGGAACAGGAAAGGAGAGGAGAAAGGAAAAGAAGGGAAGGGAAGGTGGAGAGAATCTGATTGAAACCCCTTCTTCATATTCTCATCCTTGTGATCTGAAAACACAGGCAGAGTTCCTCTTCCGTTAAAGGACCATCCCTTGTAGTGGAATATGACAACTTCCCACAGCCAACTCGTCACAGGACACCTCGCCCTGGCCAACTTGCCATGAGAAAAGTTGCGTGGGAAAATTCAATTTAATTATTTAAAATAATTTTAAAAACATGAACTGTGGGATGTTGTTGTGGATCCCCTGTGTACCTTTGCTTTATACCCGTTGATGCTCAAAGCCTCCGAAGCCTCAGAAACACTGCTGGTTGGGAAGGGGAGAGGCTCAGTCAGTCCTTAGTGGGGTCAGGGGGAATCAGGGGCCACATATGTTCCTCCCTTAAACCTTAATTTGCAATCAACTTTATATTATCTCTCTCTTCCCTTTCCCTCTCTCTCACTGTCCCATCTGTATACCTCATCCGTTCATCCACCCACCCACCCACCCACTTATCCACCTATCCACCTAGCTATCTAATCTACTTTTCTCTCCTCAAGACATATATAGATGAAATGGCAATTAAAAATAAAGAGGACTATTGGATTGGACTCTATAAGAACAGTAGTGTTACCAATGGACTGTTGTGGCAAGCTGGATATCATGCAAAGACATTGTAAGTTTTCAAACGAAATCTAATTATGTGACAAGTTGTGCATTAGGGTTTCATGCCTACCACCAGAGGTGGGTTGCTCCCGGTTCTAGCCTGGGTCCAAAGGGACACGATTGACTGACCCTTTGCATCTACAAGCATTGTCCAGAAAGAACTGGGCTATTTCCTGAGCTAAGCCTTCGCAAGGCCGATTTGGTAAATAAATCCACCGCTAACCAGAGGCTGAAGATTGGTAAGAAAATCCAGTGTACAGTGGCCCTCATCCTGAAATGGTTTCCAGAGGCTGCAGCAGGCCACGTGCTTTCTGGGAACAGACTCCCTCTCCTTTGTGGCAACCCCTGAGATATTGGAAGACTGCTATCATGTCTCCCCTGGTCCTTCTCTTCTCTGGACTAGCCAGGCCCAGTTCCTGCAACCGTTCTTCATATGTTTGAGCCTCCAGTCCACTAACCATCTTTGTTGCTCTTCTCTCCACTTTTTCTGGAGTCTCCACTTCTTTTTTATATTGTGGCGACCAAAACTGAATGCAGTATTCTTCTGCAGTAGATCTTCTTCCGAAGGGTCCGTGGTGCTCTCTGAGCCTGGCTGTTTTCTTACAGCCGTTTCGTTACCCAAACTAGGTAACACAATCAGTGATGGCACTAGCCCTGATGATGGTAGCTAGTTGGGTAGTGAAATGTCTGTGAGAAAACAATCAAGCTCAGAGAGCACAACTTCAACCCTGAACTACAAAGGTTCTCTTTGATTAGATCAACTTCTGCTGCAGATCTGTAAATATAACCCCTAACATCTCCCCAAACCCTTGACCACTAGAAGCCCCTATGGACCTCCTGTTGAATTTCAAATATCCACTTCCCCAGTCCCACCAACACCCTGTTGTAAATTTGCCAGTAAGAAGTTTTCTATTTCATCTGGGCACAAAACCTTAATCTAACAATAACCCATTGTGACTGCCCTGGGTCCGTTTGGAGAAGGGCGGGGTATAAATTGAATAAATACTGTGATTTGGTGGCAGGAGAAAGATCTAGATCAATTTAGCTCTAGACCTAGATCTCTACATTTATATCTCTAGATCTACATATCTAGATCGAGACTGATGAGTATTGTGGTTCTTTTTTCAGGCACTGGAATGTATATGAACCCAATGGTGGAAATAAAGAACTCTGCATTTCCATCCACCATACCGGCGCAATTAATTCCCTTTGGCATGATGATCCTTGTGGCTACCCAAGAGCCTTCATTTGTAAGCTGAAGCCAAAGAGCGTGTGGTTCTCCTAGCTAATTCAAGACGGTGGAAACTGATTATGAGATCTCCCAACTCTTCTGCATTGGACTTAATAAATGCATTGTGGGAACTAAATTTTGCTCACTTCCTTTTCGCTTCCCAGCTTCCTACTTGTCCTTATCATCTTGACAAAATATATCTTACATCATCTGAAAAAATGTATTGAGATTGTGACAAGTTGCACAATACCAGCTTCTTTCCTTCCTGCAATATATCATTCTTTATACCTTTAGTGGCTCAAGGAAGACCAAGATGTTACAAAGATAAAGAATTATAGACCAATTTTATTACTGAATAATAACTATAATTTTTTTGCTGCAATTTTGGTAGAAAGGTCTGGCTTTTTGCCAGAATGGCTTGGTGCTTGAGGTGGGAAAAACTGAAGCTTTGATTTTGGGTTTTACTGATCAGAGAGATTTTTTGCTATAAAAATGCTACTTTATACTATTTTGTAAAAGTAAAAAGTTGAGCTTTGGTTGGTGTTATTGTTTTATTCTACCGCACGAAATAAAGTCAGATTATTTGATCTGACAACAACAACAAAAAATGAATAAAACCTCACATTTGCTCACTGGAAAAAACAGAACTCCAAATCCCATCACTGACAAACATCGCAAGTGTTAGTGGCAATGGAGCAATTGAGTTAGGCCTAGAGCATCAAACTGAAGGCCCATGGAATGCTTAGCTCTGGCCCATGAGGCCACCCTGGAAACAGCAAAGGACCAACACACAGTGCCTCTGTCAGTGAGCTCGGGAGTCCATTTTACCTGGCAAAGCACTTGAGCCACCACGCCCTCCCACCCTGAACATGAGTGATGTTGAGCTGGCCATGCCCACCCTGGACCCTGAAGGTCAAACACAACCCTGATGAAATCGAGTTTGATACCCCTGCAATAAACAGCTGGAAATATTAATTGGACACCAAAAAAACAAAAAAGTACGAAAACTGATAACCATTCCCTGGACATGATGGAGGACAAAATGAAAATTCTTTAATTTCCTAACATATGGACAGACTTCACCCTTGTTTCAAGTGGGAAATGGTGACCATCCTAGATCAAGCCAAGTCCCAAAACAGTAGGGAATTTCTAGAATTCTGGCTTTGTGGGAGTGGCTTGCTGGCCATGTGACCGAGTGGTAGTGGCTTTGCAGTCATGTGACTGGGTGGGCAAGGCCAAGTTGTAAAATGTGGTGAAACTCACTTAACAACACTCTTGCTTAGCAACCAAAATGTTGGCTCAGAAACTCTGGCATTTGAAGCACTCTAGTCTTAAAGCTGTCAAGTTACAAGACCCTTGCACCCCTAACCTTTAAGGAAAAAACCCCCAGGGGTGTTCAAACCTGATAGCTGTAAGACCTGTGGACTTCAACTCCCAGAATTCCTCCTCTCGCTCTTCATCTTGATGATGTGCGGACGGGTGGGGGGAGGGAGCTGGAACTGGTTATAAACGGCACTGCAGATTTGTGGAACCTCTTTTATAGAAGAGCTTAGAACTGGCAGGAACCCACCCCTGCTACATACTGTGGAAAAGGGACAATCAACGAGCCAAAAAGTGTACCAAAAATACCAAAAGGCCCCTCCCTGCCAGCAATCAGCACCCAGATGAGCTTTAGATGAATTGCAAGATTAACCTCAGACCAACAATCAAGAAGTAAATAATACCCCAATCAATACACAGGATCTTTGCTGGCTTACCTCACCCCATTTTGTGCATCAGAGATAGGATGGTCTCCGAGACAGAACGATTTCCACGCAGCCGAGAGGGGCATTCTTCCTGGGGAAGCGGCCCTGAGTGCCACCGATGTGGAGTTGCATTCTGAACGGGGCAAGGAGGAGGGATGGTTCAGCAGGAGGCGGAAGGAATATTTAGCACCAGTGAGGAGGAGGCTGCAGGAATCTTCTCTTTCTCCTGGCAACCTCAGCGGCTGCAGGATCTTTGGGGAGCCCACTCCCTGAGCATTTTCACAGCTGGGAGCACCGATGGGTCTTGCAACCCAGAGAGTGATGTTTATGCCTCCATTTCTGTTATTGAGCATGGATTCACGTTCCCTTTTAAGGGAATAGTGGTGTCTTCAGAGTTCCTGTCGAGAAGGAAAGCCCATGTTACATTTGCAAGTGGGAGATGGATTACAGTCCCTGACAGATTTCCTCTTCTCGAGTGGCAATAGGTTTGCTGAGGAAGCAATAGCAGTAGCACTTAGACTTATGCACCACTTCACAGGGCTTTCATAGCCCTCTCTCAGCAGTTTACAGAGTCAGAATAATAGCGGAGTCACTAATGACACTTACAGAGCCACTAATAGTTCATTTTCTGCCAGAACATCTGTCCTATGGAACATCCTTCCTGCAGAGATTAGGATGGGCCTGATCCTGCTGGCCTTTGGTACTGGTTGTGTGAACAATCATGGGCTGTAACATTATCCTTAGCTGTTGTGCTATTTTAATTTTTGCACTTTTGATGGAAATTTATTTTTAATTTTATTGAAAGATTGTTCACTGCCTGGAGTCACTTGCTGAGGTGGGTCGCCATCCAAGTTGAATAAATAAATAAAATGTCTTGTAGAAAGTTAGCACCCACCCTTCTCCTAGAAGAATGAAATATTAGACTAAGGTTATACAGTGATGGCTAACCTTTTTTGGCTCGCGTGCCAAAAGCAGGGGAGGGCAGGAGGGGTCGTACGTGGGCGTGCCACACCCGTAATGCTATGTACTTGCTATGCTATGTCTTGCTAGAATATAATATCCTATGTGGCCAGTACGGCCCCCCGTAACCACCATCCACCCATTATATACTCAAGGGCAGACCTCATCTCCCTGCGGGAGTCCCCCCTCTCGCAGGTCTGGCCCTCTACTTTAACAAGGGCCCACCTCAATGATGGATTGATTGATCAAGAGAGGTGGGCGAAGCGCAAACTTAGGGGGTTTTTAAATAAATTTTTAATTCGGATTTTAGGGGGTTCCAGGGTGGTGGTAGGGTTTGCTCAGTCTGGTTTCGGGAATATTGCCAGGCCGGCCGGCAGAATCAATAGGGAAGCGAGCAGGTCCGACAAGCGGGGTGGGGGAAATAGGGACCGATCCCATAGAGGGCTTGTCTATCAGAACGGTCCTGGGAAGGGGTAGGTACGGCGGGAGACAGGGATCACACCATTCGTTGGAGGAACGTGGCCGCTGGCTACGGCGTGTTTTGTATTTTGACATTTTGTGTGTGTTTTTAAATTCCTGTGTTTTTAAATTCCTGTGCGCCGCCCTGGGTCCTCTTCGGAGAAGGGCGGGGTATAAATTTAATAATAATACAAGCGGTCACATGCCCCAACTCCCTGAGCTCCCCCTGCAATCTAGGAGGTCAAGGATCACAGAGCTGGGGCCCTAGGTTGATGTTATGCAATGCCAGGTCCGTGGTCAACAAAGCCCCCCCTCATTAATGACCTTGTGTCTGAGGGGGAGCCGGACCTGGTAGGTATTACGGAGACCTGGTTGGGCCACGAGGGAGGACTGCCCCTCGTGGAAATGTGCCCACCAGGTTACCGAGCATTCCATCAGCCATGGGCTCTAGGCAGGGGTGGGGGGGGGTGGCGGTTATTGTTAGGGAAGGTCTTGGGCCAAGAGAGACCACTGTGTCACAGACTACCGGTTGTGAGTCCCTCTGCGTGAAGTGAGGCCTAGGGAGGCAGTTGGGCTTGTTGATTGTGTACCTGGCTCCCCGCTACATATCAACAGCCCTACCCGAGCTCCTTGAGGTGATCGCCAAGGTGGCGGTTGATACCCCCAGACTATTAGTTATGGGGGATTTCAACCTGCCATCGGTAGGCGAGGCATCCGAGGCAGCCCGGGAGTTCATGGCCTCCATGACGGCCATGGACCTGACCCAAGTAATTCAGGGCCCCACTCACGACAGGGGACACACACTGGATTTAATTTTTGTCTCTGGCCAGTGGCTGAGTGATCTAGGAGTAGGGGATTTAGCCATTATACCCCTGTCATGGTCTGATCACTCTCTCCTCCGGCTTGACTTCCCAACCGCTACACCCCACCGTGGGGAGGCGGAGCCAGAGATACCAAGATGGTTCTGCCCCAGGCGCCTGATGAACCCAGAAAGGTTCCAGACAGAGCTTGGGCCATTACCTGCGACCTTGACCCGCTACTCGACTGAGGACCTAGTGGCCGCATGGAACAGTGCAGCCATGGGGCCCTTGGACCGGGTCGCACCCTTGCGGCCTCTCTTGCGGCGACGATCCACCCGGGCCCCTTGGTTTTCCAAGGAGCTGAGGATGATGAAACGCCGCAAGAGATGCCTAGAGAGCAGGTGGAGATCCACACGGTCCGAATCTGACCGAACACAGGTAAGAGCCCATTTGAGGACTTACCTAGTGGCGATAAGAGTGGCCAAATGCAATTACTGTGCCGCTCTTATCGCATCTGCTGATAACCGCCCTGCCGCCCTGTTTGGGGTGACCCGCTCCCTCCTTCAACAGAGGCCGCGGGAAGCCCCTTTGCAGGGCAGAGCAGAGGAATTTGGAGAGTATCTGCAGGATAAAATTGCTCAGATCCGGAACGAGTTGACCTCCATGGAACGTAGTCTGGAGGGACCATCCGAGGCAGACCTTGAGACTGTTTTATGGGAGGAGTTTGACTTTATTACTTTATTATGGACAGGTTGCCGAGGCGACTGAATGCCACCACATGTTTATTGGACCCGTGTCCCTCCTGGCTTGTACTGGGACTCTGGGAGGTTACACCAGGCTGGCTCCAGGAAATAGTGAATGCTTCTTTGAGTGAGGGGTTCTTGCTGGCAGCCTTGAAAGAGGCGGTGGTGAGACCCCTCCTCAAGAAACCTTCCCTGGACCCAGCGTTGTTAGTAAATTATCGTCCAGCCTCCAACCTTCACATTTTGGCGAAGGTTGTAGAGAGTGTGGTGGCACAGCAGTTCCCCCGTCACCTGGAGGAAACTGACTATCTGGACCCGCGCCAGTCCGGCTTCCGACCCGGGCATAGCACCGAGATGGCATTGGTCGCCTTGGTGGATGATCTCTGGAGGGCCTGAGATAGAGGTTACTCCTCTATCCTGGTCCTGTTAGACCTCTCAGCGGCTTTTGATACAATCGACCATGGTATCCTATTGCATCGACTGGGGAGGTTGGGATTGGGGGGCACTGCATTACAGTGGTTCTCCTCCTACCTCTCCAGTCGGTCACAATTTGTGTTAACAGGAGGGCAGAGGTCGACCTCGAGGCCCCTCATGTGTGGGGTACCTCAGGGGTCGGTCCTCTTGCCACTCCTGTTCAACACCTATAGGAAGCTGCTGGGCGAGATCATCCATGGTTTTGGGGTAGAGTACCATCAGTACGCTGATGACACGCAGCTGTACATATCTACCCCAAACCACCCCAACGATGCTGTTGAAGTGATGTCCCGGTGTCTGGAGGCCATACGGGCCTGGATGGGGAGTAACAAACTTCGACTCAACCCGTCCAAGACCGAGTGGCTGTAGTTTCCGACGTCCCGGTATAGCCAGTTGACGCCATCACTGGCCATCGGGGGCGAATTGTTAGCCCCTGTGGAAAGGGCCCGCAACCTAGGCATCCTCCTGGACTCCCGGCTGTCCATGGAGGAAAATGTGACGGCTGCGGCCAGGGGGGCTTTTTACCAGGTCCGCCTGGTACGCCAGTTGCGACCCTTTCTCGACCGGGACGCCCTCTGCACAGTCACTCAAGCACTCGTGACATCCTGCCTAGACTACTGCAATGCTCTCTATATGGGGCTCCCCTTGAGGTGCACCCGAAGACTGCAGCTAGTGTAGAATGTGGCCGCGCGGGGGATTTTGGGAGCCTCATGGCATTCCCATGTAACACCTCTTCTGCGCGAGCTGCACTGGTTTTTCGGGTGCGCTTCAAGGTGCTGATAAAATGCTTTAAAATGCTCCATGGCACGGGGCCTAGTTATCTGTGAGACCGTCTCCTACCCCATACATCCCTTCGGCCAATTCGCTCCCATAGAGAAGGCCTTCTCCGGATGCCGTCTGCCGGGCAATGACGGTTGGCGACCCTCAGGGGTAGGGCCTTCTCTGTGGCGGGCCCAGCCCTCTGGAACGACCTACCCCCCGAACTCCGGACCACCACGGACCTCCGCCTCTTCCGCCAACGTCTGAAGACTCATTTCTTTCATCTAGCCGGCCTAGCCTAGCCCCCGAGACCACCTCTATAGACTGAGTTTTAAATTGTTTTAGATTGATTTTAATTCACTGGTAATTTTCTAGGGTATTTTTAGCACAGGCCATTCTAAATTTAATTAGATTTTATTTTTGTAGTCTTATCTATTATCTGTTCGTATTTATTTATATGTTTGTACTTCTATTTTTAACTTCCTGTGCACCGCCCTGAGTCCCTTCGGGGAGATAGGTTGCAGTATAAAAATCAAATCAAATCAAAATCAAATCAAATGTACATGACCCCCTGCTTTTGGTACACTTTTTTTGCCCTCCCCAGGCTCCAGAGGCTTTCTAGGAGCCTGGGGAGGGTGAAAACAGCCTCCCTCCCCCACCTCCAGAGGCTTCAGGAGCTTCCCTGAAACCTCCAGAGGGCGAAAAACGGCCTCAAAAGAAGGCCTAAATCAGCTGGCCAGCGCACACAAGCACGCTGGAGCCGACAGGGCAACACCTGTGCCATAGGTTCATCATCACTGTTCTAGGAAGTAATAAAAAGGCAGGATATTTTATTTCCCTGGATGAGAAAAGGAGAAACAGGTTTTTAAAGACAAAGCACCTCCCTGCCCCTCACTTCAGTTCCAAGGTGATGGGATTAAGAAATGGCCCTAAAGACATGATAGGATTAGCCCTCTGCCCATCTCGCCACTTGGCACCTGGGAAGATTAGAACACCCAGCTAGGATACACACCCAAGCCTGGGATTCAAGACAACCTACACGGTGGTGGGATTCAATTTTTTTTACTACTGGTTCTGTGGGTTTGGCTTGGTGGGCATGACAGGGGAAGGGTACTACAAAATCCCCATTTCCTCCCAATCAGCTGGGACTTGGAAGAGAGAGAATAGATGGGGGCAGGGCAGTCAAAGATGGCATTCAAGATTCTCTGA
The DNA here is from genome assembly GCA_039707465.1 of Rhabdophis nuchalis. Lineage (NCBI taxonomy): Eukaryota > Metazoa > Chordata > Lepidosauria > Squamata > Natricidae > Rhabdophis > Rhabdophis nuchalis. The sequence goes on from CM077648.1 coordinate 1,411,426, forward strand.
ACTATTTGAAATTTCTGCTAGCAGTTCCCCTACTTTTATTCCACATTTCCCCCTTGTTTGCTCCTGCCTGGGTTTCCTAGCATTTTCTCGTCTCTTCTCCCAAAATCTTTGCTCCGTCTGAGGGAAATGGCTGAGAGAACTTTTCCCTCTCGCCTGTTTAAGGGATGGACAAAGTTGTCTCTCTCTGCCACCCGTTCTTTCAGCTGCTGTCTGCTTTCCAGAGCCTCTCCTCATCAGGGCAGTCTATCTTTTAGTTTCAATCTTCACTTTGGCTCCTGTCTTTGATTCTGTTTATTGGCCAATTTCCTTATGAGGCCTGTGGTGGCAGAGCTTCAGGCAGCCATCTTGTCTTTCCGCCTTCTTGCCTCCAGCCTAGCAACAGCCCTTTGATTGGTGGCTGCTGTTTGATTGGCAGCTGGGACAACCTGAGGACGGACACAAGGAGAGCTAAGAAGGAGCAAAAGGGCCTATCACCTGCTCAGGGAGGCGGTTCTTCCATGACAGATGAGAGCCAACTAATCATGAAGAGACCCATCCAGAGTCACCTGACCCCCGAGGACCAATAAAAGAAGAGAAGTGGGGTCTGTCAGGTTTTGGCGGGAAGGGTTGAGGTGCCTTTGAGGAGGGAGGGCAGCCATGATGGGCTCCCCTCAGGGAAGGCTGGAAACTGGCTTGGCTACAGTTTGCCTTGTGTGTTTTTTCCACTCTTTCTTTGCGCATAGATCCTTTCTTTTCCTTTCCTTTCCTTTCCTTTCCTTTCCTTTTCCTTTCCTTTCCTTTCCTTTTCCTTTCCTTTCCTTTCCTTTCCTTTTCCTTTCCTTTCCTCTCCTTTCCTTTCCTTTCCTTTCCTTTTCCTTTCCTTTCCTTTCCTTTCCTTTCCTTTCCTTTCCTTTCCTTTCCTTTCCTTTCCTTTCCTTTCCTTTCCTTTGCCTAGGCCACGCTGCTTGCCCATTTATGCCAAAGTCTTCCTCTCTGTACATTTCACAACCCTGTTCCACTTTCATAGCCACCATCTGGCCATTCTCCCATCAGGGCCTTAAGGGCAGAACTTGGGCCATGAAGCTTGACTCACATCTTGACATTTCTGACTAAAACATGCCATTTGTATCCTCCCCCCCCCCCCGCCCAGAACTGTTGTATTATTAATTTTTGTACGAGGTGTGTTTTATATTGTATTTTTCAGGTGAGCCTCTGGATCATTTTTGATGACAGTAGCATAGTAATATGTTCAATAAATAAATAAAACAGGCACAGAACCTAAGGAACGCAGCCTCCCCAATATGTCCATCTCTGAATAGGATGAGTTTGCTCATTAGATGGATTCACTTAAAACTATTTTGCTTCTGTTTTTCTTCAGAACTGAAGAAGCTTCTTGGATGAGAAGCAAAACACCTCCAAGGAAAAACAAAGTCCAGTTGCCTTTTGAAAAAGCAACTTTGGGATACCCATGACCTGGATGACCGAGAGTCTCCAGAGACATTTATCTCTTTTAGGGGCCTATTTGAACGCATTTTTTCAGTGGGGAATCTAAAGGTGGGATATCAGTTCAATCATACGAGCTGGAGACTCTTGTTGAAAACCCACTTTAGGAAAGTAAAAGTGAGGAGATTGAGCTTTTTTAATATCACGGCAACCAAAACTGGATGCGATATTCCAAGTGCGGCCTTACCAAGGCTTTATAAAGCGGTACTATCACTTAACATGAATAGTACTTGATTCTATCCCTCTGTTGGCTTTTTTTGTCAGCACACTGCAGGCTCCTATCTAAGTGACTAAATACACTAAACAGTATGCTACATCCAAAGCAATAAAACAATATAAAACTATAAAAAGCAAGCAAAAGTAATGTACAGAGCAGCTGAGATACTTGGCCAGTTAGCAATACAGCCAGAAAACATGGCCTTTGACATACTCAGTGCCCCAAACATGGGGACATAGGGATGCTGTACCCCAAAAAAAGCACCTGTGCTTTTCACCAAAATGCCTTATGCAGCTGGTAATCCCTTTGAAAACATTTGCATATATGCTAATACCAAGGGAGCTATTTCCAGCAAGGACTGCATCTATCCCAGTTCTACCCAGGAAGTCCCATTTTGGACAATTTTGAAGCAGGAGAAGAAAATTCACACTGTAATTATACTTTGCTGAGGATCACCTGAAATGCAGCGCCAAATCCTGATTGGGCACAACAGGCAGCCAATCGGAGAGCGGCAGAAGCTGAGTATTCTACATCATAAAGAAAATGAATTGTCTGAAGCTGCGGAAGGAAGCTCCAGTTGTAGGTACCAAGAGAGGGGAAGAAGGAAAATTGATTAAGGCTCTCGAGCGATGGTGCTTCTGCTCACCTGCTCAAGTCCAGGAGTGTCTCCAGGGTCTGCAGGTTGGCTAGGGTCCCTTGGCATGCTGTCTCTAAGCCCTCTGCCACTTGGGAGAGGAGTATTGGAGTGCCATTCAAGGAGAAAGTGAGAAAGATGTTTCTCAGTCAGCATCTGGGAGGGAAAGTTTTCCCAGAGATGTGCTGTTCCAGTGCTTTTGTTTGGCAGAATGACTTCTGCCCCTGTTGTGTACCTGGGTGGAAGCAGAGTGAGGAAAGTGTGGTTGTGACCAAGCCAAAAGAAGAGTAACAGTTTAGGAAGTATAGTATTGAGCACCTGAGTGTATGGAGAAGCTGAGAATGCCAGATCCAGGAGAGTCACTGCAAAGATGTTTGCAGATGTCAAGAGGATCAAGGAAGGTCAGAAAGCCCAGCTGAGAGAGACCGGTGCAGAGAGGGCCTCTCAGGGCCAATTGTCCCCTGCCTGATTCTCCCCCCCACCCTCTGTCCCTTCTCCAAGAAAACTAGATACAGACCATATCAACTGAGGTCCAGGGAGAGAGAATATGGGGAACAGAGAGTCAAGAATTCAGGAAGAATAAGGAGAGACACAAGACGACCGTCAAGAGAGATCTTACGGTAGGATAATGGAAGGAGTGTTCATTATAGATCTGAGCCCAGACCGCTTGCTTATTAAAAGCAGCTTCTTGGGTATATTGTGAGGTGCAAACAACAAGAAGCACTCGTGAATAGTCTCAACAGTAGTTCATTGCTAGACAACTACGTTACAAGAATCTCACCAGACTGACTGCATTCCCCTGGGAGTGGTCAGATAAGGCTTCAAGAATTGCAGGGGAGGGCAAGCCTTTGATGCTTCCTGCTGTGCTGAGGCTCCAAATTCGGGCCCCTCTTAACTCCTCTGCCCAGCCTAACCGGAGAGTGCAACTCTCACACAAAAGTGGGATAGAAATATAACCAGTACAGTTCTGGAGTCCAAAGCCTTTCTTTAAATGTTGTTTATTTCTAAAGTCCTCCGAGTTTGTTGCCCATTTCCTCCTCCTGATTTTAATACAAAGGTTTGGGCTGGAGATGGGTTTTCTTTCTTGCAACATTAGTTTTCTGCAGTCTGCTCCATCATCTTCTTCACCATTCAGGAGGAACTGTTAAATACACCGAACAGACCAAATGGGTCACAAAAAGAAAGCTGGACACCGTAAGTTGTTTCTGCCATCTTTTTCTCTGCTAAAGCAGGGGTCCCCAACCCCCGGGCCGCGGACCGGTGCCGGTCCGTGGCTGGGTGGGAGCCGGGCCGCAGGGCTGGAGAGGAGGAGGAGGGAGGAGGGGGCAGCCCCCTGAGCAGAGCGCGTGGGAGAACGCAGGCGCGGCTGTTCGCGCCGTTGGAGTGTGGCTCTTCCTCCGCCCTCGTCGACGGAGGGACTCCTGGGCGCCGCCGGACCGCCCACCGATTCCCTCCCCTAGAATAGAATAGAATAATTTTATTTATATACCGCATCCTCTCCCCAAAGGGACTCGGAGTGGTGGACTCCCCTGCTGGTATGCCGGCCACTCGTTTTCTTCCAGGGGCTGCGGAGGCTCCGCGGGCGAGGGAGGGAACTGGCGGCCGTAGGGAAGGTTGCTCCAGCGGCGCGCAGGAGTCCCTCCGTCGAGGATGGAGGAAGAGCCCCCACCATCCTCCTGTTCTCCCGCGCGCTCTGCCCAATGGGCTGCCCCCTCCTCCCTCCTCCTCCTCTCCAGCCCGGCTCCTACCCAGCCACGGAGCCTGAACGAGCAAACGAGCGACCAAGCACGGCAGGCGGGCTGAAGAGGCTGGGGGGGACGACGACGACGACGACAGACACACATAGAGAGACAGAGGGAGGGAGGGAGAGAAAGATAGACAGAGACAAAATTGAGTGAATGCAAGACAGACAGACACACGCACACACACACAGAGTGACAGAGATGGGCGGATGAAGGAGAGAGACAGAGAGAGAAAGAAAAAGAGAAAGAAAGAAAAAGAAAGTGGGAGAGAGAGAAAGACAGAGAAAGAGACAGAAAGGAAAGAAAGAGACAGAAAAAGATACAGAAGGAGAGAAAGAGAGAGAAAGAAAAAGAGAGAAAGAGGGAAAGAGAAAAAGAAAGAGAAAGAAATAAAGAGAGAAAGGGAAAGAGAGAAAGAGAGAAAGAAATAGAGAGAGAGAGAAAGAGGGAAAGAAAGAGAGACAGAGACAAAGAAAGAGAGAGAAAGAAAGAAAAAGAGAAAGAAAAAGAAAGAAAGAAAGAAAGAAAGAAAGAAAGAAAGAAAGAAAGAAAGAAAGAAAGAAAGAAAGAAAGAAAGAAAGAACTTATGACCACAGTTGAGGCCAAAAGTTTGGTTGCTAACCAAGATCATTGTTAAGTGAGTTTCACATTTTCCAAGTTGGCCACGCCCACCCAGTCACATGACTGCTGAGCCACTCAGCCGGTCCGCAGAATTTTCTTTAAAATGAAACCGGTCCCTGGTGCAAAAAAGGTTGGGGACCCCTGTGCTAAAGAATAGTATGTGGTTGATACGTGGTGGGCTACAATTCTTATCCCCCCCCCAATTTTAGTAAAAGTTTAAAGCAGAAAAGATATTGTCTTTTCTCTGATCAAAAACATTCATTTAGTTGTCTCAACTGTCAATTTCAACCACATATTTCCCCATTGATCTATTTGCATATTGTAGCCAATTTTTCAGCTCATTAGATCAAGCACTCTTTCACTTCTTTTGCCACCTATTTCTGTCAATGCTTATACATTTCAATAACATGTTAATTATTAATTACTATAAATATTTCAAATTCAGACTTACTTTATTCAAAATTATAACATCTTTTATCCATTTAAAACTTTCTAATAACTGCACGTAAGAAAACCACTGGTACATTTTGTTATCAAATCTTCTCTCAATTTTATTTTACAGTCCCTTTGAAAAAATTCTAGTACACCACAGTATCTTAATCTTTCATGCTTACTTATTGCTTGTCCACAAAATGCTTCTTGTGCTGGAATAACCTAAATATATATATTTATTCCATACTCCAAGAATAGCTTGCCTAACATAATGCTTTTTAGCATCTACATTCAGTTGAATTTTATTATATCATATGTATCTGTGCTGCTCAAATCTGACATTATGCCCTTCTAACTCCGATAGTCTTTTATTTCTTAACAACTCTTTCTTTTCTCAAACCATAGGCAGCAAAATATAATCTCAAATCTTAAAGATCGACTCCTCTTTCTTCTGCCTCTTGTAGAAACTCTTATTAAATTCATGATTTCTTCCCCCACCATACAAGTATTTCCACCATTGTTTAAATGGCACATCAATTGTCTGAAGGTATTGTCTGAAACAAAAAATACTCTAGGTAAAACATTCATTTGAATCAACATGGAAGCCTCTTCTCAGTGCAAAATACATGAAAATCCACTTAGAGTTTGTTCCTCACAGTCTGAGAGTCTTTCGGGTCCTTTTTGGCAACCATCTAGAGCAGGGGTAGCTGTTTCGATTATCCGTATTTATTTAGGGGCATGCTCCTTGGAGAGTATGTAACACATTGGGAATGATGGCTTTAGGCCGGATGTTAAAATGCAATTCTGTCATTTTCCAGATTCAAAGAAACAGCCTGATGGGGAGAAAGAAAAAGGTACGGATACTTTTATAGCCAAGCATTTAACTTGGCATGCAATTTAATATTACTTCTTTAACTAATTGGGACCCTGCGGTTTCAAGAATAGAAAGAATAGCTTGCCTAACATAATGCTTTTAACGTCTACATTCAGTTGAATTTTATTATATCATATGTATCTGTGCTGCCCAAATCTGACATTATGGACTTCTAACTCCGATAGTCTTTTATTTCTGCGGTTTCATCTGGTGTGCTCTTCTGCTCTTCCAACAGAAATAAGATTTGCATTCTCCTTTCAATTTAAGAAAGCTTTTAAAATGCTGCTATTCCATCAGGGTTTCAGGCAGCTGTGACCTTCATGTGTTCTATGTCCTGGGGTCATGGAACACATGAAGAACATATATTATTCATGTCTCTTATACTTTTAGGTTAAATATGATTTTGTACCTAAACATTTTGTATTTTTGTACCTTACTATTGTATTTTTGTATTTGTAAGTCACAATGATTGATGTAGACTTATAGAAGGAGGGGGAGGGGGAAGGAGGGAGGAAGGAAGGGGAGGAGGAAGGAAGGAATAAAATGGAGAAATGGGGAAAAAAGGGAGGGAGGGAGGCTGCAAAAATAATAGAAAGATGTTTCTGATTTCCCTTATAATGAACATAATTACAAAATTATCTTTTACAAAGTTATTTTTTCTATTATCCAATTATTCAAAGCATGTGCATTTCCTCCCATTTAATACAATCAGGAGTTTGCATAGTGAGCCAGAAAGATGTCTTTTCTCTGATCAAAAACATTCATTTAGTTGTGTCAATAATCTATTTCAACTACATATTTCCCCACTGATCTTTGTATATTGTAGCCAAACTTTCAGCCCATTTGATCAAGCATTGTTCCACTTGTTCTTCTTTTGCCTCCTATTTCTGTCAATGCTTAGACATTTTAATAACATGTTTATTATTAATAAATATAAATATTTCAAATTCAGACTAAATCTTTTATGTTTACTTATTGCTTGTCTACAAAATGCTTCTTGTGCTGGAAGAACCTAATAGCGTGCCTAACATAATGCTCTTTAAAATCTACATTCAGCTGAGTTTTATTATATCATGTGTACCTGTGCCTCCCAAATCTCAGATGATGCTCTTCTAACTGTGGTAGTATTTTATTTCTTAATAACTCTCATTCTTTCGTCAAACCATAGGCAGTAAAATATAATCTCAAATCTTATAGATCCACTCCTCTTTCTTTTGCATCTTGTAGAAGCTCTTATTAAATTCCCTCACCATATAAGTATTTTTCTTTTTAATAAATTCACAGACATTTCTAAGATTCTGTTTTTACTTTGTCATTAGGCAGTATAATGTGAAGCTCCCATGCGAAAACCCCAATTAATTCACGGCCTCAAGATAAAGTTCAAGAAACATCCATTTATTAGGGTTAGCACCTTAGCTGAACTTCTGTGTAGCCAAGAATGAAAGTTATTTGATGGCTTCTAAGCTTTACCCCCCTATGTCCCCTCCCCTCTGCCTGTCATAAATCACGTTTCCCAATTAGCATCAAAAGTAAATCTATTCGTGCGCACACAAGGGCTCCTTCCTGTCTCCTTCTTGCTCACACAGCAAATAGTTTCCAACATCTCTCAACTCTCCTACACGCTGACAGGATGCTAGCCAGATGAATACTGATTCGGGCCCCTCTTAACTCCTCTACCCAGCCTAGCCGGAGAGTGCAATTCTCACACAAAAGTGGGATAGAAATATAACCAGTACAGTTCTGGGGTCCAAAGCCTTTCTTTAAATGTTGTTTATTTCTAAGTCCTCCGAGTTTGTTGCCCATTTCCTCCTCCTGATTTTAATACAAAGGTTTGGGCTGGAGATGGGTTTTCTTTCTTGCAACATTAGTTTTCTGCAGTCTGCTCCATCATCTTCTTCACCATTCAGGAGGAACTTTTAAATACACCGAACAGACCAAATGGGTCACAAAAAGGAAGCTGGACACCGTAAGTTGTTTCTGCCATCTTTTTCTCTGCTAAAGAATAGTATGTGGTTGATAAGTGGTGGGCTACAATTCTTATCCCCCCCCCTGATTTTAGTAAAAGTTTTAGTAAAAGAATATAAAATAATTACCCAAACTAAGAAAGAACAAAAAAGAGAGAAGGGAGGGAGGGAGGAAACCAAAAGAATAGAAAGATGTTTCCAATTTCCTTTTTAGCAAATTTAATTACAAAATTATCTTGCAAATAAAGTAACTTTCATCTATTATGCAATTATTCAAAACATGTGCATGTTTTAATGCCGTCAGGAGTTTCTAGTCAGCCAAAAAGATATTGTCTTTTCTCTGATCAAAAACATTCATTTAGTTGTCTCAACTGTCAATTTCAACCACATATTTCCCCATTGATCTATTTGCATATTGTAGCCAATTTTTCAGCTCATTAGATCAAGCACTCTTTCACTTCTTTTGCCACCTATTTCTGTCAATGCTTATACATTTCAATAACATGTTCATTATTAATTACTATAAATATTTCAAATTCAGATTTACTTTGTTCAAAATGATAACATCTTTTATCCATTTAAAAACTGCACATAAGAAAGCCACTGGTATGTTTTGTTATCAAATCTTCTCTCAATTGTATTTTACAATCCCTTTGAAAAAGTTCTACTACATCACAGTATCTTAATCTTTCATGCTTATTATTGCTTGTCCACAAAATGCTTCTTGTGCTGGAAGAACCTAAAATATATATTTATTCCATATTCCAAGAATAGCTTGCCTAACATAATGCTTTTAACGTCTACATTCAGTTGAATTTTATTATATCATATGTATCTGTGCTGCCCAAATCAGACATTATGGACTTCTAACTCCGATAGTCTTTTATTTCTTAACAACTCTTTCTTTTCTCAAACCATAGGCAGCAAAATATAATCTCAAATCTTATAGATCCACTCCTCTTTCTTCTGCCTCTTGTAGAAACTCTTATTAAATTCATTATTTCTTCTCCCACCATACAAGTATTTCTGCCATTGTTTAAATGGCACATCAATTGTCTGAAGGTATTGTCTGAAACAAAAAATACTCTAGGTAAAACATTCATTTGAATCAACATGGAAGCCTCTTCTCAGTGCAAAATAAATGAAAATCTACTTAGAGTTTGTTCTTCACAGTCTGAGAGTCTTTCGGGTCCTTTTTGGCAACCATCTAGAGCAGGGGTGTCCAAACTTGGGAACTTTAAGAGTTGTGGACTTCAACTCCCAGAATTCCCCAGCCAGCATGGCTGGCTGGGGAATTCTGGGAGTTGAAGTCCACAACTCTTAAAGTTCCCAAGTTTGGACATCCCTGATCTAGAGGAAAGGCTTCCCTCTAGCCCCACTTACATAAAGCCCAGATTGGTGGATGGCTGCAGTGATGGTTGTCCTTCTGGAACTCTGTCCCATCTCCACACAGGATCGTTGGGCGCGGTCAGAGTGATGAAAATAGCTGTTTCGATTATCCGTATTTATTTAGGGGCATGCTCCTTGGAGAGTATGTAACACATTGGGAATGATGGCTTTAGGCTGGATGTTAAAATGCAATTCTGTCATTTTCCAGATTCAAAGAAACAGCCTGATGGGGAGAAAGAAAAAGGTACGGATACTTTTATAGCCAAGCATTTAACTTGGCATGCAATTTAATATTACTTCTTTAACTAATTGGGACCCTGCGGTTTCAAGAATAGAAAGAATAGCTTGCCTAACATAATGCTTTTAACGTCTACATTCAGTTGAATTTTATTATATCATATGTATCTGTGCTGCCGAAATCTGACATTATGGACTTCTAACTCCGATAGTCTTTTATTTATTAACAACTCTTTCTTTTCTCAAACCATAGGCAGCAAAATATAATCTCAAATCGTATAGATCCACTCCTCTTTCTTCTGCCTCTTGTAGAAACTCTTATTAAATTCATGATTGATTCCCCCACCATACAAGTATTTCTGCCATTGTTTAAATGGCACATCAATTGCCTGAAGGTATTGTCTGAAACAAAAAATAACATTCTAGGAAAAACATTCATTTTAATCAACATGGAAACCTCTCCTCAGTGCATAACACATGAAAACCCACTTAGAGTTTGTTCCTCACAGTCTGAGAGTCTTTCGGATGCTTTTTTGAAAACTCCAAGTGGGCTTTCCTGTGTTTTGTACTGAGGAAAGGCTTCCCTCTAGCCTTTCTTCCATAAAGTCAAGATTGGTGGATGGCTGCAGTGATGGTTGTCCTTCTGGAACTCTGTCCCATCTCCACACAGGATCTTTGGGGCTCAGTCAGAATGACCGTCGGGTTCATGGTCTCTTCTCTTAGTAAGGCCCTTCTCCCACGAGTGCTCAGTTTGATCGGGTGACCAGCTCTTGGAAGAGTCCTGGTTGTGCCAAATTCTTCCATTTGAGAATTATGGAGGCCCCTGTGCTCTTAGGGACCTTCAGTGCAGCAGAAATTTTACTGTAGCCTTCCCGAGCTCTGTGCCTTGTAGTAATCCTGTCTCTGAGCTCTGCAGGCATTCTTTGACCCCATGGCTTTTGCTCTGCTACAATATGTATTGTCAGCTGTGACGTCTTATATAAAGAGATGTCTGCCTTTCCAAATCATGTCCAATCAATTTAATTCACTATCACTCGACTCCATTCACGGTAAAGAAACATGTGAGCAACTATCAAGAGAGTGGGAGGCATAGAGCTAAATTTCACGTCTTGTTTCAAAGAGTCTGAATACTTATGTCCATGTGATATTTTTCTTTTTAATAAATTTACAGACATTTCTAAGATTATGTTTTCACTTTGTCACTATGGAGCACTGAATGTAGATTAATAAGAAAAAAAAAACTAATTTCAACAACTGTTGAAACAAGGCTGCAGCATAACACAATAGACAAAAGTGAAGGGAGTCTGAATACTTTCTGAATGCACTGTATTTTTTCTAACTACATTCCATCTATTACCTTAATTATTCTCAAATATCACAGCATTAATATTTTTTATAGTTTTGCCCAAATATTTTGCCTTAAAACCCCTTTCATAGCATGCAAGTTTAATAAAGAAATAAACAACATTCATTATTTTCTTTGACAAGTAATTCTAATAGGAATCTCTTCAGAATAATTTTGTCAATATTATCCATTTTCAATCTTGCATTAAAATGGTGATTCAACACTTCCTGGTCTTTAAAAAAATGCACCAAAACATCCCTGATCCTGGCAAATCAGGATATTTTTCTATAAATCTTATCAGTTTCTGCCTCCATATGTTCCTTTTTCATATCCAAAACATTTACTCTAAAATAATAATAATAATAAATTTATTTTGTATACCGCATCCTCTCCCCAAGGGGACTCGGAGCGGTGCACAGGGAAAAAATTAAAATACTATAAAAAATACATACATAGAATAAATACAGTGAATAAAAACGAATTAAATTAGAATTATCCCTGTGCTAAAATCCCCAAGTTATAGCACTAAAATTCCCTAACACCCCAAAGGTAGAGACTAACCTAGGCTGGCCAAGCAGAAAAAGTATGTTTTGAGTTTTTGACGGAAAGAGCGGAGGTCCGTAGTTGTTCTGATGTCGGGGGGAAGGTTGTTCCAGAGGGCTGGGCCCGCCACAGAGAAGGGACGGCACCCGGAGAAGTCCCTCTCTGTGGGAGCGAATCGGCCGTGAGGATGTGTGGGGCAGGATCCGATCCCGCAGATAAAAGCTGCTGTCTAACGTTTTCTTCTAGAGCAGAGGTCTCATTCTCACAGCCCATGGGCCAATTGTGGCCCGCAGGACGGTATCTTGTGGCCCCCACAGTGATATGAAAGTATAATATTAGTGCAGCCCGCAGGGGGAGTGAATCCCTTATGCGGCCCAGCCTCACCCAGACTCTGCCTCCAAGAGGCCCCCAGGTAAATAGAGTTTGAGACCCCTGTTCTAGAGCCTCAGGAACGGCTCTAAATCTCAAGGAGAATTCTTTCTCTCTCCATTACTGTAAAGCTAGGTTATCCAATTCTGTTTCCAGCTCTTTGCTATGAACCTCTATCTTGCTCACTAAAATGTCTACTCTGTCGTTAATTTTTTCTCACACTCCAATTATATGTTTTATAGAACTTTCAAACTTTGTAAACATCATATCTCATATTCTCTCTTAACATTAAATATTTTGCATCTGTTTTATTCTCCATTTGGCGAAATTCATTTCCCATCCACTGAAAATATTTCTGAAGCACGAATTGTGTAATTATTTTTTCTACAGGTCCCTCCTCCTTCAGCCTTCTTTTGCCATTTTTCTAGTAGCCATTTCTAATCCAGTGTGTAAACAGTGTTGCAGGAGCTGAGCTAGTTCCAAATCAAAGCTAGTTCCAAATCAAATCCACCTCTTCTTCCAAATCAAATCTCCCTGCCCAAGGCAGCCTGCAGAGAATGGTGTGAGAGGCTATGATAGCATCTTATTCACTAAATATCAGATTTCCACCTTATATCCAGGCAGGAGACCAGAATTAGTAGACCAGCAATTGAAAAGTTTGATTCCATCACTTAGTTGCAAAGCATCACCTTATCCTCAGTGCAAGCAGAGAATGGCTGTTTCAATTATCCATAGTTATTTAGGGGCATGTTCCTTGCATAGTCTTAATAATGCACTGGAAATGATGACTTTAGGCCGGATGTAAAAATGCTATTCTGTCATTTTACAGATGCAGGGGAGAAGGAACAAACTGGTACGTATGTTTTATAGCCAAGCATTTAATTTGGCATGCAATTTAATATTACTCCTTTAACTAATTGGGACTTTAAGGTTTAATCTGTTGTGCTCTTCTTGTACTCTTCTGCTCTTCCAACAGAAATAAGATTTGCATTCTCCTTGCAATTTAAGAAAGCTTTAAAAATGCTACTATTCCATTAGGGTTTCAGGCACCTGTGACGTATGTGGGGTCATGGAATACACGAAGAACAAATATTATTGTTGTCTCATACTTTTAGGTTGAATATGATTTTGTACCTAAACATTTTGTATTTTTGTATCTTTTGCCATTTTTCTAATAGCCATTTTCTAATAATCCAGTTTGTAAACAGTGCTGTGAGAGCTGAGTTAGTTCCAAACCAAAGAACATGCCGTATTTTTCAGAGTATAAGACGCACCTTTTTTCCTCTAAAATGAGGCTGAAAATCTGGGTGCATCTTATACATCGAATACAGCATTTTTTGCCTCCTGAAGCCCCACCCCTTCACCAAAATGGCCATGCGCATATCCTTATGGAAATATACCCTTATTTCTGGGGAGGGCAGAAATGAGCAAAAAACAGGGCTGTTTTGCCCCCCAGCCACACTCTATAAGCCTCCACAAGGCTATGCATGCAATTTTTTTGACCAAAACCCAGCCCGTTTTCGCGATAAATGTGCCGGTTTTTGCTCATTTTTGTCCCCCCCCCCCAAGGCTGTTCATGCCTTTTATTTGGAAAAAAGTGAGCCCATTTTTGTGAAAAGGTTTACAAAGTGCAAAAAGAGTCCCCCCCCCCCCCATTTTGGAAAGCTGTTTAGTTAGAGTGATTGATAAGATTTACGTTGGTCAAGTACTATGCCTGCAGAAACAAAGATTTGTTCCAAAGGTGGTCAGTGATTTCCTTCTCCAGCACACGGGTAAATACACCTGGAAACATCTAGCTACTTACCTACCTACCTACTCTCTCTCTACCTACCTGTCTACTGTATTCCTCTCTCTCTCTATTTCTCTCTCTCTATCACTCTCCCTACCTATCTACTGTATTTCTCTCCCTCTATCTCTATTTCTCTCTCTGTATCCCTCTACCTACCTACCTATCTACACTCTCTCTCCCTACCTACATACTGTATTTCCCTCCCTCCCTCTCTCCCTCCACCTACTCTCTCTCTCTCCCTGCCTACCTACTGTATTTCTCTCTCATTCTCTCTGTCTCTATCCCTATATCTACCTACCTACTTTTTTCAAAAAATTGCCTGTTGAAAACCTGGGTGCATCTTATACTCTGGTGCATCTTATACTCTGAAAAATACGGTATGTTAGCAGCATAGAAACATATAGAAACATGTCAGGAACGATTAAGAGAATGGGAGGCATTGAGCTAAATTTCACGTCCCATCGGCTGAAAATATTTCTGAAGCACGAATTGTGTAATTGTTTTTTCTACAGGCTACTCGCTCTTCAGACTTCTTTTTCCATTTTTCTAGTAGCCATTTCTAATCCAATTTGTAAACAGTGCTGCGGGAGCTGAGTTTGTTCTCTGGAGGGCTCGGGACAGGAGTTATTCCTCTGTCTGGTCCTATTAGACCTCACGGTGGCTTTTGATACCATCGACCATGGTATCATGCTGCGACGGTTGGAGGGGTTAGGGGTGGGGGCACTGTACTTCGGTGGTTCTCCTCCTTCCTCTCTGACCGTTTGCAGTTTGTGTTGACGGGGGGGCAGAGGTCGTCCTCAAGGTGCCTCATTTCTGGAGTGCCCCAGGGGTTGGTCCTCTCGCCCCTTCTGTTCAACATCTATGTGAAGCCGCTGGGCGAGATCATCCGGGGTTTTGGGGTAAAGTTCCATCACTATGCTGATGATACGCAGCTGTACATTTCATCCCCAGACCACCTTAATGTTGCCCTTGACGTGATGTCCCAGTGCCTGGAGGCCGTGCAGATCTGGATGGGGAGGAACAGGCTCAGGCTCAACCCCTCCAAGACTGAATGGCTGTGGTTCCCGGCATCCCCTTACAGTCAGCTGGTTCCATCGCTGGCTATGGGGGGGGGGGAGACCTTAGCCCCCACAGGAAGGGTTCGCAACTTGGGTGTCCTCCTGGATGCATGGCTGTCCTTAGAAGATCATATGACGGCTGTCGCCAGGGGGGCTTTTTATCAGGTTCGCTTGATTTACCAGTTGCGTCCCTTCCTAGATCGGGATGCCCTACACACAGTCACTCACGCCCTTGTCTCTTCCTGTCTGTACTACTGCAATGCTCTCTAAATGGGGTTTAAGGTGTTGGTTACCATCTTTAAAGCGCTCCATGGCTTAGGAGCTGGGTACCTACAAGATCACCTTCTGCCACCGAGAGCCTCCCACCGGCCCGTACGCTCCCATAGAGAGGGTCTCCTCATGGTGCTGTCGGCTAGACAACGTCAACTGGGGACACCTAGGGGGAGAGCCTTCTCCGTGGGAGCACCTGCCCTCTGGAACGAACTGCCCCCGGAATTAAGAACTATCCCTGACTTACGCACCTTCCGCCGTGGTCTCAAAACCTTTCTCTTTCAACAAGTCGGGCTGGCATAAAGTATGATTTTTAAATGTTTAAACTTAAATTTTTACATTTTAAATTTAAATTTCTATTATTTTAATTAGGGTTAGTTTGGGTTTTTTACACATTTCGGCCAATATTTTAATTATGTTTTTTAAAAGCTTTTTATTTATTTATTTATTTGATTTGTTAACCGCACCAATCTCCGTCGAGACGGACTCTGGGCGGTGCACAGGACATTAAAATATACAATAATAACAATATACAAAAGTTAAAAAGAAATTAAATAGAAAACCTGTGCTAAAATCCCATTAAAAAACTAACTTGGCTGAGGTTCTATTGTTCTAAAATTCAAGTTCTACGCCAGTCCAGCTTGCTGGAAAAGAAGTGTCTTAAGTGAGCAGCAGAAGAGGGGAAGGTCCGTGATGGTGCGGTGTTTGGGGGGGAGGTCGTTTCAGAGGGCGGGCCCCACCACAGGCCCTGTTCCTGGGCATCGCCAGTCGGCATTGACCGGCAGTCGGCGCCCTGAGAAGGCCCTCTCTGTGGGAGCGAATCGGTCAGTGGGAGGTATGTGGCAGGAAGCGGTCCCGCAAGTAACTAGGCCCCGAGCCATGGAGCGATTTAAAGATGGTAACAAGCACCTTGAAGCGCACCCGGAAGGCCACCGGTAGCCAGTGTAGCTCACGCAGATGTTCCCAAAATCCCCCGCGCGGCCGCGTTCTGGACTAACTGGAGCCTCCGGATGCACCTCAAGGGGAGCCCCATGTAGAGAGCGTTGCAATAGTCAAGGCGAGATGTTACGAGTGCTTGAGTGACTGTGCGAAGGGCGCCCTGGTCCAGAAAGGGACGCAACTGGCGTACCAGGCGAACCTGGTAAAAGGCCCCCCTGGTCACGGCCGCCACATGGTCATCCATGGACAGCCGCGAATCCAGGAGGACACCCAAGTTGCGAGCCCTTTCCACAGGGGCCATTGACTCGCCCCCGATAACCAGCGATGGAATTAGCTGGCTATGCCGGGGCGCCGGAAACCACAGCCACTCGGTCTTGGACGGGTTGAGCCGGAGTTTGTACGGCCTCCACACACCGGGACATCACTTCGACAGCATCGTTGGGGTGGTTGGGGGTAGATATGTACAGCTGAGTATCGTCAGCATACAGGTGGTACTCTACCCCGCAACCACGGATGATCTCACCCAGCGGCTTCATGTAGATGTTAAACAGGAGGGGCGAGAGGACCGACCCCTGAGGCACCCCATATGCTAGGGGCCTCGAAGTCGACCTCTGCCCTCCTGTTAGTACAAATTGCGACCGACCGGAGAGGTAGGAGGAGAACCACTGTAAAACAGTGCCCCCCACTCCCACCCTCTCCAGTCGGTGCAATAAGATACCATGGTCGATGGTATCGAAAGCCGCTGAGAGGTCTAACAGGACCAAGATAGAGGAATAACCCCTATCTCTGGCCCTCCAGAGATCATCCACCAACGCGACCAATGCTGTCTCCGTGCTGTGCGGAAGCCGGACTGGCGCGGGTCTAGATACGCAGTTTCCTCCAGGTGCCGAGGGAACTGTTGTGCCACCACACTCTCAACAACCTTCACAAGAAAGTGAAGGTTGGAGACCGGACGATAATTACTTAACAATGCTGGGTCCAGGGAAGGCTTCTTGAGGAGGGGTCTCACCACCGCCTCTTTTAAGGAGGCAGGCAAGGAACCCTCACTCAAAGAAGCGTTCACTATTTCCTGGAGCCAGCCTCGTGTCACCTCCCAGGAGGCCAGTACCAACCAGGAGGGACGCGGGTCCAATAAACATGTGGTGGCATTCAGCCGCCTCGGCAATCTGTCCATGTCCTCGGAAGTAACAAAGTCGAACTCAGCCCACAAAATGGTCTCAAGACCCGACTCGGACAATCCGCCGAGATCTATTGGAGTGGAGGCCAAGTCATCCCGGATCCAAGCGACTTTATCCTGCAGATAAATTCCAAATTCCTCTGCTCTGCCCTGCAAAGGAGCTTCCCGTGGCCCTTGATGAAGAAGGGAGCGGGTCACTCTAAACAGGGCGGCAGGGCGGTTATTTGCGGACGCGATAAGGGTGGCGAGATGTGAACGTTTCGCCCTCCATCAGGCGCCTGGGACGGAACCATCTCAATGTCTCTGGTTCCGCCTCCCCGCAGTGGGGTGTAGCGGTTGGGAAGTTGAGCCGAAGGAGAGAGTGATCTGACCATGATAGGGGTTCGATGTCTAATTCCCCTACTCCTAGATCACTCAACCACTGCCAGAGGCAAAAATCAGGTCTAGTGTGTTTCCCCCTGTATGTGTGGGGCCCTGAATTACCTGGGTCAGGTCCATGGCCGTCATGGAGGCCATGAACTCCCGAGCCACCCCGGATGACTCGCCCGCCAATGGCAAGTTGAAATCCCCCATGACTAAAAGTCTAGGGGACTCAACTGCCACCTTGGCGATCACCTCGAGGAGCTCAGGCAGGGCCGCTGACGAGTAGCGGGGAGCCAGGTACACGACCAGCAGGCCCAACTGCCTCCCAAGACCCCATTTCACATACAGGGATTCACACCCGACTACCTGAGGCACAGTGGCCTCCCTCGGCTTCAGACTTTCCTTAATAATAACCGCCACCCCCCCACCCCTGCCCTGGGCCCTAGGCCGGTGAAGTGCCAGGTAACCTGGGGGGCACATCTCAACGAGGGGAGCACCTCCCTCGTGCCCCAGCCAGGTTTCCGTAATACCCACCAGGTCCAGGTCCCCCTCTGCAACTAGATTAAAATATGTCTTTTATATATGTGTTTTTATATATTTATATATTTGTTTTTATTTTTGGCTGTACACCGCTCTGAGTCCCTTGGGAGTAGGGCAGTATAAAAAACCAATAAACTCTAAACTCTAAATCAAAGCTAGTTCCAAATCAAATCCATCTCTTATTCCAAATCAAATCTCCCTGCCCAAGGCAGCCTGCACAGAATGTTGTGAAAGGCTATGATAGCATCTTATTCATTAAATATCAGATTTCCACCTTATATCCAGGCAGGAGTCTAAAATTAGTAGTCCAGCAATTGAAAAGTTTGAATCCATCACTTAGTTGCAAAGCATCAACTTATCCTCAGTGCAAGCAGAGAATGGCTGTTCTGTAAAAATGTTGGTCACCTTTTTTCAACTTTTATCTACATACTATAGATGTATTTTAATGGACCATTCAAAGGAGGAACTGGCTCAGACGCTTTGCCCGAGTGTGATAGGCAACAGGCTTTTAAGGGGCTGCCAGAAAGAAGGGGGGACAATGTATTTTCCAAAGCACCAGAAGGCAAAACAAGAAGCAACGGATGGAAACGGAACAAGAAAGGAGCAACCTAAAACTAGGGAGAAACTTCCTGACAGTGGGAACCAATATAGGTGCAGAGATATTTCAGCCATAAAGTCACATATAAAATAGCCATTCATGTAATACAACCTGCATGGTGTTCAAAACAGTAATTAGTATTATGGCTGATGTTGGATAGTAAGCCTAAAAGTCAAAGATCACAACAGTACTTCTTTCTCTGTATGTATACAAACCGTCACATACCAGGAATAGCACATTAAGCTGGACTTATGCAATCTGATGTACAAAATGAACACACACATATTGAATACACATGAATCCCTGAAAAATATGTGGTAGCCCTAGGCAAAAGAAAGGCAGTACAATCACTCTAGGTGTAGGGAAGGTGTAAAACATGATAAATAACGGAACAATTAAAAATAATAGCACAGAGTTTTCTCTCCCATAAGAACATAAGGACAGCCTTGCTGGAACAGGCCACAGCCCATCCAGTCCAGCCTTCTGTCTCCCACAGTGGCTCCCCATTTGCTTCAGGGTATTCCCAAGCAGATGTCTTCACCTGCTTATGATTCCCTGCAAATGGCATTGAGAGATATCCTGCCTATCTCTCCAACCCGGAGGGTGTCCTTAGGCATCCATCATGATAGCCATTGATATCCTTGTTCTCCATGAACTCCTCTTATCCTTTCTTAAAGGTGTCGAGGCTGACAGCTGTCACCACTTCTTCTGGCAGGGAGTTCCATAGACCAGGGATCCTCTGGGTGAAAAAGTACTTCCTCTTATTTGTTTGAGGTCTAGCTTCCATAAGTTTCATGGAGTTTTTTTGCAAACTCCAAGTGGGCTTTCCTGTGTTTTGGACTGAGGAAAGGCTTCCCTCTAGCCTTTCTTCCATAAAGTCAAGATTGGTGGATGGCTGCAGTGATGGTTGTCCTTCTGGAACTCTGTCCCATCTCCACACAGGATCTTTGGGGCTCAGTCAGAATGACCGTCGGGTTCATGGTCTCTTCTCTTAATAAGGCCCTTCTCCAACGAGTGCTCAGTTTGATCGGGTGACCAGCTCTTGGAAGAGTCCTGGTTGTGCCAAACATCTTCCATTTGAGAATTATGGAGGCCCCTGTGCTCTTAGGAACCTTCAGTGCAGCAGAAATTTTACTGTAGCCTTCCCGAGCTCTGTGCCTTGTAGTAATCCTGTCTCTGAGCTCTGCAGGCAGTTTCTTTGACCCCATGGCTTTTGCTCTGCTACAGTATGTATTGTCAGCTGTGACGTCTTATATAAAGAGATATCCGCCTTTCCAAATCGTGTCCAATCAATTTAATTTACCATCACTCGACTCCATTCACGGTAAAGAAACATGTGAACAACTATCAAGAGAGTGGGAGGCATAGAGCTAAATTTCACGTCTTGTTTCAGAGTCTGAATACTTATGTCCATGTGATATTTTTCTTTTTAATAAATTTACAGACATTTCTAAGATTATGTTTTCACTTTGTCACTATGGAGCACTGAATGTAGATTAATAAGGAAAAAAAAGCTAATTTCAACAACTGTTGAAACAAGGCTGCAGCATAACACAATAGACAAAAGTGAAGGGAGTCTGAATACTTTCTGAATGCACTGTATTTTTTCTAACTACATTCCATCTATTACCTTTATTATTCTCAAATATCACAGCATTAATATTTTTATAGTTTTGCCAAATATTTTGCCTTAAAACCCCTTTCATAGCATGCAAGTTTAATAAAGAAATAAACAACATTCATTATTTTCTTTGACAAGTAATTCTAATAGGAATCTCTTCAGAATAATTTTGTCAATATTATCCATTTTCAATCTTGCATTAAAATGGTGATTCAACACTTCCTGGTCTTTAAAAAAATGCACCAAAACATCCCTGATCCTGGCAAATCAGGATATTTTTCTATAAATCTTATCAGTTTCTGCCTCCATATGTTCCTTTTTCATATCCAAAACATTTACTCTAAAATAATAATAATAATAATAATAAATTTATTTTGTATACCGCATCCTCTCCCCAAGGGGACTCGGAGCGGTGCACAGGGAAAAAATTAAAATACTATAAAAAATACATACATAGAATAAATACAGTGAATAAAAACGAATTAAATTAGAATTATCCCTGTGCTAAAATCCCCAAGTTATAGCACTAAAATTCCCTAACACCCCAAAGGTAGAGACTAACCTAGGCTGGCCAAGCAGAAAAAGTATGTTTTGAGCTTTTGACGGAAAGAGCGGAGGTCCGTAGTTGTTCTGATGTCGGGGGGAAGGTTGTTCCAGAGGGCTGGGCCCGCCACAGAGAAGGGACGGCACCCGGAGAAGTCCCTCTCTGTGGGAGCGAATCGGCCGTGAGGATGTGTGGGGCAGGATCCGATCCCGCAGATAAAAGCTGCTGTCTAACGTTTTCTTCTAGAGCAGAGGTCTCATTCTCACAGCCCATGGGCCAATTGTGGCCCGCAGGACGGTATCTTGTGGCCCCCACAGTGATATGAAAGTATAATATTAGTGCAGCCTGCAGGGGGAGTGAATCCCTTATGCGGCCCAGCCTCACCCAGACTCTGCCTCCAAGAGGCCCCCAGGTAAATAGAGTTTGAGACCCCTGTTCTAGAGCCTCAGGAACGGCTCTAAATCTCAAGGAGAATTCTTTCTCTCTCCATTACTGTAAAGCTAGGTTATCCAATTCCGTTTCCAGCTCTTTGCTATGAACCTCTATCTTGCTCACTAAAATGTCTACTCTGTCGTTAATTTTTTCTCACACTCCAATTATATGTTTTATAGAACTTTCAAACTTTGTAAACATCATATCTCATATTCTCTCTTAACATTAAATATTTTGCATCTGTTTTATTCTCCATTTGGCGAAATTCATTTCCCATCCACTGAAAATATTTCTGAAGCACGAATTGTGTAATTATTTTTTCTACAGGTCCCTCCTCCTTCAGCCTTCTTTTGCCATTTTTCTAGTAGCCATTTCTAATCCAGTGTGTAAACAGTGTTGCAGGAGCTGAGCTAGTTCCAAATCAAAGCTAGTTCCAAATCAAATCCACCTCTTCTTCCAAATCAAATCTCCCTGCCCAAGGCAGCCTGCAGAGAATGGTGTGAGAGGCTATGATAGCATCTTATTCACTAAATATCAGATTTCCACCTTATATCCAGGCAGGAGACCAGAATTAGTAGACCAGCAATTGAAAAGTTTGATTCCATCACTTAGTTGCAAAGCATCACCTTATCCTCAGTGCAAGCAGAGAATGGCTGTTTCAATTATCCATAGTTATTTAGGGGCATGTTCCTTGCATAGTCTTAATAATGCACTGGAAATGATGACTTTAGGCCGGATGTAAAAATGCTATTCTGTCATTTTACAGATGCAGGGGAGAAGGAACAAACTGGTACGTATGTTTTATAGCCAAGCATTTAATTTGGCATGCAATTTAATATTACTCCTTTAACTAATTGGGACTTTAAGGTTTAATCTGTTGTGCTCTTCTTGTACTCTTCTGCTCTTCCAACAGAAATAAGATTTGCATTCTCCTTGCAATTTAAGAAAGCTTTAAAAATGCTACTATTCCATTAGGGTTTCAGGCACCTGTGACGTATGTGGGGTCATGGAATACACGAAGAACAAATATTATTGTTGTCTCATACTTTTAGGTTGAATATGATTTTGTACCTAAACATTTTGTATTTTTGTATCTTTTGCCATTTTTCTAATAGCCATTTTCTAATAATCCAGTTTGTAAACAGTGCTGTGAGAGCTGAGTTAGTTCCAAACCAAAGAACATGCCGTATTTTTCAGAGTATAAGACGCACCTTTTTTCCTCTAAAATGAGGCTGAAAATCTGGGTGCATCTTATACATCGAATACAGCATTTTTTGCCTCCTGAAACCCCACCCCTTCACCAAAATGGCCATGCGCATATCCTTATGGAAATATACCCTTATTTCTGGGGAGGGCAGAAATGAGCAAAAAACAGGGCTGTTTTGCCCCCCAGCCACACTCTATAAGCCTCCACAAGGCTATGCATGCAATTTTTTTGACCAAAACCCAGCCCGTTTTCGCGATAAATGTGCCGGGTTTTGCTCATTTTTGTCCCCCCCCCCCCAAGGCTGTTCATGCCTTTTATTTGGAAAAAAGTGAGCCCATTTTTGTGAAAAGGTTTACAAAGTGCAAAAAGAGTCCCCCCCCTCCCCCGTTTTGGAAAGCTGTTTAGTTAGAGTGATTGATAAGATTTACGTTGGTCAAGTACTATGCCTGCAGAAACAAAGATTTGTTCCAAAGGTGGTCAGTGATTTCCTCCTCCAGCACACGGGTAAATACCCCTGGAAACATCTAGCTAATTACCTACCTACCTACTCCATCACTACGCTGATGATACGCAGCTGTACATTTCATCCCCAGACCACCTTAATGTTGCCCTTGACGTGATGTCCCAGTGCCTGGAGGCCGTGCAGATCTGGATGGGGAGGAACAGGCTCAGGCTCAACCCCTCCAAGACTGAATGGCTGTGGTTCCCGGCATCCCGTTACAGTCAGCTGGTTCCATCGCTGGCTATGGGGGGGGGGGAGACCTTAGCCCCCACAGGAAGGGTTCGCAACTTGGGTGTCCTCCTGGATGCATGGCTGTCCTTAGAAGATCATATGACGGCTGTCGCCAGGGGGGCTTTTTATCAGGTTCGCTTGATTTACCAGTTGCGTCCCTTCCTAGATCGGGATGCCCTACGCATGGTCACTCACGCCCTTGTCCCTTCCTGTCTGTACTACTGCAATGCTCTCTAAATGGGGTTCAAGGTGTTGGTTACCATCTTTAAAGCGCTCCATGGCTTAGGAGCTGGGTACCTACAAGATCACCTTCTGCCACCGAGAGCCTCCCACCGGCCCGTACGCTCCCATAGAGAGGGTCTCCTCATGGTGCTGTCGGCTAGACAACGTCAACTGGGGACACCTAGGGGGAGAGCCTTCTCCGTGGGAGCACCTGCCCTCTGGAACGAACTGCCCCCGGAATTAAGAACTATCCCTGACTTACGCACCTTCCGCCGTGGTCTCAAAACCTTTCTCTTTCAACAAGTCGGGCTGGCATAAAGTATGATTTTTAAATGTTTAAACTTAAATTTTTACATTTTAAATTTAAATTTCTATTATTTTAATTAGGGTTAGTTTGAGTTTTTTACACATTTCGGCCAATATTTTAATTATGTTTTTTAAAAGCTTTTTATTTATTTATTTATTTGATTTGTTAACCGCACCAATCTCCGTCGAGACGGACTCTGGGCGGTGCACAGGACATTAAAATATGCAATAATAACAATATACAAAATTTAAAAAGAAATTAAATAGAAAACCTGTGCTAAAATCCCATTAAAAAACTAACTTGGCTGAGGCTCTATTGTTCTAAAATTCAAGTTCTACGCCAGTCCAGCTTGCTGGAAAAGAAGTGTCTTAAGTGAGCAGCAGAAGAGGGGAAGGTCCGTGATGGTGCGGTGTTTGGGGGGGAGGTCGTTTCAGAGGGCGGGCCCCACCACAGGCCCTGTTCCTGGGCATCGCCAGTCGGCATTGACCGGCAGTCGGCGCCCTGAGAAGGCCCTCTCTGTGGGAGCGAATCGGTCAGTGGGAGGTATGTGGCAGGAAGCGGTCCCGCAAGTAACTAGGCCCCGAGCCATGGAGCGATTTAAAGATGGTAACAAGCACCTTGAAGCGCACCCGGAAGGCCACCGGTAGCCAGTGTAGCTCACGCAGATGTTCCCAAAATCCCCCGCGCGGCCGCGTTCTGGACTAACTGGAGCCTCCGGATGCACCTCAAGGGGAGCCCCATGTAGAGAGCGTTGCAATAGTCAAGGCGAGATGTTACGAGTGCTTGAGTGACTGTGCGAAGGGCGCCCTGGTCCAGAAAGGGACGCAACTGGCGTACCAGGCGAACCTGGTAAAAGGCCCCCCTGGTCACGGCCGCCACATGGTCATCCATGGACAGCCGCGAATCCAGGAGGACACCCAAGTTGCGAGCCCTTTCCACAGGGGCCATTGACTCGCCCCCGATAACCAGCGATGGAATTAGCTGGCTATGCCGGGGCGCCGGAAACCACAGCCACTCGGTCTTGGACGGGTTGAGCCGGAGTTTGTACGGCCTCCACACACCGGGACATCACTTCGACAGCATCGTTGGGGTGGTTGGGGGTAGATATGTACAGCTGAGTATCGTCAGCATACAGGTGGTACTCTACCCCGCAACCACGGATGATCTCACCCAGCGGCTTCATGTAGATGTTAAACAGGAGGGGCGAGAGGACCGACCCCTGAGGCACCCCATATGCTAGGGGCCTCGAAGTCGACCTCTGCCCTCCTGTTAGTACAAATTGCGACCGACCGGAGAGGTAGGAGGAGAACCACTGTAAAACAGTGCCCCCCACTCCCACCCTCTCCAGTCGGTGCAATAAGATACCATGGTCGATGGTATCGAAAGCCGCTGAGAGGTCTAACAGGACCAAGATAGAGGAATAACCCCTATCTCTGGCCCTCCAGAGATCATCCACCAACGCGACCAATGCTGTCTCCGTGCTGTGCGGAAGCCGGACTGGCGCGGGTCTAGATACGCAGTTTCCTCCAGGTGCCGAGGGAACTGTTGTGCCACCACACTCTCAACAACCTTCACAAGAAAGTGAAGGTTGGAGACCGGACGATAATTACTTAACAATGCTGGGTCCAGGGAAGGCTTCTTGAGGAGGGGTCTCACCACCGCCTCTTTTAAGGAGGCAGGCAAGGAACCCTCACTCAAAGAAGCGTTCACTATTTCCTGGAGCCAGCCTCGTGTCACCTCCCAGGAGGCCAGTACCAACCAGGAGGGACGCGGGTCCAATAAACATGTGGTGGCATTCAGCCGCCTCGGCAATCTGTCCATGTCCTCGGAAGTAACAAAGTCGAACTCAGCCCACAAAATGGTCTCAAGACCCGACTCGGACAATCCGCCGAGATCTATTGGAGTGGAGGCCAAGTCATCCCAGATCCAAGCGACTTTATCCTGCAGATAAATTCCAAATTCCTCTGCTCTGCCCTGCAAAGGAGCTTCCCGTGGCCCTTGATGAAGAAGGGAGCGGGTCACTCTAAACAGGGCGGCAGGGCGGTTATTTGCGGACGCGATAAGGGTGGCGAGATGTGAACGTTTCGCCCTCCTTATCACCACATGGTAGGTCCTTAAATAGGACCTTGCCTGTGTTCGGTCGGATTCAGAGCGAGTGGACCTCCACCTGCTCTCCAGGCGTCTCTTGCGGCGTTTCATCACCCTCAACTCCTCTGTGAACCAAGGAGCAAGGGTGGATCAGCGCCGCGTTAGAGGCCGCAAGGGCACGACCCGGCCCAAGGCCCCCGTGGCAGCACTATTCCATGCTGCCACTAGACCCTCAGTCGAGTCGCGGGCTAGGGTTACAGGTATGGGCCCAAGCTCCATCTGGAACCTATCAGGGTCCATCAGGCGCCTGGGGCAGAACCATCTCAATGTCTCTGGTTCCACCTCCCCGCAGTGGGGTGTAGCGGTTGGGAAGTCGAGCCGAAGGAGAGAGTGATCTGACCATGATAGGGGTTCGATGTCTAATTCCCCTATTCCTAGATCACTCAACCACTGCCAGATGCAAAAATCAGGTCTAGTGTGTTTCCCCCTGTATGTGTGGGGCCCTGAATTACCTGGGTCAGGTCCATGGCCGTCATGGAGGCCATGAACTCCCGAGCCACCCCGGATGACTCGCCCGCCGATGGCAAGTTGAAATCCCCCATGACTAAGTCTAGGGGACTCAACTGCCACCTTGGCGATCACCTCGAGGAGCTCAGGCAGGGCCGCTGACGCGTAGCGGGGAGCCAGGTACACGACCAGCAGGCCCAACTGCCTCCCAAGACCCCATTTCACATACAGGGATTCACACCCGACTACCTGAGGCACAGTGGCCTCCCTCGGCTTCAGACTTTCCTTAATAATAACCGCCACCCCCCCACCCCTGCCCTGGGCCCTAGGCTGGTGAAGTGCCAGGTAACCTGGGGGGCACATCTCAACGAGGGGAACACCTCCCTCGTGCCCCAGCCAGGTTTCCGTAATACCCACCAGATCCGGGTCCCCCTCTGCAACTAGATTAAAATATGTCTTTTATATATACCTCTCTGGCCGATCGCAATTTGTGTTGGCAGGAGAGCAGAGGTCGACCTCGAGACCCCTCACATGTGGGGTGCTTCAGGGGTCGGTCCTCTCGCCTCTCCTGTTTAACACATATATGAAGCCGCTGGGTGAGATCATCCGTGGTTTTGGGGTAGAGTACCATCTATACGCTGACGACACTCAGCTGTATATATCTACCCCAAACCACCCCAACGATGCCGTAGCGGTGATGTGCCAGTGCCTGGAAGCCGTACGGATCTGGATGGGAAGAAACGGACTCAGGCTCAACCCGACCAAGACCGAGTGGCTGTGGTTTCCGGCTGCCCGATTCAACCCAGCTGACTCCATCGCTGGCCATTGGGGGCAAACATCTTGCCCCAGTGGATGGGGTGCGCAACTTGGGTGTCCTCCTGGATGCCCGGCTGTCCATGGAAGATCAAGTGACAGCCGTGGCCAGGAGGGCGTTTTACCAGGTTCGCCTGGTTCGCCAGTTGCGCCCCCTATTGGATCGGGACGCCCTGTGCACAGTCACTCATGCTCTCGTGAGTCCCGACTGGACTATTGTAACTCTTTCTACATGGGGCTCCCCTTGAGGAGCACTCGGAGACTTCAGCTAGTCCAGAATGCAGCCGCGCGAGCAATTATTGGAACCTCGAGGTTTACCCATGTAACACCGCTCTTGCGCGAGCTGCACTGGCTGCCTGTCGTCTTCCGAGTGCGCTTCAAGGTTTTAATTACCATCTTTAAAGCGCTCCATGGCTCGGGACCTAGCTATTTGCAGGACCGGATCCTGCCTCATACATCCTCACGGCCGATTCGCTCCCACAGAGAGGGGCTTCTCCGGGTGCCGTCCACTATTTATTTATTTATTTTTTTATTTATTTAAATTTATATCCCGCCCTTCTCCACGAAGGACCCAGGGCGGCGCACAGGAAAATTTAAAAACATACAAAAAACAATAAATATAATTTAAAAAACTATTAAATAACCTATCCTGCGCTAAAACCAAATTTTAAAAACCCAATTTAAAACTACCTAAAAGTCCCCATGGGAGGTTAGGCTAGGCCGGCTTGTTGAAACAAATATGTCTTAAGACATTGGCGGAAGAGGCGGAGGTCGGTGATGGTACGTAATTCAGGGGGTAGGTCATTCCAAAGGGCTGGGCCCGCCACAGAGAAGGCTCTTCCCCTGGGTGTCGCCAGTCGGCATTGTCCGGCCGACGGCACCCTGAGAAGGCCCTCTCTGTGGGAGCGTATCGGTCTATGGGATGTATGGGGCAGGAGGCGGTCTCGCATATAACTAGGCCCCGAGCCATGGAGCGCTTTAAAGATAGTTGTCAGAACCTTGAAGCGCACTCGAAAAACCACAGGAAGCCAATGCAGCTCGCGCAGGATCGGTGTTATGTGGGAGCATCTAGTGGCTCCCATAATCACCCGCGCGGCTGCGTTTTGGACTAGCTGTAGCTTTCGAGTGCACCTCAAGGGAAGCCCCATGTAGAGAGCATTACAGTAGTCGAGTCGGGACGTCACGAGAGCTTGAGTGACTGTGCGAAGGGCAGCCCGGTCCAGTAAGGGGCGCAATTGGCGCATCAGGCGTACCTGATGAAACGCCCCCCTGGCCACGGCCGCCACATGGTCCTCCATGGACAGCCGGGAATCCAGGAGGACACCCAAATTGCGCGCCCTCTCCACGGGGGCCAGTGTTTCGCCCCCAATGGCCAGAGTTGGTGTAATCTGGCTGAACCGGGGTGCCGGAAACCACAGCCACTCAGTCTTGGCAGGGTTGAGCCTGAGTTTGTTACCACCCATCCAGATCCGTACGGCCTCCAAACACCGGGACAGCACTTCGGCGGCATCGTTGGGGTGGTTTGGGGTGGATATGTACAGCTGGGTGTCATCAGCGTACAGATGGTACTCCACCCCAAAACCACGGATGATCTCACCCAGCGGCTTCATATATGTGTTGAAAAGGAGGGGCGAGAGGACCGACCCCTGAGGAACCCCACATAAGAGAGGCCTCGAGGTTGACCTCTGCCCTCCCATCAACACATATTGCGACCGACCAGAGAGGTAGGATGAGAACCACCGCAAAACGGTGCCTCCCAACCCCAACCCCCCCAGTCGGTGCAATAGGATACCATGGTCGATGGTATCAAAAGCCGCCGAGAGGTCTAATAGGACTAGGATAGAGGAATAACCTCTATCCCGCGCCCTCCAGAGATCATCAACCAACGCGACCAATGCCGTCTCGGTGCTGTGACCGGGTCGGAAGCCGGACTGGCGCGGGTCTAGATAATCAACTTCCTCCAGGTGTCGCGGAAACTGTTGGGCTACCACACTCTCGACAACCTTCACCAAAAAGTGAAGGTTGGAGACCGGACGATAGTTCTCTAATAAAGCTGGGTCCAGGGACGGCTTCTTGAGGAGGGGCCTCACTACCGCCTCTTTCAAGACGGCAGGCAAGGACCCCTCACTCAAAGATGTGTTGACAATGCCCTGGAGCCAGCCTCGTGTCGTCTCCCAGGATGCCAGTACAAGCCAGGAGGGACACGGGTCCAATAAACATGTGGTCGCCCTAAGTTTCCTTGACAACCTGTCCATATCCTCGGTGGTAACAAAGTCAAACTCCTCCCAAGAAGGAACCTCAAGACTAGTCTCGGACAGTCCCACAGGACCACTGTCGATGGAGGGTAGCTCATTCCGAATCCGAGTGATTTTCTCCTGCAGATAAATCCCAAATTCCTCTGCTCGCCCTTGCAGAGGGGCTTCCCGCGGCCTCTGATGAAGGAGGGAGCGGGTCACCCCAAACAGGGCGGCAGGGCGGTTATCTGCGGATGCAATAAGGGTGGCACAATACTCACGTTTGGCCACCCTTATCGCCACTAAGTAAGCCCTAATATGGGTTCTCACTAGTGTTCGGTCGGCTTCGGAGCGAGAGGATCTCCATCTGCTCTCTAGGCATCTCTTGTGGCGTTTCATCCCCCGAAGCTCCTCGGTAAACCAAGGAGCCTGGGTGATTCGCCGCCGCAAGAGAGGCCGCAAGGGCGCGACTCGGTCCAAGGCCCCCGCGGCCGCACTTAACCATGCGGCCACTAGGTCCTCAGTCGAGTCGCGGGGCAGGGTCACAGGAATTGGCCCAAGCTCCCTCTGGAACCTTTCCGGGTCCATTAGAAGCCTGGGGCGGAACCATATAGGAATATCCGGTT
The DNA here is from genome assembly GCA_039707465.1 of Rhabdophis nuchalis. Classification (NCBI taxonomy): domain Eukaryota; kingdom Metazoa; phylum Chordata; class Lepidosauria; order Squamata; family Natricidae; genus Rhabdophis; species Rhabdophis nuchalis. The sequence continues at coordinate 1,441,343 of CM077648.1, forward strand.
CCGCCTCCCCGCGGTGAGGTGTAGCGATTGGAAAGTCCAGCCGAAGGAGAGCGTGATCTGTCCATGACAAGGGAGTGATGGCTAGGTCCCCTATTCCCAGATCACAACTCCACTGTCCCGAGACAAAGATGAAATCCAGTGTGTTTCCTCCCTCGTGAGTGGGGCCTAAAACTACCTGGGTCAGGTCCATGGCCGTCATGGAGGCCATGAACTCCCGAGCTGCTCCAGAGGCTTCGCCTGCCGACGGCAAGTTAAAGTCCCCCATGACTACCAGTCTGGGGGTCTCAACTGCCGCCTCGGCTATCACCTCTAGGAGCTCGGGCAGGGCTGTTGTTGCATAGCGAGGAGCCAGGTATACAACTAACACGCCCAACTGCCTCCCTAGGCCCCATCTCACGCAGAGAGATTCACACCCGGTTGTCTGAGGGACTGTGGTCTCCTTCGGTTCAAGACCTTCCTTTACGATAATCGCCACCCCCCCACCCCTCCCTAGGGCCCTTGGCTGATGGAAGGCACGGTAACCTGGTGGGCACATGTCCACGAGGGGCATACCCCCTTCGTGGCCCAACCAGGTTTCCGTTATACCCACCAGGTCCGGGTCCCCCTCTGACACAAAGTCACGAATGACACTAGACTTTGTCAGCGGGCGACGCCCAGGGGAAGGGCTCTCTCTGTGGCGGGCCCAGCCCTCTGGAACGACCTTCCCCCCGACATTAGAACAACCACGGACCTCCGCTCCTTCCGTCTTAAACTAAAAACACATCTGTTCTGCTTGGCCGGCCTAGGGTAGTCTCCCGTCTATAGGACTGTTAATTTTAGTTAGGAATTTTAGTAGTTTTAACTGGGATTTTAGTGCAGGGATGTATTTAATTCGTTTTTATTGTATGTATGTTGTTTTTTATGGTTTTATTTGCCCTGTACACCGCTCCGAGTCCCCCCAGGGAGATGGAGCGGTCAATAAATTCAAGATTTATTATTATTATTATTATATGTGTTTTTATACATTTATATATTTGTTTTTATTTTTGGCTGTACACCGCTCTGAGTCCCTTGGGAGTAGGGCAGTATAAAAAACCAATAAACTCTAAACTCTAAATCAAAGCTAGTTCCAAATCAAATCCATCTCTTATTCCAAATCAAATCTCCCTGCCCAAGGCAGCCTGCACAGAATGTTGTGAAAGGCTATGATAGCATCTTATTCATTAAATATCAGATTTCCACCTTATATCCAGGCAGGAGTCTAAAATTAGTAGTCCAGCAATTGAAAAGTTTGAATCCATCACTTAGTTGCAAAGCATCAACTTATCCTCAGTGCAAGCAGAGAATGGCTGTTCTGTAAAAATGTTGGTCACCTTTTTTCAACTTTTATCTACATACTATAGATGTATTTTAATGGACCATTCAAAGGAGGAACTGGCTCAGACGCTTTGCCCGAGTGTGATAGGCAACAGGCTTTTAAGGGGCTGCCAGAAAGAAGGGGGGACAATGTATTTTCCAAAGCACCAGAAGGCAAAACAAGAAGCAACGGATGGAAACGGAACAAGAAAGGAGCAACCTAAAACTAGGGAGAAACTTCCTGACAGTGGGAACCAATATAGGTGCAGAGATATTTCAGCCATAAAGTCACATATAAAATAGCCATTCATGTAATACAACCTGCATGGTGTTCAAAACAGTAATTAGTATTATGGCTGATGTTGGATAGTAAGCCTAAAAGTCAAAGATCACAACAGTACTTCTTTCTCTGTATGTATACAAACCGTCACATACCAGGAATAGCACATTAAGCTGGACTTATGCAATCTGATGTACAAAATGAACACACACATATTGAATACACATGAATCCCTGAAAAATATGTGGTAGCCCTAGGCAAAAGAAAGGCAGTACAATCACTCTAGGTGTAGGGAAGGTGTAAAACATGATAAATAACGGAACAATTAAAAATAATAGCACAGAGTTTTCTCTCCCATAAGAACATAAGGACAGCCTTGCTGGAACAGGCCACAGCCCATCCAGTCCAGCCTTCTGTCTCCCACAGTGGCTCCCCATTTGCTTCAGGGTATTCCCAAGCAGATGTCTTCACCTGCTTATGATTCCCTGCAAATGGCATTGAGAGATATCCTGCCTATCTCTCCAACCCGGAGGGTGTCCTTAGGCATCCATCATGATAGCCATTGATATCCTTGTTCTCCATGAACTCCTCTCATCCTTTCTTAAAGGTGTCGAGGCTGACAGCTGTCACCACTTCTTCTGGCAGGGAGTTCCATAGACCAGGGATCCTCTGGGTGAAAAAGTACTTCCTCTTATTTGTTTGAGGTCTAGCTTCCATAAGTTTCATGGAGTATTTTTGCAAACTCCAAGTGGGCTTTCCTGTGTTTTGTACTGAGGAAAGGCTTCCCTCTAGCCTTTCTTCCATAAAGTCAAGATTGGTGGATGGCTGCAGTGATGGTTGTCCTTCTGGAACTCTGTCCCATCTCCACACAGGATCTTTGGGGCTCAGTCAGAATGTCCGTCAGGTTCATGGTCTCTTCTCTTAGTAAGGCACTTCTCCCACGAGTGCTCAGTTTGATCGGGTGACCAGCTCTTGGAAGAGTCCTGGTTGTGCCAAATTCTTCCATTTGAGAATTATGGAGGCCCCTGTGCTCTTAGGGACCTTCACTGCAGCAGAAATTTTACTGTAGCCTTCCCGAGCTCTGTGCCTTGTAGTAATCCTGTCTCTGAGCTCTGCAGGCAGTTTCTTTGACCCCATGGCTTTTGCTCTGCTACAGTATGTATTGTCAGCTGTGACGTCTTATATAAAGAGATATCCGCCTTTCCAAATCGTGTCCAATCAATTTAATTTACCATCACTCGACTCCATTCACGGTAAAGAAACATGTGAACAACTATCAAGAGAGTGGGAGGCATAGAGCTAAATTTCACGTCTTGTTTCAGAGTCTGAATACTTATGTCCATGTGATATTTTTCTTTTTAATAAATTTACAGACATTTCTAAGATTATGTTTTCACTTTGTCACTATGGAGCACTGAATGTAGATTAATAAGAAAAAAAAAGCTAATTTCAACAACTGTTGAAACAAGGCTGCAGCATAACACAATAGACAAAAGTGAAGGGAGTCTGAATACTTTCTGAATGCACTGTATTTTTTCTAACTACATTCCGTCTATTACCTTTATTATTCTCAAATATCACAGCATAATATTTTTTATAGTTTTGCCCAAATATTTTGCCTTAAAACCCCTTTCATAGCATGCAAGTTTAATAAAGAAATAAACAACATTCATTATTTTCTTTGACAAGTAATTCTAATAGGAATCTCTTCAGAATAATTTTGTCAATATTATCCATTTTCAATCTTGCATTAAAATGGTGATTCAACACTTCCTGGTCTTTAAAAAAATGCACCAAAACATCCCTGATCCTGGCAAATCAGGATATTTTTCTATAAATCTTATCAGTTTCTGCCTCCATATGTTCCTTTTTCATATCCAAAACATTTACTCTAAAATAATAATAATAATAATAATAAATTTATTTTGTATACCGCATCCTCTCCCCAAGGGGACTCGGAGCGGTGCACAGGGAAAAAATTAAAATACTATAAAAAATACATACATAGAATAAATACAGTGAATAAACAACGAATTAAATTAGAATTATCCCTGTGCTAAAATCCCCAAGTTATAGCACTAAAATTCCCTAACACCCCAAAGGTAGAGACTAACCTAGGCTGGCCAAGCAGAAAAAGTATGTTTTGAGTTTTTGACGGAAAGAGCGGAGGTCCGTAGTTGTTCTGATGTCGGGGGGAAGGTTGTTCCAGAGGGCTGGGCCCGCCACAGAGAAGGGACGGCACCCGGAGAAGTCCCTCTCTGTGGGAGCGAATCGGCCGTGAGGATGTGTGGGGCAGGATCCGATCCCGCAGATAAAAGCTGCTGTCTAACGTTTTCTTCTAGAGCAGAGGTCTCATTCTCACAGCCCATGGGCCAATTGTGGCCCGCAGGACGGTATCTTGTGGCCCCCACAGTGATATGAAAGTATAATATTAGTGCAGCCTGCAGGGGGAGTGAATCCCTTATGCGGCCCAGCCTCACCCAGACTCTGCCTCCAAGAGGCCCCCAGGTAAATAGAGTTTGAGACCCCTGTTCTAGAGCCTCAGGAACGGCTCTAAATCTCAAGGAGAATTCTTTCTCTCTCCATTACTGTAAAGCTAGGTTATCCAATTCTGTTTCCAGCTCTTTGCTATGAACCTCTATCTTGCTCACTAAAATGTCTACTCTGTCGTTAATTTTTTCTCACACTCCAATTATATGTTTTATAGAACTTTCAAACTTTGTAAACATCATATCTCATATTCTCTCTTAACATTAAATATTTTGCATCTGTTTTATTCTCCATTTGGCGAAATTCATTTCCCATCCACTGAAAATATTTCTGAAGCACGAATTGTGTAATTATTTTTTCTACAGGTCCCTCCTCCTTCAGCCTTCTTTTGCCATTTTTCTAGTAGCCATTTCTAATCCAGTGTGTAAACAGTGTTGCAGGAGCTGAGCTAGTTCCAAATCAAAGCTAGTTCCAAATCAAATCCACCTCTTCTTCCAAATCAAATCTCCCTGCCCAAGGCAGCCTGCAGAGAATGGTGTGAGAGGCTATGATAGCATCTTATTCACTAAATATCAGATTTCCACCTTATATCCAGGCAGGAGACCAGAATTAGTAGACCAGCAATTGAAAAGTTTGATTCCATCACTTAGTTGCAAAGCATCACCTTATCCTCAGTGCAAGCAGAGAATGGCTGTTTCAATTATCCATAGTTATTTAGGGGCATGTTCCTTGCATAGTCTTAATAATGCACTGGAAATGATGACTTTAGGCCGGATGTAAAAATGCTATTCTGTCATTTTACAGATGCAGGGGAGAAGGAACAAACTGGTACGTATGTTTTATAGCCAAGCATTTAATTTGGCATGCAATTTAATATTACTCCTTTAACTAATTGGGACTTTAAGGTTTAATCTGTTGTGCTCTTCTTGTACTCTTCTGCTCTTCCAACAGAAATAAGATTTGCATTCTCCTTGCAATTTAAGAAAGCTTTAAAAATGCTACTATTCCATTAGGGTTTCAGGCACCTGTGACGTATGTGGGGTCATGGAATACACGAAGAACAAATATTATTGTTGTCTCATACTTTTAGGTTGAATATGATTTTGTACCTAAACATTTTGTATTTTTGTATCTTTTGCCATTTTTCTAATAGCCATTTTCTAATAATCCAGTTTGTAAACAGTGCTGTGAGAGCTGAGTTAGTTCCAAACCAAAGAACATGCCGTATTTTTCAGAGTATAAGACGCACCTTTTTTCCTCTAAAATGAGGCTGAAAATCTGGGTGCATCTTATACATCGAATACAGCATTTTTTGCCTCCTGAAACCCCACCCCTTCACCAAAATGGCCATGCGCATATCCTTATGGAAATATACCCTTATTTCTGGGGAGGGCAGAAATGAGCAAAAAACAGGGCTGTTTTGCCCCCCAGCCACACTCTATAAGCCTCCACAAGGCTATGCATGCAATTTTTTTGACCAAAACCCAGCCCGTTTTCGCGATAAATGTGCCGTTTTTTGCTCATTTTTGTCCCCCCCCCCCAAGGCTGTTCATGCCTTTTATTTGGAAAAAAGTGAGCCCATTTTTGTGAAAAGGTTTACAAAGTGCAAAAAGAGTCCCCCCCCTCCCCCGTTTTGGAAAGCTGTTTAGTTAGAGTGATTGATAAGATTTACGTTGGTCAAGTACTATGCCTGCAGAAACAAAGATTTGTTCCAAAGGTGGTCAGTGATTTCCTCCTCCAGCACACGGGTAAATACCCCTGGAAACATCTAGCTAATTACCTACCTACCTACTCCATCACTACGCTGATGATACGCAGCTGTACATTTCATCCCCAGACCACCTTAATGTTGCCCTTGACGTGATGTCCCAGTGCCTGGAGGCCGTGCAGATCTGGATGGGGAGGAACAGGCTCAGGCTCAACCCCTCCAAGACTGAATGGCTGTGGTTCCCGGCATCCCGTTACAGTCAGCTGGTTCCATCGCTGGCTATGGGGGGGGGGGAGACCTTAGCCCCCACAGGAAGGGTTCGCAACTTGGGTGTCCTCCTGGATGCATGGCTGTCCTTAGAAGATCATATGACGGCTGTCGCCAGGGGGGCTTTTTATCAGGTTCGCTTGATTTACCAGTTGCGTCCCTTCCTAGATCGGGATGCCCTACGCATGGTCACTCACGCCCTTGTCCCTTCCTGTCTGTACTACTGCAATGCTCTCTAAATGGGGTTCAAGGTGTTGGTTACCATCTTTAAAGCGCTCCATGGCTTAGGAGCTGGGTACCTACAAGATCACCTTCTGCCACCGAGAGCCTCCCACCGGCCCGTACGCTCCCATAGAGAGGGTCTCCTCATGGTGCTGTCGGCTAGACAACGTCAACTGGGGACACCTAGGGGGAGAGCCTTCTCCGTGGGAGCACCTGCCCTCTGGAACGAACTGCCCCCGGGATTAAGAACTATCCCTGACTTACGCACCTTCCGCCGTGGTCTCAAAACCTTTCTCTTTCAACAAGTCGGGCTGGCATAAAGTATGATTTTTAAATGTTTAAACTTAAATTTTTACATTTTAAATTTAAATTTCTATTATTTTAATTAGGGTTAGTTTGAGTTTTTTACACATTTCGGCCAATATTTTAATTATGTTTTTTAAAAGCTTTTTATTTATTTATTTATTTGATTTGTTAACCGCACCAATCTCCGTCGAGACGGACTCTGGGCGGTGCACAGGACATTAAAATATGCAATAATAACAATATACAAAAGTTAAAAAGAAATTAAATAGAAAACCTGTGCTAAAATCCCATTAAAAAACTAACTTGGCTGAGGCTCTATTGTTCTAAAATTCAAGTTCTACGCCAGTCCAGCTTGCTGGAAAAGAAGTGTCTTAAGTGAGCAGCGGAAGACGGGAAGGTCCGTGATGGTGCGGAGTTTGGGGGGGAGGTCGTTTCAGAGGGCGGGCCCCACCACAGGCCCTGTTCCTGGGCATCGCCAGCTGGCATTGACCGGCAGTCGACGCCCTGAGAAGGCCCTCTCTGTGGGAGCGAATCGGTCAGTGGGAGGTATGTGGCAGGAAGCGGTCCCGCAAGTAACTAGGCCCCGAGCCATAGAGCGATTTAAAGATGGTAACAAGCACCTTGAAGCGCACCCGGAAGGCCACCGGTAGCCAGTGTAGCTCGCGCAGGAGAGGTGTTACATGGGAACTTCGAGATGTTCCCAAAATCCCCCGCGTGGCCGCGTTCTGGACTAACTGGAGCCTCCGGATGCACCTCAAAGGGAGCCCCATGTAGAGAGCGTTGCAATAGTCAAGGCGAGATGTTACAAGTGCTTGAGTGACTGTGTGAAGGGCGCCCCGGTCCAGAAAGGGACGCAACTGGCGTACCAGGCGAACCTGGTAAAAGGCCCCCCTGGTCACGGCCGCCACATGGTCATCCATGGACAGCCGCGAATCCAGGAGGACACCCAAGTTGCGAGCCCTTTCCACAGGGGCCATTGACTCGCCCCCGATAACCAGCGATGGAATTAGCTGGCTATGCCGGGGCGCCGGAAACCACAGCCACTCGGTCTTGGACGGGTTGAGCCGGAGTTTGTTAGTTCCCATCCAGAGCCGTACGGCCTCCACACACCGGGACATCACTTCGATAGCATCGTTGGGGTGGTTGGGGGTAGATATGTACAGCTGAGTATCGTCAGCGTACAGGTGGTACTCTACCCCGCAACCACGGATGATCTCACCCAGCGGCTTCATGTAGATGTTAAACAGGAGGGGCGAGAGGACCGACCCCTGAGGCACCCCATATGCTAGGGGCCTCGAAGTCGACCTCTGCCCTCCTGTTAGTACAAATTGCGACCGACCGGAGAGGTAGGAGGAGAACCACTGTAAAACAGTGCCCCCCACTCCCACCCTCTCCAGTCGGTGCAATAAGATACCATGGTCGATGGTATCGAAAGCCGCTGAGAGGTCTAACAGGACCAAGATAGAGGAATAACCCTATCTCTGGCCCTCCAGAGATCATCCACCAACGCGGCCAATGCTGTCTCCGTGCTGTGTGGAAGCCGGACTGGCGCAGGTCTAGATACGCAGTTTCCTCCAGGTGCCGAGGGAACTGTTGTGCCACCACACTCTCAACAACCTTCGCAAGAAAGTGAAGGTTGGAGACCGGACGATAATTACTTAACAATGCTGGGTCCAGGGAAGGCTTCTTGAGGAGGGGTCTCACCACCGCCTCTTTTAAGGAGGCAGGCAAGGAACCCTCACTCAAAGAAGCGTTCACTATTTCCTGGAGCCAGCCTCGTGTCACCTCCCAGGAGGCCAGTACCAACCAGGAGGGACGCGGGTCCAATAAACATGTGGTGGCATTCAGCCGCCTCGGCAATCTGTCCATGTCCTCGGAAGTAACAAAGTCGAACTCAGCCCACAAAATGGTCTCAAGACCCGACTCGGACAATCCGCCGAGATCTATTGGAGTGGAGGCCAAGTCATCCCGGATCCAAGCGACTTTATCCTGCAGATAAATTCCAAATTCCTCTGCTCTGCCCTGCAAAGGAGCTTCCCGTGGCCCTTGATGAAGAAGGGAGCGGGTCACTCTAAACAGGGCGGCAGGGCGGTTATTTGCGGACGCGATAAGGGTGGCGAGATGTGAACGTTTCGCCCTCCTTATCACCACATGGTAGGTCCTTAAATAGGACCTTGCCTGTGTTCGGTCGGATTCAGAGCGAGTGGACCTCCACCTGCTCTCCAGGCGTCTCTTGCGGCGTTTCATCACCCTCAACTCCTCTGTGAACCAAGGAGCAAGGGTGGATCAGCGCCGCGTGAGAGGCCGCAAGGGCACGACCCGGCCCAAGGCCCCCGTGGCAGCACTATTCCATGCTGCCACTAGACCCTCAGTCGAGTCGCGGGCTAGGGTTACAGGTATGGGCCCAAGCTCCATCTGGAACCTATCAGGGTCCATCAGGCGCCTGGGGCAGAACCATCTCAATGTCTCTGGTTCCACCTCCCCGCAGTGGGGTGTAGCGGTTGGGAAGTCGAGCCGAAGGAGAGAGTGATCTGACCATGATAGGGGTTCGATGTCTAATTCCCCTATTCCTAGATCACTCAACCACTGCCAGATGCAAAAATCAGGTCTAGTGTGTTTCCCCCTGTATGTGTGGGGCCCTGAATTACCTGGGTCAGGTCCATGGCCGTCATGGAGGCCATGAACTCCCGAGCCACCCCGGATGACTCGCCCGCCGATGGCAAGTTGAAATCCCCCATGACTAAGTCTAGGGGACTCAACTGCCACCTTGGCGATCACCTCGAGGAGCTCAGGCAGGGCCGCTGACGCGTAGCGGGGAGCCAGGTACACGACCAGCAGGCCCAACTGCCTCCCAAGACCCCATTTCACATACAGGGATTCACACCCGACTACCTGAGGCACAGTGGCCTCCCTCGGCTTCAGACTTTCCTTAATAATAACCGCCACCCCCCACCCCTGCCCTGGGCCCTAGGCTGGTGAAGTGCCAGGTAACCTGGGGGGCACATCTCAATGAGGGGAACACCTCCCTCGTGCCCCAGCCAGGTTTCCGTAATACCCACCAGGTCCGGGTCCCCCTCTGCAACTAGATTAAAATATGTCTTTTATATATACCTCTCTGGCCGATCGCAATTTGTGTTGGCAGGAGAGCAGAGGTCGACCTCGAGACCCCTCACATGTGGGGTGCTTCAGGGGTCGGTCCTCTCGCCTCTCCTGTTTAACACATATATGAAGCCGCTGGGTGAGATCATCCGTGGTTTTGGGGTAGAGTACCATCTATACGCTGACGACACTCAGCTGTATATATCTACCCCAAACCACCCCAACGATGCCGTAGCGGTGATGTGCCAGTGCCTGGAAGCCGTACGGATCTGGATGGGAAGAAACGGACTCAGGCTCAACCCGACCAAGACCGAGTGGCTGTGGTTTCCGGCTGCCCGATTCAACCCAGCTGACTCCATCGCTGGCCATTGGGGGCAAACATCTTGCCCCAGTGGATGGGGTGCGCAACTTGGGTGTCCTCCTGGATGCCCGGCTGTCCATGGAAGATCAAGTGACAGCCGTGGCCAGGAGGGCGTTTTACCAGGTTCGCCTGGTTCGCCAGTTGCGCCCCCTATTGGATCGGGACGCCCTGTGCACAGTCACTCATGCTCTCGTGAGTCCCGACTGGACTATTGTAACTCTTTCTACATGGGGCTCCCCTTGAGGAGCACTCGGAGACTTCAGCTAGTCCAGAATGCAGCCGCGCGAGCAATTATTGGAACCTCGAGGTTTACCCATGTAACACCGCTCTTGCGCGAGCTGCACTGGCTGCCTGTCGTCTTCCGAGTGCGCTTCAAGGTTTTAATTACCATCTTTAAAGCGCTCCATGGCTCGGGACCTAGCTATTTGCAGGACCGGATCCTGCCTCATACATCCTCACGGCCGATTCGCTCCCACAGAGAGGGGCTTCTCCGGGTGCCGTCCACTATTTATTTATTTATTTTTTTATTTATTTAAATTTATATCCCGCCCTTCTCCACGAAGGACCCAGGGCGGCGCACAGGAAAATTTAAAAACATACAAAAAACAATAAATATAATTTAAAAAACTATTAAATAACCTATCCTGCGCTAAAACCAAATTTTAAAAACCCAATTTAAAACTACCTAAAAGTCCCCATGGGAGGTTAGGCTAGGCCGGCTTGTTGAAACAAATATGTCTTAAAACATTGGCGGAAGAGGCGGAGGTCGGTGATGGTACGTAATTCAGGGGGTAGGTCATTCCAAAGGGCTGGGCCCGCCACAGAGAAGGCTCTTCCCCTGGGTGTCGCCAGTCGGCATTGTCCGGCCGACGGCACCCTGAGAAGGCCCTCTCTGTGGGAGCGTATCGGTCTAAGGGATGTATGGGGCAGGAGGCGGTCTCGCATATAACTAGGCCCCGAGCCATGGAGCGCTTTAAAGATAGTTGTCAGAACCTTGAAGCGCACTCGAAAAACCACAGGAAGCCAATGCAGCTCGCGCAGGATCGGTGTTATGTGGGAGCATCTAGTGGCTCCCATAATCACCCGCGCGGCTGCGTTTTGGACTAGCTGTAGCTTTCGAGTGCACCTCAAGGGAAGCCCCATGTAGAGAGCATTACAGTAGTCGAGTCGGGACGTCACGAGAGCTTGAGTGACTGTGCGAAGGGCAGCCCGGTCCAGTAAGGGGCGCAATTGGCGCATCAGGCGTACCTGATGAAACGCCCCCCTGGCCACGGCCGCCACATGGTCCTCCATGGACAGCCGGGAATCCAGGAGGACACCCAAATTGCGCGCCCTCTCCACGGGGGCCAGTGTTTCGCCCCCAATGGCCAGAGTTGGTGTAATCTGGCTGAACCGGGGTGCCGGAAACCACAGCCACTCAGTCTTGGCAGGGTTGAGCCTGAGTTTGTTACCACCCATCCAGATCCGTACGGCCTCCAAACACCGGGACAGCACTTCGGCGGCATCGTTGGGGTGGTTTGGGGTGGATATGTACAGCTGGGTGTCATCAGCGTACAGATGGTACTCCACCCCAAAACCACGGATGATCTCACCCAGCGGCTTCATATATGTGTTGAAAAGGAGGGGCGAGAGGACCGACCCCTGAGGAACCCCACATAAGAGAGGCCTCGAGGTTGACCTCTGCCCTCCCGTCAACACATATTGCGACCGACCAGAGAGGTAGGATGAGAACCACCGCAAAACGGTGCCTCCCAACCCCAACCCCCCCAGTCGGTGCAATAGGATACCATGGTCGATGGTATCAAAAGCCGCCGAGAGGTCTAATAGGACTAGGATAGAGGAATAACCTCTATCCCGCGCCCTCCAGAGATCATCAACCAACGCGACCAATGCCGTCTCGGTGCTGTGACCGGGTCGGAAGCCGGACTGGCGCGGGTCTAGATAATCAACTTCCTCCAGGTGTCGCGGAAACTGTTGGGCTACCACACTCTCGACAACCTTCACCAAAAAGTGAAGGTTGGAGACCGGACGATAGTTCTCTAATAAAGCTGGGTCCAGGGACGGCTTCTTGAGGAGGGGCCTCACTACCGCCTCTTTCAAGACGGCAGGCAAGGACCCCTCACTCAAAGATGCGTTGACAATGCCCTGGAGCCAGCCTCGTGTCGTCTCCCAGGATGCCAGTACAAGCCAGGAGGGACACGGGTCCAATAAACATGTGGTCGCCCTAAGTTTCCTTGACAACCTGTCCATATCCTCGGTGGTAACAAAGTCAAACTCCTCCCAAGAAGGAACCTCAAGACTAGTCTCGGACAGTCCCACAGGACCACTGTCGATGGAGGGTAGCTCATTCCGAATCCGAGTGATTTTCTCCTGCAGATAAATCCCAAATTCCTCTGCTCGCCCTTGCAGAGGGGCTTTCCGCGGCCTCTGATGAAGGAGGGAGCGGGTCACCCCAAACAGGGCGGCAGGGCGGTTATCTGCGGATGCAATAAGGGTGGCACAATACTCACGTTTGGCCACCCTTATCGCCACTAAGTAAGCCCTAATATGGGTTCTCACTAGTGTTCGGTCGGCTTCGGAGCGAGAGGATCTCCATCTGCTCTCTAGGCATCTCTTGTGGCGTTTCATCCCCCGAAGCTCCTCGGTAAACCAAGGAGCCTGGGTGATTCGCCGCCGCAAGAGAGGCCGCAAGGGCGCGACTCGGTCCAAGGCCCCCGCGGCCGCACTTAATCATGCGGCCACTAGGTCCTCAGTCGAGTCGCGGGGCAGGGTCACAGGAATTGGCCCAAGCTCCCTCTGGAACCTTTCCGGGTCCATTAGAAGCCTGGGGCGGAACCATATAGGAATATCCGGTTCCGCCTCCCCGCGGTGAGGTGTAGCGATTGGAAAGTCCAGCCGAAGGAGAGCGTGATCTGTCCATGACAAGGGAGTGATGGCTAGGTCCCCTATTCCCAGATCACAACTCCACTGTCCCGAGACAAAGATGAAATCCAGTGTGTTTCCTCCCTCGTGAGTGGGGCCTAAAACTACCTGGGTCAGGTCCATGGCCGTCATGGAGGCCATGAACTCCCGAGCTGCTCCAGAGGCTTCGCCTGCCGACGGCAAGTTAAAGTCCCCCATGACTACCAGTCTGGGGGTCTCAACTGCCGCCTCGGCTATCACCTCTAGGAGCTCGGGCAGGGCTGTTGTTGCATAGCGAGGAGCCAGGTATACAACTAACACGCCCAACTGCCTCCCTAGGCCCCATCTCACGCAGAGAGATTCACACCCGGTTGTCTGAGGGACTGTGGTCTCCTTCGGTTCAAGACCTTCCTTTACGATAATCGCCACCCCCCCACCCCTCCCTAGGGCCCTTGGCTGATGGAAGGCACGGTAACCTGGTGGGCACATGTCCACGAGGGGCATACCCCCTTCGTGGCCCAACCAGGTTTCCGTTATACCCACCAGGTCCGGGTCCCCCTCTGACACAAAGTCACGAATGACACTAGACTTTGTCAGCGGGCGACGCCCAGGGGAAGGGCTCTCTCTGTGGCGGGCCCAGCCCTCTGGAACGACCTTCCCCCCGACATTAGAACAACCACGGACCTCCGCTCCTTCCGTCTTAAACTAAAAACACATCTGTTCTGCTTGGCCGGCCTAGGGTAGTCTCCCGTCTATAGGACTGTTAATTTTAGTTAGGAATTTTAGTAGTTTTAACTGGGATTTTAGTGCAGGGATGTATTTAATTCGTTTTTATTGTATGTATGTTGTTTTTTATGGTTTTATTTGCCCTGTACACCGCTCCGAGTCCCCCCAGGGAGATGGAGCGGTCAATAAATTCAAGATTTATTATTATTATTATTATTATATGTGTTTTTATACATTTATATATTTGTTTTTATTTTTGGCTGTACACCGCTCTGAGTCCCTTGGGAGTAGGGCAGTATAAAAAACCAATAAACTCTAAACTCTAAATCAAAGCTAGTTCCAAATCAAATCCATCTCTTATTCCAAATCAAATCTCCCTGCCCAAGGCAGCCTGCACAGAATGTTGTGAAAGGCTATGATAGCATCTTATTCATTAAATATCAGATTTCCACCTTATATCCAGGCAGGAGTCTAAAATTAGTAGTCCAGCAATTGAAAAGTTTGAATCCATCACTTAGTTGCAAAGCATCAACTTATCCTCAGTGCAAGCAGAGAATGGCTGTTCTGTAAAAATGTTGGTCACCTTTTTTCAACTTTTATCTACATACTATAGATGTATTTTAATGGACCATTCAAAGGAGGAACTGGCTCAGACGCTTTGCCCGAGTGTGATAGGCAACAGGCTTTTAAGGGGCTGCCAGAAAGAAGGGGGGACAATGTATTTTCCAAAGCACCAGAAGGCAAAACAAGAAGCAACGGATGGAAATGGAACAAGAAAGGAGCAACCTAAAACTAGGGAGAAACTTCCTGACAGTGGGAACCAATATAGGTGCAGAGATATTTCAGCCATAAAGTCACATATAAAATAGCCATTCATGTAATACAACCTGCATGGTGTTCAAAACAGTAATTAGTATTATGGCTGATGTTGGATAGTAAGCCTAAAAGTCAAAGATCACAACAGTACTTCTTTCTCTGTATGTATACAAACCGTCACATACCAGGAATAGCACATTAAGCTGGACTTATGCAATCTGATGTACAAAATGAACACACACATATTGAATACACATGAATCCCTGAAAAATATGTGGTAGCCCTAGGCAAAAGAAAGGCAGTACAATCACTCTAGGTGTAGGGAAGGTGTAAAACATGATAAATAACGGAACAATTAAAAATAATAGCACAGAGTTTTCTCTCCCATAAGAACATAAGGACAGCCTTGCTGGAACAGGCCACAGCCCATCCAGTCCAGCCTTCTGTCTCCCACAGTGGCTCCCCATTTGCTTCAGGGTATTCCCAAGCAGATGTCTTCACCTGCTTATGATTCCCTGCAAATGGCATTGAGAGATATCCTGCCTATCTCTCCAACCCGGAGGGTGTCCTTAGGCATCCATCATGATAGCCATTGATATCCTTGTTCTCCATGAACTCCTCTCATCCTTTCTTAAAGGTGTCGAGGCTGACAGCTGTCACTACTTCTTCTGGCAGGGAGTTCCATAGACCAGGGATCCTCTGGGTGAAAAAGTACTTCCTCTTATTTGTTTGAGGTCTAGCTTCCATAAGTTTCATGGAGTATTTTTGCAAACTCCAAGTGGGCTTTCCTGTGTTTTGTACTGAGGAAAGGCTTCCCTCTAGCCTTTCTTCCATAAAGTCAAGATTGGTGGATGGCTGCAGTGATGGTTGTCCTTCTGGAACTCTGTCCCATCTCCACACAGGATCTTTGGGGCTCAGTCAGAATGTCCGTCAGGTTCATGGTCTCTTCTCTTAGTAAGGCACTTCTCCCACGAGTGCTCAGTTTGATCGGGTGACCAGCTCTTGGAAGAGTCCTGGTTGTGCCAAATTCTTCCATTTGAGAATTATGGAGGCCCCTGTGCTCTTAGGGACCTTCACTGCAGCAGAAATTTTACTGTAGCCTTCCCGAGCTCTGTGCCTTGTAGTAATCCTGTCTCTGAGCTCTGCAGGCAGTTTCTTTGACCCCATGGCTTTTGCTCTGCTACAGTATGTATTGTCAGCTGTGACGTCTTATATAAAGAGATATCCGCCTTTCCAAATCGTGTCCAATCAATTTAATTTACCATCACTCGACTCCATTCACGGTAAAGAAACATGTGAACAACTATCAAGAGAGTGGGAGGCATAGAGCTAAATTTCACGTCTTGTTTCAGAGTCTGAATACTTATGTCCATGTGATATTTTTCTTTTTAATAAATTTACAGACATTTCTAAGATTATGTTTTCACTTTGTCACTATGGAGCACTGAATGTAGATTAATAAGAAAAAAAAAGCTAATTTCAACAACTGTTGAAACAAGGCTGCAGCATAACACAATAGACAAAAGTGAAGGGAGTCTGAATACTTTCTGAATGCACTGTATTTTTTCTAACTACATTCCGTCTATTACCTTTATTATTCTCAAATATCACAGCATAATATTTTTTATAGTTTTGCCCAAATATTTTGCCTTAAAACCCCTTTCATAGCATGCAAGTTTAATAAAGAAATAAACAACATTCATTATTTTCTTTGACAAGTAATTCTAATAGGAATCTCTTCAGAATAATTTTGTCAATATTATCCATTTTCAATCTTGCATTAAAATGGTGATTCAACACTTCCTGGTCTTTAAAAAAATGCACCAAAACATCCCTGATCCTGGCAAATCAGGATATTTTTCTATAAATCTTATCAGTTTCTGCCTCCATATGTTCCTTTTTCATATCCAAAACATTTACTCTAAAATAATAATAATAATAATAATAAATTTATTTTGTATACCGCATCCTCTCCCCAAGGGGACTCGGAGCGGTGCACAGGGAAAAAATTAAAATACTATAAAAAATACATACATAGAATAAATACAGTGAATAAAAACGAATTAAATTAGAATTATCCCTGTGCTAAAATCCCCAAGTTATAGCACTAAAATTCCCTAACACCCCAAAGGTAGAGACTAACCTAGGCTGGCCAAGCAGAAAAAGTATGTTTTGAGTTTTTGACGGAAAGAGCGGAGGTCCGTAGTTGTTCTGATGTCGGGGGGAAGGTTGTTCCAGAGGGCTGGGCCCGCCACAGAGAAGGGACGGCACCCGGAGAAGTCCCTCTCTGTGGGAGCGAATCGGCCGTGAGGATGTGTGGGGCAGGATCCGATCCCGCAGATAAAAGCTGCTGTCTAACGTTTTCTTCTAGAGCAGAGGTCTCATTCTCACAGCCCATGGGCCAATTGTGGCCCGCAGGACGGTATCTTGTGGCCCCCACAGTGATATGAAAGTATAATATTAGTGCAGCCTGCAGGGGGAGTGAATCCTTTATGCGGCCCAGCCTCACCCAGACTCTGCCTCCAAGAGGCCCCCAGGTAAATAGAGTTTGAGACCCCTGTTCTAGAGCCTCAGGAACGGCTCTAAATCTCAAGGAGAATTCTTTCTCTCTCCATTACTGTAAAGCTAGGTTATCCAATTCCGTTTCCAGCTCTTTGCTATGAACCTCTATCTTGCTCACTAAAATGTCTACTCTGTCGTTAATTTTTTCTCACACTCCAATTATATGTTTTATAGAACTTTCAAACTTTGTAAACATCATATCTCATATTCTCTCTTAACATTAAATATTTTGCATCTGTTTTATTCTCCATTTGGCGAAATTCATTTCCCATCCACTGAAAATATTTCTGAAGCACGAATTGTGTAATTATTTTTTCTACAGGTCCCTCCTCCTTCAGCCTTCTTTTGCCATTTTTCTAGTAGCCATTTCTAATCCAGTGTGTAAACAGTGTTGCAGGAGCTGAGCTAGTTCCAAATCAAAGCTAGTTCCAAATCAAATCCACCTCTTCTTCCAAATCAAATCTCCCTGCCCAAGGCAGCCTGCAGAGAATGGTGTGAGAGGCTATGATAGCATCTTATTCACTAAATATCAGATTTCCACCTTATATCCAGGCAGGAGACCAGAATTAGTAGACCAGCAATTGAAAAGTTTGATTCCATCACTTAGTTGCAAAGCATCACCTTATCCTCAGTGCAAGCAGAGAATGGCTGTTTCAATTATCCATAGTTATTTAGGGGCATGTTCCTTGCATAGTCTTAATAATGCACTGGAAATGATGACTTTAGGCCGGATGTAAAAATGCTATTCTGTCATTTTACAGATGCAGGGGAGAAGGAACAAACTGGTACGTATGTTTTATAGCCAAGCATTTAATTTGGCATGCAATTTAATATTACTCCTTTAACTAATTGGGACTTTAAGGTTTAATCTGTTGTGCTCTTCTTGTACTCTTCTGCTCTTCCAACAGAAATAAGATTTGCATTCTCCTTGCAATTTAAGAAAGCTTTAAAAATGCTACTATTCCATTAGGGTTTCAGGCACCTGTGACGTATGTGGGGTCATGGAATACACGAAGAACAAATATTATTGTTGTCTCATACTTTTAGGTTGAATATGATTTTGTACCTAAACATTTTGTATTTTTGTATCTTTTGCCATTTTTCTAATAGCCATTTTCTAATAATCCAGTTTGTAAACAGTGCTGTGAGAGCTGAGTTAGTTCCAAACCAAAGAACATGCCGTATTTTTCAGAGTATAAGACGCACCTTTTTTCCTCTAAAATGAGGCTGAAAATCTGGGTGCATCTTATACATCGAATACAGCATTTTTTGCCTCCTGAAACCCCACCCCTTCACCAAAATGGCCATGCGCATATCCTTATGGAAATATACCCTTATTTCTGGGGAGGGCAGAAATGAGCAAAAAACAGGGCTGTTTTGCCCCCCAGCCACACTCTATAAGCCTCCACAAGGCTATGCATGCAATTTTTTTGACCAAAACCCAGCCCGTTTTCGCGATAAATGTGCCGGTTTTTGCTCATTTTTGTCCCCCCCACCCCAAGGCTGTTCATGCCTTTTATTTGGAAAAAAGTGAGCCCATTTTTGTGAAAAGGTTTACAAAGTGCAAAAAGAGTCCCCCCCCTCCCCCGTTTTGGAAAGCTGTTTAGTTAGAGTGATTGATAAGATTTACGTTGGTCAAGTACTATGCCTGCAGAAACAAAGATTTGTTCCAAAGGTGGTCAGTGATTTCCTCCTCCAGCACACGGGTAAATACCCCTGGAAACATCTAGCTAATTACCTACCTACCTACTCCATCACTACGCTGATGATACGCAGCTGTACATTTCATCCCCAGACCACCTTAATGTTGCCCTTGACGTGATGTCCCAGTGCCTGGAGGCCGTGCAGATCTGGATGGGGAGGAACAGGCTCAGGCTCAACCCCTCCAAGACTGAATGGCTGTGGTTCCCGGCATCCCGTTACAGTCAGCTGGTTCCATCGCTGGCTATGGGGGGGGGGAGACCTTAGCCCCCACAGGAAGGGTTCGCAACTTGGGTGTCCTCCTGGATGCATGGCTGTCCTTAGAAGATCATATGACGGCTGTCGCCAGGGGGGCTTTTTATCAGGTTCGCTTGATTTACCAGTTGCGTCCCTTCCTAGATCGGGATGCCCTACACACAGTCACTCACGCCCTTGTCTCTTCCTGTCTGTTCTACTGCAATGCTCTCTAAATGGGGTTCAAGGTGTTGGTTACCATCTTTAAAGCGCTCCATGGCTTAGGAGCTGGGTACCTACAAGATCACCTTCTGCCACCGAGAGCCTCCCACCGGCCCATACGCTCCAATAGAGAGGGTCTCCTCATGGTGCTGTCGGCTAGACAACGTCAACTGGGGACACCTAGGGGGAGAGCCTTCTCCGTGGGAGCACCTGCCCTCTGGAACGAACTGCCCCCGGAATTAAGAACTATCCCTGACTTCCGCACCTTCCGCCGTGGTCTCAAAACCTTTCTCTTTCAACAAGTCGGGCTGGCATAAAGTATGATTTTTAAATGTTTAAACTTAAATTTTTACATTTTAAATTTAAATTTCTATTATTTTAATTAGGGTTAGTTTGGGTTTTTTACACATTTCGGCCAATATTTTAATTATGTTTTTTAAAAGCTTTTTATTTATTTATTTATTTGATTTGTTAACCGCACCAATCTCCGTCGAGACGGACTCTGGGCGGTGCACAGGACATTAAAATATACAATAATAACAATATACAAAAGTTAAAAAGAAATTAAATAGAAAACCTGTGCTAAAATCCCATTAAAAAACTAACTTGGCTAAGGCTCTATTGTTCTAAAATTCAAGTTCTACGCCAGTCCAGCTTGCTGGAAAAGAAGTGTCTTAAGTGAGCAGCGGAAGAGGGGAAGGTCCTGATGGTGCGGAATTTGGGGGGGAGGTCGTTTCAGAGGGCGGGCCCCACCACAGGCCCTGTTCCTGGGCATCGCCAGCCGGCATTGACCGGCAGTCGGCGCCCTGAGAAAGCCCTCTCTGTGGGAGCGAATCGGTCAGTGGGAGGTATGTGGCAGGAAGCGGTCCCGCAAGTAACTAGGCCCCAAGCCATGGAGCGATTTAAAGATGGTAACAAGCACCTTGAAGCGCACCCGGAAGGCCACCGGTAGCCAGTGTAGCTCGCGCAGGAGAGGTGTTACATGGGAACTTCGAGATGTTCCCAAAATCCCCCGCGCGGCCGCGTTCTGGACTAACTGGAGCCTCCGGATGCACCTCAAGGGGAGCCCCATGTAGAGAGCGTTGCAATAGTCAAGGCGAGATGTTACGAGTGCTTGAGTGACTGTGCGAAGGGCGCCCCGGTCCAGAAAGGGACGCAACTGGCGTACCAGGTGAACCTGGTAAAAGGCCCCCCTGGTCACGGCCGCCACATGGTCATCCATGGACAGCCGCGAATCCAGGAGGACACCCAAGTTGCGAGCCCTTTCCACAGGGGCCATTGACTCGCCCCCGATAACCAGCGATGGAATTAGCTGGCTATGCCGGGGCGCTGGAAACCACAGCCACTCGGTCTTGGACGGGTTGAGCCGGAGTTTGTTAGTTCCCATCCAGAGCCGTACGGCCTCCACACACCGGGACATCACTTCGACAGCATCGTTGGGGTGGTTGGGGGTAGATATGTACAGCTGAGTATCGTCAGCGTACAGGTGGTACTCTACCCCGCAACCACGGATGATCTCACCCAGCGGCTTCATGTAGATGTTAAACAGGAGGGGCGAGAGGACCGACCCCTGAGGCACTCCATATGCTAGGGGCCCCGACGTCGACCTCTGCCCTCCTGTTAGTACAAATTGCGACCGACCGGAGAGGTAGGAGGAGAACCACTGTAAAACAGTGCCCCCCACTCCCAGCCTCTCCAGTCGGTGCAATAAGATACCATGGTCGATGGTATCGAAAGCCGCTGAGAGGTCTAACAGGACCAAGATAGAGGAATAACCCTATCTCTGGCCCTCCAGAGATCATCCACCAACGCGGCCAATGCTGTCTCCGTGCTGTGCGGAAGCCGGACTGGCGCGGGTCTAGATACGCAGTTTCCTCCAGGTGCCGAGGGAACTGTTGTGCCACCACACTCTCAACAACCTTCACAAGAAAGTGAAGGTTGGAGACCGGACGATAATTACTTAACAATGCTGGGTCCAGGGAAGGCTTCTTGAGGAGGGGTCTCACCACCGCCTCTTTTAAGGAGGCAGGCAAGGAACCCTCACTCAAAGAAGCGTTCACTATTTCCTGGAGCCAGCCTCGTGTCACCTCCCAGGAGGCCAGTACCAACCAGGAGGGACACGGGTCCAATAAACATGTGGTGGCATTCAGCCGCCTCGGCAATCTGTCCATGTCCTCGGAAGTAACAAAGTCGAACTCAGCCCACAAAATGGTCTCAAGACCCGACTCGGACAATCCGCCGAGATCTATTGGAGTGGAGGCCAAGTCATCCCGGATCCAAGCGACTTTATCCTGCAGATAAATTCCAAATTCCTCTGCTCTGCCCTGCAAAGGAGCTTCCCGTGGCCCTTGATGAAGAAGGGAGCGGGTCACTCTAAACAGGGCGGCAGGGCGGTTATTTGCGGACGCGATAAGGGTGGCGAGATGTGAACGTTTCGCCCTCCTTATCGCCACAAGGTAGGTCCTTAAATAGGACCTTGCCTGTGTTCGGTCGGATTCAGAGCGAGTGGACCTCCACCTGCTCTCCAGGCGTCTCTTGCGGCGTTTCATCACCTTCAACTCCTCTGTGAACCAAGGAGCAAGGGTGGATCAGCGCCGCGTGAGAGGCCGCAAGGGCACGACCCGGCCCAAGGCCCCCGTGGCAGCACTATTCCATGCTGCCACTAGACCCTCAGTCGAGTCGCGGGCTAGGGTTACAGGTATGGGCCCAAGCTCCGTCTGGAACCTATCAGGGTCCATCAGGCGCCTGGGGCGGAACCATCTCAATGTCTCTGGTTCCGCCTCCCCGCAGTGGGGTGTAGCGGTTGGGAAGTCGAACCGAAAGAGAGAGTGATCTGACCATGATAGGGGTTCGATGTCTAGTTCCCCTACTCCTAGATCACTCAACCACTGCCAGAGGCAAAAATCAGGTGTAGTGTGTTTCCCCCTTTATGTGTGGGGCCCTGAATTACCTGGGTCAGGTCCATGGCCGTCATGGAGGCCATGAACTCCCGAGCCACCCCGGATGACTCGCCCGCCGATGGCAAGTTGAAATCCCCCATGACTAAAAGTCTAGGGGACTCAACTGCCACCTTGGTGATCACCTCGAGGAGCTCAGGCAGGGCCGCTGACGCGTAGCGGGGAGCCAGGTACACGACCAGCAGGCCCAACTGCCTCCCAAGACCCCATTTCACATACAGGGATTCACACCCGACTACCTGAGGCACAGTGGCCTCCCTCGGCTTCAGACTTTCCTTAATAATAACCGCCACCCCCCCACCCCTGCCCTGGGCCCTAGGCCGGTGAAGTGCCAGGTAACCTGGGGGGCACATCTCAACGAGGGGAGCACCTCCCTCGTGCCCCAGCCAGGTTTCCGTAATACCCACCAGGTCCAGGTCCCCCTCTGCAACTAGATTAAAATATGTCTTTTATATATGTGTTTTTATATATTTATATATTTGTTTTTATTTTTGGTTGTACACCGCTCTGAGTCCCTTGGGAGTAGGGCAGTATAAAAAACCAATAAACTCTAAACTCTAAATCAAAGCTAGTTCCAAATCAAATCCATCTCTTATTCCAAATCAAATCTCCCTGCCCAAGGCAGCCTGCACAGAATGTTCATGGTCTCTTCTCTTAGTAAGGCCCTTCTCCCACGAGTGCTCAGTTTGATCGGGTGACCAGCTCTTGGAAGAGTCCTGGTTGTGCCAAATTCTTCCATTTGAGAATTATGGAGGCCCCTGTGCTCCTAGGGACCTTCAGTGCAGCAGAAATTTTACTGTAGCCTTCCCGAGCTCTGTGCCTTGCAGTAATCCTGTCTCTGAGCTCTGCAGGCAGTTTCTTTGACCCCATGGCTTTTGCTCTGCTACAGTATGTATTGTCAGCTGTGACGTCTTATATAGAGAGATGTCTGCCTTTCCAAATCGTGTCCAATCAATTTAATTTACAATCACTCGACTCCATTCACGGTAAAGAAACATGTGAGCAACTATCAAGAGAGTGGGAGGCATAGAGCTAAATTTCACGTCTTGTTTCAAAGAGTCTGAATACTTATGTCCATGTGATATTTTTCTTTTTAATAAATTTACAGACATTTCTAAGATTATGTTTTCACTTTGTCACTATGGAGCACTGAATGTAGATTAATAAGAAAAAAAAAGCCTAATTTCAACAACTGTTGAAACAAGGCTGCAGCATAACACAATAGACAAAAGTGAAGGGAGTCTGAATACTTTCTGAATGCACTGTATTTTTTCTAACTACATTCCATCTATTACCTTAATTATTCTCAAATATCAGAGCATTCATATTTTTTATAGTTTTGCCCAAATATTTTGCCTTAAAACCCCTTTCATAGCATGCAAGTTTAATAAAGAAATAAACAACATTCATTATTTTCTTTGACAAGTAATTCTAATAGGAATCTCTTCAGAATAATTTTGTCAATATTATCCATTTTCAATCTTGCATTAAAATGGTGATTCAACACTTCCTGGTCTTTAAAAAAATGCACCAAAACATCCCTGATCCTGGCAAATCAGGATATTTTTCTATAAATCTTATCAGTTTCTGCCTCCATATGTTCCTTTTTCATATCCAAAACATTTACTCTAAAATAATAATAATAATAATAATAATAAATTTATTTTGTATACCGTATCCTCTCCCCAAGGGGACTCGGAGCGGTGCACAGGGAAAAAATTAAAATACTATAAAAAATACATACATAGAATAAATACAGTGAATAAAAACGAATTAAATTAGAATTATCCCTGCGCTAAAATCCCCAAGTTATAGCACTAAAATTCCCTAACACCCCAAAGGTAGAGACTAACCTAGGCTGGCCAAGCAGAAAAAGTATGTTTTGAGTTTTTGACGGAAGGAGCGGAGGTCCGTAGTTGTTCTGATGTCGGGGGGAAGGTTGTTCCAGAGGGCTGGGCCCGCCACAGAGAAGGGACGGCACCCGGAGAAGCCAAATCAAATCCACCTCTTCTTCCAAATCAAATCTCCCTGCCCAAGGCAGCCTGCAGAGAATGGTGTGAGAGGCTATGATAGCATCTTATTCACTAAATATCAGATTTCCACCTTATATCCAGGCAGGAGACCAGAATTAGTAGACCAGCATTTGAAAAGTTTGATTCCATCACTTAGTTGCAAAGCATCACCTTATCCTCAGTGCAAGCAGAGAATGGCTGTTTCAATTATCCATAGTTATTTAGGGGCATGTTCCTTGCACCGCCCCGAGTCCCTGTGGGGAGAGGGAGCGGTTAATAAATTCAACTTTATTATTATATTATTATTATTATAGTCTTAGTAATGCACTGGAAATGATGACTTTAGGCTGGATGTAAAAATGCTATTCTGTCATTTTACAGATGCAGGGGAGGAGGAACAAACTGGTACGTATGTTTTATAGCCAAGCATTTAATTTGGCATGCAATTTAATATTACTCCTTTAACTAATTGGGACTTTAAGGTTTAATCTGTTGTGCTCTTCTTGTACTCTTCTGCTCTTCCAACAGAAATAAGATTTGCATTCTCCTTGCAATTTAAGAAAGCTTTAAAAATGCTACTATTCCATTAGGGTTTCAGGCACCTGTGACGTATGTGGGGTCATGGAATACACGAAGAACAAATATTATTGTTGTCTCATACTTTTAGGTTGAATATGATTTTGTACCTAAACATTTTGTATTTTTGTATCTTTTGCCATTTTTCTAATAGCCATTTTCTAATAATCCAGTTTGTAAACAGTGCTGTGAGAGCTGAGTTAGTTCCAAACCAAAGAACATGCCGTATTTTTCAGAGTATAAGACGCACCTTTTTTCCTCTAAAATGAGGCTGAAAATCTGGGTGCATCTTATACATCGAATACAGCATTTTTTTGCCTCCTGAAACCCCACCCCTTCACCAAAATGGCCATGCGCATATCCTTATGGAAATATACCCTTATTTCTGGGGAGGGCAGAAATGAGCAAAAAACAGGGCTGTTTTGCCCCCCAGCCACACTCTATAAGCCTCCACAAGGCTATGCATGCAATTTCTTTGACCAAAACCCAGCCCGTTTTCGCGATAAATGTGCCGGTTTTTGCTCATTTTTGACCCCCCCAGGAGCATGCTGCAAGCCCCCCCCCCCCCAAGGCTGTTCATGCCTTTTATTTGGAAAAAAGTGAGCCCATTTTTGTGAAAAGGTTTACAAAGTGCAAAAAGAGTTCCCCCCCTCCCCCGTTTTGGAAAGCTGTTTAGTTAGAGTGATTGATAAGATTTACGTTGGTCAAGTACTATGCCTGCAGAAACAAAGATTTGTTCCAAAGGTGGTCAGTGATTTCCTTCTCCAGCACACGGGTAAATACACCTGGAAACATCTAGCTACTTACCTACCTACCTACTCTCTCTCTACCTACCTGTCTACTGTATTCCTCTCTCTCTCTATTTCTCTCTCTCTATCACTCTACCTACCTATCTACACTCTCTCTCTTCCTACCTATCTACTGTATTTCTCTCCCACCTCTATATACCTACCTGCCTATTCTCTCTCTCCCTACCAATCTACTGTATTTCTCTCCCTCTATCTCTATTTCTCTCTCTGTATCCCTCTACCTACCTATCTATCTACACTCTCTCTCCCTACCTACATATTGTATTTCCCTCCCTCCCTCCCTCCCTCCACCTACTCTCTCTCTCTCCCTGCCTACCTACTGTATTTCTCTCTCATTCTCTCTGTCTCTATCCCTATATCTACCTACCTACTTTTTTCAAAAAATTGCCTGTTGAAAACCTGGGTGCATCTTATACTCTGGTGCATCTTATACTCTGAAAAATACGGTATGTTAGCAGCATAGAAACATGTCAGGAACGATTAAGAGAATGGGAGGCATTGAGCTAAATTTCACGTCCCATCGGCTGAAAATATTTCTGAAGCACGAATTGTGTAATTGTTTTTTCTACAGGCTACTCGCTCTTCAGACTTCTTTTTCCATTTTTCTAGTAGCCATTTCTAATCCAATTTGTAAACAGTGCTGCGGGAGCTGAGTTTGTTCTCTGGAGGACTCGGGACAGGGGTTGTTCCTCTGTCCTGGTCCTATTAGACCTCACAGTGGCTTTTGATACCATTGACCATGGTATCATGCTGCGACGGTTGGAGGGGTTAGGGGTGGGGGCACCGTACTTCGGTGGTTCTCCTCCTTCCTCTCTGACCGTTTGCAGTTTGTGTTGATGGGGGGGGCAGAGGTCGTCCTCAAGGTGCCTCATTTCTGGAGTGCCCCAGGGGTTGGTCCTCTCGCCCCTTCTGTTCAACATCTATGTGAAGCCGCTGGGCGAGATCATCCGGGGTTTTTGGGGTAAAGTTTACATTTCATCCCCAGACCACCTTAATGTTGCCCTTGACGTGATGTCCCAGTGCCTGGAGGCCGTGCAGATCTGGATGGGGAGGAACAGGCTCAGGCTCAACCCCTCCAAGACTGAATGGCTGTGGTTCCCGGCATCCCGTTACAGTCAGCTGGTTCCATCGCTGGCTATGGAGGGGGGGAGACCTTAGCCCCCACAGGAAGGGTTCGCAACTTGGGTGTCCTCCTGGATGCATGGCTGTCCTTAGAAGATCATATGACGGCTGTCGCCAGGGGGGCTTTTTATCAGGTTCGCTTGATTTACCAGTTGCGTCCCTTCCTAGATCGGGATGCCCTACGCATGGTCACTCACGCCCTTGTCCCTTCCTGTCTGTACTACTGCAATGCTCTCTAAATGGGGTTCAAGGTGTTGGTTACCATCTTTAAAGCGCTCCATGGCTTAGGAGCTGGGTACCTACAAGATCACCTTCTGCCACCGAGAGCCTCCCACCGGCCCGTACGCTCCCATAGAGAGGGTCTCCTCATGGTGCTGTCGGCTAGACAACGTCAACTGGGGACACCTAGGGGGAGAGCCTTCTCCGTGGGAGCACCTGCCCTCTGGAACGAACTGCCCCCGGAATTAAGAACTATCCCTGACTTACGCACCTTCCGCCGTGGTCTCAAAACCTTTCTCTTTCAACAAGTCGGGCTGGCATAAAGTATGATTTTTAAATGTTTAAATTTAAAATTTAAATTTAAATTTCTATTATTTTAATTAGGGTTAGTTTGGGTTTTTTACACATTTCGGCCAATATTTTAATTATGTTTTTTAAAAGCTTTTTAAAATATATCTTTTATATATGTGTTTTTATATATTTATATATTTGTTTTTATTTTTGGCTGTACACCGCCCTGAGTCCCTCGGGAGTAGGGCGGTATAAAAAACCAATAAACTCTAAACTCTAAATCAAAGCTAGTTCCAAATCAAATCCATCTCTTATTCCAAATCAAATCTCCCTGCCCAAGGCAGCCTGCACAGAATGTTGTGAGAGGCTATGATAGCATCTTATTCACTAAATATCAGATTTCCACCTTATATCCAGGCAGGAGTCTAAAATTAGTACTCCAGCAATTGAAAAGTTTGAATCCATCACTTAGTTGCAAAGCATGACCTTATCCTCAGTGCAAGCAGAGAATGGCTGTTTCAATTATCCCTACTTATTTAGGGGCGTGCACCAGTGGTGGATTTCAAATTTTTTCAATACTGGTTCTTTGGATGTGGCTTGCTTGGTGGGAATAGCTTGCTGGTCATGTGACTGGGTGGCCATGGCCAACTCCATGTTACTCACACCAAGGGATGCCTTGCCTGGCCCCTCCTCTCCCTGCCATTCCTTGTCACACCCAGCCTCAGTGAATCTATAGTTCTGTAAAAATGTTGGTCACCTTTTTTCAACTTTTATCTACATACTATAGATGTATTTTAATGGACCATTCAAAGGAGGAACTGGCTCAGACGCTTTGCCCGAGTGTGATAGGCAACAGGCTTTTAAGGGGCTGCCAGAAAGAAGGGGGGACAATGTATTTTCCAAAGCACCAGAAGGCAAAACAAGAAGCAACGGATGGAAACGGAACAAGAAAGGAGCAACCTAAAACTAGGGAGAAACTTCCTGACAGTGGGAACCAATATAGGTGCAGAGATATTTCAGCCATAAAGTCACATATAAAATAGCCATTCATGTAATACAACCTGCATGGTGTTCAAAACAGTAATTAGTATTATGGCTGATGTTGGATAGTAAGCCTAAAAGTCAAAGATCACAACAGTACTTCTTTCTCTGTATGTATACAAACCGTCACATACCAGGAATAGCACATTAAGCTGGACTTATGCAATCTGATGTACAAAATGAACACACACATATTGAATACACATGAATCCCTGAAAAATATGTGGTAGCCCTAGGCAAAAGAAAGGCAGTACAATCACTCTAGGTGTAGGGAAGGTGTAAAACATGATAAATAACGGAACAATTAAAAATAATAGCACAGAGTTTTCTCTCCCATAAGAACATAAGGACAGCCTTGCTGGAACAGGCCCCAGCCCATCCAGTCCAGCCTTCTGTCTCACACAGTGGCTCCCCATTTGCTTCAGGGTATTCCCAAGCAGATGTCTTCACCTGCTTATGATTCCCTGCAAATGGCATTGAGAGACATCCTGCCTCTCTCTCCATCCCGGAGGGTGTCCTTAGGCATCCATCATGATAGCCATGGATACCCTTGTTCTCCATGAACTCCTCTCATCCTTTCTTAAAGGTGTCGAGGCTGACAGCTGTCACCACTTCTTCTGGCAGGGAGTTCCATAGACCAGGGATCCTCTGGGTGAAAAAGTCCTTCCTCTTATTTGTTTGAGGGCTAGCTTCCAAAGGTTTCATGAAGGGCCCCCTAGTTCTAGTGTTGTGCGATAGGGAAAACAGTTTTTCCTTTTCTACTTTGTCCACACCGTGCATGATTTTATAGACTTCAATCAGGTCACCTCTCAGGCGCCGTCGTTTTAGAGTGATGAGCCCCAGCCGTTGCAGCCTCCCATGGTAAGGAAGGTGTTCCAGCCCCCTAATCCTTCTGGTTGCCCTCCTCTGCACCTTTTCCATTTCCATCTCCCTCTTTCTTTCACTTCTCTCTCTCTCTCTGTCTCTCTCTCTCTTTTCTTTATCTATTTCTGTGTCGCTGTCTCTGTCTCCCCCTTTCTTTCTTTCTAAATCACTCTAAGGTTTGATGCAATGCCGGCACCTTCAGGAGACATTCATATTCAGTATTCAGACATTCAAGTTATTCCTCCCACACTCCCTAATATCTTGTCCACACATATCAGCCCGCAGAGACGCGCACACACGCAAACTCTTACACTTGATAACTCCTGCCAGCCTCCAAACACA
The DNA here is from genome assembly GCA_039707465.1 of Rhabdophis nuchalis. Classification (NCBI taxonomy): domain Eukaryota; kingdom Metazoa; phylum Chordata; class Lepidosauria; order Squamata; family Natricidae; genus Rhabdophis; species Rhabdophis nuchalis. The sequence goes on from CM077648.1 coordinate 1,470,806, forward strand.
TGTTAGCCATCCCATTGGTCTAACTTCTCTCCATTGTGAGCGGGCCAGCGGTGGGTTGCTCCTGGTTCGGACCGGTTCAGGAGAACCGATAGTGGTAATTGGGCATGAGTTGCCAAACCAATAGCGATGGCTGGCTAGCCATGCCCTTGAACTGGTTCCTGGTTGCCCTGCCTCGCCTTCGCCACATGCATTCACAGAACTGCCTCTTTGGTGGAAGAAGAGGGCAGAGGAGAGGCAGTGATAGTGGGAAGGGCAAGTTTAGCATGCTCCCTGCCTCCCCCTGCGGTGCTTCCATCTGCCAGCTCAGGGCAGCGGACTCAGTCGAGGAACTGTGGGGAGCCACCTGTGTGTTGCACCCCCCTCCCAGCCTTAGCTCATGCCTCCAGTGGCGACAAGCTTCATAGCCATGTTCCACCAGCGCACCTGGGCAGGCTGAAGTGCTTGGAACAGCCGCCGGCTGAAACAAAAAAACCTCACCTACAACCCCGGACTCCAATAGTGCCCAAGATGATGCCAACCCCCATCAGGATGGAGGAGCACGTTGGCGTGAGGCTTTGCCATGGCAAAAAGGCTAATGGCTCTGGGTTCCATCAGGCTTCACCTCGCCTGTCTGGAGAAGCCGCACTGCTCTTTGATGACGCGCTGGTGATGGCAGCGGCTTCTTCCCCCCATTGATCCAATCGGTTCCCCATCAGCACTGTGGTGGCACCATGCAGAAAAGCGTGTGCTACAATGAAGGGCACACCTTGTACCTTGCCATGCTGGCTCACTTGAGCAAAAAGACCAATCGCTGGCATGACAAATGGTTCACCCTTTACCAGAACATGCCATTCAGAGTGCCTGGCCCACTGACGTCGATATGCTGAAAGGTTGCAGATGCGAGAAAGCGCTTGTTCCAAAGGGCGCATCCGCCATCAGCATTAAGGATTCAGCGCTAGAGAAGCAGGTGGTCCTGTCTTCTCTAGGGTTTCGCCCTTCCTCCGTCTGGCTCTCAGCCACCTCCTTTGCTTAGGATGTCTTCCCACTAAGGGGACATTGATACAGAAAAGGGGCTCAACTTTAAAATGGGGCGCCTTGGCCCTGGGCCACCATTGGGTTTTCTCCACTTGTCGCATCTCGCTTTGGGTAAAGGAGGAGAAGAGGAGGTCATAAGGCAGGTGTAGATATGTGCTGCTCTGCCCACAGAGGATTGGCTCTTCCTCAAATTACTAGCTCTCAGCTAGCCCTTTTCAACCTTCTGGATGAGTTGGGATACAAACGCCTCGGAGTTGCCCAGCTAGTACTAGGAAGGCTGTCGAATTAGTTCGGGTATGCTTGAAGCAGAAAATGCCTTTAATTTTGAACAGAGCAGAGACAGCACAACTTGAAACATTCAGTCCAAATGTTTAGAGTTCTCCTTCACTTCAGTCTCTTCATTGTAGTGATCTAAGGATCCTAAACATTTTCTGCAATTTGGATCAAGGAAAAGGAAGACGGAGGTCCTAGCAGCCATTCTCTTTTTCACATGCTAGATAACGGGAAGGAAAGTTACGGTTTTGCAGGAAAGGTCTACGGTCAGTAATCAGCCAGAGTAAACTAGTCCAAGGATTACTACAAGGCCAGTTAAGATACTTTGCAGACTGAGGACCCAGTTGCATATGGGTTGGGTGGTCCATGCAGAGCTCTAGATTCTTCAGTTCTGGGCTTTTAATGACATAATGATACAACTCCAGGGGAAGAAGAATATTGTATTTTTGAATATATATGGTTTTTTTATTACCCTGTGTCATATTCTAAAATCTCCAATACAGGATGAATGTTCATTTGGACTAAGAAGATAAAATGGCTCCCAAACCACCCCCCACCCCTCCACGTAGGTTGCTTATGTTCTTCTGATTTCCTACCACTTTCTAGAAAGCCTTGCAGATGCTGCCTCCTTTCCCCTAACGTCTCCATGGAGGTTAAGCCCAGAGAATGTGTTCTCCCAAACTACTCAATTCCATAGAAAGATTGTTTCAGGGGTCTAAGTGCAAGGACAAATGGAGGGGTCCTCTGCCTGGAATGCCTGAGACCACCTTGCAGGAAAGAGGAGGGGTCAGGGGAAAAGGAAGGGTCAGCCTCACAATTGATTAAATGACCCATTTGTCTTCTTTCAGGACCAAAGAATGTTTCCGAGCGATTCTATGAATACCTCAATTCAGGTCGAGGCAAAATAATAACTGTAATACTGGATTTACTCTTCTTCGTTCTTGCTGTGAAGATGATCTATCTAGGTAAGTTGTCGTCTTACAAGAGATTGAGAAAGGCTTTGTTTGAAGGTCCTGTTGAATTTGCTTCAAGAGGAACACTGATTTTTCTCCCCACACCCAAAAGCCTCTGTATTCTAGTGCTTTGAGTATAAACTGAGAACAAACCCCACTTCTTACTAGTGCTGATGATGTTATATAGTTAGGTCACGAAATGTCTTTAAGGAAACAACCAAGCTCATTTCAACCCTGAGCTACAAATGTTCTCCTTTATTGCTACCACCCATAGATTGCAACGAATGAGGCCAGGGGACCATTCAGTTTCTCTCATTGACACCCAGGAAAACCTTATTGGCTCTGCTTTTGCCTGCTTAGGGAAAAAAATCATTTTGGTGATATTTTAGTAGCTTCTTTTCAACTTCTTTGTCAATCGACATCCCAAATCCTCTGACACTTGAACCAACTAGAATGAGATAATTTCTCTTTTGAAAAGCATCCTAACCGAGGTGGCTAATAACATCACAGCATAAGAACTTAAGGCAGAAGTGATAAGCACAAAGAAGCATCTCTTCCAATGCAGATTTGCTCCCACCCTATGTCACCAGTGCCAAACATGGACACTTACAATAAAAGATAAACAAAACTTAGTCACCACGGAAATGTGAAGTGTGAGAAAATCTTCTGGAGTGACCAGAAGGGATAAAATAAGGCAGACCCAGAAAATGGAGAAGCAGAACGTCTTCAAAGAAAACACCAAGAAAGTCCAGTTTCTTGGCCCTTCCAGGTGGAAAAAGCACCTTTGGCACTGGGTTTTCATTGTACTACTTTTATTCTTATGTTCCATCATTTGACTTTTCAAGAGTTGCATCCACCCTGAATGTTGGATGCAAATGTATTAGCTATAATGCAGGTTGTCCTTGACTTACAAGGGTTCATTTAGTGACTGTTTGAAGTTACAACAGCACGTTTTCACACTTATGACCACTGCAGACTCGTCGTAGGGATGTGATCAAAATGCTTGGCAACTGGCTCATATTGATGACGGTTGCAGTGTCCGGGGGTCATGTGATTACCTTTTCTAACCTTCTGATAAAGTCAATGGAGAAGCCAGATCCACTTAACAACCATGTTACCAGTTTAACAACTACAGTAATTCACAATAAACGTGACAAGAAAGATCGTAAAATAGGGCAAAAATAACTTAACAAATGGTTCACTTATCAACAGAAATTTTGACCACAGTTGTGGTCACAGCAGAAAGTATATAACAGAACAGAGTTGGAAGAGAGAGATTTTGGAGGCCTTCTAGTCCAACCCACCCCCCCATGCTCATTCAGAAAACCCTATACCCGTGATGGCAAGCCTATGGAGTGTGGAGCCATTTGTTAGGGCATGTGAGGCGTTGCCCTGTCAGCTCCAGCTGACTTTGGCCTTCATCTTCAGCCATTTTTTGCCCTCTGGAGGCTGCTGTGAAGCCTCTGGAGGGTGAAAAACAACCCAACATGCAAACCGGAAGTTCGGGAATGGACTTCTGGTTTGCACGTTGGGCCATTTTTCTCCCTCCAGGGACTTCAGGTAAGCCTCCAGAGGCCGAAAAACAGGCCTTCGGGCAACCCAGAAGTCTGTCCCTGAACGTCTGGGCCGGTTAGACCGCTTTTTGCCTTCTAAAGCCTTCAGGAGGCTTTCCTGAACCCTCCAGAGGGTGAAAAAATGGCCCTACAGGCAACCTGGAAGTTCAGGAATGGACTGCATGCATAGAATTATGAATGTTGGCACGCTCGTGCATGACCTCCCTGAGCTTCCCCCACTTTTGTCATACAATGGCAAAAAGGTTTGCCATCACTGCCCTATACCATTTCAGACAAATGGTTGTCCATTTGTCTCTTCTTAGAAACTTCCAGTGTTGGAGCATTCAAAACTTTTGGAGGCAAGACTTTCCACTGATTAATTGTTTTAACAGCAATTCAAAGACTACCTGTCATAATTAATCAAACCCACATTAGGCAATGATGGGACAAGTTCACAGAATTCTCTTCAAGGTTTTTTTCTTTATACCTCTTGAAAAACGGAGGGAAGGTGCTGCACATATTGAGAGCCAACCTCTTCTGCAGGGCAGACCGTGAGGCGTTGACCACCAGGTTGTCACAGATAATAATAGTCAAAATATTAATATATTCAATTATAACCATTGGGATGGGAGCATAACCCCCAACTTCTTCTCCTTTCCCTTTTATAGACCATATTGAAACGGAAAAGCGTAAGCAACATTTAGAAGCAGTGGCTTCAATTCGACAATTTGCTCTGGAATATGATGCAAGTTTATATGGCAAAACTGGTAAGCAAGGAGCCAGCAGTTCAGAAACAGCTGCTTGATTGCAATACAACAGGGCAGTTTTTAAGATCATGCTCGAGAAGGTACAACTAGGTTATGTCCAGTTGAGAGACTTCCCAGCAAAGCAACATCTTCTAGCACATGGCCCTGAGGGAAGCATTCAGAGAAACATGGTCCCTCCGTTGTATGAGTTGCCAACGTAATAAATTCAATGTTTTCTGAGGTGGGCTCCCACCCCGATCTGCCCGTTGAAGAGATCACCCTCAAAGGTTTAAATTTAGAGAGATAATTATGGACGAGGACTTTGCAGTTCTCATTCACGTTAACTGTCGTTCATTCAAAATCTTCCAGGATTTCATCTTCTTTTCTCATGATCTCTTTCATCACCTCAAATCTAAATAAATTGGGACATGATTTGATACTTACTGTAGATTTTTACTTCACATATCTTGACTTGAATTGCTGTATGTTTTTAGACTTGGAAATTTTTGCTGCAGTTCATCTCCTTACATTACAACTGTTGAACTGGACCTTAAAGAACGAAGAGCTACAAAATGAACTGAGTAAGTTTATCAAGTCTACACGCCTTCAGAATAAGCAAATTCCCTTTCCTGAAGCATTTCCGGAATCTCAAAATGGTCTATAAACTTTAATTTCAAACATCTAACCAAAGTTTATGATACCTGATGCTTCCAAATAGCTAGTATGTTTTTTTCCAAGCAAAGGTTTTTTTTTCTTACAAATTTTAAATTCTTTTTAGGCTTCAAATTTAGATTTCTTTACTCCTGAGTCAGCACTTTCTCCCGATCCCAACACTCCGCCTAAACACTGCTCCTGCTCCAAACTTGGTCCAGTTGCCCCGGCTTCAGAGCGGTCATTGAAAGAAGGCCTCCATCGCCATCGTTGATCTGGAGAGCTTATTTCCGACCTGCCACAGAGCTTGCCTTGCTCCTTGCGGTCTTTGCTGGTTTGCTGGTTGGCTTTTTCACAAAGCTCCTTCGGGCTTGCTATTTTCCCAGCTGTTCTTGCAGCGACACTTTCGCTTTCCTCCAAAATAACTAGTAACTTTTCAACAAAATGTTTACATTTAGGGGGTTATTTTTATGCAAAGAAATCTGCAAAAGGAACTGTGGGTATAGAGACAAAACCTACCAAATAGCTAGTAAGTTTTGTCTCTATACCCACAGTTCCTTTTGCACAGATTTTTTTCCATAAAGGTAACCTTTAAATTTAAACATTTTGTTGAAAAGTGGAACGACTGTAAATTTAGATAAGTCACTGAGGATTGCATTACTGTTGCTGATGGAAAAACGGGGTATAAATGAAACCAAAAAGAAATTGATTGTAAATTTGATGATAGTAGCTAGATTAGTGATCACTAAATTTTAAATTCCTGTGCGCCGCCCTGGGTCCTTCGTGGAGAAGGGCGGGATATAAATATGATTAAAATAAAATAAATAAATATTGGGGACAAAATTGGGATATTCAAAATGAGTGGTATAATGAAATTTGAAGTATGGCAACAAATGATAAATTAAAAACAGAAATTATTTTTTTTAAATAAGGGATGATTAAAGCAAACAATTATAATGAAATATTGGTGGATTTTATAAAAACAGTGTTGGTGGAAGGCCAAGAGAATAAACCTACTGAAGAATATATGTCATTTTAGAGAGGATTAAGGGCATTGTATATCTTTCAGTTGTTTTGAAGCAGAAAAAAAATGATATCTGGGGGAGGTGCACTGTAATATTTGTATTTATTTCCTTTTTTTGTATTAAGATATATATGTTATTTAAAAAGTGGAACAAAGAAAGGCAGCATTCACAAATATTTAATAATCCTGAAAGATTGTTCAGGGTAAGAAGATTATTATTATTATTATTATTATTATTATTATTATTATTATTATTATTATTATTATTATTATTATTATTATTATTAACTTTACTTTACTCTAAAACATGAAACTCAGCCAACTGAACATTCAAAAATGCATATTACAAACACTATTGACTGGTGCTAATTGATGATACTTTGCTGCCAGCATCCTAGGTATCAACCAAGTATCTTCGTAGAATATAACATGTGCCAAGTAGCGCCGTTTTTTGCAGTTCCACTGGTGTTATTGCAGGAAGCTGCAATTTGCTGAGATATTTATTAAAATTCTTGGACATGGTGCCAAGTGCCCCGATGACAATGGGTGTGACTGTGACATGCTTCATCCATAGCCGTGTGGTTTCGATGGCCAGGTCGTGATATTTCATGATTTTTTCTAGTTCTTTTTCTTCGACTCTGGCATCTCCAGGAACAGCGATATCAATGAACTGTACACTTCAGCCCTCTACAACCGTGATATCTGGTGTGTTGTGCTCCAAATGACAGTCTGTTTGTATTCGAAAGTCCCACAAGATCTTCACCCTCTCATTCTCGATAACCTTTTCTACTTTGTGTTCCCATGACTTTCTGGATACAGGTAAACCATATTTTTTACATAATGACCAGTGGATTAATTTAGCAACTCGGTCATGTCTAGCTTTGTAATCAGTTTGTGCGATTTTGCTGCATTCACATATTAAATGTGAAACAGTTTCGACTTTGTTATTGCAAAGTCGGCAGTTTGGGTTGTCAGTGGATTTTTGAATCTTCGCTTTCATGGCATTAGTTTGTAGTGCTTGTTTTTGAGCGGCTAGTATTAAACCTTCTGTTTCTTTCTTGATAGTTTCCATCTTAAGCCATGTCCATACCAAGTTGTCATCACATTTTCAATGTTTTTCAAGTGCTGTCCATGCAAAGCCTTGGTCTTCCATCTATTTAATCTGTCATCCAGCTGTTTTTCCTTATATTCTGCCTTTGTTTCTGCTGTTTTTATGCTGTTCTCCATTTTTACAGCCTGCAGCAATTTTTCTGTACTTTGGTTCACATAATCATTCAAACTTTGTTTTTCTTCTTCTACAGTTTGATGGATTTGCAATAGCCCCCTGCCCCCTATTTTTCTTGGCAGGTACAACCTGTCAATGTCACTTTGTGGATGTAAAGCATGGTATATATTCAAAAGTTTGCGTATTTTCCGGTCCAGGTTTTCCAGTTCAGCCAGAGTCCAGTTGATGATTCCAGCTGGATAGCGTATCACTGGAACTGCCCATGTATTAATGGCTTTAATTATGTTTCCGGCATTCAGCTTTGATTTTAATATTTTGCGGACCCTCCTGATGTATTCCTTTTGTGTTGACTCTTTGACTTTTTCATTCAAGATCTTGTCTGCTTCCAATATGCCTAGGTCAGTGGTCGGCAAACTCATTAGTCAAAAGAGCCAAATATCAACAATACCACGATTGAAATTTTTTTGAGAGCCAGAAGGTGTGGCCTGTTTTGTGGGAGTGGCTCGGCAGTCATGTGACCGGGTGGGCGTGGCCAACTTGGAAAATGTGGTGAAATTCACTTAACAACGGTCTTGCTTAGCAACCAAAATTTTGGCCTCAATTGTGGTCCTAAATTCTCTTTCATCTCTGTCCCACTTTCTTTTTCTTTCTTTTCTTTCTTCCCTTCTTTCTGTTTCTCTCTCTTTCTGTCTCTCTCTGTCTCTCTCTCTGAGTCTGTCTGTCTCTCTCTGTGGCTCTTTATCTCTCTCTCTCCCTCCCTCCCTCCCTCTCTGTCTCTTTCTATCATTCTCTGAGTCCGTCTGTCTGTTTCTCTCTGTGGCTCTTTATCTCTCTCTCCCTCCCTTCCTCCCTGTCTCTTTCTATCATTCTCTGTGTCTGTCTGACTCTCTCTCTCTGTAGCTCTTTCTCCCCCTCCTTCCCTCCCTCCCTCCCTCTCTGTCTCTTTCTGTCATTCTCTGAGTCTGTCTGTCTGTTTCTCTCTGTGGCTCTTTATCTCTCTCTCCCTCCCTCTCTGTCTCTTTCTATCATTCTCTGTGTCTGTCTGACTCTCTCTCTCTGTGGCTCTTTCTCTCCCTCCTTCCCTCCCTCTGTCTCTTTCTGTCATTCTCTCTCTGTGTCTGCCTTTCTTTCCTCCCTCCCTCTTATGTCTGTGTCTCTCCCCTCCCTTCCTGTCTCTCTCTGTCTCTCTCTGTCATTCTCTCTGTGTCTGTCAGATTCTGATTCCCTTCCTCCCCCCCCCTCTCTCTCTTTCTCTCTCTCTCTCTGTGCCTCTCTCTGTCTGCCGGTCACTGTGTCCACAGAATACCGCGTGAAGCAGCGGCGACTCTGCGCTGCTGGCGATGCCATCTGCGAGGTCCCCCTCGCGTTCCCCGTCTTCCCCGATGGTGTCTGGAGTGATCAGGGGCCGTGCAGAAACTCGGCGCTTTTCCACAGTGTGGAAAAGATAGGCACGTGCAGGTCCTGCAAAATTACAGCGCAGATTCGCACCGCTACGAAGTCTCCGAGGCTGTAATCGAGCGGGGCATGCACGCGGAAAAGATCGGCGCGCGCATGCCCCACTAGATTACAGCCTCGGAGACTTCCTAGCGGTGCGAATCTGCGCTGTAATTTTGCAGGACCTGCACGCGCCTATCTTTTCCACACCGTGGAAAAGCGCCGAGTTTCTGCACGGCCCCTGATCACTCCAGACACCATCGGGGAAGACGGGGAACGCGAGGGGGACCTCGCGGATGGCGTCACCGGCAGCGCAGAGTCGCCGCTGCTTCACGCGGTATTCTGTGGACACAGTGACCGGCAGACAGAGAGAGGCACAGAGAGAGAGAGAGAGAGAGAGAGAGGGAGGAAGGGAGGGAATCAGAGAGAGACTGAAGAGCCACATTCAAGGGGCCAAAGAGCCGCGTGCGGCTCGCGAGCCACGGTTTGCCGACCACTGGCCTAGGTATTTGTAACCATCATCCTTTGCTATTGCTTTCACTATATTTCCATTTCCCAGTTCTATTCCTTCTGTTTTTTCCATTTTTCCTCGCTGCATGGATAATATAGCACATTTTTCAAGTCCAAAGTTCATTTTGATGTCACTGCTGAACAGTTGAATTGTGTTGAGTATTGATTTAAGTTCAGTGGGGCTTTTCGCATACATTTTTAAGTCATCCATGTATAGTAGATGGTTTATCTTGCCATGTAGTCTTGAGATTTGGCATCCCAGTTTTGTGTTCCGTAGGATTATTGTCAGGGGAACTAATGCAATGTTGAACAGTAGTGGTGAAAGTGAATCTCCTTGGAAGATTCCTCATCTGATGTTGACTTCACCAATGTTCTCCCCATTTGTTGTTAGAACTGTTTTCCATTTTTTCATATTTGCTTTAAAAAATGTACAGATATTTTTGCTAATTCCAAAGTATTCCAGACAGGTGTTAATCCAGCTGTGGGGTAATGAGTCAAATGCCTTCTTGTAATCAATCCAAGCCATATTTAAATTTGTTTTCCTTCGTTTTGCATTTTTAGTACCATTTTGTCTATGAGCAGCTGATCTTTTGTTCCTATTGATTTTTTATAATTTCCTTTTTGTTCTACTGGATACAAACTGTTTTCTATCAGGTGATTGAATATTGAATTTGCCAGTATCCTTGTAAAAAGTTTGAACATTGTAGGCAGATAAGTAATTGGGCGATAGTTGTTTGGTTCTGTGCCTTTTTCTGGATCTTTCATTATCAAATAAGTTCGTGCAGCTGTTAGCCATTCTTCACTTGTTGCATTTTAAAGCATTTGATCAAATTGAGTGGCTATGCGATGATGTAGGCTGGTCAGATGTTTTAGCCAGTATCCATGCAGTTCATCCAGGCCAGGTGCACTCCAGTTCTTGACCTTCTTTGCTTGTTTTGCCACCATGTCAGTTTTTATTACAATATTTTCCATCTTGTTTTGTATTGTTTGTTGTTGAATATCTTTGATCCAGGAGGCAGTGTTGTTGTGTTCTACTGGACTTTCCCATAGTTCTTTCCAAAAGTTCAAAGTTTTTTCTTTTCTTTAAGTTTGGATTTGACTTTCATCAAGGGACCGGTAGAAGAGGTGTTCTTCTGAACTGGACATTTTCACAATACTGTTTTATTCGTCTTTCGTATCTTTCAATTTTCCTTGCTGTTGCTATCGCACGTTGTTTTAGTTCTTCCATAATTTCTGTTATTGTTTTTTCCTCCAGGTTGTATTTTTTGTGTAAACTATTTTTCAGCTTTTTGTTCTTTAGTTTTCCTTCTTTCAAGTACTTCAGATTGCTGATATCCCCTTGTAGTTTTTTAATTTTATTTTCAAGTCGAATTTTCCACTTTGGTGTTCCAGTGGGTTTCTTTTTTGGCATTTTATAACCTAGTTCTGCAGTTATAACAGCGGCTGTGCTACACATTAATTGATTGGTTTCATATAGTGTGCTGGATGGGATGGAAGTTAAAATGTTGTTCATGGCAATTAACAGATCTTTCACTTGTTTGCTATGCACTTCGTGAATGATAGGTAGTCTTTTTCTTTCTACATTTTCTTTGATGTGGTTTTCAATTTTTTTCTTTAAGCATTTTTGCTATTTTGCTATTATTATTATTATTATTATTATTATTATTATTATTATTATTATTATTATTATTATTATTATTATTATTATTATTATTATTATTATTATTATATTATGTTAATCTTTGGTGAGATTCACAGCCTTTGGGGCTGGTTGGTAGCTCAACAGCTCGAGTCCTAACCAAGGACCTAGCAACTGTTAAGGTAATATTGGAGGATATAAGCTGTTCTAAGCAGGGTGGCCCTTTGTAGAGTCAGAATGTTCAAGTCCGGTAAATTTAGAATTTCTAAATAGAATTTCTAAATAGAGGTAGGCCTTTAGGTATTGCTCCAAGGGCTCCAATTACAATCGGGACAACACATGATTTCTTTTTCCACAGTTGCTCAACTTCAATTTGCAAGTCCCGGCACTTTGTGATTTTTTCTTGCTGCTTATTTTCAATTCGTGCATCACCAGGTATTGCAATGTCAATGTACCGTACTTTTTTCTTTTCAACTATTGTTATGTCAGGCGTGTTGTAGGCCAAGTGCCTGTCAGTCTGAATTCTGAAGTCCCACAAGATCTTGACTTTCTCATTCTCTAAAACTTTCTCAACCTGAGGTTCCCAGTGGTTTTTGCTGTACTCAAATCCCAACTTCTGGCACAATTTCCAGTGAATGATCTTATCAATGCCGTCATTCTCATTTTCTAAAACTTTCTCATCTTGATGGTCCCAGTGGTTTTTGCTGTAGTCAAATCCAAACTTTTGGCACAATTTCCAATGAATAATAATAATAATAATAACAATAACAATAATAATAATAATAATAATAATAATAATAATAATAATAATAATAATAATAATAAATACTTTTATTTGTATACCGCTTCCTCTCCCCAAAGGGACTCGGAGCGGTGCACAGGGAATAAAAAACCAATATAAAATACATAGAAAAATAAATAGTTAAAATACAAATTAAACAATTGTCCCTGCGCTAAAATCCCCTGAATTAAATACACTAAAAACCCCTAAAACCCTATCGAAAGACGGAAGACTAACCTAGGCTGGCCAAGCAGAAAAAGTGTGTTTTCAACTTTTGACGGAAGGAGCGGAGGTCCGTGATTGTTCTAATTTCGGGGGGAAGGTCGTTCCAGAGGGCTGGGCCCGCCACAGAGAAGGCCCTTCCCCTGGGCGTCGCCCGCTGGCATAGCCTAGTGGACGGCACCCGGAGAAGCCCCTCTCTGTGGGAGCGAATCGGCCGCAGGGATGTATGGGGCAGGATCCGATCCCGCAGATAACTAGGTCCCGAGCCATGGAGCGCTTTAAAGATGGTAACTAACACCTTGAAGCGCACCCGAAAGACAACAGGCAGCCAATGCAGCTCGCGCAAGAGCGGTGTTATGTGGGTAAACCTAGAGGTTCCCATTACTGCTCGCGCGGCTGCATTCTGGACAAGCTGAAGTCTTCGGGTGCACCTCAAGGGGAGCCCCATGTAGAGAGAATTACAGTAGTCCAGTCGGGATGTCACGAGGGCATGAGTGACTGTGCAAAGGGCATCCCGATCCAATAGGGGATGCAACTGCCGTACCAGGCGAACCTGGTAAAATGCCCTCCTGGCCACGGCTGTCACTTGATCTTCCATGGACAGCCGGGTATCCAGGAGGACGCCCAAGTTGCGTGCCCCCTCCACAGGGGTAAGGTGTTCGTCCCCTATGGCCAGTGATGGAGTCAACTGGTTGTACCGGGATGCCGGAAACCACAGCCACTCGGTCTTGGACGGGTTGAGTCTGAGTCTGTTACTTCCCATCCAGGCCCGCACGGCTTCAAGGCACTGGCACATCACCGCTACGGCATCGTTGGGGTGGTTTGGGGTAGATATATACAGCTGCGTATCGTCAGCGTACAGGTGGTACTCTACCCCAAAACCACGGATGATCTTATCCAGCGGCTTCATGTATGTGTTGAACAGGAGAGACGAGAGGACCGACCCTTGAGGCACCCCACAAGTGAGGGGTCTCGAGGTCGACCTCTGCTCTCCTGCCAACACAAATTGCGATCGACCGAAGAGGTAGTATGGTGCCCCTAACCCCCAGCCCCTCCAGCCGATGCAATAGGATACCATGGTTGATGGTATCAAAAGCCGCTGAGAGGTCTAATAGGACCAGGATGGAGGAACAACCCCCATCTCTGGCCCTCCAGAGATCATCTACCAACGCGGCCAATGCTGTCTCGGTGCTGTGCCCGGGCCAGAAGCCGGATTGGCGCAGGTCCAGATAATCAACTTCCTCCAGATGACAGGGAAACTGTTGTGCCACCACACTCTCTACAACCTTCACCAGAAAGTGAAGGTTGGAGACCGGACGGTAATTAACCAATAATGCTGGGTCCAGAGAGGGCTTCTTCAGGAGGGGTCTCACCATGGCTTCTTTAAGGGAGGCAGGCAAGAAACCCTCACTCAGAGAAGCGTTGACAACCTCCTGGAGCCAGCCTCGTGTAACCTCCCAGGATGCCAGTACAAGCCAGGAGGGACATGGGTCCAATAAACATGTGGTGGCTCGCAGTCGCCCACGTAACCTGTCCATATCTTCGGAAGTAACAGAGTCAAACTCTTCCCACAAAACTGTCTCAAGACCTGCCTCGGGACATCCCACTGGGCCATCGATGGAGACTAACTCGCTCTGAATCTGAGCGGTTTTATCCTGCAGATAAATCCCAAATTCCTCTGCTCTACCCTGTAATGGGGTTTCCCGCACCCTCTGTTGAAGGAGGGAGCGGGTCACCCTAAACAGGGCGGCAGGGCGGTTATCTGCGGATGCGATGAGAGTGGCACAATGATGACGTTTGGCCACTCTCAGCGCCACAAGCTAAGTCCGTAAATGGGCTCTCACCTGTGTTCGGTCAGATTCAGACCGAGAAGATCTCGATCTCCTCTCTAGGCATCTCTTGTGGCGTTTCATCACCCTTAGCTCCTCGGTGAACCAAGGAGCCAGGGTGGATCGCCGCCGCAAGAGAGGCCGCAAGGGCGCGACCCGATCCAAGGCTCCCGTGGCCGCAGTATTCCATGCGGCCACGAGGTCCTCCATCGGGACGCGGGTCAGGGATACAGGAAGTGGCCCAAGTGCCGTCTGGAACCTGTCAGGGTCCATCAGGCACCTGGGGCGGAACCAAATAGGTGACTCAGGTTCCGCCTCCCCGCGGTGGGGGTGTAGCGATTAGCAATGCAGTCATTGTGTTGTAGGTAGTCAGTTTGTGAAATTTTGCTGCATCCACTGATCAGGTGGTCGACTGTCTCATCTTTCTCATTACAGAGGCGACATTTGCTGTTGGTGGTAACATGCTGAATTTGTGCCTTCATGCAGTTGGTGGCTAAGGTTTGTTCTTGAGCTGCCAAAATAAAGCCTTCTGTTTCTTTTTTCAGTACTTCTGATCTTAACCAGTTCCAAGTTAGTTTTTGGTCAGCTTTACCTTCAATATTTTTCAAGTATTGGCCATGCATAGCTTTGTTTTTCCACTTTTCAGCTTGCTTCTCAATTACTTCTTTCTTATATTCAGCTTTTGACTTAGTTCTCTTCAAAACGCCTCCTTTATTTACTTCCTTAATCATTGGTTCTTCACTTTTCTGGATGTAATCATTTAAGCTGTGTCTTTCTTCTTCCACAGTCTGCTTTACTTGTAGAAGTCCTCAACCACCCACTGCTCTTGGTAGATATAATCATTCAACATCACTTTTAGGGTGCAAAGCATGATTCATTGTCATAAGCTTCCTTATTTTTCTGTCCAAATTGTCCAACTCCATCTGGGTTCATGCAATTATTCCTGCAGAGTATCAAATCACAGGTGTAGCCCAGGTATTTATGGCTTTTATATTTATTTATTTATTTATTTATTTATTTATTTATTTATTTATTTATTTATTTATTTATTTATTTATTTATTTATTTATTTATTTATTTATTTATTTATTTATTTATTTATTTATTTATTTATTTATTTATTTATATACCGCTCCTATCTCCATCAAGATGGACTCAGGGCGGACTCCTGGTTTAGTCGTGGACGTCGCTGGCAGGCTTTTTCGAGCCTGCCAGCCCAGCCACCCGTAGAGGCGTTTTAAAACATCTAAAATGCCTCGGAAAACTCCAAGCTCCTAAGGATTTTGTGAGAGAGCTAGCGCCGTTGGGTAGCGTCCCTTGCGGAGTACCCCAGAAGGTTTTTTACCTCTGGGGCGCGAGCAAGGAGGGGCTCCCCTTCTAAGCAGCTGTTTGCTCCAAGCGCCTGGGAACCTCCTCTTTTAGCAGAACAAGACGCCGCATTCAACCTTCAATCCACATTCCAAACAAGCCAAGGAAAGTACCCTGCTTAAATTGCAAGTATTTAAAGCCTGTGAAATTTCTAAACAATAGCAGTGTTGAAACTTGAATAGTATGGATTTAGAACAAAGGATTTAAAACAAAGGATTTAAAATGGCATTAATCTCCAGTGGAAAGGAAACGAAAGTCAACCGATTTGTGTATTCCAGTTTGTTATAAAGTATCCAACCCTGGCTGAAAGTTAAAGGCAGAAAGGGAAAGGAGAAAGCAACTATAAGAAAGTCAGCTAATATAAAATCTGATTTATTTTGAAGAGTATTTTGTGAGAAGTTGGGAATAAGTTTGCTTTATAAGCATGGCAACGAAGCAAGGGGGAGGTCCCCCAGCTGGCGCAGCTCTAATGCAACTGCAGACAATAAGCCTCCAGGATTTGAAAAACTTTATAGGTAAAGAAATCAAAGAAGTTAAAGGAATGGCCCAGGATAATATAGATAAATATGATCAGCTTGATAAAAATATACAAGCAATAGCTAAGGGTTTGTCTGATGTGGTGCTCAAGGTGGATAATAAAGTTGAACAATTGGCTTTGGACCTGGAAACTAAAATGAAAGAATCTGATTTAGAATTTGTGGAAGTTGATGGAAAAATACAAAGGATTGATAATGAAGTAATTATGATGCAATTTAGATCAATGGAATTTGCTATCAGATTGAGGGGAATAAGGGAGAATCCTAGAGAAGATATTAGAAGAATCTGTGGGGACGCACTGGCTACATTACTGAAACTGGATGCTTCCGATGAGATTTTTTTTAAGATTGACAAAATTTACAGAATAAACTCACATGCAGCACTACAAAGACAGCTACCAAGAGATGTGGTTATATATTTTACTGATAGAAGCCTTAGAAATGATATTTTGCAGAAGTCCTTTTACTCTGCTCTTCAAATAGATGGAACCCAGATTGGTGTTTTCAAGGAGTTACCACCAGCGATGTTAAAGTCTAGAAGGGATTTTGGATTTTTGGTAGCAGAGTTAAAGAAGAGACAGATACAGTACAGGTGGGATGTTCCAATGGGTATTATACTGAGATATGAAGGTGTGAGATATCGTTTGAATACCTTAGACAAAGCAAAAGAATTTTATTATGCAGTACTGAAGGCAAGCGTTACACCTCCATGCACATCTACACCAACAGATATTGAGATTGAAGAGCAGAGGCAGTTTGAAAAAGAGACAGAAGAACAAATAAGACAACTGCAAAAAGAAAAGGAAACCCAGGGTGCTGCAGGTGGTTTTCAGGTGGATCCTTTTAGACCTCTCTTAAGCTCTTCTCTGGAGGAATCATCAAAGACTGTTATAGAGGGAACTGTTGAAATGCCAATGCTTAAATTAGATGAGCAACGTGTAACTAGATCTATCACCAGACAAATTCAAGAAGCGCAGAAGCAGGGGAAGCCCCAAACACAACGAGTTAAGAAAGATAAAGGAAAGAAGCAAGTTGAAGCCATGGGAGGAGCACAACCGAAGATTAGTCTTGTGGAGAAAGAGCTTCAGCAAATGCTCTCAATGCTTCAGATCAGACCAAATGATGCTTAAATTTCTATCTTGGAATGTGAATGGTTTGAATTCTCCACAAAAAAGGAAAAAAATATTTCACTATTTGAAGCAATTTAATAATGATGTTATTTGCCTACAAGAAACTCATATCAGGCTGCAAGATCAGAAGTACTTGATGAATTCAAGATTGGGAACATATTTTGCAGCCTTTAATTTGGAAAAGAAAAATGGTGTGGTGATATATATAAATAAAAGACTTTCAGCTAAAACTATAGAAGTGGATGATTGTGGCAGATATATAGCAATCGAGCTTTATACAGATTATGGCTCTATTTTGGTGGTAGGAATATATGCACCAAATCAACAACAAGAAACTTTTTACAAGATGCTCCATTCAAAAATCTTGGACTGGAATTTTAAGAGCATTTTAATTATGGGAGCTTGGAACGGAGTGATTTCTCCAAGGATAGATAAAAAAACGATGACCAAATCTACTGGTAAGTTACCACAGGCTTTTTTTCGAATTACAAGAAGATTTGGAATTAAAAGATATTTGGAGAATACATAACCCAAATGAGTTGGATTTTACTTTTTACTCAAGACAGAGATAAATCTTTCTCAAGGAGTGACTTTTTTTTTGATAACAACCGATTTACTTCCTAAAGCAAAGAAAACAAAGATATTTTCCAGGACATTAACTGATCATAGCCCGGTGTGGCTAGAGATTGAATTAGGGAAGAGGCCAAGAAGGTCCTGGAGAGTAAATGAAAACTTATTTAGATATGAAAAAAAAATGTCGATGAACTTAAAAAATATATGAAGGAATTCTTTAACTTCAATTTGAATAAGGGTACCCCTATTGAAACAGTTTGGGATGCAAGTAAAGCTTATATGCGTGGGGTCCTGATACATATGAATTTTAAACATAAACAAAGCAGACAGAAAAAGAGAATAGAATTGGAAGAAGAAATAAAGAAAAAGGAACAGCTACTTATAGCAACTCCAAAAGATGGGTCGCTCCAGACGGCTATAAAGCTGTTGAAAGACCAATTTCAAATGCTTATATCAGAACAAACAGCAACTAATTTACAATTTGCTAAACATAACACTTTTGTTGATGCTAACAAACCTGGTAGGTGGTTGGCTTACACCTTGAGAAAGAATACGAATAACAGAATTATTGACAGAATTCAGTATGGAGGAAAAGTGGTTTATCAACAAGATTTGATTAAAAAAGCCTTTGTGGATTATTATGCTAAGTTATATGCAAAGGATAACATACAAAATAAGCTTGTAGATGAATACTTGGAAGGAAAAAGGATTACCAAAATATCCTTGCTTCAAAAGGCAAACTTGGAACGTTTGATAACTACTGATGAGATTAGCCTAGCCATAAAGCAACTTAAACCAGCTAAAGCTCCAGGGACTGATGGCTTGACTGCAATTTATTATAAAACTTTACAAATGGAGATGATTGAACATCTTACAGAATTATTTTGTAATATACAGCAAGGAGGCAAAATACCTTCCTCATGGCAAGCGGCTTTTATATCGTTGATACCTAAAGATGAAGATGGTCAGAAGGACTATAGACCAATATCTCTCTTGAATACAGACTATAAAATTTTTGCTAAAGTATTAGCCAACAGATTGATGCCAGTTATTCAAGAGGTAATTCATCATGACCAAGCAGGATTTATCGAAGGTAGACATATGAAGGAGAATGTAAGGCAACTTATAGATTTAATTGACTATCTAGATAAAAATAAGCAGATCTCTGCAGTGCTGGTTTTCTTGGACGCGGAAAAGGCCTTTGATCGAGTGAACTGGAACTTTCTAACCAAGACTTTGGAAAAAATGGACATGGGGATTCGGTTTCAACAGGCGATAGGAGCAATATATTAGCAACAAAATGCACAACTTATTATTAATGGAAATTTGTCTATGAGTTTTGAGATACAAAAAGGTACAAGACAAGGTTGCCCATTATCTCCATTGTTATTTATTTTAACCTTAGAAGTCTTGTTGAATACAATTCGGGACTCGAACTCCTTAAATGGTATAGCTATAAGGCAAAAGGAATACAGAACTAGAGCATTTGCAGACGATCTGGTTGTTACCCTATCACGTCCTTTGAATTCAATAATCCAGATGAAAAACATTATAGAAGAATTTGGCATGGTATCTGGGTTCAGACTTAACCAAAAAAACCCGAAAATGATTGTTAAAAACATGACAGAGATTCAAAAAAAGAGATTTGTAAGATTGGCAGGTTTTGAAATAGCCTCTAAAATCAAATACTTAGGCATACAAATTGCAGACTTAAATATAAAACTTTTCCAAAATAACTATGAAGTGCTGTGGCAAAAGATACAGAAAGACCTACAAGCATGGAAAAAGTTACAATTATATCTGCTTGGAAGAATTTCAGCAATCAAAATGAATATCTTACTTAGATTCATCTTTTTATTTCGGATGATTCCGGTGCTTAAAACTGATAAAATCCTGTTAGAATGGCAAGCAACATTGAATAAATTTACTTGGAATGAGAAAAAACCAAGAGTAAAGTTGAAGATTATGCAAGATGCTCGTGAAAGAGGTGGCCTTAGACTCCCAAACCTTCGATTGTACTATGAAGCAGCTGCACTGTCACAAATAGCAGAATGGTTTGGGAAAACAAAAACCGAATTGCTGAATATAGAAGGTCACGACCGTGTTTCGGGATGGCATGCATATCTTTTTTATGAAGATAGGGTGGATAAAGTGTTTAATAGTCATATTCTCCGAAATGCCTTGATGAGAATATGGAAGAAGGACCGGCCTAACTGGGATTATAAGATACCGCTTTGGTTGGATCTTGCAGATACCATGTGGATTATAAATACTAAGTCACTCGGGGGTTGTTTATATAAAGATGTGCTTTTTGCTGATGGGGGCAGTTGGCAGCTGAAAACTTTGGAACAACTGTTGGAAGAAGGAATTATTTTAAAGTGGTTACATTATAAACAGCTACAGATGAGATGGAAAGAAGATCAAAGAGTTGGATTCATGGATAATGAAGCAGATCTGATTAAGCAGATAAAAGAGACTGGCCCAAAGCATATCAAAAGAATATATAATGTATTGTTAGAAAGGGATTCAGAAAGTGAATTGGCTATGGATTGTATGATTAAATGGGCTCAGAATTTTGGCGAACCTGTCATGTTGGACGTGGGAAAAAATATGGGTTCAGAATGTTAAATTTACACAGTCACAGAATTTAAGGGAGAACTTTTATAAAATGTTTTATAGATGGTATTTAGATCCTAAGAAATTATCATGTATGTATCCTAATGTTCAACCAAAATGCTGGAGGTGTGGGTGTTTAGATGCTACATTTTTTCATATATGGTGGACCTGCAACATAGTAACATAGAGATGGGAATAGTGGGACATGGTTATATTATGATGTATACATGTTGAATTAAGTTAGAAGATGGTGTTAAGGAGAGATTGATGTATTTTACACTAAACTTATATCATGTCTGTTGGGAGGCGAGGGGGTATAATATTTAATATCTGAATGAGAATTTTATTTTAAGATGGGGGAGGTGAGGGGTATATTTTTTTGTACGTGATTTATATTATATGTGGAGGGGGGGAAAGGGGGGGAAATTGTTTGAATAAAACTTTTGCAATAGAAAAAGAAGGCCTAAATCAGCTGGCCAGGGCACACATACAAACTGAAGCTGACAGGGCAATGCCTCGCGTGCCCTTAAAAATGGTTCCGTGTGCCACCTATGGCACCCGTGCCATAGGTTCGCCATCATGGGTATAGGGCTTCCTGTCTAGCAGGGAGTTGGACTAGATGACCCCCAAGGGATAGATAGAGAGGGAGAAATAAGGTAGGTAGGTATGTAGGTAGGTAGGTGGATAGATGGATAGATAGATAGATAGATAGATAGATAGATAGATAGATAGATACAAAGAAAGAAAGAAAGAAAGAAAGAAAGAAAGAAAGAAAGAAAGAAAGAAAGAAAGAGACAGTAGGTAGGTAGATAGGTAGGTAGGTAGGTAGGTAGGTAGGTAGAGGGAGAAAGGAAGAAATATAGTAGGTAGGTAGGTAGGTAGGGGTATGGATAGATAGATAGAGAGAAATACAGTAGATAGGTAGGTAGAGGGATAGACAGAGAGGGAGAAATACAGTAGGTAGGCAGGTAAGTGGATAGGGGGATACATAGAGAGGGAGAAATACAGTAGGTAGGTAGGTAGGTAGAGGGAGAAAGCAAGAAATACAATAGGTATGTAAGTAGAGGGATAGACAGGGAGAAATACCGTAGGTAGGTAAGTGTATAGATAGATAGTGAGAAATACGGTAGGTAGGTAGGTAGAGGGATAGAGAGGGGGAAATACAGTAGGTAGCTAGGTAGATAGAGGGGGAAAGAAAGAAATACAGTAGGTAGGTAGGTAGAGGGATAGACAGAGAGGGAGAAATACAGTAGGTAGGCAGGTAAGTGGATAGGGGGATAGAGAGGGAGAAATACAGTAGGTAGGTAGGTAGATA
Organism: Rhabdophis nuchalis; assembly: GCA_039707465.1. NCBI lineage: Eukaryota > Metazoa > Chordata > Lepidosauria > Squamata > Natricidae > Rhabdophis > Rhabdophis nuchalis. Next base: position 1,492,198 of record CM077648.1, read on the forward strand.
GAGGGAGAAAGCAAGAAATACAATAGGTAGGTAAGTAGAGGGATAGACAGAGAGGGAGAAATACCATAGGTAGGTAGGTAGGTAGGTGTATAGATAGATAGCGAGAAATCCAGTAGGTAGGTAGGTAAGTAGGTAGGTAGGTAGGTAGGTAGAGGAATAGAGAAAGAGGGAGAAATACAGTAGGTAGGTAGGTAGAGGAATAGAGAAAGAGGGAGAAATACAGTAGGTAGGTAGGTAGAGGGATAGAGAGGGGGAAATACAGTAGGTAGGTAGGTAGGTAGAGGGAGAAAGAAAGAAATACAGTAGGTAGGTAGGTAGAGGGATAGATAGATAGAGAGAGAGAAATACAGTAGGTAGGTCGGTAGGTTGGGGCTTATATGGTGGTTGTGTGTGTGTGCAGGTGTAGATCTACACACAGATTGGTTGGCCATTTAACCAGACTGGGCCACAGCAACGCGTGGCCGGGTATAGCTAGTACAAAATAAATACCAGACTAGAAAATAATGTAGCTTTTAGGTAAGAATGAATAGACTGACAAGGTAATAAGCAAGGGGAATAACATGAAGAGAACGAATAACATATGGGTTGTTTGGAACTGTTAGAGTGGCGTATGGTGGAAGTCTGGGGGGGGTGGGGTGGAACGGGAGGTGGGGGAGGGTTAGGGTGGTTAGGGGAGGGAAATATATTTGTATAAGATTTATATCAATTAGCTTAAAAGATGGGGTCAAGGGGGTAATGTTATTTTATGAGAAATCTATATTATGTTGGGTGGGAGGAGGGGGGTATAATATTTGTATCTGAACTACATTATATGTATGGGGGGGGAAAGGGGGGAATTTGTTTGTATAAAACTCTTTCAATTAAAAAAAAAAGATGGACTCAGGGCGGTGCACAGGAAATTAAAAATCGCCAAAAAATAACAATAAATACAATGACAATATCTAAAATGAATTAAATTAAATAACCTGTGCTAAAAATATTCCCATTAATAAAATTCTAAAATCCATTCCCTGATTTGCTAAAATTATGTCGCATCTGAGCTCTAAGCTCTAAGCTAGACCGGCTTGGTGGAAGAAGTACGTCTTAAGTGAGCGGGAAGTTCGGGGGGGTACACAGAGAAGGCCCTTCCCCTGGGCACCGCCAGCCGGCATTGACCAGCGGTTGGCACCCTAATGAGGCCCTCTCTGTGGGAGCAGATCGGTCGGTGGGAGGTGTGTGGCAGGAGACGGTCCCGCAAATAACTAGGCCCCATGCCATGGAGCGATTTAAAGATGGTGACAAGCACCTTGAAGCGCATCTGGAAGGCCACCGGCAGCCAGTGCAGCTCGCGCAGGAGAGGTGTTACATGGGAGCATCGTGAAGCTCCCAAAATCCCCCGCGCGGCCGCATTCTGCACTAACTGGAGCGGGACGTAACGAGCGCTTGAATGACAGTGCGGAGGGCGTCCTGGTCAAGAAAGGGGTGCAACTGGCGTACCAGGTGAACCTGGTAAAAGGCCCCCCTGGTCACGGCTGTCACATGGTCATTCAAGGACAGCCGTGAGTCCAGGAGGACGCCTCGGTTGCGAGCCCTTTCCATGGGAACCAGTGACTCGTCCCCGATGACCAGCAATGGGATCAGCTGGTTGTGCCAGGACGCCGGGAACCACAGCCACTCGGTCTTGGACAGGTTGAGCCGAAGTTTGTTACTTCCCATTCAGACCAGCACGGCTTCCAGACACCGGGACATCACTTTGATGGCATCGTTGGGGTGGTTGGGGATAGATATGTACAGCTGAGTATCATCAGCGTACTGATGGTACTCTACCCCACAACCATGGATGATCTAATACAGCGGCTTCATATAGGTGTTGAACAGGAGGGGCGAGAGGACCAAACCCTGAGGAACCCCACACGTTAGGGGCCTCGACGTCGACCTCTGCCCCCCTGTCAACACAAATTGTGACCGACTGGAGAGGTAGGAGGAGAACCACTGTAATGCAGTGTCCCCCAATCCCAAACTCCCCAGTCGATGCAATAGGATACCATGGTCGATGGTATCAAAAGCCGCTGAGAGGTCTAACAGGACCAGGATAGAGGAGTAACCTCTATCTCAGACCCTCAAGAGATCATCCACCAATGCGACCAATGCCATCTCGATGCTATGCCCGGGTCGGAAGCCGGACTGGCACGGGTCTAGATAAGCAGTTTCCTCCAGGTGTTGAGGGAACTGCTGTGCCACCACACTCTCAACAACCTTCGCCCAAAAGTGAAGGTTGGAGACCGGACGATAATGAATTAACAACGCTGGGTCCAGGGAAGGCTTCTTGAGGAGGGGTCTCACCACCGCCTCTTTCAAGGTGGCCGGCAAGAACCCCTCACTCAAGGAAGCGTTCACTATTTCCTGGAACCAGCCTCATGTAACCTCCCAGGAGGCCAGTACCAGCCAGGAGGGACACGGGTCCAATAAACATGTGGTGGCATTCAGCCGCCTCGGCAACCTGTCCATGTCTTCGGAGGTAACAAAGTCGAACTCGTCCCATAAAACAGTCTCAAGACCCGCCTCGGACGGTCCACCCAGATCTATCTCATTGGAGGCCAACTCGTCCCGGATCTGAGTGATTTTATCCTGCAGATAATCTCCAAATTCCTCTGCTCTGCCCTGCAAGGGAGCTTCCCGCGGCCCCTGTTGAAGAAGGGAGCGGGTCACTCTAAACAGGGCGGCAGGGCGGTTATCTGCGGATGCGATAAGAGTGGCAAGGTAGCTACCTTTCACCACTCTTATTGCCACTAGGTAGGTCCTTAAATGGGACCTAGCCCGTGTTCGGTTGGATTTGAACGAGTGGATCGCCAAATGCTCTCCAGGCATCTCTTGCGGCGCTTCATCACCCTTAGCTCCTCAGAGAACCAAGGGGCCAGGGTGGATCGGCGCCGTGTGAGAGGCCGCAAGGGCACAACCCGGTCCAAGGCCCCCATGGCCACACTATTCCATGCAGCCACTGGTTCTCAGTCGAGTCGTGGGTTAGGGCCATAGGCCCAAGCTCCGTCTGGAACCTCTCTGGGTCCATCAGGCGCCTGGGGCGGGACCATCTTGGTATCTCTGGCTCCGCCTCCCCATGGTAGGGTGTAGCAGTTGGGAAGTCAAGCCGAAGGAAAGAGTGATCTGACCATGACAGGGGTTCGATGATTAAATCCCCTACTCCTAGATCACTCAACCACTGGCCGGAGGCAAAAAGTAGGTCTAGTATGTTTCCCCCTGTGTGCGTGAGGCCATGAATTACTTGGGACAGGTCCATGGCCGTCATGGAGGCCATGAACTCCCGAGCCACCTCGGATGTCTCGCCTACTGATGGCAGGTTGAAATCCCCCATGACTAAAAGTCTGGGGGTGTCAACCGCCACCTCGGCGATCACCTCGAGGAGCTTGGGTAGGGCCGCTGATATGTAGCGGGGATCCAGGTACACAACCAGAAGGCCCAACTGCCTCCCATGGCCCCACTTCACATACAGGGATTCACACCCGACTACCTGAGGCACAGTAGCCTCCCTTGGCTTAAGACCTCCCTTAATAATAACCGCCACCCCCCCACCCCTACCCTGGGCCCTTGGCCGATGGAGTGCCAGGTAACCTGGCGGGCACATTCCTATGAGGGGTACACCTCCCTCGTGACCCAACCAGGTTTCCGTGATACCCACCAGGTCCAGCTCCCCTTCTGAAACTAGATCATAAATGAGGAGGGCTTTGTTCACCACGGACCTGGCGTTGCACAGCATCAGTCTGGGGCCCAGGCTCTGTGATTCCCAACCTCCTAGGTTGTGGGAGGAGCTCAGGGGGTTGGGGCAGGCGACTGCTTGTAAACAGCGGGTACGCTCCCCCCGACAGTTGACACGGCTCCCGGCTCATGTCATACCTGCCCCTCCCCAGGACCGTCCTGATGGAAAGGCCCTCTATGGAATTGACCCCCACCCCCTCCCTATGTCGGACCCTCTACCCTCCATTTCACCGCCATCGGCCGGTCTAGCAATCTATCTGATTAAGCCGGAATAAATGAACCCACCCGCCGCCCTGGGACCCCTTAAAACCCGGGTTAAAAAACTAGCTAAAAATCCCCACAGCTTATGTTTTGCCCACCTCTCTTGGCTAATAAGCCCATCCTTGAGGTGGGCCCTCGTTAACTCTGAGGGCCAGACCTGCGAGAGGGAGGACTCCCGCAGGGTGAGGAGAGAAGCCCTTGAATACATGAGAGCTACAATAATAAATTAGCCATGAGGGAAGAGTTCCTTGCAGATCTAATAAAGGGGGGGGGGGAACACCCCAGCAGGAGGACTTAGATAATATCAGTGATTCATAATTCCAGAGTTCGGAGGGATCGATAAATATAGGAGAATAATATGGTAGTAAAGTCCTCAGGCAGGGGGCTGGGATAGGGGGTCAATAAGGGGAGAGTACATAGAGGTCCATATCCTAGAGGCCACTAGGTCCATAAGTCTGTCTGTTCTTAAGTCCGGCGGGGGGCACGGAGTAGGACAGCCTGGCCTTGATGGTATAGGAGGCCGTGTGTAGGCCCAGGCACTGCACCAACACCCGAGGAGTCAAAAAACGCTTCAGTGTGTTGACGGGGTGGGCGGCTCGGCTGCTCGGCTGCTCCAGCTCCGGCTCCTGCTCACCCGCACCACCCCGAGGAGCCGAAAAACGCTCCAGCGTGTTGCCGGGGTGGGCGGCTTGGCTGCTCGGCTGCTCCGGCTCCTGCTCGCCCGCACCACCCTGAGGAGCCAAAAAACGCTCCAGCGTGTTGTCAGGGTGGGCGGCTTACCGGGGCCAGCAATTAGATGACAGAAGTTGGTCGGCTAACATCCTCATAAACTAAAAGGCCTTATGATGTTTCCTCCACTCAATTTGGACTTCAATATCTTGCAAATCCGTCAAATGTACTTGGATCAAGTTAATTCCTTGACTTTATTGTGCATTAAGTTAGAGGCCTCTAAAATCCCCAAGTACTTGCAGCCTTCTTCTGGTTTTACTGCCTTTATCATTTCTTCATTCTGACCATCATCTTCTATGACCTTGCCTGCTTTGGTTGCCATTGTTGCACATTTGTCAATTCCAAACTGCATACACATGTCTTGGCTGAATTCTCTTGTACTTTCAGTTAATAAATTCAGTTCAGCTTTTGTTTTACCAAACAGCTTCAAATCATCCATGTATACCAAGTGTGAGATTTTTAGTCCTTTCTTTGCAAGTTCGTATCCACAGTTCATCTTTTTCAAAATGGTTGTCAGAGTCTAAAAAGTAGGGGTGAAAGGGAATCACCCTGGAAAATGCCTCGTTTAATTTCAACTTCACCCAGTTCTTCTCCATTAGCCATAAGCTTCGTTTTCCTGAGATTCATTGAAGTTTCCATGAATTTTTGTATGTTGCTGCTGATGCCAAAGATTTCCAGGCATTTCTTGATCCAGCTGTGGGGAACTGAATCAAACGCTTTCTTATAGTCTATTCAAGCCATGAACAGATTGGTTCATCTTTTATTTGAATTCTTTCAGCAGTTGGTCCTTTGTTCCTCTTGAATTTTTATAGCATCCTTTCTGTTCTACAGGAAGCTGTTATGTTCTCTGCCCATGCACAGACAGTCAGTCTGGGGAACCAAGGCTGACCCGGAGGTTTGTGAAACTCTGTAACAGCCAGTCGCGTCTGATTGGCCGAGAAACGGCTGGCCCGGCCAGACTCCCTGTCTGGGTTTCGTTTCTTCCATTCTAGAGAAACCTATAAAAGGCTATCGTAGTTGGAAAGTGCCAGTTGCAATGATCTAACAATGTTCCTGTATATAGTTCTCGCTGTTTGCAATAAACCTATTTATGACTAAGCCTGACTCGGACTAAATGCCTCGAAACTTAACAGAAGCAAATCATTTCTTTCCAAGTATCCATAAATTTAGTTTGCAATGATACCAGTGAGGAGCTTGTATGTTGTTGGCAAACAGGTGATTAGCCTATAGTTTCCAGGGTCCTTTCCTTTTTCTTTATCTTTTTGGATCAAAAATGTCCTTCCAGTTGTCACCCATTCATCATTTTCAGGTGTTTTTAAGATCTGGTTCATTTGGGCTGCCAATCATTCGTGCACACTTGTAAGTGCCTTTAAACAGAAGCCATGTAGGTCATGGCTTCTTCACTTTTCTTGGCTGCTTTGCACCATTTCTTTTGTTATTTTCACATCTTCCATTTTATGCACTTTAATAGAATCCTCAACCTGCTCAATCCATTTTGCATTTCTGTTGTGCTTCTTGTTGTTTTCCCACACATTCCTCCAGAATTTCAGAGCTTTCTCTTTATCAAGCTTTTCATTTGTTGTTATTCCAACTCCACTTTCTAAGCTCTTATAAAACTGGTGCTGATTTGCTCTGAATTGTGAGTTTTCCTTGAACTGAGTTGCTCAGTTTTCATACCGTTTAATCTTTTCAGCAATGGCAACAACCCTCTGCTTCAGCTCTTCAATTACTACCACAATCTCCTTATTCTACAAATCTCCTATTCTCCAAGGCACCTGGGGACAGGACAAGAAGCAATGGGTGGAAACTAATCAAGGAGAGAAGCAACTTAGAACTAAGGAGAAATTTCCTGACAGTTAGAACAATTAACCTCTGGAACAGAAGTTGCCTCCAGAAGTTGTGAATTTCCCAACCCTGGAAGTCTTTAAAAAGATGTTAGATAGCCATTTGTCTGAAATGGTATAAGGTTCCTGCCCATGCAGGGGGTTGGACTAGAAGACCTACAAGGTCCCTTCCAACTCTGCTATTGTATTGTATTGTATTGTAAATCGCATCTTGCTTCCAGACTGCTTTTGACCTGTTTGTTCTTTAGCTGACCTTGCCTTAGGTTCTTCAAGTTGCTCAAGTCTCCATGAATTTTTTTGCTCTTCAATTCAAACCGAATTTTCCACTTAGGCTTCCTCTTCTTGCCTCTTTGGTTCTTTTGTATATTTTCAAACCCAATTCTTTGATGGTTATAAAGGATGCTGCATACATCAGCTGGTTTGCTTCAGCTAATGGAGTGGTTCAAATGATTTATTATTATTATCATTATCATCATCATCATCATCATCATCATCATCATCATCATCATCATCATCAGTTTGTTGCACAGTGAGCCAGATGTTCAGATTAGATTTGGCATTTTTATCCTCCTGTTGAGTCCTTCTGAAGGACTTGGGATAGGCAGATGTGCTTGTTTGATGGTGTGAAAGAAATTAGCGCAGAGTTTAAGCTGTTCAGAGTCAAGGTACTTTTTGCAATTGACTGATGGCCATTTTGTCAATGCCGATGGTGTTCAGGAGATGCCATAATTTTTCTTTTATTCTTATTTAAAATAATTTTAAAAAGTAAAATAATTGAACAATTAACCTCATGGCCACTCAGAGTCATCTTGAACCATGAGATAAGTGGTAAATAAATTTAATAAATAAAAAATAAAAAATACATATATGAAGCCGCTGGGTGAGATCATCCGTGGTTTTGGGGTAGAGTACCATCTCTACGCTGACGATACGCAGCTGTACATATCTACCCCGAACCACCCCAACGATGCCGTCGAAGTGATGTCCCGGTGTCTGGAGCCGTGCGGATCTGGATGGGAAGGAACAGACTCAGACTCAACCCGTCCAAGACCGAGTGGCTGTGGCTTCCAGACACACAATTTTGGGTGCCCCTAGGCATTCCCATGTTACACCGCTCCTGAGCGAGCTGCACTGGCTGCCTGTGGTCTTTCGGGTGTGCTTCAAGGTGCTGATCACCATCTTTAAAGCGCTCCATGGCTCGGGACCTAGCTATCTGTGAGATCGCATCCTGCCCCATACATCCCTTCGACCGATTTGCTCCCACAGAGAGGGACTTCTCCGGGTGCTGTCCACTAGGCAATGCCAGCGGGCGACGCCCAGGGGAAGGGCCTTCTCTGTGGCGGGCCCAGCGCTATGGAACGACCTTCCCCCCGAGCTTAGAACAACCCAGGACCTCCGCGCCTTCCGTCAAAAGCTCAAGACCCATCTCTTTCAGCAGGCCGGCCTGGCCTATCCACCTCCAGCCTTTTTAGTTTGAATATATAAATTGTTTTAATTGGCTTTTAAGGGATTTAGTTTTTAGGATTTTAGGTTTTTTAGTGCAGGGATAAATTGTTTAATCTGATTTTATATATTTATTGTGTATTTATGTTTGTACGTTTTTTAATTCCCCTGTGCACCGCCCCGAGTCCCTTCGGGGAGAGGGAGAGGTCTATAAATTAAATTTTATTATTATTGTTGTTGTTGTTGTTATTGTTATTATTGTTGTTGTTGTTGCTGTTGTTGTTGTTATTATTATTATTATTATTATTATTATTATTATTATTATTATTATTATTATTATTATTATGAAGAGCACTGTACTCCAACAGAAGTACACAATTAACTTTGAATGGTGAATTAATTTAAAAAATTAGAATAGGCTTATAAGATTTTTGAACTAACTAATGTCGTCCTTTTGTTTTCTCTACTGGTTCAAAGAAATTCTTGTTAAAATACTTCCAGACTGGCACGCTTTTGAAAAAAATCTCTATTACTTTTCTACAATGCGAAAAAATTGGTATGCTGCTCGTGATGACTGTAAAGCGAGGCATTCTTCACAGTTGGTTTCTTGTAGATATGGTGAAGAACAAGTGAGTACAGGCATATATGTCACCATTTTTCTAAAATGGCTGTTTCATGGCCTGGTGGTTGAAAATAGGTGCAAGTAGGACACTGCCTGGATTCCTAACACAGGAGAAGGGGAGCAAGTGAGAGTAAGAGAGGCGGAAGGGAGGAATAGATGCTGAATGTTTCTGGAGCCACTTCTCTGTGTTGCCAGGCAGAGGGATAAGGGCAAGAGAGAAAGTGGGCAGGGGGCATCCTTGAGCAGGCCTGGTTAGGACCCAAGAGGGAAGAAGGCAGGGAATTTGCTGGGAAGAGGAAAAGAGAGACAAACTGATTGACTTAGAGGAAATTTTCCTTTGAAAGGATGGATGAGAACTGCAGGAACAGGAAAGGAGAGGAGAAAGGAAAAGAAGGGAAGGGAAGGTGGAAAGAATCTGATTGAAACCCCTTCTTCATATTCTCATCCTTTATTTTATTTTATTAAATTTATACCCCGCCCTTCTCCTTGTTAGGACCCAGGGCGGCGCACAGGCATTATTTAAAAACACAAAATACAATAAATATCTATTAAAATGTATTAAATTAATAAACCCGTGCTAAAACCCAATGTTAAAACCCTTGCCAATTATAAATTATTTTCTTAAAAAGTCAGAAATGGGAGCTATCCTAGGCCATCCTTGTGACCTGAAAACACAGGCAGAGTTCCTCTTCCGTCAAAGGACCATCCCTTGTAGTGGAATATGACAACTTCCCACAGCCAACTCGTCACAGGACACCTCGCCCTGGCCAACTTGCCATGAGAAAAGTTGTGTGGGAAAATTCAATTTAATTATTTAAAATAATTTTAAAAACATGAACTGTGGGATGTTGTTGTGGATTCCCTGTGTACCTTTGCTTTATACCCGTAGATGCTCCAAGCCTCCGAAGCCTCAGAAACACTGCTGGTTGGGAAGGGGAGAAGCTCAGTCAGTCCTTAGTGGGGTCAGGGGGAATCAGGGGCCACATATGTTCCTCCCTTAAACCTTAATTTGCAATCAACTTTATATTATCTCTCTCTGTCCCCTCTCCCCTTTCTTTCTCTCTCACTGTCCCATCTGTCCACCTCATCTGTCCATCCGTCCTCAACCTGCCCATCCATCCACCCACCCACCCATCTAATCTACTTTTCTCTCCTCAAGACATATATAAATGAAATGGCAATGAAAAATAAAGAGGACTATTGGATTGGACTCTATAAGAACAGTAGTGTTACCAATGGACTGTTGTGGCAAGCTGGATATCATGCAGGAAGATTGTAAGTTTTCAAACAAAATCTAATTATGTGACAGGTTGTGCATCAGGGTTTCATGCCTACCACCAGAGGTGGGTTCCTCCCGGTTCTAGCCTGGGTCCAAAGGGACGTGATTGACTGACCCTTTGCATCTACAAGCATTGTCCAGAAAGAACTGGGCTATTTCCTGAGCTAAGCCTTTGCAAGGCCGATTTGGTAAATAAATCCACCGCTAACCAGAGGCTGAAGATTGGTAAGAAAATCCAGTGTACAGTGGCCCTCATCCTGAAATGGTTTCCAGAGGCTGCAGCAGGCCACGTGCTTTCTGGGAACAGACTCCCTCTCCTTTGTGGCAACCCCTGAGATATTGGAAGACTGCTATCATGTCTCCCCTGGTCCTTCTCTTCTCTGGACTAGCCAGGCCCAGTTCCTGCAACTGTTCTTCATATGTTTGAGCCTCCAGTCCCCTAACCATCTTTGTTGCTCTTCTCTCCACTTTTTCTGGAGTCTCCACTTCTTTTTTATATTGTGGCGACCAAAACTAAATGCAGTATTCTTCTGCAGTAGATCTTCTTCCGAAGGGTCCTTGGTGCTCTCTGAGCCTGGCTGTTTTCTTACAGCCGTTTCGTTACCCAAATTAGGTAACACAATCAGTGATGGCACTAGCCCTGATGATGGTAGTTAGTTGGGTAGTGAAATGTCTGCGAGAAAACAATCAAGCTCAGAGAGCACAACTTCAACCCTGAACTACAAAGGTTCTCTTTTATTAGATCAACTTCTGCCACAGATCTGACAAGGTGAAATATAACCCCTAACATCTCCCCAAACCCTTGACCACCAGAAGTCCCTATGAACCTCCTGTTGAATTTCAAATATCCACTCTCCCAGTCCCACCAACACCCTGTTGTAAATTTGCCAGTAAGAAGATTTCTATTTCATATGGGCAAAAAATCCTAATCTAACAAAAACCCATTGTGACTGTGATTAGGAGAAATATCTAGATCGATTTAGATCTAGACCTAGATCTCTACGTTTATATCTCTAGATCTACATATCTAGAACAAGACTGATGAGTATTGTGGTTCCTTTATCAGGTACTGGGACAGAGGTCAACCCGATGGTGGAAATAGAGAACGCTGCATTGCCATCAACTATAGCTGTTCAGTGAACTGTTGGCAAGATGATCTTTGTAGCAGGCGAAGACTCTTTATTTGTAAGATGAAGCCAAAGGACTTGTGGTTCTACTAGCTAATTCAAGATGGTGAAAACTGTTTGTAAGATCTCCCACAGCTGCATTGGTGTTAATAAATGCATTGTGGGAACCAAATTTTGCCAACTTCCTTTTCTCTTCCCAGCTTCCTACTTGTCCTTATCATCTTGACAAAATATATTTCACACCATCTGAAAAAACGTATTGAGATTGTGATAAGTTACACAATACTAGTTTCTTCCCTCCGTAATATATCATTCTTTATGTCCTTTAGCGGCCGAAGGAAGACCTGAAGGAGACAGGAATACCTCTACCATCTCTTCAGGATCCCCTTCGGAACTGGCGCAAGTCATTTTTTCCAAGGGCTTTTCCAATCATTTCATCCCTGCGATATCGCCTCCCCCCAAACAGCTTCGCACGCATACTAGTAGCAAATCCTGGAAATTTCATACTTGGACTGCTCAGCTAGCCTCTTGCGGCCACTCCTCTCTGCTTTTACTCCAAAGACTTGTGCCCTTAATTCAAACTCCATTCAAAGTTGGTAATCCTTCTCACTCTCACTCTACAATCTGCTAGCTAGGCTGTTTCAAATAGGGCTGCTGGGGGCAATTTTCCATTTTTCCTGCCTCCCACTTACAGCAGACAATGAAGCCAGCTGGCCCTGCTATTAAGCAATGTACTTGCTGGGCTATCCCCGTCCCTGCCACGGCTGCAACGGGGGCAGCTTTGGGAGATGCTGGCCAGTGGGAATGGGTCCACCCAGCCTGGCAAGCTTCGTATCCACGTGGCTGCGAAGCTTGCCAGGCTGCCCTGTCCCCGCTGCGGCTGTAATGGTGGTGGCTTTGGGAGATGCTGGCCGACGGGGAGAAGGGGGTAGGCTAGCGTGAATGCTTACCTGTGTGTAGGTAGGAGGAGAAAGTTCTGTGGATGTACGTGGCGAAGGCAAGGCAAGGCAAGCATCTAACTGAATGGCCGGTTCAGGGATGTGGCCAGCTAACAGTCACAACCAGTTTGGTGACCCAGCCCAAATTATCGCTACCAGTTCGCTTGAACCAGTGCAAACCAGTAGAAGCCCACCAATCCATAGGAAAGAAATGAAAAAAACTTACACAGACTGCCAATCCAAGAGGTGCACAGAAACAGACAGAAGAGTATGATGAAACCAATGACCACACATCGGTAGCTTCCCATGGTTCGAGTTTTCACAACTGTGGTTAGGGAAAGGAAACATTGGTTTATTTAAAAAAGAAAGCCATTTGGTAGCAGCAGGAAGGACCTTACTGTCCATCACCGTGATGCATTTTCTTGGCTACTTTAGCTGCTGAGAGCATTTTATTTTATTTATTATTTTTATTTTTCGAATTTATATACCGCCCTATTCTCCGTGGTAGGACTCAGGGCGGTGCACAGAAAAGGTAAAAACCACAATACATACATATAATATAAAACAAAATTAAATAGTAAATTCTGTGCTAAAAAATTAAAAATCACTAAAATATTAATTTTAAAATTCAACCCTTAATCTATGCCAGCACGGCCAGAAGGAAAAAATGTGTTTTAAGCATCCGACGGAAGAGGCATAGGTCAGTGATGGTGTGAAGATTGGGGGGCAGGTCGTTCCAGAGGGCAGGACCCGCCACAGAGAAGGCCCTTCCCCTGGGAGTCACCAGCTGGCATTGACTAGCAGACGGCACCCTGAGGAGGCCCTCCCTGTGGGAGCGGACAGGTCGAAGGGAGGTGTGTGGTAGGAGGCGGTCTCGCAAATAACCAGGACCCGTGCCATGGAGCGCTTTGAAGATGGTGAGTAACACCTTGAAGCGCACCCGGTAGACCACCGGCAGCCAGTGCAGCTCACGCAGGAGAGGTGTTACCTGGGAGTACTGTGAGACTCCCAGAATCCCCCGCACGGCCACATTCTGGACCAGCTGGAGTCTCCGGGTGCATCTCAAGGGGAGCCCCATGTAGAGAGCATTGCAGTAGTCCAGGCGGGATATAACGAGGGCTTGAGTGACCGTGCATAGGGCATCCCGATCTAGAAAGGGGCGCAACTGGCGTATCAGGTAAACCTGATAGAAAGCCCCCCTGGCCACGGCTGTCACATGGTCATCCAGGGACAGCCGCAAATCCAGGAGGACACCCAAGTTGTGGGCCCTTTCCGCGGGGGCTAATGACGCGCCCCCAATAGCCAGAGATGGAATTAACTGGCTATATCGAGACGCCGGAAACCACAATCACTCGGTTTTGGACGGGTTGAGCTGAAGCTTGTTCCTCCCCATCCAGACCTGTACGGCCTCCAGACACTGGGACATCACTTCAACGGCATCGTTGGGGTGGTTAGGGGTAGAGATGTGCAGCTGAGTATTTTGCTGGAGCACTGCAATAAAAGAAGCTGGGAAATCCATTTCTCGTGTCTGATGGTTTGCATTGACTTTGAGGCCAGGCTAGGACTCGTTTTGGGTACAAGACCCGAAGAGTCTGTCCCCCCTCCCTCTCTCTCTAATTTATATTGCTGCCTATTCACACATGGTGATTCAAGATCGCTTTCAGAATATAAAATCTCATTTAGAACAATAAAACTATTTTAAAAAATCAAATAAATTAATATAAAAAAGTCACAAAACCTACATTTCTTATATTGAAAAAGTTTTATTGAGTTTACATTTTTTGTGGGGTAGGGTAAGGGTTACATAGAAATTTTGAGAGTGGTCACGTCAAAGTCGTCGGCTCCTCCGGAACCTCAAATTACATTATTAAAAAGAAAGAAAAGAAACATTTCACATAACACTACAAGCTGGGAGCAAGTACATATTCCTAAATTTTTCAGTTATATACTGTCAGTCAATTGCAAAAATCCAGATTACAAATATCATACAATATTACTCAAAAGAAAAACCAGGGCAAAGTTATTTTTTAGATCTAAGTCTCTTGGCAATTGTATCTTCCCCCTTCTCCCCCGGGCCCCCAGCGGGCGGGGCCATGGCTCCCCCTGCCCCTCCTGGATCTTCTCCCAGGACAGAGGAATATTTTTTAAGAAAGGCTTCCGCCTCAGCAACTGTTTTAATCTTTACTCTACCTCCTTCCCAGAACACCAGCATCCCTTCGGGTATCACCCACTTGAACCAGATCCCATGATCAAACAATGTTTTAGACAAGAAGGAAAATTTCCTTCTGGCTTCTCTAATTTTTCTTGGAATCTGCTTCAAGATGGTAATCTCCTTTTGTTGGTAAATCATAGGACTCCCTCTTTGCGCCTTCAAGATTTCCTCTCTGGTTGACCTTCTAACAAATTTTACATGTATCTCTCTGGGTACTTCATTCATCCTAGCATATGCAGAATTTATTCTGTAGACTAGGTCAATGTCCCCTCTGATCTCATCTTTAGGTTTATGTAAATAGTCTGCAATAATTGTACTCATAAGATCAGGGAGACATTCACCATCCATCTCAGAAACATTCTGGAATCTCAAAAAATATGTCATCCTTTCCAAATCAATCCTAGTCACATGCGCATTTATTTCCACAACCTCATTAGAAACATTTTTGATCTCTCCCTTAGCCCCCTCCAGCCCCCCTTTCAATTCTTCATTCTTCTGTGTATTCTCAAGCACTTGTTTTCGAGTGTCCAATAATTCCTTTTTAAAGTTGACATTTTCTGCCCTCTGGGCCTTAATTTCTGATACCAAATTTTGTATAACAGTTTCAAGGGCAGTCATTCTTTGTTCAAGGCTTGCGAGCGTTGCTTCTTGTGCCATGTTTAGCTATTAAAATCCGTGCCAGTAAAATGGCGTTTTTAGGGTGGGGCTGGTGAGGCAGATCAGGAGTCCAAAGTTTTCAAAGTTGTACAGCTGCAAAATTCAGAAACCAACAGAGAAACGCTTTTCCAACTCCATAGGTATAATAACGAAGGCAATCCAGAAAGGAAAACACAAATCCAAAAAAAGAAAATTCTTCATCAATAATTAGAGGAAGTCCAAGTCGCAAAAAGACACTGGTAATTTTCCATAGGTCATAGTCAGTCGGGGACAAAGAGAAGCCATTTTCCGCCCAAACTCAGAGCCCGAGGGAGAAAGCGGTTAAAAAGCAAAAAAGAAACTGTTTCAGCCAGACCTCGAGACATAATTGCAAACAAGCCACAAAGTACTTTCCCTTGTTAAAGACCATCCAGATTAAAAGTTTCCGAAAAACCTACATTTCTATGGCGAAATGATCTTCACTTAACATTTATTAAGTGAATTTTACCCAATTTCAATGGTGGGATTTAAAAAAAGTTTACTTCCAGTTTTGTGGGCATGGCTTGGTAGGCATGCCATGGCTTGATGGCCATGGCAGAGGAAGGATACTGCAAAATCCCCATTCCCTTCCAATCACCTGGACTCGGGAGGCAGAGAATAGATGGGGGCATGGCCAGTCAGAAGTGGTATTTACCAGTTGTCCAAACTTCTCAAAATTTCCGTACCGGTTCTCCAGAACTGGTCAGAACCTGCTGAATCGCACCTCTGCAGATGCTAATTAAATAAATATGAAATAGTAGTACAATCAGGATTAAAATCCCAGTCCTTGTTTCATGGATGTAATATACCCTTCAAAATCATTGCCATACTTTTTGCACCTTGGCAGGCATCACTTCCAAGCTTCTGAGACTGGAGGAAAGTTCCTGGGATTTTGTGTGCCTCTGACTGACTTGTGTATGTGTGTCTGTCCATGACTTCATCACAAGACAATGAAAGCTAATTAAACTAATGCAACAATTGTTTGAGGAACTGTGTCACTTTAAGGAAACAAAATATGTAAATCACCCAAAAGATTGTGTGGATTTATTGTCATGTAAATTAAGTCAACAAAATGTTTATTTTTATTTATTTTATTTTGTCAAACGTGTAAAAGATAACAGGTATAAGTATTTATTTTATCGAATTTATACCCCGCCCTTCTCCTTGTTAGGACCCAGGGCAGGTCCTAACAAGTATAAACATAAGTATGAAGACAGTAAATGGGTATGAAATAAATAGAGACAGTAAGGCAGGGGTAGGCACATTGGTGCGTTTATGCCCACCCCCTTATAGACTTCTTAGGAATGGGGTGAGGTCAACAGTAGACTGTCTTAGGCTAGCAGAGTCTGCTAGACAGAACTGAAGGCACTGGAATAAAGACAGACTTTCAGTAGCACCTGGAATTTATGGACAAAGAACCATTTTTTAAGTCATCCAATTGGTGAGGACTACATTAAAGATCAAATAATGGGTGTGTATATGTAACTTAATTTTGAGGCAAGCAAAGAGATCAAATTTCATTAATATCTTCTAAAGCATCAGTTGTGACTTCAACAAAACATTCATTTAAAAAATTGCATGAAAATCTCAACTCAGCCCCTTCTGACAGCTGGGGGAGGTTGTGACTGCATACGGCTCTGTGAAAGCAGAGCCAATGATGATGGCGGAGACCAGGGAACCAATGAATAGACTGGTTCCTTAGAATCTTTCTGGATAGAGAGAGCACAGGAGATCACCCACATGTGCTCCTCATGAGAAGACAGCAGGATAGCAGTTTTTTGCAGGTTTGAGTGCCAGGAGATGATGGCATCGTTAATCTGTCTTGCAACCTCGGTGGACCCTTTTACTGTATACTAAAATCACAAACCGACTCTCTGATCCTTCTGGGAAGTTGCTTATTAACAGAGATCATCAGTCTCCTTTGGTTGATTGTTCAACTCTGAACAAAAGAAAAATTAATTACAAGCTTAAGAACTTAAAGAAATGGAAACAAATAGCAAAAAATGAAGTTTATCTAAAAAAGTGATCTAAAAGTCCTGGCCCATAGAACCACTAAGAGCCCGACATAACTGACTGAATGGAGAGCATCATGACCTCATCGGGCAGCCTGTTCTAGTCCTGAAACAGTCAGTGGGGATTGGAGAGGACAGATCCCACCCCCAGCAGCTGCTATGTGGGACACTGCAGAGTTTGGCCCTCTCTCCACTCTTATTCAATATCCTCATGAAGGCATTGGGTGAGATCATCTGCTGCTGTGTGATGTGAAGCCTGAAGTCAATTAGGAGCCCTGGGGGCACCGTGATTAGAATGCAGTACTGCAGGCTACTTCTGCTGCCTGCCAGCTGCCTGCAATTTGGCAGTTCATATCTCACCAGGCTCAAGGTCGACTCAGCCTTCCATCTTCCCGAGGTCGGTAAAATGAGGAGCAGATTGTTGGGGGCAAGAAGCTGACTCTGTAAATGGCTTAGAGAGGGCTGTAAAAGCAACGTGAAGCGGTATATAAGTCTAAGCACTTTTGCTAGTGCTGATTATACATCTCTGCCCTAGCAAATTAAGCAATGCAAACCGTCTCCTGCCCCATACATCCTTTTGGCCAATCCGCTCCCACAGAGAGGGCCTTCTCAGGGTACCGTCAGCCGGGCAATGCCGACTGGCGACGCCTAGGGGAAGAGCCTTCTCTGTGGCGGGCCCTGCCCTTTGGAACGACCTACCCCCTGAACTTCGCACCATCTCGGACCTCCACCTCTTCCGCCAGTGTCTAAAGACACATCTCTTTCTTTTTTTTATATTGAAAAAGTTTTATTGGTTTTACATTTTTTCTATAGGATAAGGTAAGGGATACAAAGAAATTTTGAGAGCATTCACATCGAAGTCGTCGGCTCTTCCGGGACCTCCAAATACATTAATAACAATTAAAAAAAAAACATTTTTCATCACACTACAAAGTGAAAGCGTGTACATATATCTAAATTCTCATTTCTATACTGTCAGTCTTTTACAAAAAATCCAAATACAAATATTATGCAAAGTTGTTCAAAAAAAAAAAGTCAAGGCAAAGTTATTTTTTTGATCTAAGTGTCTTGGCAATTGAATCTTCTTTTTCTCCTTCCAGGCCCCCAGTAGGCGGGGCCATGGCCCCCTCCGTCCCCCCTGGATCTTCCCCCAGGATAGAGGAATGTTTTTTAAGAAAGGCTTCCGCCTCAGCAACTGTTTTAATCCTCACTCTTCCTCCATCCCAGAACACCAGCATCCCTTCGGGTGTCACCCACTTGAACCAAATCCCATGATCAAACAATGTTTTAGACAAGAAGGAAAATTTCCTTCTTGCATCTCTAATCTTTCTAGGGATCTGCTTCAAGATAGCAACCGTTTTTTGTTGGTAGATTAATGGACTTTCTCTCTGGAGTTTCAGGATTTCCTCTCTGGTTGACCTTCTAACAAATTTCACATGTATCTCTCTAGGCACTTCATTTATCCTGGCATATGCTGAGTTAATTCTATAGGCTAGGTCAATGTCCCCCCTGATCTCATCCTTAGGTTTTTGTAAATAGTCTGCTAAAATCTTACTCATAAGATCAGGGAGGCATTCACCAGATTCCTCAAGAACATTCTGAAATCTCAAAAAATATGTCATTCTTTCCATATCAATCCTAGACACATGCCCAATTGTTTCCTCAACCTCTTTAGTAACATTTTTAATCTCTCCCTTAACCCCCGCCAACCCCCCTTCCAGTTCTTCATTCTTCTGTGTATTTTCCAGCACTTGCTTCCGTGTGTCCAATAACTCCTTCTTGAAATTGATGTTTTCTGCCCTCTGGGCCTGAATTTCTTGTACCAAAGTTTGTATAACAGTTTCAAGAGAAGCCATCCTTTGTTCTAAACTTGTCAGTGCTGTTTCTTGAGCCATGATTAGCTGTTAAAGTCAGTGCCACTAAAATGGCGTTTTCAGGGTAGGGTTGATGAGGCTGACCGGGAGCCAGAAGTTCTGATCAAGGTTGTAACGTTGTAAAATTCAGGAACCAAGAGAGAAACAATTTTCCAACTCAATAGGTGTAATAGCGAAGGTATTCCAGAAAAGAAATCACAAATCCAAAAGGAAAAAATTCTTCATTAAAAGCCAGAGGTAGTCCAGATTGCAAAGAGACGCTGAAAATTTTCCATAAACAAAATAGTCAATCAGGAACAAAGAGAGGCCATTTTCCACCGCCCAGCTCAGAGCCCGCAGGAGAAAGTAGTGAGAGAAATTGTGTCAGCCAGACCTAGAAACATTGTTGCAAGCAAGCCGCAATCCACTTTCCCTTAACGCAAACAGTCAGGATTAAAGATTTCCGCTCCTCGCCGCGAGGAACCATTTCCAAGTGCCGCTTAAGTCCGAGGGTTTTTTTTAAAAAACAAACACCCCCCTCCCCGTCCTTTCAGCCCGGCTGACAGTAAGAAAAAGTTTTTCAACACTCACTCTCCCCTTGCAGCTGAAGCCTCGGAAAGCCTTCCGACATCGACGTTTAGCCCTCTACATAGAGTGAATGGCGCCGTCTTCCTTTGGCGAAGGGAGAACCCCCCTGCAGCATGTTCTCCTTCACCTAAGCCGAAGACAAGGGTCGCTTCCCCCACCGCCGTGGGGGGGAGCGTCCCAGGCAAGCCGACTTTACGGGAGACCCCCAAAAAAGGGGCGTCTCGCCCCCGTGGGGGGGCAGAAAAAGCAACAAAACGGCGAGCGAGCGCTAGGCTCGCCCGTCGCCGCTGGAGCCGGAACCGGAAGCCTCAAGACACATCTCTTTCAACAAGCCGGCCTAGCGTAACCTCCCGTTGGGGCTATTTTATATAGTTTTAAATTGGGGTTTTAATTTGGATTTTAGCATAGGATTTGTAATTTAATATGTTTTTAAATTTTGTATTTTTGCTATTTATATGTTTTTAATAATTCCTGTGCGCCGCCCTGGGTCCTTCGTGGAGAAGGGCGGGATATAAATTTAATTAAAATAAAAATAAAGAAAGAAAAGCAGAGGTTGAAGTAGAAGATACTTCAGCAGGTGCATTTAAGCAACAGTAGACTGGTATGGTCCAAGTCCCACTTGTGGACAATTCTCAGACGCTCATCATTCAAACGTCATTCATTCATGTCCCACAGGACTAGTTGTTACATTACAGCCACCCCCCACCACTGTCTTTTCTGAATTTCCACCTCTGGGGAAAGTCATCGCAGCGCTTCTACCGGCTGCTGGATGCCCCACATAACAAAGGTTCCAAGAGTGATTGGCATCCTAGCAGCTAGACAGGAAGATCATCAACTCAATGGAAGGCTGAGAGAAGTTCTGAGCTGAGTCGGGAATATATGAATGAGGTGGGGTGAAGTCAAACTGGTTGAGCTACCGGGGCTACTGGGACACTCTCTTTCACGTGTGGCTGCTGTGCTGGCTGATTATTGGTTGACTAAGCCATTGTGATGTAATATGATACTAGAAGTGAGCTCCACTTGGTCATTAACACTGGACAGGTGGTAGTCTGATTTCAATCTTCAGGTAGCAACAAGGATATCTTCTGTGTCATCTCCTTCCTTTATTCTTGAACCCGTAAGCACATCTAAAAGTTGCCTTATTGATTGGGTGTCTGGGTGCATTCAGATGTCATGTAGGCTCACAAGAGAACTTGAAGATGGGTGGGGAGACTGCAGACCAATTGGGAAAATGATGCAGATATAGTTTAATAAGGCTCACACCATTTGAAAACCCTTTCAGGGCTCAATTTCCTTGTAGTGATCTAAGGATCCTAAACATTTTCTGTCATTTAGATCAGTGATGGGTTTCAATTTTTTTTTAACTACCGGTTCTGTGGGTGTGGTCTATTTTGTGGGTGTGTCTTAATTTGTGGGCATGGCTTGGCAGTCATGTGAGTGGCTGGGAGTGGCTTGGCGGTCATGTGACCAAGTGGGAGTCATTTGTCACTGAATTCTTTGCCCCAATGAATGACCTACAAAAAGAAGATATAAAAAAGTAAATTTATTATTTTGTGCACTTACTATTTAAATAAGAATAAAATAAGTACACAAAACAATAAAAGAGCTACTTACAGAAGGAAGGTGACTGTCCTTGCCTGTCTTTAACATCACTGACCACCTTGCTCCAATGAATGGCCTGCACAAAGAAGAGACACAGAAATGAATTCTTCAATTGCACGCACTGCATTAGTATGAAACAAGCACACAAAACAATAAAACAGTTACTTTCAGAGGAAAGATGATTGTCCTGCCGGTCTTCAACACTACCAACTGACCACCTTGCGCCAATGACCTGCACGAAGAAGAGACACAGAAAGGAAGATTTTAATTGCATGAATTTACACCTTACATAAGAATAACACAATGAAAGAGATACACGCAAGTACTTACTTGTGTTATTGGTTTTGTGGTTGAAGATGTTTCCACATCATCCTTTTGTTTCTGGCCTCCTCTGTTGCACTTCTCTTGCTCTTCACTTGTGGCTCATCAGGCATGTGATAGTGTGCTTTGAGTCACTTTTTGACTGAAGGAATGGCCCCCCCTCTTTTTACAGGCTTATTTTCATGAAATTGCTAATGTTTGGAATAGTAGTCAGATTCTTTGTTCTGAACATATGAGGTTTATTTTTGAGAACCCCCTTTCCACCTCTGCTGAACTAACAGCAATTGTCCTGGCAATATCTCTAGCTTTTTTGATACTGTCAGGAATTATGGAGTTCTTTGGATCTTTGAGTACGTTTTCAAAAAAAATCTCTGTAGTCATTCAAATCGATTTCGTAATTTTGCCAAATTCAAACAATCCTTCCTCTGCTTCTGCCCAAGGAACGACTGCATCTTCAATGTTCCAGTAATCCAGCTCCAAATATGTGAGAAATTGTAATTTTTTTGAGTTTGGAAATTGGCTACCTGTTTTTAGATGTTAACAATCCACCAGCCTTTTCTTCAAATTGGTGGTGATGCTTTCCAAAAGATTTTCACAAGAAAGTGCAACAAATCATTGATTTTGAACTAATTTTATATTTTGGAAGGCTTCTGGAGATATCACTACAACCTTTTTTTCAGATGGGACCTTTCCCCATCTAAGCATTTTAAATGCTTTAATTGATCTCAATACCAACTGAGGACTCAAGTGTCTCAATCAGCAACTGATGACATGAGGATGAGGCTTCCCATCACTGAAGAACATATGGTCTCTGCATCTTGTTTGTCCAATTCCACCAGCTCAACGAAAATGATTGTTGGGCATTTTGAATCCTCAACTTTTACAAAAACTATCACAACTGCTTTCATTGATAGCCTTGAGACTTCACCAATGATCAAACACACTTTCAGATTCTGGCAAACATGGTGGCTTTAATTTCATTAAAATTTCACATGTGGGGTGCCTCAGGGGTCGGTCCTCTCGCCTCTCCTGTTTAACACATATATGAAGCCGCTGGGTGAGATCATCCGTGGTTTTGGGGTAGAGTACCATCTGTACGCTGATGATACACAGCTGTACATTTCTACCCCAAACCACCCCAACGATGCCGTAGCAGTGATGTGCCAGTGCCTGGAAGCCGTGCGGATCTGGATGGGAAGTAACGGACTCAGGCTCAACCCGACCAAGACCGAGTGGCTGTGGTTTCCAGCTGCCCGATTCAACCAGCTGACTCCATCGCTGGCCATAGGGGGCGAACATCTTGCCCCTGTGGATGGGGCGCGCAACTTGGGTGTCCTCCTGGATGCCCGGCTGTCCATGGAAGATCAAGTGACAGTCGTGGCCAGGAGGGCGTTTTACCAGGTTCGCCTGGTTCGCCAGTTGCGCCCCCTATTGGATCGGGACGCCCTTCGCACAGTCACTCATGCTCTCGTGACATCGCGACTGGACTATTGTAACTCTCTCTACATGGGGCTCCCCTTGAGGTGCACCCGGAGACTTCAGATGGTTCAGAATGCAGCCGCGCGGGCAATCTTGGGTACCTCCAGATTTGCCCACATAACTCCACTTCTGCGCGAGCTGCACTGGCTGCCTGTCGTCTTCCGGGTGCGCTTCAAGGTATTAGTCATCATTTTTAAAGCGCTCCATGGCTCGGGACCTAGCTATCTGCGGGATCGGATCCTGCCGCATACATCCTCACGGCCGATTCGCTCCCACAGAGAGGGACTTCTCCGGGTGCCATCCACTAGACTCTGTCAGCGGGCGACGCCCAGGGGAAGGGCTCTCTCTGTGGCGGGCCCAGCCCTCTGGAACGACCTTCCCCCCGACATCAGAACAACCACGGACTTCCGCTCCTTCCGTCTGAAATTGAAGACTCATCTTTTCCGTTTGGCCGGCCTTGGTTAGCCTCTCTCTACAGGGTTTAGCTGTTTTTTAATTGGGTATTTTAGTAGATTAAGGGGATTTTAGCACAGGCTCATATTTAATTTTTTCTTAACTGTATGTGTATATTGTATTGTGGTTTTAGTTTCCCTGTGCACCGCTCCGAGTCCCTATGGGGAGAGGAGCGGTCTATAAATTAAATTATTATTATTATTATTATTATTATTATTATTATTATTATTATTATTATTATTATTATTATTATTATTATTATTATTATTTATTTGCAATGAATTCAACTATTTTCACTGCAGACCTCCGTGAATGCGTGCATACTCCCAGATCTACTCCAATTCCGTTAGCAAATCTACCTGCCCTTCAATGTCTGAGAATGGCTTACATCTTATGGCCAGATTGTAAACTGTAAAAAATATTGTGCTAGTAGTAGATAAATGTTTGACAGTTGACTTATCTATGGATTTTGTTATAGTATCCTGCTCCCGTTGTTTAATGTTCAACACACAAATGGTGTGTGATTTTGATTTAAAATGTTCCTTCATTTTTTCCCCTGAGAGATGCTTGCTGATTCTCCTTATTTCTCCTTGCTGCCTCAATCTGGAAATTTTTCCATTCTCTGGAAACATGAACACCTTTCTCTAATGAGAACCTGTGTTTCGTACAATACTTACAACTTAACTTTTTGCCGGACGCTTCCAGTCCATCATACTTCTCCTTGAAGTTTCTGTATTGCTGCAAATTCCAGCAGCCAGGAAGTTTTGGAAGACTTTCAGTGGAGGAGATGGACTTGCTGCTTTCTCTGACTTTAAGTGGTGGAAGTGGTCATACCTGTGGTGCTGGTACTTGTGGTGTTGGTGCTTGAGGTGCTGGTGCTGCGGATGACTGTTTTGGATCAGCTGATTGCTCCTGTCTTGGTTTCTAGGTGAAGAAAGTGGTCATACTCTGTTGCCTCTTCTTCGTCCTGTTAAATAATACGAACTGCAAAAGAAATAAAATAATATTGTGCTTTGGACTCGATTGTGGTTGTAAGCTGAAGGCTACAGGTAACAGAAGGGACCTCTGTTTTCACCCAACAATGTACAGTCTTCTCAGGAAGGATGTCTCCCAACAGACAGGAAAGACATAGTTTTTCATTTAAGAAGTTAGATCAAGAAGAATGAATGTCATAGGTAGATTCACAGAGTAATACAGATTTCTTTTTCTGAAATCTATTCCTCAGTTCAAAAAACATGAATATATGAATTAGGCTCAGTATTTAGGTCAGTCCAAGGAGGAATTCAAGAATTAGTGGTGCCACAGTTAGAAGCAATGGTATGGATTTAAAACCAGAAATATTTTGTTTGGTGTTTCAAAGGGAATGTAATACATTTTTAATTTCACACAAGTTAGCAGCTGCTGGAATTCTGTTTGCACAACAGTAGAAAAACAAAGATATGAAAATGAATAAAGGAAATATTAGAATGTGCAGGAATGGATAAATTGACAATTAAAATCAAGGAGAAGACTTTGAATACTTTTTAATGTGGGATTTGTTTTATCAATGACTAACTAACAGAAGCAGAATTTAGAAATCTGAAAGTATGAAATAAAACACCAATTATGTAAGGAAGGCTCACTAAAATGTATAAGCAAATATTATTAGTATTTGATCATTATTAATGTGTAGATAACTGTGGGACATTAAACACACACACACACACACACACACACACACACACACACTATGATAGTGCCAGGAAAACACCAAAAGAATAACAACAGGTTCTCCCCCAAAAGACTGCAGATGAAATCAGTTTTTTCCCCCTAACCCTAAGGCCAGGAAAGACAAAGCCACTAAAATAAAAACCATCAAGGCATTGTGGGAAGTATTAGCATAAAGGACAGTGCCAGAATCCTTACAGAACCAGAAACCACAGAAAACAGTGCCAAAGAAACTCAAGCCAGACCTTCCACCTTTAAGAATACCCCAGGCAAAAGCACCAGCTGAAAGGAAGACTTAAATTCTTAAGTACACCCATTAAGACAAGGGGAATCAACAGGCTAAAAAATAGCTCGCCTGGAATTCTCCCTTTCTTGTTTCCCCAGCAGAACTAACCCCCAGGATAGGAAAGACGAAAGACCTGGGACCAAGATTAACCCAGGAAAACAGGAAAACAAAAGCAGGGCAATCAGAAACCTTCAAAACCCATCAAACTGCAGGAGCTCACAAAGCAGCACACAGCTCAACATATGAAAGTAGCCATGGAGTCACATAAAAGGTGATTGCTGCAAGAAGCAACCACCTCACAATTACCTCAAAAACCAGGTATCACACAGAAACACAAAATCTCACAAAGCTGCCTTAAAATAGGGCCAAAGACTATGCAAGCCTAGGGACTGGCTGAGGCCTTCCATGCCACCTCTCCCTGGGCTTGCATAGATTGCGAAACTCACCCATGCTCTCGGTACCTGCTTGCCGCCCCCGGCATGTCCCGTGAAGTCACCCTCTGAATGCTGGCAGGCTTTGCAGTTTACGGAAGCTGGGGAGTGGCAGCAAGGAATAGCCTCAGCCGAGCACCAGTGGGCCCTGACAAGCCCAGGGACTGGCTGAGGCCCTCCTTGCTGTCTTTTCCAGGGCTCGCGTAGACTGCAAAGCCTGCTGGTGCTCTTGGTAGCTTCTTGCTGCCCCCAGTGCGCCCAGCAAGGAAGGTGTCAGCCGAGCACCAATAAGCTGCAGCTTAGGCAAGCCCAAGGGCTGGCTGAGGCCCTCCTTGCCGTCTATACCTGGGCCCGAAGCCGCGAAGCCCGCTGGAGCTCTTGGGAGCTTCTTGCCGCCCCCTACTGCCTCCCATGGAGTAACAGCCGCAGGTTTACTTACCTTTAATCAGCTGCAGGAGGAGCCAGCAGTAATGCAGGCAGGCCGGGAAGTCAGTGAGGACTCAAGTGTCTCAGTCAGCAAGTGACGACATGACTGTGAGGCCAGTAAAGGTAAGGGGCCATGTGGTGACTGTGGTATATATAGGGCTCTCAGAGGCGGGGCAATCGGAAAACCAGCGAGTCAGTCAGCGGCGGGCGGGTAGGCAGGTGGGGCAAGTGAGTGGGGACAAGCCAGGGGACGGAACCGTTTCAGGGGTGAGGACAGGCTGCCATTGCTACTGGTTCCAAAAGGTACAGCCTTTTTTTACTATCTATTCAGCCGAACTGGACCGAACCGGTAGGAACCCACCTCTGATTTAGATCAAGAAGGAAGACAGAGGTCCTAGCAATTATTCTGTTTCACATGGTAGATAACAGGAAGGAAAATTATGCTTTTGCAGGAAAGGCTCTACGGTCAGTAATTGGTCAGAGTAAACTAGTCCAAGGATCACTACAAGGCCAGTTAAGATACTGTGCAGACTGAGGACCCAGCTGCATATGGGTTGGGTGGTCCATGCAGAGCTCTAGATTCTTCAGTTCTGGGTTTTTAATGACATAAAGATACAACTCCAGGGGAAGAAGAATATTGTATTTTTGAATATACTTGGTTTATTTTTTAAAATTAACCTGTGTCATGTTCTAAAATCTTCAATACAGGATGAATGTTCATTTGGACTAAGAAGATAAAATGGCTCCCAAACCACCCCCCACCCCTCCACGTAGGTTGCTTATGTTCTTCTGATTTCCTACCACTTTCTAGAAAGCCTTGCAGATGCTGCCTCCTTTTCCCTAACGTCTCCATGGAGGTTAAGCCCAGAGAATGCGTTCTCCCAAACTACTCAATTCCATAGAAAGATTGTTTCGGGGGTCTAAGTGCAAGGACAAATGGAGGGGTCCTCTGCCTGGAATGCCTGAGACCACCTTGCAGGAAAGAGGAGGGGTCAGGGGAATAGGAAGGGTCAGCCTCACAAGTGATTAAATGACCCATTTGTCTTCTTTCAGCACCAAAGAATGTTTTCCAGCGATTCAATGACTACCTGGACTCAGATCGAGGTAGAAAAACTACTAAAATATGGGTTTCCATCTTCTTCATTCTTGCTGTGGTGATGTGCTATCTGTGTAAGTTGTCATCTTACAAGAGATTGAGAAAGGCTTTGTTTGAAGGTCTTGTTGAATTTGGTTCAACAGGAGCATGAGTTTTCCCTCCATACCCCAAAGGCTCTGTATTCTAGTGCTTTGACTATGAACTGAGAGCAAACCCCACTTCTTACTAGTGCTGATGACGTTACTTAGTTAGGTCACGAAAAGTCTTTAAGGAAACAACCAAGCTCAGAGAGCACTAAGGACCTCTCATTTCAACCTGAACTGCAAATTGTTCCCACCCTATGTCACCAGTGCCAAACATGGACACTTACAAAAAAAGATAAAGAAAAGTTAGTCACCATAGAAATGTGAGGTGTGAGAAAATCTGTTGGAGTGACCAGAAGAGATAAAATCAGAAATCAGACCGTAGGAGAATTTGCAGAGAGCCAATCTTAAGCTACATTAAAAAAAGAAAAACCTGGAATAACAGTGGTTTGCTCACTTGGAGAGGATGTTGTGAGATTCCATACCTTAAATGACATCTACAAAAAGAGGAGAAGGTCAAGGTATATGAGGCGGACCCAGAAAATGGAGAGACACCATCAAAGACAACAACAGTGTTAAAAATGAAGA
The DNA here is from genome assembly GCA_039707465.1 of Rhabdophis nuchalis. Lineage (NCBI taxonomy): Eukaryota > Metazoa > Chordata > Lepidosauria > Squamata > Natricidae > Rhabdophis > Rhabdophis nuchalis. The sequence goes on from CM077648.1 coordinate 1,520,003, forward strand.
GCAAGAACCTTCTTCAGTTCTGAAGAAGAGAACAAGAGGAGGAGGAGAAGCGGAACGTCTTCAAAGAAAACACCAAGAAAGTCCAGTTTCTTGGCCCTTCCAGGTGGAAAAAGCACCTTTGGCACTGGGTTTTCATTGTACTACTTTTATTCTTATGTTCCATCATTTGACTTTTCAAGAGTTGCATCCACCCTGAATGTTGGATGCAAATGTATTAGCTATAATGCAGGCTGTCCTCTACTTAACAAGGGTTCATTTAGTGACTGTTTGAAGTTACAACAGCATGTTTTCTCACTTATGACCGTTGCAGCCTTGTCATGGTTACATGATCACGTTCTGGAGTGACCAGAAGGGATAAAATAAGAAATGAGACCATAGGAGAATTGGCACAGAGCCAATCTTATGCTACATTAAAAAAAAAAAAAAACCCAGCCAAAACAGTGGTTTGCTCACTTGGAGAGGATGTTGTGGGATTCCATACCATACAACTCTATAAATAAAAATGTAACAAGATTTTGTTCAAAACCGCTAATCTCTGAAAGTACTGCACCGATCGCTTCCAAATTTTCACACAACGTTCCTTTGAAATATAGCACCAATAATATATATAGAGAGAGATTGTGTAGATGTCACACCTGTGCCAGGTACACACAATGGAAATGTAAAAGATTGTAAAAAAAGGTAGGTACATGGATACAGAGAGAGCAGGGGGCCACAGGTATTATGTCATCCTTTATGACATGAAATACTCTGTCCATAGAGATAGAGAAGGAGAGGGAGAAATACAATAGGTAGGTAGGTTGGGGGTTATATGGTGGTTGTGTGTACATGTTTGTGTGTGCAGGTGTAGATCTACAAACAGATTGGTTGGCCAGTTAACCGGACTGGGCCACAGCAACGTGTGGCCGGGAATGGCTAGTGACATATACAAAAAGAGGAGAAGGTCAAAGAACATAAAGCGGACCCAGAAACTGGAGAGACACCATCAAAGACACACAACAAGAACGTTAAAAATGATGATTGAGAAGAGAAAGAAGCTTCTTTAGTTCTGAAAAAAAGAACGAGAAAAAGAGAAGTGGAACGTCTTCAATGAAAACACCAAGAACGTCCAGTTTCTTGGACCTTCCAGGTGGAAAAAGCACCTTTGGCACTGGGTTTTCATTCTACTACTTTCAATCTTATGTTCCATCTTTTGACTTTTCAAGTGTTGCACCCACCCTGAATGTTGGATGCAAATGTAATAGAGGTCCAAAGTCCTGTTGCTCAGTGGTCCAAAGTCCTCTTTTCTGATGAGAGCAACTTTTGCATCTCGTTTGAAAACCAAGGACCCAGAGTATGGAGGAAGAAGGGAGAGCACACACTGCAAGATGCTTGAAGTCCAGTGTGAAGTTTCCAAAATCTGTGCTGATTTGGGGAGCCATGTCATCTGCTGGTGTTGGTCCACTGTCCTTCATTAAGTCCAGAGTCAACACAGCCATCTACCAGGAGATATTGGAGCACTTCATGCTTCCTTCCACAGACGAGCTTTATGGGGATGCTGACTTTATTTTCCAGCAGGACTTGGCACCTGCCCACACTGCCAAAAGCACCAAAACTTGGTTCAATGACGGTGGGATTACTGTGCTCGACTGGCCAGCAAACTCACCTGACCTGAACCCCATAGAGAATCTATGCCAAGAGAAAGATGAGAGACATGAGAACGAACAATGCAGAAGAGCTGAAGGCCTCTATTGAAGCATCCTGGTCCTCCATAACACCTCAGCAGTGCCACAGGCTGATGGCTTCCATGCCACGCCGCATTTATTTATTATCTATTTATTTTATTAGATTTCTAGACCGCCCCCTCTCCCGGGGGGGACTCGGTGCGGTGTACAGGTAAAATTAAAACTACTAAAACCATAACAATACATACAAAGTTAAAATCAAGTTAAATAGTCTTCTGTACAAATTTATAAAAGTTAAAATTAGACCCATAAAACTGAATAAAAAATTTAAATTACAGACTGGGGCGAGAAGCATGAAGTATTGAGGCAGTAATTGCTGCCAAAGGGGCCTAAACCAAGTACTGAGTACATATACATGCTTATATTTTTCAGAGGTCCAATATTGTTCTATGTACAATCCTTGTTTTATTTATTGCATGGAATATTCTAATTTTCTGAGACTGTGGATTTGGGGTTTTCATGAGCTGAATGCCATAATCATCACAATTATGACAAATCACCGCTTGAACTATCTTGCTTTTCATGAAATGAGTCTTATCTCATATATTAGTTTCACCTTTTAAGTTGCATTACTGAAATAAATGAACTTTTGCACAATATTCTAATTTTTTTAGTTTCACCTGTATAACCAGCTTAACAACTACAGTGATTCACTTAAGAAAGGTTGTAAAATGGGGCAAAACTGACTTAACAAATGGTTCAATTAGCAACAGAAATTTTGGCCACAGTTGTGGTCATAACAGAAAGTATATATAACAGAACAACAGAGTTGGAAGGAAGAGTTCTTTGAGGTCTTCTAGTCCAACCCCCCCACTCAGTCAGGAAACCCTATACCATTTCAGACAAATGGTTGTCCATTTGTCTCTTCTTAGAAACCTCCAGTGTTGGAGCATTCAAAACTTTTGGAGGCAAGACTTTCCACTGATTAATTGTTTTAACAGCAATTCAAAGACTACCTGTCATAATTAATCAATCAGATCTTGGGCAATGATGGGGCACGTCCACAGAATTATTTTATATACCTTTTCCAGAGGGATGTTAGTTTAACACCCGACTTTCTCTTCTTTCTCTGCTACAGACCAAACTGAATTGGATAGGCGTAAGGACCATTTAATTGCAGTGGCTTCAATTCGACAATTTGCTCTGGATTACGATCCAAGTTTACAAGGCAAAACTGGTAAGCAAGGAGCCAGCAGTTCAGAAACAGCTGCTTGATTGTAATACAACAGGGCAGCTTTTAAGATCAGGCTTGAGAAGGTGCAACTAGGTTATATCCAGTTGAGAGACTGGAGTAACATCCTGTTGCACATGGCCCTGAGGGAAGCATTCACAGAAACATGGTCCCTCCGTTGTATGAGTTGCCAACGTAATAATTTCTTCATCTTCTCTCATGGTCTCCTTAATCACCTTAAATCTAAAAGAATTGGGACATGATTTGATACTTATTGTAGATTTTTTCTTCACATCTCTTGACTTGAATTGCTGAATGTTTTTAGACTTCGAAATTCTTGCTGCGGTTCATCTCCTTACATTGCATCTGTTGAACTGGACCTTAAAGAACGAAGAGCTACAAAATGAACTGAGTAAGTTAATTAAGTCTGCAAACCTTCAGAATAAGGAAATTCTCTTTCCTGAAGCCTTTCTGGAATCTCAAATTGGTCTATAATCTTTAGTTTCAAACATCTAACCAAAGTTTATGATATCTGATGCTTCCAAATAGCTAGTAAGTTTTGTCTCTATACTCACAGTTCCTTTTGCACAGATATATAGTCTTAGCCTCTGGGATATAATGAACAAGACAGCGAAGTTCGAGAATGCTAAATAGTAACCCTTGTATTGAGCCTGCAATAATACATTCAGGTAATCCTCAATTTATGACCCCGATTGAGCCCAACATTTATTCTGCTAAATGAGAAATTTGTTCAATGAGCTTTGCCCCATTTTACGACTTCTTACCACATTTGTTGAGTGTATCACTGCAGTTGTTAAGTTAGTAACATGGTTGTTAAGTGAATCTGGCTTCCCCCTTGACTTTGCTTGTCAAAAAGTGATCATGTGATCCTGAGGGACAACTGTCATAAATATAAACCAGTTGTCAATCATCAACATTTAGATCACATGACCATGGGGATGCTGGAAAGGTCATGTGTGAAAAAAGGTTGAGTCATTTTTTCAGTGCTGTTGTGATTTCAAATGGTCACTAAATGAACTATGATAAGTCCAGGACTACCTCTATTGGGTTTAGTTTTTATTCCAGACATTAGTGAAGTTGATAATTATCCCATTATCATGTGACAGTCTTAGCTTTAGGACAGAAGTCCTAAGTTTCTTTCCATAAAGGTAACACCTAAATTTAAACATTTTGTTGAAAAGTGGAATAAATGTAAATTTAGATATGTCACTGAGGATGGCATTACTGTTGCTGGTGGAAAAAGGGGATATCAATGAAACAAAAAAGGAATTGATTGTAAATTGGATAATGGCAGCTAGATTAGTGTTGACTAAGTATTGGGAACAAAATTGGGATATTCAAAGAAATGAGTTGTATGATGAAATTTGGAGTATGGCAGCGAATGATAAATGAACAACAGGAATTAAATTTAAAAAGGGATGATTAAAGCATCCCCCAATATTATAATGAAATATTGGGGGATTTTATAAAAACAGTGGTCCAAGGCCAAGGGAATAAACCTACTAAAGAATATATGTTGTTTTGGAAGAGATAAGGGCACAATTGGAATATATTGTATATCTTTCAGTTGTTATAGAAGAAGAAGAAAAAAGGTCTCTGGATGGGTGTACTGTAATATATATTTATTTCCTCCTTTGTATTAAGATTTATATGTATTACATTTGTATTATTTGTATTTAAAATAAAAAATATTTTAAAAGTGGAATGAAGAAAGACAGCATTTGCAAATATTTAATAATACTGAAGGGTGAGAAAATTTTGTTGTTATTATTATTATTTTGTTGTAAAAGCGATTTGGCATTTTTATCCTATTGAGTCCTTCCGAAGGACCTGGGATAGGCAGATGTGCTCGTTTGATGGTGTGAAAGAAAGTAAAAAGAAATCAGCGCAGGATGTAAGCTGTTGGGAGTCAAGCTTTTTTGCCTTTTGCAATTGACTGATGGATATTTTGTCAATGCCGATGGTCTTCAGGAGGTGCCACAGTTTTTGTTTTATTCTTATTTAAAATAATTTTGAAAAGTAAAATAATTGAACAGTGCCTCATGGAAAGATAATTAACCTCCTGGCCACTCAGAATCACCTTGAATCATGAGATAAGTGGCAAATAAGTTTAATATATTAAAAAATACAGAAAACAGTTTTGAACTACTTCCTGTAATTTTAGGAAGAGCACTGTACTCCAACAGAAGTACACAATTAACTTTGAATGGTGAATTGATATTTAAACTTAGAATATGCTTATAAGATTTTTGAACTAACTAATGTCGTCCTTTTGTTTTCTCTACTGGTTCACAGAAATTCTCACTGAAATGCTTCCAGGCTGGCAAGCTTTCGATAAAAATCTCTATTACTTTTCTAAAATACGAAAAAATTGGAATGAAGCTCGTACTGACTGTTTATCGAGGCATACTGCAGATTTAGTTTCCTGTAGATATGGTGAAGAACAAGTGAGTACAGGCATATATGTCACCATTTTTGTAAAATGGCTGTTTCATGTAAAAGTCTCAATTACTTTTCCCGAATGAAAATAAGGTTGGTTGAAAATGGGTGCAAGTAGGACACTGCCTGGATTCCTAACACAGGAGAAGGGGAGCAAGTGAGAGTAAGAGAGGCAGAAGGGAGGAATAGATGCTGAATGTTTCTGGAGCCACTTCTCTGTGTTGCCAGGCAGAGGGATAAGAGCAAGAGAGAAAGTGGGCAGGGGGCATCCTTGAGCAGGCCTGGTTAGGACCCAAGAGGGAAGAAGGCAGGGAATTTGCTGGGAAGAGGAAAAGAGAGACAAACTGATTGACTTAATTTAATTTAATTTTAATTTTGTTCATATTTATATACCGCCCTATCTCCCAATTTTGGGACTCAGAGCGGTGCACAGGGAACAGTAAAACACAATAAAATAAATATAATAAAATATTAAAAGTAAATTAAATTAAACGAACCCGTGCTAAAATTCTAATTAAAAACTATTGCTAAAATCAATTTTAAAAAACTATGCCAAATCAATTTAAAAACTATGCCAGGCCGGCCGCTTGAAATAAGTGTGTTTTTAATGCCCGACGGAAAAGGCGTATGTCCGTAGTTGTACGAAGGTCGGGGGGCAGGTCGTTCCAGAGGGTGGGGGCTGCCACAGAGAAGGCCCTCCCCCTGGGGGTCGCCGGCCAGCATTGTCCAGCCAACGGTATCCTGAGGAGGCCCTCTTTGTGGGAGCAGACAGGTCGAAGGGAGGTATGTGGTAGGAGGCGGTCCTGCAAGTACCTAGGTCCCATGCCATGGAGCGCTTTAAAGATGGTAACTAACACCTTGAAGCACACCCGGAAAGCCACAGGCAGCCAGTGCAGCTCGCGTAGGAGAGGTGTTACATGGGAGTGTCTTGAGACTCCCAGAATCCCCCGCGCGGCTCAATTCTAAACTAGCTGGAGCCTCCGGATGCACCTCCAGGGAAGCCCCATGTAGTGAGCATTACAGTAGTCCAGGCGGGAAATGACAAGGGCTTGATTGACTGTGCATAGAGCGTCACGATCTAGAAAGGGGTGCAACTGGTGTATCAGGTAAACTTGATAAAAAGCCCCCCTGGCCACGGCTGTCAAATGGTCATCCAAAGACAGCCGAGAGTCCAGGAGGATGCCTAAGTTGCGGGCCCTCTCCACGGGGGCTAATGACTCGCCCCCGAGGCCAGCGATACCAACTGGCTATATCCTGACGCCTAAGTTGTGGGCCCTCTCCATGGGGGCTAATGACTCGCCCCCGATGGCCAGCGATACCAACTGGCTATATCCTGACCCCGGAAACCACAACCACTCGGTCTTGGATGGGTTGAGTCGAAGCCTGTTCCTCCCCATTCAGGCTTGCACGGCCTCCAGGCACCAGGCCATCACTTTGACGGCATCGTTGGGGTGGTCCGGGGTAGAGATGTACAGCTGAGTGTCATTAGCGTACTGATGGAACTCTACCCCAAAACCACGGATGATCTCACCCAGCGGCTTCATATAGATGTTGAACAGGAGGGGTGAGAGGACCAACCCCTGAGGCACCCCACACAAGAGGGGCCTTGAGGTCGACCTCTGACCCCCTGCCAACACTAATTGCGACCGGCTGGAGAGGTAGGAAGAGAACTACTGCAGAACGGTGCCTCCCAACCCCAACCCCTCCAGCCGGTGCAATAGGATACCATGGTCGATTGTATCGAAAGCCGCTGAGAGGTCTAATAGGACCAGGAACGAGGAGCAACCCCTATCCCGGGCCCTCCAGAGATCATCCACCAACATGACCAATGCTGTCTCTGTGCTATACCCTGGCCGGAAACCGGACTGGCGCGAGTCTAGATAGGTGCTGGGGGAACTGTCGTGCCACCACACTCTCAACAACCTTCGCAAGAAAGTGAAGGTTGGAGACAGGACGGTAGTTGGCTAACACAGCTGGGTCCAGGGAGGGCTTCTTGAGGAGGGGTCTCACTACCGCCTCTTTCAGGATGGTCGGTAAGAACCCCTCACTCAAAGAAGCGTTAACAATTCCCTGGAGCTAGCCTCGTGTAACCTCCCGGGAGGCCAGTACTAGCCAGGAGGGACACGGGTCCAATAAACATGTGGTGGCATTCAGCTGCCCCAGTATCCTGTCCATGTCATCAGGAGTCACAGGATCGAACTCTTCCCAAACAACGGTCTCAAGACCTGCCTCCGTCAGCCCATCCGGACTAACCCAGTCAGAGGCCAGTTCGTCTCGGATCTGAACGATTTTATCATGCAGATAACATCCAAATTCCTCTGCTCGACCCTGCAAAGGAGCTTCCCATGACCTCTGGTGGAGGAGGGAGCGGGTCACCCTAAACAGGGCGGCAGGACGGTTATCTGCAGATGCGATAAGAGCGGAGAGATAATCCCGTTTTGCTGCTCTTAACGCCACAAGGTAGGTCCGCAAATGCGACCTTACCCGTGTTCGGTCAGATTCAGAGCGAGTGGACCTCCAAACGCTCTCTAGGCATCTCTTTCAGCGCTTCATCACCCTCAGCTCCTCAGAAAACCAAGGAGCTAAGGTAGTGGCACCGAGTGACAGGCTGCAAGGGCACAACCCGATCCAGGGCCCCCGCGGCCGCACTATTCCAGGCGGCCACTAGGTCCTCAGTCGAGTCGCGGGTCAGGGTCTCAGGTATTGGCCCAAGCTCCGTCTGGAGCCTCTCCAGGTCCATTAGGCACCTGGGGCGGAACCATCTCGATATTTCTGGTTCTGCCTCTCCGCGGTGGGGTGTAGTGGTTGGAAAGTCGAGCTGAAGAAGCAGACGAAGAAGACACTGCTGGTTGGGAAGGGGAGAGGCTCAGTCAGTCCTTAATGGGGTCCCATATGTTCCTCCCTTAAACCTTAATTTGCAATCAACTTTATATTATTTCCCTCTCTATCACTGTCCCATCTGTCCATCTCATCTGTCCATCCATCCATCCATCCAGCCAGCCAGCAATCTATCTAACCTACTTTTTTCTCCTCAAGACATATATAGATGAAATGGCAATGCTAAATAAAGAGGACTATTGGATTGGACTCCATAAGAACAGAAGTGTTACCAATGGACTGTTGTGGACAGCTGGATATCATGCAGGATCTTTGTAAGTTTTCAAACAAAAATCTAACTATGTGTCAAGTTATGCATCAGGGTTTCATGCCTACCACCCTCCTCACAAGGCCTGGCTCAGTCCTGGCAGACCTATTGTTGGATTTACACATTATAAGTGAGTGGCAACAGTGGAGGTCAGTTTGAGGGATTCCCTAAATGGGGAATTTACGTAGCAGGAGAGTTTGTAACTACAATTGTCAGTGCAGTGCAAAGTGCAGTCTCAAGTGACCAGTCGCAGGTGGTCACACAAAGGAAGTAAGTCTAACAAACCACATCAATCAACAGAATCAGAAGCACCCAACGGCCATTTCAGAATCAGGGCAATTGACAAACAGAATCCAAAGTTGATTTATTTGATTTTTATCCCACCTTTATTACTTTTATAAATAACTCAAAGTGGCAGACATACCTAATATCATTTCGTATTTTCCCTGCTGGCAATAGCTTTGATGATGTTAGGTAGTTGGGTAATGAAATGTCTGCAAGAAAACAATCAAGCTCAGAGAGCACCATTTCAACTCTGAGCTACAAAGATTCTTTTATTAGATCAACTTCTGCCACAGATCTGACAAGGTGAAATATAACCCCTAACATCTCCCCAAACCCTTGACCACTAGAAGTCCCTATGGACCTCCTGTTGAATTTCAAACATCCACTCCCCCAGTCCCACCAACGCCCAGCTATAAATTTGCCAGTAACAAGTTTTCTATTTCGTATGGGCACAAAATCTTAATATAATAATAACCCACTGTAAATGTGATTCGAAAGATATAAATCGACTTAGATCTAGATCTTGTCAAAAACAGATCATGCCAGACTAATCTTATTGCATTCTTGATAATGTGACTAAATTAGTGGACCAGAGGAATGCCGTTGATATAGTTTACTTGGACTTCAGTAAGGCATTTGACAAGGTAGACCATAACCTACTACTAGATAAAGTAGAAGAATGTGGGTTAGACAGCACCACCACCAAATGGATTCGTAACTGGCTGACCAACCGCACTCAACGTGTAGTCCTCAATGGAACTGCATCTACATGGAGGGAAGTATGCAGTGGAATCCCCCAAGGCTCTGTTTTAGGTCCAGGACTCTTCAACATCTTCATCAATGATCTGGACGAGGGAATAAATGGGGAACTCATCAAATTTGCAGACGACACCAAGCTGGCAGGAAAAGCCAACACTCCAGAAGATAGGCTCAAGATACAGAAGGATCTTGACAAACTTGAACATTGGGCACTACCTAATAAAATGAAATTCAATGGCGAAAAGAGTAAGGCAACAAAAATGAAATGCACAGGTACAGTATAGGTGGTACCTTGCTCAATAGCAGTAACTGTGAAAGGGATCTTGGAGTCCTAGTAGACAACCATTTAAACATGAGCCAGCAGTGTGCAGCAGCTGCCAAAAAAGCCAACACAGTTCTAGGCTGCATAAACAGGGGGATAGAATCAAGATCACATGAAGTGTTAATACCACTTTATAATGCATTGGTAAGGCTACACTTGGAATACTGCATTCAGTTTTGGTCACCATGATGTAGAAAAGATGTGGAGACTCTAGAAAAAGTGCAGAGAAGAGCAACAAAGATGATTAGGAAACTGGAGACTAAAACATATGAAGAAAAGAAGGATTAGGGGAGACATGATAGCAGTGTTCCAATATCTCAGGGCTTGCCACAAAGAAGAGGGAGTCAAACTATTCTCCAAAGCACCTGAGGGTAGAACAAGAAGCAATGGGTGGAAACTAATCAGAACAACCACGGACCTTCGCTCCTTCCGACAGCTATTAAAAACTCACTTCTTTCGTTTGGCTGGCCTAGGGTAATTTTAATTTTAAATTATTAAGGGTTTTTTTAGGGATAGTTTTATTTTTATAGAAGTTTTTAGCGCAGGGTAAGTATAATTTGATTTTTAACTTTGTACTTTGTTTGTTGTATTTGTTTTTAATTTCCCTGTGCCCCGCCTCGAGTCCCTTCGGGGAGAGAGAGCGGGATATAAATAAAATATTATTATTATTATTATTATTATTATTATTATTATTATTATTATTATTATTATTATTATTATTATTATTATTATTATTATTATTATTATTATTATTATTATTATTATTAATCAAGGAGAGAAGCAACTTAGAACTGAGGAGAAATTTCCTGACAGTTAGGACAATTAATCAGTGGAACAGAAGTTGTCTCCAGAAGTTGTGAATGCCCCAACACTGCAAGTCTTCAAGAAGATGTTGGATAGCCATTTGTCTGAAATGGTATAGGGTTTCCTGCCTAGGCAGAGAGTTGAACTAGATGACCTCCAAGGTCCCTTCCAACTCTGCTATTGTATTGTATTGTATAGACCTAGATCTCTACATTTATCTCTCTAAATCTACATATCTAGATTGAGACTGATGAGTATTGTGGTTCCTTTAACAGGTACTGGAGTACTGATGAACCCAATGGTGGAGATGATGAACCTTGCATTGCCATCCACGCTAAGTGCACAATTAAGTCCTGTTGGTTTGATACTTCTTGTGGCGAATCAAGATTATTTATTTGTAAGATGACGCCAAAGAACGTGTGGTTCGACTAGCTAATCCAAGACAGTGGAAACAATGGAAGACCTCCCATCTCAGCTGCATTGGTGTTAATAAATGCATTGTGGGAACCCAATTTTGCCCACTTCCTTTTCTCTGCCAAACTTCCTACTTGTCCTTATCATCTTGACAAAATATATCTTACATCATCTGAAAAAATGTATCGAGATTGTGACAAGTTGCGCGATACCAGCTTCTTTCCCTCCTGCAATATATCATTCTTTATGTCCTTTAGTGGCTGAAGGAAGGCCAAGATGTTACAAGGATAAAGAATTAAAGACCAATTTCATTACTGAACAATGACTATAAAGTTTTTGCTGCAATTTTGGCAGAAAGGTCGGGCTTTTTGCCAAAATGAGTTGGTGTTTCAGGCGCAAACAAAATTATGAAACTTTGATTTTGGGTTTTACTGATCAGAGAGGTTTTTTGTTATAGAAATATCTGCTTTATACTATTTTGTAAAAATAAAAAGTTGAGCTTTGATGTTATTATTTTATTCTACTGCACCAAAGGAAGTCAGAAGTTAAGAAAAAAAAAGAATAAAACCTCACATTTTCTTTACATGGATGACCTGAAGCTTCATAGAAAAATCTAAAAGCTTTTTTTATAAAAGCTTATAGACTTATAGAAAGCTTTATAGAAAAATCAAATCCCATCACTGACAAACATTGCAAGTGTTGGTGGCACAGATGTAGCAATGGAGTTTGGCCTAGAGCACGGGTGTCAAACTGGAGGCCCGTTGAATGCTTAGATCTGGCCCATGGGGCCACCCTGGAAACAGCAAAGGACTGGCTCGCAATGCCTCTGCCAGTGAAAACGGAGCGCAAGGGGCTGCGTGTGTTAAGTCCCCAGACTTGTGACCGGTGCCGGGCAGAGTTGAAGCCTGGGAAGCTGATTGGCTCGCGCACGTTGTTGCCAAGCACGGCAAAACTACAGACTGTTGATTGGTTCTCTGCCTGTCAGCAGTCTCTATAAATAGCTGTCAGGTGGCTCCGGCCTTGTTCCTCAGTTCTTGTTAATCTCTGTTAATAAACGTTCTAACTGCAGCCTGTGTTCCAGTTCCCTTTGTTTTACAAACAAAACAGCGTGCAGCCCTCCCGGACTCGGATTTCGCTGACAGAGGGCTGCAGGAGGCCACTGCAGCTGAAAACAGAGCTTGGGAGCTCCTTTTTTTCTGGCAAAGCTCTCGGGACACCAAATGCCCACCCCTGACACGAGTGATGTCGAGCTGGCCATGCTCACCCTGGTCCCCCAAGGTCAAACACAACCCTGATGCGGCCCTCAATGAAATAGAGTTTGATACCCCTGCAATAGACAGTTGGAAATATTAACTGGACACAATCTGAACTGGACAATTTGAAATAAAAATGGAAGAAAACTGATAACTATTCCCTGGGCATGGCAGAAGACACAATGAAAACTCTTTAATTACATAATATATGGACAGACTGTTTAGGAGGCTTGCAAAGTGATCCTGAAAGATGGGGAGGGCAAAAAAACCTCAAAAGATGGGCCATTTTTGCCCCTGCAGCCCCCAGAAGCAGTCTACAAGCCTCCAAAAGTCTCTGTATGCCCCCCCCCCAAGAGAGATTCTAAGGAACCAGTCTATTCATTCGTTCCCTGGCCTCGCCGTCCTCGCCTCTTTGCTTGCCAGCCTCAAAATTAAGTTACACAGTACACACCCATTATTTGATCTTTAATGTAGTCCTCACCAATTGGATGACTTTAAAAATGGTTCTTTGTCCATAAATTCCAGGTGCTACTGAAAGTCTGTCTTTATTCCAGTGCCTTCAGTTCTGTCTAGCAGACTCTGCTAGCCTAAGACAGTCTACTGTTGACCTCACCCCATTCCTAAGAAGTCTATAAGGGAGTGGGCATAAACGCACCAATGTGCCTACCCCTGCCCTACTGTCTCTATTTATTTCATACCCATTTACTGTCTTCATACTTATGTTTATACTTGTTAGGACCCGCCCTGGGTCCTAACAAGGAGAAGGGCGGGGTATAAATTCGATAAAGTAAATACTTATACCCGTTATCTTTTACACGTTTGACAAAATAAAATAAATAAAAATAAACATTTTATTGACTTAATTTACATGACAATAAATCCACACAATCTTTTGGGTGATTTACATATTTTGTTTCCTTAAAGTGACACAGTTCCTCAAACAATTGTTGCATTAGTTTAATTAGCTTTCATTGTCTTGTGATGAAGTCATGGACAGACACACATACACAAGTCAGTCAGAGGCACACAAAATCCCAGGAACTTTCCTCCAGTCTCAGAAGCTTGGAAGTGATGCCTGCCAAGGTGCAAAAAGTATGGCAATGATTTTGAAGGGTATATTGCATCCATGAAACAAGGACTGGGATTTTAATCCTGATTGTACTACTATTTCATATTTATTTAATTAGCATCTGCAGAGGTGCGATTCAGCAGGTTCTGACCAGTTCTGGAGAACCGGTACGGAAATTTTGAGAAGTTTGAACAACTGGTAAATACCACCTCTGACTGGCCACGCCCACATCTATTCTATGCCTTCCAAGTCCAGGTGATTGGGAGGGAATAGGGATTTTGCAGTATCCTTCCCCTGCTATGGCCACCAAGCCACACCATGCCTACCAAGCCACATCCATAGAACTGGTAGTAAAAAAAATGTAATCCCACCACTGAAATTGAGTAAAATTCCCTTAATAAATGTTAAGTGACGATCATTTAGCCATACAAATTTTGAGCTCGTAAAATGAGGACTACCTGCAATCTTTATTTCTGTAGTCACTTCTCCATTTCCTCATCAAAAGCGTCCTGTTAATCTTCTAGGCCAAAGTGTCCAAATAGATTAAACAATTTTATTATATTAATTTATTTGATGTTTTTAAATTGCCCACAATCTTTTTGACTATAAGACGCACTGGAGTATAAGACGCAACATGATTTTGAACAGATAAATTTTGAAAAAAAGTTTTTGCATTCTGCAGGCCTCCCAAACCTTCTACACACCTCGTTTTTTGAAAAAAGAAGGGGGGCGCATGCAGAGCTTTGGGAGGCCTATAGAGTGCTCCTGGGGGCTCGGGGGTGGGTGGGTGAGAAAAAAGGCCAGTTTTTTGGCAAAAAAGCAAAGCCCCTCTCTCTGGATAGAGAGAGCACAGGAGATCACCCACATGTGCTCCTCATGAGAAGACAGCAGGATAGCAGTTTTTTGCAGGTTTGAGTGCCAGGAGATGATGGCATCGTTAATCTGTCTTGCAACCTCGGTGGACCCTTTTACTGTATACTAAAATCACAAACCGACTCTCTGATCCTTCTGGGAAGTTGCTTATTAACAGAGATCTTCAGTCTCCTTTGGTTGATTGTTCAACTCTGAACAAAAGAAAAATTAATTACAAGCTTAAGAACTTAAAGAAATGGAAACAAATAGCAAAAAATGAAGTTTATCTAAAAAAGTGATCTAAAAGTCCTGGCCCATAGAACCACTAAGAGCCCGACATAACTGACTGAATGGAGAGCATCATGACCTCATCGGGCAGCCTGTTCTAGTCCTGAAACAGTCAGTGGGGATTGGAGAGGACAGATCCCACCCCCAGCAGCTGCTATGTGGGACACTGCAGAGTTTGGCCCTCTCTCCACTCTTATTCAATATCCTCATGAAGGCATTGGGTGAGATCATCTGCTGCTGTGTGATGTGAAGCCTGAAGTCAATTAGGAGCCCTGGGGGCACCGTGATTAGAATGCAGTACTGCAGGCTACTTCTGCTGCCTGCCAGCTGCCTGCAATTTGGCAGTTCATATCTCACCAGGCTCAAGGTCGACTCAGCCTTCCATCTTCCCGAGGTCGGTAAAATGAGGAGCAGATTGTTGGGGGCAAGAAGCTGACTCTGTAAATGGCTTAGAGAGGGCTGTAAAAGCAACGTGAAGCGGTATATAATACAATAATACAATAGCAGAGTTGGAAGGGACCTTGTAGGTCTTCTAGTCCAACCCCCTGCATGGGCAGGAACCTTATACCATTTCAGACAAATGGCTGTCTAACATCTTTTTAAAGACTTCCAGGGTTGGGGCATTCACAACTACTGGAGGCAAGCTGTTCCAGAGGTTCCAGATTTTTGAGTTTGCGCATGCGCGGAATGGAGGTCCGATTCTGAAGGCAGGGCGGGGGCCGGGGGCTGTTTTGCCCCAGGGGAATGTCGCCAGCCCTCACTGACCATCTCCGAGGGCTGGCCCAGCAAGGCTACATGCCAGTCGTCACACCGGGCCGTTTTGGAGACGGAGGGTGAGCCGAGTGTGTGACGGCGAGGCGAAGAGCGAGGAGAAGGCCCGAATCGGCCTGTTCGGCCTAGCGCGTCCCCGGCTTGCCAGGAAGTAGGAGGAGGCAGGCCTGTGAGGCCGGGACGCTGGAGGCAAGCGAACGGCCGGGCGGAAGGGAGGATTTTCCATCGGGCTGCACGAGTGGATGGGAGATCGTGCAGCCTACATCCGACCCCGACCCGAGTGTTCCCTACCTGATCCGGGGCTGGAGCGGCTGCGAACAACGGCTGCAGATGGAGAAGCTGGAACGGAGAGAGGAGGTGAGAGGAAGGAGAGAGGATGTGAGAGGAGAGATTGGAAGAGAGGAAACGTGTGGAGAAGGGATGGAAAGGAGGAAGGAGGAAGAAGGAAAGAAGGAGAGGAGAGATTGGAAAGAGAAAGGAGAAGGAGAAAGAAGGAATGGAACGGAAATAGAAACGGAAGGAAGGAGTGAAGGAGCGAATGGAAGGAGAGGAGGCCAAGCAGCCAAGCAGCCGGATCGTGGAGTGGTGGAACTTTGGCCGAGGAGGACTGGGAGTGAGTGCATGGGACTGGAGGAGGTAAGCCAAGCCTGCACATGGCAGCATTTACCATCAGGCCGTGCAGTGGACCATCTAGCTGCACGGCACTAAATGCAGACTGAGGCCTGTGTGGCTGAAGAGGGCAGATGGATGGGGCCCTTTAAAGGGGCTGAACTGCGATCTTTCCCATCTGCCGGACTTTCTTTTGGACTATCTTTTGGACTATCTGACTTTACCCCTCCTACCCCTATGGATTTACCTCTATGGACTTACCATCTCCTATTATTTGCACTGTACACTGCCACTTTACACCTGCACTTTATCTGGACTCTTTCTAACTAACTAACTAATTAACTAACTAAACATTAACTTGCAATTACGTTCCCCTGGTTTATGCAGCCTCCATGTTCCCCTAGAAATGTATTCGAGGCGTGACCTCCTTTGCCTGCGAGATTCTGCCCTCTCGCAGGCTTGGCCCCCTAGTTTAACTCGGGCCCACCTCGAAGATGGAGTTATTGCTCCTGAGAGGTGGGCGAAGCGCAAGCTCAGGGGGTTTCTTTGTAATTTTTTAATTCGGATTTTAGGGGGTTCCAGGGTTGGGGTGGGGGAGGGGTCTAAAAAAAGATATAGACAGATGGAGACGGAAGCAACGATCAATAGTAAGGGCCAGGATAGCAGTCGACGGCGGGAAGCGGAAGGCGAAAGGAAGGGGGATACCCGAGTCGTTCCTCAGGAGGGCTTACCAATTCAGAGGGTCGTGGGGAGGGGCAGGACCGAGGGGAGACAATTCTCATCCTCCCGGTTGGTGGCACGCAGCCGTTGGTTACAAACGGTCGGGTGCCACAACCCCCGCAGGCTAGGTGGCCAGGGAATACAGAGCCAGGGTCTGCGGCTGATGTTCTGCAACGCCAGGTCCGTTGTCAACAAAGCCCCCCTCATTAGTGACCTTGTGTCAGAGGGGGAGCCGGACCTGGTAGGAATTGCGGAGACCTGGTTGGGCCCCGAGGGAGGTCATCCCCTCGTTGAAATGTGCCCACCAGGCTACCGCGCATTTCATCAGCCGCGGGCCCTAGGCAGGGGTGGCGGGGTAGCGGTCATTATTAAGGAAGGCCTGGAGCCGAGAGAGTCCATTGTGCCTCAGACCTCCGGCTGTGAGTCCCTCTGCATGAAGTGGGGCCTAGGGAGGCAGTTGGGCTTGCTGGTTGTATACCTGGCTCCCCGCTATGTAGCAGCAGCCCTGCCCGAGCTCCTCGAGGTGATCGCTACGGTGGCAGTGGAGACCCCCAGACTTATAGTCATGGGGGACTTTAATCTGCCATCGTTGGGCGAATCATCCGTGGTAGCTCGGGAGTTCATGGCTTCCATGACGGCCATGGACCTGACCCAAGTAATTCAAGGCCCCACCCATGAGGGTGGACATACGCCGGACCTCATCTTTGTCTCGGGCCAATGGAAGAGTGATCTGGGTACAGGGGATATAGTCATCACACCCTTGTCATGGTCAGACCACTCACTTCTCCGACTCGACTTTCCGACCGCTGCTCCCCTCCGCGGGGAGGCGGAACCAGAGTTACCAATCTGGTACCGCCCCAGGCGCTTGATGGACCCGGACGGGTTCCAGACAGCGCTTGGGCCATTTCCTGTATCCCTGACCCGCGCCCCGATGGAGGACCTCACGGCCGCATGGAATAATGCGGCCGTGGGAGCCTTAGATCGGGTCGCGCCCTTGCGGCCTCTCTCGCGGCGGCGAACCACCCTGGCTCCTTGGTTTACTGAGGGGCTGCGGGTGATGAAACGCCGCAAGAGATGCCTAGAGAGAAGGTGGAGGGCTAGCCGCTCTGAATCTGACCGGACACAGGTAAGAGCCCATTTACGGACTTACATTGTGGCGCTGAGGGTGGCCAAACGTCACCATTGTGCTACCCTCATAGCATCCGCAGAAAACCGCCCTGCCGCCCTGTTTAGGGTGACCCGTTCTCTCCTTCATCAGAGGGAGCGGGAAGCCCCGCTACAGGGTAGAGCAGAGGAATTTGTGATTTTTCTGCAGGAGAAAACCGCCCAGATACAGAGTGAGCTAGCCCCCATTCATGGCCCAGTGGGATGCCACGAGAGAGATCTTGTTTGGGAGGAGTTTGACCCCGTTACTTCCGAGGATATGGACAGGCTACGTGGGCGACTGCGAGCCACCACATGTTCATTGGACCCGTGCCCCTCCTGGCTTGTACTGGCATCCTGGGAGGTGACACGAGGCTGGCTCCAAGAGGTTATCAACGCATCCTTGAGTGAGGGTTCCTTGCCTGCCTCCCTAAAAGAGGCTATGGTGAGGCCCCTCCTCAAGAAGCCCTCTTTGGACCCAGCTCTTTTGAACAACTACCGTCCAGTCTCCAACCTTCCCTTCTTGGCGAAGGTTGTTGAGAGTGTGGTGGCACAACAGTTTCCCCGTCACCTGGAGGAAGTTGACTATCTAGATCCGCGCCAGTCCGGCTTTCGGCCCGGGCATAGCACCGAGACGGCATTGGTCGCGTTGGTAGATGATCTCTGGAGGGCCAGAGATGGGGGATGTTCCTCCATCCTGGTCCTATTAGACCTCTCGGCGGCTTTCGATACCATCGACCATGGTATCCTATTGCATCGGCTGGGGGGGTTGGGGGTGGGAGGCACCGTTTTGCGGTGGTTCTCCTCCTACCTCTCTGGCCGATCGCAATTTGTGCGGGCAGGAGAGCAGAGGTCGACCCCGAGACCCCTCACATGCGGGGTGCCTCAGGGGTCGGTCCTCTCGCCTCTCCTGTTTAATGCATACATGAAGCCGCTGGGTGAGATCATCCGTGGTTTTGGGGTAGAGTACCATCTGTACGCTGATGACACCCAGCTGTACATATCTACCCCAGACCACCCCAACGATGCCGTAGCGGTGATGTGCCAGTGCCTGGAAGCCGTGCGGATCTGGATGGGAAGTAACGGACTTAGGCTCAACCCGACCAAGACCGAGTGGCTGTGGTTTCCGGCTGCCCGATTCAACCAGCTTTCTCCAACGCTGGCCATAGGGGGCGAACATCTTGCCCCTGTGGATGGGGCGCGCAATTTGGGTGTCCTCCTGGATACCCGGCTGTCTATGGAAGAGCAAGTGACAGCCGTGGCCAGGAGGGCGTTTTACCAGGTTCGCCTGGTTCGCCAATTGCGCCCCCTATTGGATCGGGACGCCCTTCGCACAGTCACCCATGCCCTCGTGACATCCCGACTGGACTATTGCAACTCTCTCTACATGGGGCTCCCCTTGAGGTGCACCCGGAGGCTTCAGTTAGTTCAGAATGCGGCCGCGCGAGCAATTATGGGCACCTCCAGGTTTGCCCATGTAACACCGCTCCTGCGCGAGCTGCACTGGCTACCTGTCGTCTTCCGGGTGCGCTTCAAGGTGTTAGTTATCATCTTCAAAGCGCTCCATGGCTCGGGACCTAGCTATCTGCGAGATCGGATCCTGCCCCACACATCCTCACGACCGATTCGCTCCCACAGAGAGGGGCTTCTCCGGGTGCCGTCCACTAGACTTTGTCAGCGGGCGACGCCCAGGGGAAGGGCGCTCTCTGTGGCGGGCCCGGCCCTCTGGAACGACCTTCCCCCTGATATTAGAACGACCACCGACCTCCGCTCCTTCCGGGTAAAATTGAAGACCCATCTCTTTCGACTGGCCGGCCTTGAATAGTTCTCTCTGTCTTTTAATTACAAATTTTAATGGGTTTTAATTATATATTTTTAGCATAGGTAGATTTATTTAATTTTATTTTAAGTAATGTTTGTATTTTGTATATTGTTTTTAATTATGCCTGTGCACCGCCCCGGGTCCCTGTGGGGAGAGGGTGCGGTTAATAAATCTTAATTTGATTTGAATTGTTCTTACTGTCAGGAAATTTCTCCTTAATTCTAGGTTGCTTCTCTCCTTGGTTAGTTTCCACCCATTGCTTCTTGTCCTGCCCCCAGGTGCCTTGGAAAAAAGTTTGACTCCCTCTTCTTTGTGGCACCCTCTGAGATATCGGAACACTGCTATCATGTCTCCCCTGGTCCTTCTCTTCATCAAACTAGACATACCCAGCTCCTGCAGCCGTTCTTCATATGTCTTAGTCTCCAGTCCTCTAATCATCTTGGTTGCTCTTCTCTGCACTCTTTCCAGAGTCTCCACGTCTTTTCTACATCGTGGCGACCAAAACTGTATGCAGTATTCCAAGTGTGGCCTTACCAAGGCACTATACAGTGGCATTAACACTTCACGTGATCTAGATTCTATCCCTCTGTTGATGCAGCCTAGAACTGTGTTGGCTTTTTTGGCAGCTGCTGCACACTGCTGGCTCATATTTAAATGGTTGTCCACTAGGATTCCAAGATCCCTCTCACAGTTGCTACTATTGAGCAAGGTACCACCTATACTGTACTTGTGCATTTGGTTTTTCTTGCCTATATGTAGGACCTTACTTTTTTCACAATTGAATTTCATTTTATTAGACAGTGCCCAATGTTCAAGTTTGTCTAGATCCTTCTGTATCTTAAGCCTATCTTCTGGAGTGTTGGCTATTCCTGCCAGCTTGGTGTCGTCTGCGAATTTGATGAGTTCCCCATTTATCCCCTCATCCAAATCGTTGATGAAGATGTTAAAGAGTACTGGGCCTAAAACAGAGCCTTGGGGGACTCCACTGCATACTTCCTTCCATGTAGATGCAGTTCCATTGAGGACTACACGTTGAGTGCGGTTGGTCAGCCAGTTGCAAATCCATTTGGTGGTGCTGCTGTCTAACCCACAATTTTCTACTTTATCTAATAGTAGGTTATGGTCTACTTTATCAAATGCCTTACTGAAGTCCAGGTAAATTATATCAACAGCATTCCTCTGGTCCACTGATTTTGTCACTTTGTCAAATAATTCAATTAGATTCGTCTGGCATGATCTGTTTTTGACAAATCCATGTTGGCTTTTGGCTATTACTTTGTTTGCTTCTAGGTGTTCACTTATTTGTTGTTTAATTATCTTTTCCAGAATCTTTCCTGGTATTGAGGTCAGGCTGATGGGTCTATAGTTTCCTGGATCTGTTTTTTTCCCTTTTTTGAAGATGGGAACCACATCTGCTCTTTTCCAGTCTTCTGGCAGTTCCCCGGTGCTCCAGGATCTCTGAAAGATATAGTTCAGTGGTTCTGAGATCTCGTCTGCCAGTTCCTTCAGGACCCTGGGGTGTAATCCATCCGGTCCTGGTGATTTGAACTTGTCCAGGGCAGACAGGTGCTCACTTACCATTTTCTTCCCTATTTCAACTTGTGTTCCTAATCTGATATTTGTGGTGCTGTTTTTGATTGGTTGGACTGTTTTATCCCTTTGTGTAAAGACAGATGCAAAAAAAGAGTTAAATAGTTCTGCTTTCTCCCTGTTGCTTATCATCTTCTTGCCATTTTCTCCCAGCAGTGGACCAATTGTTTCCTTAACCTTTTTCTTATTTTTAACATGTTGGAAGAAGCTTTTTTTGTTATTTTTTACTTTTTTGGCAAGCCTTTCTTCATTGCGAGCCTTAGTTTTCCTCACTTCATCTTTACAGGCTCGGGCTATTTGCTGATATTTTGCCTTGGTTATGTCCCCCTTTTTCCACTTTTTATATTTATCCTTTTTGTCTTTCAATTTGTCAGAGAGTTCTTTATGCAGCCATGCTGGTTTCTTTTGGGAACTGTTATTTTTCTTCTTCATTGGTATTGCGCTGGACTGGGCTTTTATAATCTCATTTTTCAAAATTTCCCAAGCTTCCTGAGTTGTTTTCCCCTTGAGGATTCTCATCCATGGAATCCTTCCCAAGCTCTCTCTGAGTTTATTGAAATTAGCTCTCTTGAAGTCTAAGACTCTAGTTTGACTTTGTTCAACTACTTTTGTTTGCATAATGTTGAATTCCAGTATTTCATGATCGCTTGCCCCCAAAGTTCCTGTAGCTTCTACACCTTCTATCATTTCCTCTCTGTTAGTGAGAATTAAGTCCAATATTGCTGATCCCCTTGTTCCCTTCTCTACCTTTTGGGAAACAAAGTTGTCTGCTAGGTTTCTTAGGAACCTGTTGGATCTTCCACTTGGTGCAGAGTTTGTTTCCCAATTGATGTCAGGGTAGTTAAAATCTCCCATTACTATTGCAGTGTGCTTCCTACATACCTTAGTTAGCTGGTTAGCAAAAAGTACATCCACTTCCTCTGCTTGGTTGGGTGGCCTGTAGTATAGACCTATGACAATATCATTCCCCCCCCATCCTTTAATATTGACCCAAATACATTCAAGATAGTTCTCATCATTGTTGTGCTCTATTTCTGTATATAAGTCTAAGCACTTTTGCTAGTGCTGATTATACATCTCCGCCAAATTAAGCAATGCGATGGATGTCTTATTTTGGCAGATGCAGGATTCTGTTCTCTTCCTGTTTTATATGCATTGTATATTTTTTCTTTAAAAAACCAGATTTTGATGCAGAATTCCATGAGGACCAAAACCATGAACCACTTCAAAGAGCATAATTTGCTTTTGTTAACTCAGAGTCCAGGAACCTATCAAGAGTCCAGGAACCTATCAGAGTCCAGGAACCTATCAGAGTCCAGGAACCTATCAAGAAGAAAAGCAGAGGTTGAAGTAGAAGATACTTCAGCAGGTGCATTTAAGCAACAGTAGACTGGTATGGTCCAAGTCCCACTTGTGGACAATTCTCAGAAGCTCATCATTCAAACGTCATTCATTCATGTCCCACAGGGCTAGTTGTTACATTACAGCCATCCCCCACCGCTGTCTTTTCTGAATTTCCACCTCTGGGGAAAGTCATAGCAGCGCTTCTACCGGCTGCTGGATGCCCCACATAACAAAGGTTCCAAGAGTGATTGGCATCCTAGCAGCTAGACAGGAAGATCATCAACTCAATGGAAGGCTGAGAGAAGTTCTGAGCTGAGTCGGGAATATATGAATGAGGTGGGGTGAAGTCAAACTGGTTGAGCTACCGGCATCCCTGGGGCACTCTCCTTCACGTGTGGCTGCTGTGCTGGCTGATTATTGGTTGACTAAGCCATTGTGATGTAATATGATACTAGAAGTGAGCTCCACTTGGTCATTAACACTGGACAGGTGATAGTCTGATTTCAATCTTCAGGTAGCAACAAGGATATCTTCTGTGTCATCTCCTTCCTTTATTCTTGAACCCGTAAGCACATCTAAAAGTTGCCTCATTGATTGGGTGTCTGGGTGCATTCAGATGTTATGTAGAGAACTTGAAGATGGGTGGGGAGATCGCAGACCAATTGTGAAAACGATTCAGCTCACACCATTTGAAAACCTTTCCACTGATTTCTACGAAGGTTTCAGAACTCAATTTCCGTGGCCCAACAGTTTCCGCGACACCTGGAGGAAATTGATTATCTAGACTCGCGCCAGTCCGGCTTCCGACCCGGTCACAGCACCGAGACGGCATAGGTTGCGTTGGTTGATGATCTCTGGAGGGCGTGGGATAGAGGATATTCCTCTATCCTAGTCCTGTTTGACCTCTCAGCGGCTTTTGATACCATCGACCATGGTATCCTATTGCACCGACTGGGGGGGTTGGGGCTGGGAGGCACCGTTTTGCGGTGGTTCTCGTCCTACCTCTTTGGTCGGTCGCAAGATATGTTGGCAGGGGGTCAGAGGTGGGCCTCGAGGCCCCTCTTATGCGGGGTTTCTCAGGGGTCGGTCCTCTCGCCCCTCCTATTCAACACAAATATGAAGCTGTTGGGTGAGATCAGCCGTGGTTTTGGGGTGGGATATCATCTGTACGCTGATGATACTCAGCTGTACATATCCACCCCAGACCACCCCAACGATGCTGTTGAGGTGATGTCCTGGTGTTTGGAGGCCGTACAGATCTGGATGGGTAGTAACAAACTCAAACTCAAGCCGTCCAAGACTGAGTGGCTGTGGTTTCCGGCACCCCGGTTCAGCCAGATTACTCCAACTCTGGCCATTGGGGGCGAAACACCGGCCCCCGTGGAGAGGGCGCGCAATTTGGGTGTCCTCCTGGATTCCCGGCTGTCCATGGAAGACCATGTGGCGGCCGTGGCCAGGAGGGCGTTTCATCAGGTACGCCTGATGCGGCAATTGCACCTCTTACTGGACCGGGCTGCCCTTCGCACATTCACTCAGGCCCTCGTGACATCCCGACTCGACTACTGCAATGCTCTCTACATGGGGCTTCCCTTGAGGTGCACTCGAAAGCTACAGTTAGTGCAGAATGCAGCCGCGCGGGTGATTACGGGAGCCTCTAGATGCTCCCATATAACACCGATCCTGCGCGAGCTGCACTGGCTTCCTGTGGTCTTTCGGGTGTGCTTCAAGGTCTTGACGACCATCTTCAAAGCGCTCCATGGCTCGGGACCTAGTTACACGCGAGACCGTCTCCTGCCCCATACATCCCTTAGACCGATCCGCTCCCACAGAGAGGGCCTTCTCAGGGTGCCGTCGGCCGGACAATGCCGACTGGCGACACCCAGGGGAAGGGCCTTCTCTGTGGCAGGCCCTGCCCTGTGGAACGACCTACCCCCTGAACTCCGTACCATCACCGACCTCCGCCTCTTCCTCGCCAGTGCTTAAAAACACACCTGTTTCATCAAGCCGGCCTAACATAGCCTCCACTGTGACTAGTATTAGATAGTTTTAAAATGGGGATTTTAATTGGTTTTAGCGCAGGTTTGAATATTTAATAGCTTTTTAAATTTTGTATTTTGTATTATTTATATGTTATTTTAAATTCCTGTGTGCCGCCCTGGGTCCTTTTGGAGAAGGGCGGGATATAAATCAAATAAAACTCAAAACTCCTTGTTGTGATTTAAGGATCCTAAATATTTTCTCCCATTTGGATCAAGGAGAAGGAAGACGGAGGTCCTAGCAGCCATTCTCTTTTTCACATGCTAGATAACGGGAAGGAAAATTATGGTTTTGCCGGAAAGGCTCTACGGTCAGTAATCGGTCAGAGTAAACTAGTCCAAGGATCACTACAAGGCCAGTTAAGATGCTTTGCAGACTGAGGACCCAGCTGCATATGGGTTGGGTGGTCCATGCAGAGCTCTAGATTCTTCAGTTCTGGGCTTTTAATGACATAATGATACAACTCCAGGGGAAGAAATTTATTGTATTTTTGAATATACTTGGTTTATTTTTTTAAATTAACCTGTGTCATGTTCTAAAATCTTCAATACAGGATGAATGTTCATTTGGACTAAGAAGATAAAATGGCTCCCAAGCCACCTCCCAAACCTCCACGTAGGTTGCTTATGCTCTTCTGATTTCCTACCACTTTCTAGAAAGCCTTGCAGATGCTGCCTCCTTTCCCCTAACGCAGGGGTCCCCAACCTTTTTTGCCCCAGGGACCGGTTTCATTTTAAAGAAAATTCTGCGGACCGGCTGAGTGGCTCAGCAGTCATGTGACTGGGTGGGCGTGGCCAACTTGGAAAATGTGAAACTCACTTAACAATGGTCTTGGTTAACAACCAAACTTTTGGGCTCAATTGTGGTCATAAGTTCTTTCTTTCTTTCTTTCTTTCTTTCTTTCTTTCTTTCTTTCTTTCTTTCTTTCTTTCTTTCTCTCTCTCTCTCTCTCTTTCTCTGTCTTTCTTTCTCTCTCTATTTCTTTCTCTTTCTTTCTCTCTCTCTCTCTCTTTCTTTCTCTTTCTTTTTTTCCCCCTTTCTCTCTTTATTTCTTTCTCTTTCTCTTTCTTTCTTTCCCTCTTTCTCTTTATTTCTTTCTTTCTCTCTTTCTTTCTTTCCCTCTTTCTCTCTCTTTCTTTCTCTTTCTCTCTTTTGTCTCTTTCTTCCTCTCTTCCTCTCTTTTTTTCTCTCTCTTTCCTTTCTGTCTCTCTTTCTTTCTCTTTCTCTGTCTGTCGTATGTGTGTGTGGTGGGGGGGGGGGAGGAAGGGAATCGGCGGCCGGTAGGGAGGGGCGCCGCCACCCAGGAGTCCCACCGTCGATGAGGGAGGAGGAAGAGCCCAACTCCAACAGCGCGAACAGCCGTGCCTGCGTTCTCCCGCATGCTCTGCTCAGGGGGCTGCCCCCTCCTCCCTCCTCCTCCTCTCCGCCCTGCGGCCCAGTTCCCACCCAGCCACGGACCGGCACCGGTCCGCGGCCCGGGGGTTGGGGACCCCTGCCCTACCGTCTCCATGGAGGTTAAGCCCAGAGAATGCGTTCTCCCAAACTACTCAATTCCATAGAAAGATTGTTTCAGGGGTCTAAGTGCAAGGACAAATGGAGGGGTCCTCTGCCTGGAATGCCTGAGACCACCTTGCAGGAAAGAGGAGGGGTCAGGGGAAAAGGAAGGGTCAGCCTCACAAGTGATTAAATGACCCATTTGTCTTCTTTCAGCACCAAAGAATGTTTTCCAGCGATTCAATGACTACCTGGACTCAGATCGAGGCAAAAAAAGAACTAAAATATTGGTTATTCTCTTCTTTGTTCTTGCTGTGGTGATGTACTACATGTGTAAGTTGCCTTCTTACAAGAGATTGAGAAAGGCTTTGTTTGAAGGTCTTGTTGAATTTGCTTCAACAGGAGCATGAGTTTTCTCTCCATACCCCAAAGGCTCTGTATTCTAGTGCTTTGAGTATAAACTGAGAGCAAACCCCACTTCCTACTAGTGCTGATGATGTTATATAGTTAGGTCACGAAATGTCTTTAAGGAAACAACCAAGCTCATTTCAACCCTGAGCTGTAAATGTTCTCCTTTATTGCTGCCGCCCATAGATTGCAACGAATGAGGCCAGGGGACCATTCAGTTTCTCTCATTGACACCCAGGAAAACCTTATTGGCTCTGCTTTTGCCTGCTTAGGGAAAAAATCATTTTGGTGATATTTTAGTAGCTTCTTTGTCAACCGACATCCCAAATCCTCTGACACTTGTACCAACTAGGACACAATTTCTCTTTTGAAAAGCACCCTAATAATATCACAACAAAACAACATAAGGAAGTGATAAGCACAAAGAAGCATCTCATCCAATGCAGATTTGTTCCCACCCTATGTCACCAGTGCCAAACATGGACACTTACAATAAAAGATAAAGAAAACTTAGTCACCACGGAAATGTGAAGTGTGAGAAAATCTTCTGGAGTGACCAGAAGGGATAAAATCAGGCAGACCCAGAAAATGGAGAAGCAGAATGTCTTCAAAGAAAACACCAAGAAAGTCCAGTTTCTTGGCCCTTCCAGGTGGAAAAAGCACCTTTGGCACTGGGTTTTCATTGTACTACTTTTATTCTTATGTTCCATCATTTGACTTTTCAAGAGTTGCATCCACCCTGAATGTTGGATGCAAATGTATTAGCTATAATGCAGGCTGTCCTCTACTTAACAAGGGTTCATTTAGTGACTGTTTGAAGTTACAACAGCACATTTTCACATTGCAGCCTTGTCATGGTCACATGATCAAAATACTTGGCAACTGGCTCATATTTATGATGGTTGCAGTGTCCAGGGGTCATGTGATTACCTTTTTTAACCTTCTGATAAAGTCGATGGAGAAGCATATAACAGAACAACAGAGTTGGAAGGAAGGGTTCTTGGAGGTCTTCTAGTCCAACCCCCCCCCCTCCCCACTCAGTCAGGAAACCCTATACCATTTCAGACAAATGGTTGTCCATTTGTCTCTTTTTAGAAACTTCCAGTGTTGGAGCATTCAAAACTTTTGGAGGCAAGACTTTCCACTGATTAATTGTTTTGACTGTAATTCAAAGACTACCTGTCATAATTAATCAAACAGACTTTGGGCAATGATGGGGCACGTCCACAGAATTATTCTCTTCAAGAGGTTCTTTTCTTTATACCTCTTGAAAAACGGAGGGAAGGTGCTGCATATGTCGAGAGCCAACCTCTATTGCAGGGCAGACTGTGAGGCGTTGTCACAGATAATAATAATCAAAATATTAGTATATTCAATTATAACCATTGGGATGTTAGTTTAACACCAGACTTTCTCTTTTTTCTCTGCTACAGACCAAACTGAATTGAATAGGCGTAAGAACCTTATACTGGCAGTGGCTTCAATTCGACAATTTGCTGTGGATTACGATCCAACTTTACAAGGCAAAACTGGTAAGGAAGGAGCCAGCAGTTCAGAAACAGCTGCTTGATTGCAATATTACGGGGCAGCTTTTAAGATCAGGCTCGAGAAGGTGCAACTAGGTTATGTTATTGTTTGCGCATGCGCGAG
This sequence comes from Rhabdophis nuchalis, assembly GCA_039707465.1. Lineage (NCBI taxonomy): Eukaryota > Metazoa > Chordata > Lepidosauria > Squamata > Natricidae > Rhabdophis > Rhabdophis nuchalis. The sequence continues at coordinate 1,548,137 of CM077648.1, forward strand.
AATGGAGGTCTGGCTTTGAGTACGGAGTGGGACTCGGGGGCCGTTTTGCCCTAGGAGGATGTCGCCAGTCCTCACTGACCACCTTCGAGGGCTGGCTCAGCAAGCCTGTATGCTGGCCGTCACACCGGGCCATTTTGGGAATGGAAGACGAGTGGAGGGTGTGGCGGCAGGGCAAGGAACAGCGGAGTGAGGAGCGAGGCCCGATTCAGCCTAAATCGGCCTAGTGCGGCCTGGCACGGCAGGAGAGGAGGTAGGCTTGCGAAGCCTGGACGCTGGGCGATCGATCGATCGGGCCGGGAGGACATTCCATCGGGCCGTGCGAGAAGGTGGCGGATCGTGCGGCCTACACCCGGCCCGACCTGACTGTTCCCCACCTGACCCGGGGCTGGAGTGGCGGGAGTGGCTGCAGAGTGAGGAAAAACGGCTGAAGTATGTTGGAAGAGCAAGGAGTAAGGAGGAGTCGGGAAGGAGAGTGGACGTGAGAGGAGAGTGGAAGAGAGGAAATGAGAGGGAAGAGAAAGGGAGAAAGTGAAAGAAGGAGAAAGATGGAGGAGAAGGAATGGAATTAGAAGGAAGGAGTGAATGGACAGAAGGAAGGAGTGAATGGATGGAGGAGTGGGCCGAGTAGCCGGGTCGTGGAGTGGAGGAACTAAGGAACCGAGGAGGACCCAGGAAGAACCATGGAGTGCTTGCACAGGGCAGGAAGATCCAAGTTGAGCCAGCATAGGCGAGCATTTACCATCAGGTCGTGCGGCGTACCAACTGGCTGCGCGGCACCTATGCAAACTGAGGCCTGTGTGGCTGAAGAGGACAGATGGGTGGAGCCCCTGCAAGGGGCAGAATGATCGGCAGAGCTGTGGTATGGCAGCCCTAAGACAGCCAAGAATCATCGCTAGCCACAGCCTATTCGAGCTGGAACTGTGGCTTTATTGGACTAACTGGGGTGTGAGAGAGACTTGATGGAGTTTTGGACCATACCCCTTTAATCGGACTGCCAAGACTATCCCAGCATTATGCTGATTTGATCCTTTTATCATCTGTGATCCTTCCCCATTTGTCAAACTATTGGACTGACTGACTGACTTTTAATTCCACCCACCCTAATGGATTTGTTATCTTCCCATTTCAACTAACCTGCACTTTACACCTTACTCTATTTTGACTATGACTCAGACTTGCGACCAAATTCCCCTCGGGCTTTACGGCCTTCGTGTTTTACTTAATTTATGTATTCAAGGCGAGATCTCCTTTGCCTGCGAGAGTCTCCCCTCTCGCAGGCATGGCCCCCTGATCTATCACGGGCCCACCTTGAGGATGGACTGATTGCTCCTGAAAGGTGGGTGAAGCGCAAGCTAAGGGGGTTTTTATTTAAATTTTAAATCCGGATTTTAGGGGGTCCCAGGGTGGGGGGTGGGTCTGGGCAGTCAGCAGTGGGTCGGAGTATCGGGCTGGCCGGCGGAGCTAGGAGGTCTATTAAAGGGGGGGAGGGGGGTTGTTCCTATGGAGGGTTTTTCCATTGGTACGGTCCTGGGGAGGGGCAGGGGTGATGGGAGACAGGGTGCCCATAAAGAGTTGGGGGATCGTGGCTGGTTACAAGCGGTCACTCGCCCCAACCCCATGTACTCCCCTCGAGGGCTAGGAGGTCAGGGATTACAGAGCCGGGGCCCAAGGCTGATGTTTTGTAACGCCAGGTCTGTGGTGAACAAAGAATATTGGCACCTTTCCATCTTAGCCCTGACTTGCTGTTACCATCACAGTCCCTTTGGGGCCGATAGGGACCCTTAGAATGATATTTTATTCAAGGTCCGATCTCCTTTGCCTGCAGGAATTCCCTCTCTTGCAGGCCTGGCCACCTGGTCTAACACGGGCCCACCTCAAGGATGGATTGATAGATCCAGAGAGGTGGGCAAAGCGCAAACTCAGGGGGGTTTTATATAAATTTTTAATTCGGCTTTTAGGGGGTTCCGGGGAGGAGGGGGGGATAGTCAGACGGGGGGGCGTCAAATTATAGGGCCAGCCGGCAGAAGTAGAGAAACGGAGGAGGGGGAAGGGGGGTCGTTTCCACTGAGGTATCTTCCATCAGTTCGGTCTTGGGGAGGGGCAGGGGCGGTGGGAGACGGGATGGACATTACCTGTTGGAGGACCGTGGTCGCTGTTTACGGACGGTCACGCGCTCCAACCCCCCATGCTCCCATCGCAGACTAGGTGGGCAAGAACCACAGAACTGGGGCCCTAGGCTGATGTTATGCAACGCCAGGTCCGTGGTACAAAAAGCCCCCCTCATCCATGACCTTGTGTCAGAGGGGGACCCGGACCTGGTGGGTATAACGGAAACCTGGTTGGGCCACGAGGGAGGACTACCCCTCGTAGAAATGTGCCCACCAGGCTACCGAGACTTCCATCAGCCTAGGGCCCTAGGGAGGGGGGGGATGGCGATTATGGTTAGGGAAGGTCTTGAGCTGAAGGAGACCACTGTCCCTCAGACAACTGGGTGTGAGTCCCTCCTTGTGAAGTGGGGCCTAGGGAGGCAGATGGGCGTGTTAGTTGTATACCTGGCTCCTCGCTATGCAACAACAGCCCTACCCAAGGTGATAGCCGAGGTGGCGGTTGAGACCTCCAGACTATTGGTCATGGGGAACTTCAACCTGCCATCAGTAGGCGACACCTCTGGAATAGCTCGGGAGTTCATAATAATAATAATAATAATAATAATTTAATTTTATATCCCGCTCTCTCTCCCCAAGGGGACTCGAGGCGGGGCACAGGCAATTAAAAATACAAATAAAACCACAGACAAATACAAAATACAAAGTTAAAAATAGATTAAATTGATCCTGCGCTAAAACCCATAAACTAAACTAAAAATTACCCCTAAAAACCCCTAACCTAAAAAGAGACTACCCAAGGCCGGCCAGACGAAAAAAGTGCGTCTTTAATTTTAAGCGGAAGGAGCGGAGGTCCGTGGTTGTCCTGATATCGGGGGGAAGGTCATTCCAGAGGGCTGGGCCCGCCACAGAGAAGGCCCTTCCCCTGGGCGCCGCCCGCTGACAAAGTCTAGTGGACGGCACCCGGAGAAGTCCCTCTCTGTGGGAGCGAATCGGCCGTGAGGATGTATGGGGCAGGATCCGATCCCGCAGGTAGCTAGGTCCCGAGCCATGGAGCGCTTTGAAGATGGTAATTAACACCTTGAAGCGCACCCGGAAGACGACAGGTAGCCAGTGCAGCTCGCGCAAGAGCGGTGTTACGTGGGCAAACCTAGACGTGCCCATAATTGCTCGCGCGGCTGCATTCTGGACCAACTGAAGCCTCCGGGTACACCTCAAGGGGAGCCCCATGTAGAGAGAGTTGCAATAATCCAGTCGGGATGTCACGAGAGCATGAGTGACTGTGCGAAGGGCGTCCCGATCCAATAGGGGGCGCAACTGGCGTACCAGGCGAACCTGGTAAAACGCCCTCCTGGCCACGGCTGTCACTTGATCTTCCATGGACAGCCGGGTATCCAGGAGGACACCCAAGTTGCGCGCCCCATCCACAGGGGCAAGATGTTCGCCCCCTATGGCCAGCGTTGGAGAGAGCTGGTTGAATCGGGCAGCCGGAAACCACAGCCACTCGGTCTTGGTCGGGTTGAGCCTAAGTCCGTTACTTCCCATCCAGATCCGCACGGCTTCCAGGCACTGGCACATCACCGCTACGGCATCGTTGGGGTGGTTTGGGGTAGATATGTACAGCTGGGTGTCATCAGCGTACAGGTGGTACTCTACCCCAAAACCACGGATGATCTCACCCAGCGGCTTCATGTATGCGTTAAACAGGAGAGGCGAGAGGACCGACCCCTGAGGCACCCCGCATGTGAGGGGTCTCGGGGTCGACCTCTGCTCTCCTGCCCGCACAAATTGCGATCGGCCAGAGAGGTAGGAGGAGAACCACCGTAAAACGGTGCCTCCCACCCCCAACCCCCCCAGCCGATGCAATAGGATACCATGGTCGATGGTATCGAAAGCCGCCGAGAGGTCTAATAGGACCAGGATGGAGGAACATCCCCCATCTCTGGCCCTCCAGAGATCATCTACCAACGCGACCAATGCCGTCTCGGTGCTACGCCCGGGCCGAAAGCCGGACTGGCGCGGATCTAGATAGTCAACTTCCTCCAGGTGACGGGGAAACTGTTGTGCCACCACACTCTCAACAACCTTCGCCAAGAAGGGAAGGTTGGAGACTGGACGGTAGTTGTTCAAAAGAGCTGGGTCCAAAGAGGGCTTCTTGAGGAGGGGCCTCACCATGGCCTCTTTTAGGGAGGCAGGCAAGGAACCCTCACTCAAGGATGCGTTGACAACCTCTTGGAGCCAGCCTCGTGTCACCTCCCAGGATGCCAGTACAAGCCAGGAGGGGCACGGGTCCAATAAACATGTGGTGGCTCGCAGTCGCCCACGTAGCCTGTCCATATCCTCGGAAGTAACGGAGTCAAACTCCTCCCAAACAAGATCTCTCTCGTGGCATCCCACTGGGCCATGAATGGGGGCTAGCTCACTCTGTATCTGGGCGGTTTTCTCCTGCAGAAAAATCACAAATTCCTCTGCTCTACCCTGTAGTGGGGCTTCCCGTTCCCTCTGTTGAAGGAGGGCGCGGGTCACCCTAAACAGGGCGGCAGGGCGGTTTTCTGCGGATGCTATGAGAGTGGCACAATGATGACGTTTGGCCACCCTCAGCGCCACAATGTAAGTCCGTAAATGGGCTCTTACCTGTGTCCGGTCAGATTCAGAGCGGCTAGCCCTCCATCTTCTCTCTAGGCATCTCTTGCGGCGTTTCATCACCCGCAGCTCCTCAGTGAACCAAGGAGCCAGGGTGGTTCGCCGCCGCGAGAGAGGCCGCAAGGGCGCGACCCGATCTAAGGCTCCCACGGCCGCACTATTCCATGCTGCCGTGAGGTCCTCCATCGGGGCGCGGGTCAGGGATACAGGAAATGGCCCAAGCGCTGTCTGGAACCCATCCGGGTCCATCAAGCGCCTGGGGCGGTACCAGATTGGTGACTCTGGTTCCGCCTCCCCGCGGAGGGGAGCAGCGGTCGGAAAGTCGAGCCGGAGAAGTGAGTGGTCTGACCATGACAAGGGTGTGATGACTATATCCCCTGTACCCAGATCACTTTTCCATTGGCCCGAGACAAAGATGAGGTCCGGCGTATGTCCACCCTCGTGGGTGGGGCCCTGAATTACTTGGGTCAGGTCCATGGCCGTCATGGAAGCCATGAACTCCCGAGCTACCACGGATGATTCGCCCAACGATGGCAGGTTAAAGTCCCCCATGACTATAAGTCTGGGGGTCTCCACTGCCACCGTAGCGATCACCTCCAGGAGCTCGGGCAGGGCTGCTGCTACATAGCGGGGAGCCAGGTATACAACCAGCAAGCCCAACTGCCTCCCTAGGCCCCACTCCATGACAGCCATGGACCTGACCCAGGTAGTTTTAGGCCCTACGCATGAGGGTGGACACACCCTGGACTTAATCTTTGTCTCGGGACAGTGGAGTAGTAATCTGGGAATAGGGGATTTAGTCATTACACCCCTGTCATGGACAGATCACGCTCTCCTTCGGCTGGACTTTCCAATCGCCGCACCTCACCGCGGGGAGGCGGAGCCTGATATTCCTATATGGTTCTGCCCCAGGCTCCTGATGGACCTGGAAAGGTTCCAGAAGGAGCTTGGGCCAATTCCTGTGGACCTGCCCCGCGACTCGACTGAGGACCTAGTGGCCGCATGGTTAAGTACGACCACGGGGGCCTTGGACCGAGTCGCGCCCTTGCGGCTTCTCTTGCGGCGACGAATCACCCAGGCTCCTTGGTTCACCCAGGAGCTGAGGGAGATGAAACACCACAAGAGATGCCTAGAGAGCAGATGGAGATCCTCTCGCTCCGAAGCCAACCAAACACTAGTGAGAACCTATATTAGGACTTACTTAGTGGCGATAAGGGTGGCCAAACATGTGTTTGGGGTGACCCGCTCCCTCCTTCACCACAGGGACGAGCAGAGGAATTTGGGATTTATCTGCAGGATAAAATCACTCGGATTTGGAATGAGCTACCCTCCATCAAGAGTGTCTGGTCGGACTGTCCGAGGCTGTTCTTTTTTTTTTTTTTATATTGAAAAAGTTTTATTGGTTTTTACCATTTTCGAAAAGGGTAGGGTAAGGGATACAGAAACATATTAAGAACTTTCGCGTCGGGATGATTGGCCCTTCTAGGGCTTCATAATAAAACATTAAAAGAACATTTTTCCAAAAGTACTACAAGGTGAAAATAAGTACAAGATTCCTAAATTCTCCATTCTATGCTAGCAGTCGTATACAAACATCCAGACATAAGGTTATGCAATATTAATAATAATAAAAAAAAGCAAAGTTATTTTTTCGATCTAAGTCTCTTGGCAATTGTATCTTCTTTTTCTCCTCCCTGGCCCCCAGCGGGCGGGGCCGTGGCCCCCCCCGTCCCCCCTGGATCTTCCCCCAGGATAGAGGAATGTTTTTTAAGAAAGGCTTCCGCCTCAGCAACTGTTTTAATCCTTACTCTTCCTTCATCCCAGAACACCAACATCCCTTCCGGCATCGCCCACTTAAACCAGATCCCGTGATCAAACAATTTTCTGGATAAGAAGGAGTACCTCCTTCTCACCTCCCTAATTTTTTTTGGGATCTGCTTCAAGATGGCGACTTCCTTTTGTTGGTAAATTAACGGCCCCCCTCTCTGCGCCTTCAAAATTCCCTCTCTGGTTGACCTTCTAACAAATTTAATATGTATCTCTCTGGGTACTTCATTTATCCTGGCATATGTCGAATTTATTCTGTAGACTAGGTCAATGTCCCCCCTGATCTCATCTTTAGGTTTATGTAAATAGTCTGCTAAAATTGTACTCATGAGCTCAGGAAGGCATTCACCAGATTCTTCAGAAATATTCTGAAATCTTAAAAAATATGACATCCTTTCAAAATCCATCCTAGACATATGACCAGACAAATCTGCAATTTCAATGTTGACATTTTTAAGTTCTCCCTTTGCCCGAGCCAACCCCCCTTCCAGCTCCTCAGTCTTCTGTGAATTCTCCAGCACTTGCTTCCGTGTTTCCAGAAGATCCTCCTTGAAACTTTTAATATCTGCTCTCAAAGCTTTAATTTCCTGCACCAGAGCTTGTAACACTGATTCCAAAGATGACATTCTTTGTTCCAATCCTGCCAATTCTGATTTTGATGCCATGGTAAGCTGTTAAAGTCAGTGTCACTAAGATGGCGTTTTTTGGGTGGGGCCGTTGAGGCAGATCAGGAGAAAAACAGTTCAAGTGAAAGTTGTAAAAGAATTCAAGACCCAGCAGAGAAACACTTTTCACAGTCAATAATTTCAGCAGAGAAGGCACTCAGGGAAGGAATCAATTAATCCAGAAATTTCTTCATTAGTAGAGAGAGAGAGTCCATTTCACAAAGAGATGTTGGTAATTTTCCAAAGGTAAAAATAGTCATTCAGGAACAAAGGGAACCATCCTCCACCGCCCCGTCTGAGAGCCAGGAGGAGAAAATAACCAAAGAAAAATTGTATCAAGCCAGCCATACATTGTAAAGAAATAAGCCGCAGATCACTTTCGCTTATTTCAAAGCAGTCCGGAAACAAAGTATCCGCTTCCTCGCAACGAGGAGCCATTTCCAAACGCCGCTTTAAATCCAAGGGGGGGGGGTTAGCCAACAAACACCCCCCTCTACGTTCTTTCAATCCAGGCTGCCAGCATAAATAATGTTGAAAATCACTCACACTTCACCTCGCCGCCAAAGCCCCAGGGAGCCTTCTGACCCGCACGCTCAGTTCTTTTTAAATTCGCTGATCGTTACCGTCCTCCATTGGCGAAGGGAAACCCCCCCCTGCAGCATGCCTCCCCTCGCCTAGACCGAAGACAAGGGCCGTTCTCGAGCCGCCGCTAAGAGGAACAGACCCAGGCAAGCCAGCCCTACAGGAGGCCCCCCAAAAATGGGGGTGCCTCGCCCCCGATGGGGGGCAGAAAGAAGGAAAAGCGGCGAACGAGTCCAAGACTCATCCGTCGCTGCTGGAAGGCGGAACCGGAAGTCCCGAGGCTGTTCTTGAGGCACCATCCTGGGAGGAGTTTGACTTTGTTACTACCGAAGATATGGACAGGTTGTCAAAGAGACTTAAGGCTACCACATGTTTATTGGACCTGTGTCCCTCCTGGCTTGTACTGGCATCCTGGGAGACGACACGAGGCTGGCTCCAGGGCATTGTCAACGCATCTTTGAGTGAGGGGTCCTTGCCTTGTCTTGAAAGAGGCGGTAGTAAGGCCCCTCCTCAAGAAGCCATCCCTGGACCCAGCATTATTAGAAAACTATCGTCCAGTCTCCAACCTTCTCTTTTTAGCGAAGGTTGTAGAGAGTGTGGTGGCCCAACAGTTTCCGCGACACCTGGAGGAATTGATTATCTAGACCCGTGCCAGTCCAGCTTCCAACCCGGTCACAGCACCGAGACGGCATTGGTCACGTTGATTGATGATCTCTGGAGGGCGCGGGATAGAGGATATTCCTCTATCCTAGTCCTCTTAGACCTCTCAGTGGCTTTTGATGCCATCGACCATGGTATCCTATTGCACCGGCTGGGGGGGTTGGGGCTGGGAGGCACCGTTTTACGGTGGTTCTCATCCTACCTCTCTGGTCGGTCGCAATATGTGTTGGCAGGGGGGCAGAGGTCGGCCTCGAGACCCCTCCTATGCGGGGTTCCTCAGAGGTCGGTCCTCTCGCCCCTCCTATTCAACACATATATGAAGCCGCTGGGTGAGATCATCCGTGGTTTTGGGGTGGGATATCATCTGTACGCTGATGATACTCAGCTGTAAATATACACCCCAGACCACCCCAACGATGCTGCCGAGGTGTTGTCCTGGTGTTTGGAGGCCGTACAGATCTGGATGGGTAGTAACAAACTCAAGCTCAACCCGTCCAAGACTGAGTGGCTGTGGTTTCTGGCACCCCGGTTCAACCAGATTACTCCAACTCTGGCCATTGGGGGCGAAACACCGGCCCCCGTGGAGAGGGCGCGCAATTTGGGTGTCCTCCTGGATTCCCAGCTGTCCATGGAGGACCATGTGGTGGCCGTGGCCAGGGGGGCGTTTCATCAGGTACGCCTGATGCGCCAATTGCGCCCCTTACTGGACCGGGCTGCCCTTCGCACAGTCACTCAAGCTCTTGTGACGTCCCGTCTCGACTACTGTAATGCTCTCTACATGGGGCTTCCCTTGAGGTGCACTCGAAAGCTACAGCTAGTCCAAAACGCAGCCGCGCGGGTAATTACGGGAGCTACCAGAAGCTCCCATATAACACCAATCCTGCGCGAGCTGCACTGGCTTCCTGTGGTCTTTCGGGTGCGCTTCAAGGTTTTGACGACCATCTTCAAAGCGCTCCATGGCTCGGGACCTAGTTATATGCGAGACCGTCTCCTGCCCCATTCATCCCTTCGACCGATCCGCTCCCACAGACCCACAGAGAGGGCCTTCTCAGGGTGCCGTCGGCCGGACAATGCCGACTGGCAACCCCCAGGGGAAGGGCCTTCACTGTGGCGGGCCCTGCCCTTTGGAACGACTTACCCCCTGAACTTCGCCCCATCTGAGACCTCCGCCTCTTCTGCCAGTGTCTAAAGACACATTTCTTTCATCAAGCCGGCCTAACGTAACCTCCGCTGTGACTATTTTAGACAGTTTTTAATTTTGGGGGATTTTAATTTGGTTTTTAGCACAGGATGGGTATTTAATAAGTTTTTTAATTTTCTATTTGATTTTTGTATGTATGTGGGAGGCACCGTTTTACGGTGGTTCTCCTCCTACCTCTCTGGTCGGTCGCAATTCATGTTGACAGGAGGGCAGAGGTCGACTTCTAGGCCCCTCACTTGTGGGGTGCTGCAGGGGTCGGTCCTCTCACCACTCCTGTTCAACACGTATATGAAGCCGCTGGGTGAGATCATCCGTGGGTTTGGGGTAGAATACCATCTGTACGCTGATGACACTCAGCTGTACATCTCTACCCGAAACCACCCCAACGATGGATTCCCAGCTGTCCCTGGAGGATCAGGTGGCGGCCGTGGCCGGGGGGGGGGCATTTTACCAGGTCCGCCTGGTCCGCCAATTGCGCCCCTTACTTGACCGGGAGGCTCTTCGCACAGTCACTCAAGTGCTCGTGACTTCTCGTCTGGACTACTGTAACACTCTCTACATGGGGCTCCCCTTGAGATGCCCTCGGAGGTTGCAGTTGGTCCAGAATGCGGCCGCGCGGGTGATTATGGGTGCCTCAAGGCAATCCCACATAACACCGCTCCTGCACGAGCTGCACTGGCTGCCTGTGACCTTCCGCGTGCATTACAAGGTTTTGATGACCATCTTCAAAGTGGTCCATGGCACGGGGCCTAGCTACCTACGAGACCGTCTACTGCCCCATATGTCCCTACGACCGATACGCTCTCACAGAGAGGGGCTACTCCGGGTGCTGTCAACCAGGCAATGCCGGTTGGTGACGCCCAGGGGTAGAGCCTTCTCTGTGATGGGCCCAACCCTCTGGAACGCTCTCCCCCCTGAACTCTGTGTCATCTCAGACCTCCGCCTGTTCCGCCAGCGGTTAAAAATGCACTTCTTCCAACAAGCCGGCCTGGCATGATTTTACTCAACACTGCACTGCCTCTAGTTACCAAAGTTTTAATTCAGGGGTTTTAATATGGGTTTTAGCGCAGGGTGGTTTAATTTAATTGAGTTTTAATGAACGTCTTATTTTTTGTATATTTGTGTATTTATATTTTATATTCCCTGTGCACCGCCCCGAGTCCCTATGTGGTAAGATGGGTGCGGCTTATAAATTCGAATAATAAATAAATAAATAAATAAATAAATAAATAAATAAATAAATAAATAAATAAATAAATAAATAAATAAATAAATAAATAAATAAATCATGTCCAGTTGAGAGACTGGAGTAACATCCTGTTGCACATGGCCCTGAGGGAAGCATTCATGGAAACATGGTCCCTCCGTTGTATGGGCTGCCAATGTAATAATTTCAATGTTTTCTGAGGTGGGCTCCCACCCTGATCTGCCCGTTGAATAGATCATTCTCAAAGGTCTAAATTTAGGAGACAATTATGGATGAGGACTTTGCAGATCTCATGCACCTTAACTGTCCTTCATTCAAAATCATCCGGGATTTCTTCATCTTCTCTCATGGTCTCCTTAATCACCTTAAATCTAAATAAATTGGGACATGATTTGATACTTATTGTAGATTTTTTCTTCACATCTCTTGACTTGAATTGCTGAATGTTTTTAGACTTGGAAATTCTTGCTGCGGTTCATCTCCTTACATTACAACTGTTGAACTGGACCTTAAAGAACGAAGAGCTACAAAATGAACTGAGTAAGTTAATTAAGTCTGCAAACCTTCAGAATAAGGAAATTCCCTTTCCTGAAGCCTTTCTGGAATCTCAAAGTGGTCTATAATCTTTAGTTTCAAACATCTAACCAAAGTTTATGATATCTGATGCTTCCAAATAGCTAGTAAGTTTTGTCTCTATACTCACAGTTCCTTTTGCACAGATATATAGTCTTAGCCTCTGGGATATAATGAACAAGACAGCGAAGTTCGAGAATGCTAAATAGTAACCCTTGTATTGAGCCTGCAATAATACATTCAGGTAATCCTCAATTTATGACCCCGATTGAGCCCAACATTTATTCTGCTAAATGAGAAATTTGTTCAATGAGCTTTGCCCCATTTTATGACTTCTTACCACATTTGTTGAGTGCATCACTGCAGTTGTTAAGTTAGTAACATGGTTGTTAAGTGAATCTGGCTTCCGCATTGTCACAAGATTGTAAAAAGTGATCATGTGATCATGAGGGACAACAACTGTCATAAACATAAACCAGTTGTCAATCATCTGAATGTAAATCACATGACCATGGGGATGCCACAACAGTGCTAAGCGTGAAAAAAGCTCATGAGTCATTTTTTCAGTGCTGTTGTGACTTCGAACAGTCACTAAATGAACTGTTGTAAATTAAAGACTACCTATATTAGCTTTAGTTTTTATTCCGAGACATTAGTCAAGTCTTAGCTTTAGGACAGAAGTCTTAAAGTTTCTTTCCATAAAGGTAACCCCTAAATTAAACATTTTGTTGAAAAGTGGAATAAATGTAAATTTAGATATGTCACCGAGGATGGCATTACTGTTGCTGGTGGAAAAAGGGGATATCAATGAAACAAAAAAGGAATTGATTGTAAATTGGATAATGGCAGCTAGATTAGTGTTGACTAAGTATTGGGAACAAAATTGGGATATTCAAAGAAATGAGTTGTATGATGAAATTTGGAGTATGGCAGCGAATGATAAATGAATTAAATTTAAAATGGGATGATTAAAGCAAACAATTATAATGAAATATTGGGGGATTTTATAAAAACAGAGGTCCAAGGCCAAGGGAATAAACCTACTAAAGAATATATGTTGTTTTGGAAGAGATAAGGGCACAATTGGAATATATTGTATATCTTTCAGTTGTTATAGAAGAAGAAGAAAAAAGGTCTCTGAATGGGTGTACTGTAATATATATTTATTTCCTCCTTTGTATTAAGATTTATATGTATTACATTTGTATTATTTGTACTTAAAATAAAAAATATTTTAAAAGTGGAATGAAGAAAGACAGCATTTGCAAATATTTAATAATACTGAAGGGTGAGCAAATTTTGTTGTTGTTATTATTATTATTATTATTATTATTATTATTATTATTATTATTATTATTATTATTATTTTGTTGTACAGTGAACCAGATGTTCAGATTAGATTTGGCATTTTTATCCTATTGAGTCCTTCCGAAGGACTTGGGATAGGCAGATGTGCTCGTTTGATGTTGTGAAAGAAAGTAAAAAGAAATCAGCGCAGGATGTAAGCTGTTGGGAGTCAAGCTGCCTTTTGCAATTGACTGATGGCTATTTTGTCAATGCTGATGGTCTTCAGGAGGTGCCACAGTTTTTGTTTTATTCTTATTTAAAATAATTTTGAAAAGTAAAATAATTGAACAGTGCCTCATGGAAAGATAATTAACCTCCTGGCCACTCAGAATCACCTTGAATCATGAGATAAGTGGCAAATAAGTTTAATATATTAAAAAAATACAGAAAACAGTTTTAAACCACTTCCTCTAATTTTAGGAAGAGCACTGTACTCCAACAGAAGTACACAATTAACTTTGAATGGTGAATTGATATTTAAACTTAAAATAGGCTTATAAGATTTTTGAACTAACTAATGTCGTCCTTTTGTTTTCTCTACTGGTTCACAGATATTCTTACTGAAATGCTTCCAGGCTGGCAAGCTTTCGATCAAAATCTCTATTACTTTTCTTCAACACGAAAAAATTGGTATGCTGCTCGTGAGGACTGTATATCGAGGAACAGGGCAGATTTAGTTTCCTGTAGATATGGTGAAGAACAAGTGAGTACAGGCATATATGTCACCATTTTTGTAAAATGGCTGTTTCATGAAAAAGTCTCAATTACTTTTCCAGCATCAAAATAAGTGGCCTGGTGGTTGATCACTTTTTGATCACTTCACTTTTTGGCGAAGGTTGTTGAGAGTGTGTTGGCACAACAGTTTCCCTGTCACCTGGAGGAAATTGATTATCTAGACCCGCGCCTGTCCGGCTTCCGGCCCGGGCACAGCACCGAGACGGCATTGGTCACGTTGGTGGATGATCTCTGTTGGGTCAGGGATGGGGGTTGTTCCTCCATTCTGGTCCTATTAGACCTCTCAGCGGCTTTCGATACCATCGACCATGGTATCCTATTGCATCGACTGGAGGGGTTGGGGGTGAGGGGCACCGTTTTACGGTGGTTCTCCTCCTACCTCTCCAGTCGGTCGCAATTTGTGTTGGCAGGACGGCAGAGGTCGACCTTGAGACCCCTCACATGTGGGGTGCCTCAGGGGTCGGCCCTCTCGCCACTCCTGTTCAACACATATATGAAGCCGCTGGGCGAGATCATCCGTGATTTTGGGGTGGAATACCATCTGTATGCTGATGATACACAGCTGTATATAGCTACCCCAAACCACCCCAACGATGCCGTTGAAGTGATGTCCCAGTGTGTGGAGGCCGTACAGGTCTGGATGGGAAGTAACAAACTCCGACTCAACCCGTCCAAGACCGAGTGGCTGTGGTTTCCGGTGTCCTGGTACAACCAGTTTACTCCATCACTGGCCATTGGGGGTGAACATCTAGCCCCTGTGGATAGGGTACGCAACTTAGGTGTCCTCATGGGTTCCCGGCTGTCTATGGAAGATCATCTGACAGCCGTGGCCAGGGGGGCTTTCTACCAGGTACGCCTGGTACACCAGTTGCGTCCCCTTTTGGGCCGGGACACCCTTTGCACAGTCACTCATGCGCTCGTGACATCCCGCCTAGACTACTGTAATGCTCTCTACATGGGGCTTCCCTTGAGGTGCACCCGAAAACTACAGTTAGTGCAGAATATGGCCGCGCGGGAAATTTTGGGAGCCTCAAGGCGTTCCCACATAACACCGCTCCTGCGCGAGCTGCACTGGCTGCCTGTGGCCTTTTGTGTGTGCTTTATGGTATTGATCACCATCTTCAAAGCGCTCCATGGCACGGGACCTAGTTATCTGCGGGATCGTATCCTACCTCACACATCCCTTCGGCCGATCTGCTCCCACAGAGAGGGACTTCTCCAGGTGCCATCCACTAGGCAGTGCCAGTGGACGACGTCCAGGGGAAGGGCCTTCTCTGTGGTGGGCCCAACCCTCTGGAATGACCTACCCCCTGAACTTAGAACTATTATGGACCTCCGCTCCTTCCGCCAAAGTTTGAAGACGCACTTCTTCCATCTCGCCGGCCTGGCCTAATCCACATCATTAAGCTATAGACTGAAGTTTAAATTGTTTTAATCCGGATTTTAAGGGTAAAGTTTTAGGATTTTAAGGTTTTAGGATTTTTTAGCACAGGGTATTGGGATGTAATCTATTTTTAGTATTATTTATTGTCATGTTTGTGCTTTTTTCTATTTTAACTTCCTGTGCACCGCCCCGAGTCCCTTTGGGGGGAGTGGCACGGTTTATAAATTTAATAAATGAAATGAAAATGAGGTGCCTGGGGCGGAACCATATTGGCGATTCCGGTTCCGCCTCCCCGCGATGGGGTGTGGCGGTTTGGAAGTCAAGCCGCAGGAGTGAATGATCTGTCCATGACAGGGGTGTGATGACTATTTCCCTCAATCCCAGATTATTTCTCCACTGGCTGGAGGCAAAAACTAGGTCTAGCGTGTGCCCCCCGGTGTGAGTGGGGTCCTGAATTAATTGGGTCAGGTCCATGGCCGTTATGGAGGCCATGAACTCCCGAGCTATCTCTGATGTTTCACCTACCGACGGCAGGTTGAAATCCCCCATGACTACTAACCTGGGGGTAACAACCGCCATCTCGGCTATCACATCGAGGAGCTCAGGTAGGGCTGCTGATACGTAGCAGGGAGCCAAGTACATGATCAGCACGCCCATCTGCCTCCCAGGGCCCCACTTCACACACAGGGATTCACAGCCAGCTGTCTGCGGCACAGCGGTCTCCCTCAGATCAAGATCTTCCTTAAAGATAACCGCCACCCTCCCACCCCGACTCTGGGTCCGCAGCTGATGAAATGCTCGGTAGCCTGATGGGCATATTTCCACGAGGGGCACTCCCCCTTTGTGGCCCAACCAGGTCTCCGTAATACCAGGTCCGGCTCCCCCTCCAACACCAGATCATAAATGAGGGGGGCTTTGTTGACCACGAACCTGGCGTTGCACAGCATCAGTCTAGGGCCCAGGCCCTGTGATCCTGTACCTCCTGGACTGCGAGAAGGGCCACGGGGACCGGAGCCGTGACCACAGATAAACATCGGGTACGCCCTCCCGTAATATGATATGGTCCTTGGCCCGCGCCATACCTACCTCTCCCATACACTGTCCTGATGGTATGGCCCTCTGTCAGATTGACCCTAGTTCCCCCCCTAGTGTCGGATCCTACTCCCTCCCCACCGGGACCATTGCCGTCCTGGAGATGGCCTCCCAAGGGCCAATCACCTCACCCACATTTTTAATCCCACCTAACCCTCCCCTCTCCCTGGGCCCCCTTAAAAGACGCTTTAAAAAATTCCCCAAAAAATTCCTAAGTTTTTGTTTTTGCCACCTCTCAGGATTTAAAATTCCGTCATCGAGGTGGGCCCTCATTAGTGTTGAGGGCCAAACCTGCAAGAGAGGGGAATCTCGCAGGGCAAGGAGGGTGGCTGCCGAGTACATAAGTTGTTGGGAAAAAGGAAGTTTGCCTTGATGGTGCTAACCCCTAGAGTCCATAGGCTTGCTGGGCCAGTCCAAGATGGTTTATAGGTGATCAAAGGATAGTCTCTCAATGATATCAGAGCAATTTGGGGAGCAGGTGGGTCACCCGTCAAGGCATATGACAAAGAATAAAAACAAAAGTGGCCACATAACCAGGGGCCAGAAACAAAAATAGGCCAAAAACAGCGACAGACAATAAAAATCTGAAAATCAAATAATATCTGAAAGAAATACAGTAAAGAATAAAAGGAGCAAACCCCGAAGGGCAACATGAATGGGAACGAGGAGACGAAATGGTGCAGGACGGCGACATAACACCAACACAGACCGATCAAGGACATAACAGGACAGCTAAAAAAAATAAAACGCCGAGGAATCCAGGTGGTGAAGGACAAGCAAGCGAGGAGTGGGGGGACAGCAACGGACGAAAGCAGAGTAATTGAAGTCCGGAGGAGTCCAAGCGAAAGTCCAAAGTTCCAGCAGAGGACGAAACAAACGATGAAAAGGCGGGCGATGAAAATGCAGATAGTAACCGATGAGAAGCAGACAGGAACAGCCGGAACAACATGGCCACAACAGCGAAAATCCATAGTCCCACGGGAAACAAAACGAGCAACAAGAAGGCAGGATGACGAAGTGAAGCAATAACAGACGAGGAGCAGACAGGAACAGCAGGAATGGCAGGGACGGCAGGGCAGCGAAGACGACCAAAGGAAGCAGCCAGGAAAGCAGAAAATGGACTAGAAACGGCACAGCCATGGTGGCGGTGAGAAGGTGGCAGCGGTGGCGAGGGGGCGGCAACAGCCACAGATGGAAAGGCAGTGGAGAACAACGATGGTGGTGGTGGAAAGCCGATGTTGGCAGCAGCACAAGCCGAGGCTGCAGCAGCAGCAACACAAGCTGCATACAGCTGCAAACAGCCACATATAAGCCATGGTTTCGGCCGCAGGAGAACCGTAAAAAAGCCGTGGAACCCCCGTCCATGCCTCCCATACTGCGGTGGCGCCAAACAGCTCCCTTGCAAACGGCACTCCCAGCTGGGCTCAAGATCTTTTCCGCCCAGGCTGCTCAGGTAGCCCCTCCACCAGATCTGACGGATATTTAGGGTGGCAAATTCCCTCGACTCAGCTCAGCTCAATAGCATCGGCCTCCTCCATTCTACACCGGAACCGGAAGACGACTCCCAAGGAGCCTGCTCCTTCCTCCTGGGGTGCCCAGAAAGAGGGGAGCTGCACTGCATATTGTACAGAACAAAAGAAAATATGGTGGGGGGTGAGAAAGGATGGAGGGAATTGGAATGGAGACAAAGAGAGGGAGGGAGCCAGAAAAGTGGAGGAGCAGGAAAGGAGAGGAGAAAGGAGAGGAGAGTAGAAAGGAAAGGAGAGGAGAAAGGAAAGGAAAGGAAAGGAAAGCAGAGTGATGGGAAGGGAAACAAAAAAGGGAAGGGAAGGTGGAAAGAATCTGATTGAAACCCCTTCCTCATATCCTCATCCTTGTGACCTGAAAACACAGGGAGAGTTCCTCTTCCATTAAAGGACCATTCCCTGTAGTGGAATATGACAACTTGCCACAGCCAACTCATCACAGGACACCTCGCCCTGGCCAACTTGCCATGAGAAAAGTTGCGTGGGACAATTCAATTATTTAAAACTAATTTTAAAAAATGAACTATGAGAAGTTGTCGCACCTCCCCTGTGTACCTTTGCTTTTTACCCATAGATGCTCAAAGCCCCCAAAGCCTCAGAAACACTGCTGGTTGGGAAGGGGAGAGGCTCAGTCAGTCCTTAGTGGGGTCAGGGGGAATCATGGGCCACATATGTTCCTCCCTTAAACCTTAATTTGCAATCAACTTTATATTCTCTCTCTCTCTCTCCTTCTCTCTCACTGTCCCATCTGTCTATCTCATCTGTCCATCTGCCCATATCCCTCTGCCCATCCCTCTGCCCATCCATCCATCCATCCATCCATCCATCCATCCATCCATCTATCTATCTATCTAATCTACTTTTCTCTCCTCAAGGGCTTTATAGATAAAATATCAATTTTCAATAAAATGGACTATTGGATTGGACTCCATAAGAACAGCAGTGCTGGCCGTGGACTGTTGTGGACAGCTGGATATTCTGCAGGAACTTTGTAAGTTTTGAAACAAAATCTAATTATGTATGTATGTATGTATGTATGTATGTATGTATGTATGTATGTATATACATACATACATACATACATACATACATACATATATATATATATATATATGAAGATACTATGTTACAGCTTCCTGCTAGGCCTGTTTAAGGGAGGAGACAAACTTGTCATCCTTCTCTGCCTTTCGACTCCTCTTTGAGATCATCCAGACAGAGACCTATTAAATTGCTGCTGTCTTTTTAGATATGTGTTAAATGTTTTTTTAAAGGAATGATTAATAATTAATTAAGAGACCAGGATGGATCCATTTCGGACTTCTTAGTCCTCGTCAGCTGGCCATACTTTCCTACAGGGATTTGAACTGGTGCTCTCCAGCATTCGAAGCAGGCTTCTCTATGCCTTGAGCTAACCAGCTTCCCTGATTACATCATCCTTTCCACAGGACTTTATAGATGAAGATACTATGCTGTCTTTTTAGATATGTGATAAATGTTTTTTTAAAGGAATGATTAATAATAGTATATATATATGCTGGCATGGCTTCGGGGATTTTCCCGTGTATAAGGCATAGAAAAGTTGTTGCAACGTTTCGACAAGATCTCACTTGTCATCATCAGGCAGGCTTGTGTCTGTGAGTGTGACTGCGGAGGCATCGCCCCTCTTTAAATCTTGGTGGGGGTATATATTTGTTTTCGTAGATTTTCACGGGTGTAGGTATGCTGGCATAGCTGACCAAAACACAAGTATTACAGGAAGAAACGTTAAAAATAATAATAATAATTATTATTATTATTATTATCATAATATCATAACAATGGATCGGCAATAGCTTAACTAAGGAAGGTTACAGCATTCTCCCCTAATGGTTACATCGCTTAAGAAGAATTTTGAGACCTGAAAAGTGATATATGGAGAGCCATCTCCTAGGCAGTGGGCCATCAAGTTACAACCATTGAGTCTAGAAGGGATGGTTTCAAGGACAGACAGTAACTTAGATCTGTCTGCGTTATACATGGGACAAGAGATCTAATTATGTGACATGTTGTGCATCAGGATTTCATGCCTACCACCAGAGGTGAGTTGGTCCTGGTTTGCCCAGATCGGGCAAACTGGTAGTGGCGGCAGCGGGAGGCTCCACCCACCTGTCCGGATATGTCTGCGCATGCACAGAAGCATTGTACACATGAATGAACCAGTAGTAAAAAAAATGGAAACCCACCACTGCCTACCACCCTTCTCCCAAGGCCTAGCTCAGTCCTGGCACACCTGTTGTTGAATTTACACATCATGATAAGTGAGTGGTAACGGTGGAGGTCCATTTGAGGGATTCCCCAAACCAAATAACAGGAATTTACGTAGCAGGAGAGTTTGTAACCACAATTGTCAGTGCAGTGCAAAGCGCAGTCTCAAGTGACCAGTCGCAGGTGGTCACACAAAGGAAGGAAGTCTAACAAACCACATCAATCAACAGAATCAGAAGCACCCAACGGCCATTTCAGAATCAGGGCAATTGACGAACAGAATCCAAAGTTGATTTATTTGATTTTTATCCCACCTTTATTACTTTTATAAATAACTCAAAGTGGCAGACATACCTAATATTGTTTCGTATTTTCCCTGCTGGCACTAGCTTTGATGATGTTAGGTAGTTGGGTAATGAAATGTCTGCAAGAAAACAATCAAGCTCAGAGAGCACCATTTCAACCCTGGGCTACAAAGATTCTTTTATTAGATCAACTTCTGCCACAGATCTGACAAGGTGAAATATAACCCCTAACATCTCCCCAAACCCTTGACCACTAGAAGTCCCTATGGACTTCCTGTTGAATTTCAAACATCCACTCCCCCAGTCCCATCAATGCCCAGCTGTATACTTGCCAGTAACAAGTTTTCTATTTCATATGGGCACAAAACCATAAACCAACAATAACCCATTGTGACTGAGATTAGGAAAAAGATCTAGATCGACTTAGATTTAGACCAGCGATGGTGAACCTTTTTTGGCTCGCGTGCCATAAGTGGGGGGAGTGCAGGGGGGTTGTGCGCGGGCATTGTTAGCAACTCTGGGTTCAGAACCAGTGTTACAATTCTGGTCCCATAACCAGTGTTAGGAAATAAATGCGGAATAGTGTAATACACCGGACATTAAAGAGCTACGTTGCTTTAACCACAAACAAACTCTAAAACAGTGATAGTAAGAAAATAAACAGTCTTTACTTTGTAGCAACTAAAATACTTCTTCCAACTAACTTCTCAAACAATAACAGTCCTTTACCCAACACAGAGTTATCTTACAGTGATGCAAAACAAATCTCCTCCTTCAATATTCAGCTTCAGTTTCTCAGACGGCAAACAGTAAGAACAGGAAATCAAATGGAATCGAAAAGGAACGGACTGTGATTCTGAGCTTGCTTATATGGTAGAGCTGAGAAGCACAGCCAATCAGAATTCAAACACAGTTCTTAAAGCTACATGAGTCCTTAAGAACATAGACTCATATATATTGTCAACCCAATATAAGGCTGAATATCCTAACAGGCATGCCGGACCAATAATGCAATGTGCGACACCCCCGCCCCCCAATGTGCATGCGCGTACTACAGACACGACACCCCATTTTTTGCATGATTTTTTCACCCTCCCCAAGCTCCAGAGGCTTTATAGGAGCCTGGGGAGAGCAAAAACAGCCTTCCTCGCTCCCTCCGGAGGTCCTCCAGAGGCTTCAGAGACCTTCAGGAGGCTTCCCTGAAGCCTCTGGAGCACTTAAAAGGACCCTCCGAGCAACTTGTAGCATCCTTTTTAGTGGTGAAACCTCTGGAGGGCCTCCAGTGGGGGGCTATTTTCGCCCTCCCCAGCCTGGGGATTATCAAAAATGCCATTAAAAATGGCTGAACTCAGCTCACACATGTGCGCTGGCCACTGACAGGACAAGTCTCGTGTGCCCTGAGCGTGCCATAGGTTCGTCATCCTGGATCTAGACCTAGATCTCTACATTTATATATCTAGCTCTACATATCTAGATTGAGGCTGATGAGTGTTATGGTTCTTTTTTCAGGTACTGGGCTAGACGTCAACCCAACGGTGGAAATAAAGAACTCTGCATTGCCATCCTTCCTACCTGCTCAGTTAAGTCCTGTTGGCATGATTCTGCTTGCAGCGACCCAAGAGGCTTTATTTGTAAGCTGGTACCAAAGAACGTGTGGTTCGACTAGATAATTCAAGACGGTGGAAACGGATTATAAGATCTCCCAACTCAGCTGGATTGGTGTTAATAAATGCCAAGTGGCAACCACATTTTGCTCACTTCATTTTCTCTGCCAGCTTCCTACTTGTCCTTATCATCTTGACAAAATATATTTCACACCATCTGAAAAAATGTATTTAGATTTTGATAAGTTATGCAATACTAGCTTCTTTACCTCCTGTAATATATCATTCTTTATATCCTTTAGTGGCTGAAGGAAGGCCAAGATGTTACAAGGAGTTCATGGAGAACAAGGGTATCAATGGCTATCATTATGGATGCCTAAGGACACCATCCAGGGTGGAGAGATAGGCAGGATATTTCTCAATGCCATTTGCAGGGAATCATAAGCAGGTGAAGACATCTGCTTGGGAAGACCCTGAAGCAAATGGGGAGCCACTGTGTGAGACAGAATGCTGGACTGGATGGGCTGTGGCCTGTTCCAGCAAGGCTATTCTTATGTTCTTATGTTCTTAAGGATAAAGACTTATAGAGCAATGTCATTACTAAACAATGCTAATAAATTTTTTGCTGCAATTTTGGCAGAAAGGTCAGGCTTTCTGCCAAAATGAGTTGGTGTTTGAGATGGAAAAAAAATTGAAACTTTGATTTTTAATTTTACTGATCAGACCGGCTTTTTGCTGTAGAAATGACTGCTTTATACTATTTTGTAAAAGTAAATAGTTGAGCTTTGATGTTATTATTTTATTATTCTGCACCAAAGGAAGTCAGAAGTTAACAACAACAAAAAAAGAATAAAACCTCATATTGGCTTTATGTGGATGGCCTGAAGCTTTATCGAAAAATCAGAACTTCAAATCCCATCACTGACAAACATCGCAAGTGTTAGTAGCACAGATGTAGCAATGGAGTATGGCCTGGAGCAGGGGTGTCAAACTCAAGACCCATGGGATGCTTAGCTCTGGCCCATGGGGCCACCCTGGAAACGGCAAAGGACCGACCCATGCGGCACTCCCAGGCTCTGTTTTCACTGACAGAGGGCTGCAGGAGGCTGAGGAGCCCCTTTTCGCTGACAGAGTGCTCAGGCCTCCAGAGGCGCCCCTGACATGACTGACTTCAAGCTGGCCATGCCCGCTGGCCACGCCCCCCTCCCCCCCCCAATGTGAAACACAACTCTGAGGCGGCCCACAATGAAATATAGTTTGACCCATGGCCTAGCCCTAGAGCAATGTGCTTCAGTAGCAATAAGGAAGGCTAACCTCATGACCAATAATGGAACTGGGAAGACAAATGGTCAAAGAACCCATCAGGAGCCATCAGGACGAAGCAACAAATATTTAGGCATTTTACATTTCTGGATAACATCACACATGGATAAGTTAATAATCTAATTCGTAAAGAATACATCTGAAGACTGAGAAGACAAAATTGAACAGTAGAAACAGCACCAAGAACTAGGCCAACCTATGATCCAATAGACCAGGGGCATCCAACTCAAGGCCTAGGGCCCAGATCGGTGCATGGGGTGTTTAGATTTGGCCCATGGCACCACCCTGGAATCAGTGAAGGACCAGCCTGTGGTGCCTCTGCCAGCGAAAACGGAGCTTGGGAGCGTGGCCCACCCGAGCTCCATTTTCACTGGCAAAGGGTTGCAGGACGCCATTGCAGCTGAAAACGGAGCTCGGGAGCCCATTTTAGCTGGCAAACTTCGAGCCATGATATTCCCCCCCCCCGACGTGATGTTGAGCTGGCCATGCCCACCCTGGTCCCCCAAGGTCAAACACAACCCTGATGTGGCCCTCAATGAAATAGAGTTTGATACCCCTGCAATAGACAACTGGAAATATTAACTGGACACAAACTGGACTGGACAATTTGAAAAGTAAGAAAACTGATAACTATTCCCTGGACATGGCAGAAGACACAATGAAAACTCTTCAATTTCACTTACAGATATTACTGGTCAAATGTCTAAAATTGATTTTGAACGCATGTCTTTTTAAGATTTCAGAACGTTCCAGAATTACCGAATGAAAATTTAAAAGAGGTAATGGCTACTATGTTAGCGGATTATATTAAGAAAGATAAGGAATTTATTTGGGGGGACATTGATTTGATTTATAGAATTAACTCAGTATTTGCCAGAATAAATGAGGTACCCAGAGAGATACATATTAAATTTATAAGAAGGTCAACGAGGGATGAGATACTGAGAGCGCAAAGAGGGGGCCCTTTGATGTATCATCAAAACGAGGTGGCCATATTGAAGCAGATCCCAAAGAAAATACGAGATATAAGAAGGAATTATTCCTTCTTAACAAAAAAATTATTCAAAAAGGGGGTGTGGTTCAAGTGGTTGATGTCGGAAGAGATGCTGGTATTCTGGGAGGGAGGAAGAGTTAGAATCAAAACAGTTGAAGAGGCGCAGAATTTTCTTAAAAAACACTCCTCAATCCTGGATGATGATGAGATGGGAAGGGGAGGGGCCACAGGTCCGCCTGCTGGTGGGGGGGAGGAGGAAGAGACTATAGCAAAGAAATTGAAATTGAAATTGAAATTGAAATTTATTAACCGCACCCTCTCCCCACAGGGACCCGGGGCGGTGCACAGGCAGAGTTAAAAAACAATATACAATAAATACAACATACATACTTTAAAATAGAATTAAATAGTATTACCCGTGCTAAAAATATAAAATTAAGAACCCATTAAAATATTTGGAGTCAATAGACAGAGAGAACTATTCAAGGCCGGCCAGTCGAAAGAGATAGGTCTTCAATTTTACACGGAAGGAGCGGAGGTCAGTGGTCGTTCTAATATCAGGGGGAAGGTCGTTCCAGAGGGCCGGGCCCGCCACAGAGAGCGCCCTTCCCCTGGGCGTCGCCCGCTGACAAAGTCTAGTGGACGGCACCCGGAGAAGCCCCTCTCTGTGGGAGCGAATCGGTCGTGAGGATGTGTGGGGCAGGATCCGATCTCGCAGATAGCTAGGTCCCGAGCCATGGAGCGCTTTGAAGATGATAACTAACACCTTGAAGCGCACCCGGAAGACGACAGGTAGCCAGTGCAGCTCGCGCAAGAGCGGTGTAACGTGGGCAAACCTGGTGGTCCCCATAATTGCTCGCGCGGCTGCATTCTGAACTAACTGAAGCCTCCGGGTGCACCTCAAGGGGAGCCCCATGTAGAGAGAGTTACAATAGTCCAGTCGGGATGTCACGAGGGCATGAGTGACTGTGCGAAGGGCGTCCCGATCCAATAGGGGGTGCAATTGGCGAACCAGGCGAACCTGGTAGAACGCCCTCCTGGCCACGGCTGTCACTTGCTCTTCCATAGACAGCCGGGTATCCAGGAGGACACCCAAATTGCGCGCCCCATCCACAGGGGCAAGATGTTCGCCCCCTATGGCCAGCGTTGGAGAAAGCTGGTTGAATCGGGCAGCCGGAAACCACAGCCACTCGGTCTTGGTCGGGTTGAGCCTAAGTCCGTTACTTCCCATCCAGATCCGCACGGCTTCCAGGCACTGGCACATCACCGCTACGGCATCGTTGGGGTGGTTTGGGGTAGATATGTACAGCTGGGTGTCATCAGCGTACAGGTGGTACTCTACCCCAAAACCACGGATGATCTCACCCAGCGGCTTCATGTATGCATTAAACAGGAGAGGCGAGAGGACCGACCCCTGAGGCACCCCGCATGTGAGGGGTCTCGGGGTCGACCTCTGCTCTCCTGCCCGCACAAATTGCGATCGGCCAGAGAGGTAGGAGGAGAACCACCGTAAAACGGTGCCTCCCACCCCCAACCCCCCCAGCCGAGGCTCAGATCGCAAAAATAATTTGTTATATATATATATTTTTATTATGGTAATTCCTGTACAGATGTCAATATTACAAAGTAATTGAATGTATAAAATAATATGAAAATTTATGATTTTAAAATGTATGTACCCCTTCTTTTTAATATTTTTTTTAATGGAATATGTATGAAGACTCGGAGGCGGTCATCAAACCCGATGTGGAAGCTCCAAAATATTATCTAATACCTTATTTACCCCTTTCCTGCTATAAATTGTTAAAACCAATAAAACTTTTTCAAAAAGAAAAAAAAAAGAAAACTCTTCAATTTCATAACATATGGACAGACTTCACCCTTGTTTCAAGTGGGAAATGCTGACCATCCTAGATCAAACCAAGTCCAAAAATTGCCATCAGTCGACACACAGACATAAACAATACCTACAGTACATACTGTGGAAAAGAGACAATCAATGAGCCAAAAAGTGTACCAAAAATACCAAAAGACACCTCCCCACCAGCAATCAGCAACCAGATGAGCTTTAGATGAACTGCAAGATTAACCTTAGACCAATAATCAAGAAGTAAATAATACCCCAATCAATACACAGGATCTTTGCTGGCTTACCTCACCCCATTTTGTGCATCAGAGATAGGATGGTCCCCGAGACAGAACGATTTCCACGCAGCTGAGAAGGGCATTCTTCCTGGGGATGGGGCCCTGAGTGGCACCAATGTGCAGTTGCATTCTGAAGGGGGCAAGGAGGAGGAACAGTTCATCAGGAGGCAGAAGAAATATTTAGCACGAGTGAGGAGGATGGCTCAGAAGGACCCTTCCCTTTCTCCTGCCAACCTCAGCAGCTGCAGGATATTTGGGGAGCCCACTCCCTGAGCATTTTCACAGCTGGAAGCACCCATGGGTCTTGCAACCCAGAGAGTGGTGCTTATGCCTCCATTTCTCTGGCGCTCTGTTATTGAGCATGGATTCACATTCCCTTTCAAGGGAAGCCCATGTTGTCTTTTCAAGTGGGAGAAGGATTACAGTGCCTGATAGGTTTCCTCTACTTGAGTGGCAATAGGTTTGCTGAGGAAGCAACAGCAGTAGCACTTAGACTTATGCGCTGCTTCACAGCCCTTTCTCAGTGGTTTACAGAGTCAGAATAATAGCGGAGTCACTAATGACACTTATAGAGTCACTAATAGTTCATTTTCTGCCAGAATATCCATCCTATGGAACATCCTTTCTGCAGAGATTAGGATGGGCCTGATCCTGCTGGCCTTTGGTGCTGATTGTGTGAACAATCATGGGCTGTAACATTGTCCTTGGCTGCTGTGCTATTGATGGAAATTTATTTTTAATTTATTGAAAGATTGTTCACTGCCCGGAGTCACTTGCTGAGGTGGGTAGCCATCCAAGTTGAATCTTTATAAATAAAAATGTAAAGTAGTTTGTACAAAACCGCTAATCTCAAAAACTACTGCACCAATTTACACCAAATTTTGAGACAATGTTCCCAAGGACTTCCGATAATAGAATATGTACTCATTTTGTGCCTAGCACACACGTGTCATGTGCAAGGTACACAAATGTAAAATGTACCCACTGATCATGTTTTCACCTCCCTGTAGCTCCGCCCATCCGGCTGCTTTCCAACAGTCATTTCCTCAGCAATGTATGGAGGCCTCTTAGGGCCAAAACAAGGCACTGAGATAGCAAACTCCCAGGTGGCCCATAGAGCGAGAGAGAGAGAGGGAGAAATACAGTTTAATAAAAGAGGAACTAGGGTAGACATGATAGCAGCCTTCCAATATCTCAGGGGTTGCCACAAAGAAGAGGGAGTCAATCTAGTCTCCAAAGCACCTGAGGGCAGGACAAGAAGCAATGGGTGGAAACTAATCAAGGAGAGAAGCAACTTAGAACTGAGGAGAAATTTCCTGACAGTTAGGACAATTAATCAGTGGAACAGCTTGCCTCCAGAAGTTGTGAATGCCCTAACACTGCAAGTCTTCAAGAAGATGTTGGATAGACTCGACTTCCGGCTTCTGAAGGCGACAGACACTTTTTCGGGTGCGTCTGCCGCTTGCTTCTTCGACTAGCCCCCTGGGGCTCAGAGAGTTTGTGCTAACTCTCTGCCGTATGAGCGGCTGTGGGCCCCCCCGTATTGATGGCGATCGATGGGGTGCCTTTGCCCACTTTGCTCTAGGAGCCGAGGAGCCGAAAGTGGGGGGGGGGGGATCCTCCTCGCCAATGCCATCTGGGAAAATGCAGAAATGAGGAGTTGGGCTGAAGTGCCGGACTTGGAGGATTACGCCGGGGACTCCTTTTCAAAAAATGTGGATTGTGAGTTTTGAATTTACTTTCTTTCAATCTTCTATAGAAAGAAAAATAGAGGGGGGAGTTTAACTGTAAACCCCCCCTCTCGTAAAAAGCGGCTGCTTAAAATGTTCTCCAGATGAAGGAGATTGAGGATTAATACCATCCATTCACAGTCATCTAGAAGAAACTATGTTTCAACTATGAATTTACAGCTAGCAACATTATATCTGTCTCTCGTTTAAAAATGGAAACTTTTACTTTCTTCTCCTTTCCTGTGCGGAGGCGGCAAAATGGCATTTTCTTTGTTCCTAGTGGAAAACGTTTACTGACTGATGATTACATTCCTCCAACGTTAAAAATTAAGGGGAAATTATTTCCAAGCCTTCCCAAGAAACCCTTGGTGTCCTTCCCAATACGTGGACCTTTTTTTTTTTTTTACTGCAGATTTACTGGACAATTAACTCTCTGGATATTATAAAAGAAGAAGATTAAACACTGACTAAGTATATTTCTGATATCTCGGATTTCACCTACTGCTTGCTCCTCGACGCCATTTTTATTGCATTTTAAAATTTCAAAGTACAAATGCCTCTAAAAAGCCACAAGCTGCAAAGTCCTCCTTGGCTCCATCGTCTGCCAGAGCTAGCCCGGTTTTACAGCAGGGGAAAATCACCACAATGTTACAAAAAGAGGTGGCTAGAGAAGATATTCAAGAACCACCGCTACATGATATAATGAAAGAAATACAAGAAATGCGGAAAGACCTTATGGACATAAGAATGGAATTGCTGGCAGCACAAAGAACTACAACAACCCACGAACAAGAAATTGAAGAGTTGAAGGAGGGGGCAGCCGAGATGAAAGGAGAGATAAAGGAACTGCAAAAACAAACAGCAGAATTTTCTGGACATATGTCTAAGTTTGAGTTTGAAAGAATGTCTTTCTTCTTCAGGTTTCAGAACATTCCTGAGAAAGAAGGAGAAAACCTCAGAGATTTGATGAATGAGATTCTAGCAGATTACATTAAAAAAAAAACAAAGAATACCTTTGGGGGGAAATAGATTTAATTTATAGAATTAATTCAGCATATGCTAGAATAAATGAAGTACCCAGAGAGATTCATGTTAAATTTTTAAGGAGGTCCACAAGGGATGAGATACTGAGGGTGCAATGGGAGAGGCCTTTGAAGTATGAACAAAAAGACATTTTCATATTGAAGCAGATTCCCAAAAAAATTAGAGAAATGAGAAGGAAATATTCCTTCTTGTCAAAAACTTTATATAAAAACGGAATCTAGTTCAAATGGTTAATGCCGGAAGGAATGTTGGTATTCTGGGATGGAAGTAGGATTAGAATTATAACGATAGCAGAGGCAGAGGCCTTTCTTAAAAAACATTCCTCGATCCTGGGAGTTGAAGAAGAAGGAACGGGAGGAGCCATGGCGCTGCCCACTGGGGGGAGGGAGGAGGAGGAGACAATAGCAAAGAGACTCAGATCTCAAAAATAATTAACTTTGAACTACTGTAATTCTTGAAACGGATGTTATTGCAAAATGCAAGATTGAATGTATGAATTTTAAAATGTGATATATATATATATATATCTTACCACTATTTACTTAACAATATGATGTATGAAGACCCGGATGTAACCACCATTTCTGACATGAAAGCTTGAAAATATATAAATGTATACCCTATATACCCTTTCCCCTATTATAATTTGTAAAAACCAATAAAATTCTTTTGGGGAAAAAAAAAGATGTTGGATAGCCATTTGTCTGAAATGGTATAGGTCTTCCTGCCTAGGCAGGGAGTTGGACTAGATGACCTCCAAGGTCCCTTCCAACTCTGCTATTGTATTATTGTATTACAGTAGGTAGGTAGATAGGGGAATAGATAGAGAGGGAGAAATACAGTAGGTAGGTAGGTAGGTAGGTAAGATTTAAGATTTATTGCATTTATATACCGCCCCATCTCCCTTTTGGGACTCAGGGCGGTGTACAGCCAACAGTAAAAATGAGTAATATAAAAGTTAAGATCAAATGTTAAGATATACTTAAATAAATTGGCCTGCCAAATTAAAACCCCCTACTAAAATCAATTTTAAAACTATGACAGGCCGGCAGCACGAAATAAATGGGTCTTCAGAGCCCGATGGAAAAGGTGTAGGTCGGTGATTGTCCGTATGTCAGGGGGTAGGTCATTCCAGAGGCAGGGGCTGCCAGAGAAAAGGCTCTCCCTCTGGGGGTTGCCAGCTGACATTATTTAGCCAACGGCACCCTGACGAGGCCCTCTCTGTGGGAGCGAACTGGTGGGTGGGAGGTATTTGGTAGCAGGAGGCGGTCTTGAAGATAACCAGCTCCCTTGCCATGGAGCGCTTTAAAGGTGGTTACTAGTACCTTGAAGCGCACCCGGAAAGCCACAGGCAGCCAGTGCAGCTCGCGCAGGAGAGGTATCATGTGGGAGCATCTGGAGGCTCCCAGAATCCCCCGCGCAGCCGCATTCTGAACTAACTGGAGCCTCCGGGTGCACTTCAAGGGAAGCCCCATGTAGAGAGCATTGCAGTAGTCCAGACGGGAGATGACGAGGGCTTGAGTGACCGTGCGTAAAGTGTCACAATCCAGAAAGGGGCGCAACTGGCGTATCAGGCGAACCTGATAAAAAGCCCCCCTGGCCACGGCTGTCATATGGTCTTCTAGAGACAGCCGAGAGTCCAGGAGGACGCCCAAGTTGCAAGCCCTCTCTGTGGGGGCCAATGACTCGCCCCCAATAGCCAGAGCTGGTACCAACTGGCTATATCGTGACGCCGGAAGCCACAGCCAATCGGTCTTGGACGGGTTGAGTCAGAGCCTGTTTCTCCCCATCCAGACTTGCACGGCCTCCAGACACCAGGACATCACTTCCACGGCATTGTTGGGGTGGTCCGGGGTAGAGATGTACAGCTGAGTATCGTCAGCGTACTGGTGAAATTCTACCCCGAAACCACAGATGATCTCACCCAACGGCTTCATATAAATGTTGAACAGGAGAGGCGAGAGGACTGACCCCTGTGGTACCCCACAAGTGAGCCACCTCGACGTCGACCTCTGCCCTGTTGCCAACACAAATTGCGACTGGTCGGAGAGGTAGGAGGAGAACCAGAGTAAAATGGTGCCCCCCCAGCCCCAGCCCCTCCAGCCGGCGCAACATGATACCATGGTCGATGGTATCAAAAGCTGCTGAGAAATCTAACAGGACCAGGATAGAGGAACAACCCCTATCCTGAGCCCTCCAGAGATCATCCATCAACGTGACCAATGCTGTCTCTGTGCTGTGCCAAGGCCGGAAGCCGGACTGGCGCGGGTCCAGATAGACAGTTTCCTCCAGGTGCTGAGGGAGTTGTCACGCCACCACACTCTCAACAACCTTCACAAGAAATCGAAGGTTGGGGACTGGGCAGTAGTTGGCCAACACAGCCAGGTCTAGGGAGGGCTTCTTGAGGAGGGGACTCACCACCGCCTCTTTCAAAGCGGCCGTCAGAAACTCCTCACTCAAAGAAGCGTTGACAATTCCCTGGAGCCAGCCTCGTGTAACCTCCTGGGAAGCCAGTACCAAACAGGAGGGACAAGGGTCCAATAAACATGTGGTGGCGTTCAGCCGCCCCAGCATCCTGTCCATGTCCTCAGGAGTCACAGGATCGAACTCTTCCCAGATAAAAGACTCAAGACCTGCCTCAGTCAGCCTGTCTGAACTAGTCCAATTGGAGGCCAACCCGACCTGGATCTGATCGATTTTATCATGCAGATAACACCCAAATTCCTCCGCACGACCCTGCAAGGGGGCATCCCGCGCCCTCTGGTGAAGGAGGGAGTGGGTCACCCTAAACAGGGCGGCAGGGCGGTTATCTGCAGGCGCGATAAGAGCAGAGAAATAATTACGTTTCAGCGCTTTTATCGCCACTAGGTAGGTCTTCAAATGCGACCTTACCAGTGTCCGGTCAGACTCGGAGCGGGTGGCCCTCCAACCGCTCTCTAGGCATCTCTTCCGATGTTTCATCACCCTCAGCTCCTCGGAAAACCAAGGGGCCAAGGTGGTTTGGCGCCGGGTGAGAGGCCGCAAAGGTACGACCCAGTCCAGGCCGTGGCCGCACTATTCCAAGCGGCCACTAAGTCCTCAGTCGAGTCGTGGGTCAGGGTCTCAGGTATTGGCCCAAGCTCCATCTGGAACCTCTCAGGGTCCATCAGGCGCCTGGGGTGGAACCATCTCACCGATTCCAGTTCCCCCTCGCCACGGTGGGATGTAGCGGTTGGAAAGCCTAGCTGAAGGAGAGAGTGATCTGACCATGACAAGGGTTCAACGGCTATTTCCCCTTAACCAAGATCACTCAGCCACTGCCCGGAGGCAAAAACTAAGTTCAGCGTGTGTCCTCCAGTGTGGGTGGGGTCGTGAATTAACTGGGTCAGGTCCATGGCTGTCATGGAGGCCATGAACTCCCGTGCCATCTCAGATGCCTCGCCTATCGATGGCAGGTTGAAATCCCCCATGACTAACAGCCTGGGGGTGTCAACCGCCATCTCGGCTATCACATTGAGAAACTCAGGTAGGGCTGCTGATACATAGCGGGGAGCCAGGTACACAATCAGCAAGCCCAACAGCCTCCCATTACCCCACTTCACACATAGAGACTCACAGCTGGCTGTCTGCGGCACAGTGGTCTCCCTCGAGTCCAGACCCTCCTTTATGACAACCGCCACCCCCCCACCCCGACCTTGGGCTCGTGGCTGATGAAATGCACAGTAACCCAGTGGGCACATTTCAATGAGGGGCACCCCCCCTCTTGGCCCAGCCAGGTCTCCGTAATACCCGCCAGGTCCACCCCCCCTCCAAAGCCAGATCGTGAATGAGGGGGGCTTTATTAACCACGGACCTGGCATTACACAACATCAGCCGAAGGCCCAGGCCCTGAGATCCTGAACCCCCTGGGTTGCAAGAGGAGCCATGAGGGCCGGAGTGCTCCACCGCTCGCAAACAGCGGGTGCGCCCTCCCCTTATATGATATGGCCCTCGGCTCCCGCCATACCTGCTCCTCACACACACAGTCTTGATGGGATAGCCCTCTGTTGGACAGACCCTTCCCCCCGCTGTAGGTAGACAGAGGGATAAATAGAGAAATACAGTAGGTAGATAGAGGGAGAAATAGAGAGGGAGAAATAAGGTTGGTAGGTAGGTAGGTGGATAGATAGATAGGGAGAAACACAGTAGGTAGGTAGGTAGGTAGGTAGGTAGGTAGGTAGGTAGGTAGGTAGGTGGGTAGGTAGGTAGGTAGAGGGATAGATAGAGTGGGAGAAATACAGTAGGTAGGTAGGTTGGGGGCTATATGGTGGTTGTGTGTATGTGTGCAGGTGTAGATCTACACACAGATTGGTTGGCCATCGACTGAACTGATAACAAAGAAATAGTTACTTACGTTTGCGCTGAAAAGGACTGGATTATGACTGACTTTTCTAATTCTTTTTTTTTCTGTCTTTTTGATTTATTTCACTCAAAACTTTGAAACTTGGAGCACTTCCATAATCCTATAATTATTTGGACACTCTATTGCGCATTTTTAAACTTAAATAAGGACCATATCGTATCTTTTTTTTGTCTCTGTTTTCCTTCCAACAAAAAGGACTGAAACACTTTGAAACTATTTAAATTATTTCCTACATCGTATCGCTCTTGGAAAAACAGTGGGCGGACATATATGAACAGATTTACTGGAAATATTGTGTAGAAACAAACTAACAGAGATAAACTAATTGTTAACAAGGTAATTGGAGCTACTTTTTCCTAGTTTGCAGATTCGCCAACATGTCTACGCACATAGATATATACACTGCAGAAAATCAGGATCTTTTGGCTGAAATCTTGAGGGAATTGAAAAAATTTCATGTAATACTCGACATTACACCAAGTGAAGAAATTAAACAGATTAGAGAAATTAAAGAAGAAAAGGGAAACGAGGCTATTTGTGGACTGGATTTAACTGAAGACGAGGGAGAAGATCCAGGAGAGGAGATAAGATCAAGACCCCATCAGAAATTTGAATTTCAACCTGATTGGCAAAAGGAAGGAAAAAGAGAACAAAAGACAGAGGAAATCACATCAGAGATAGACTTGATATTTGAAAATAAATCAAATTTGAGGAAAAGAATTGGTCAGCACTATGATTGTACAGCTATACAGGATCACAATGTGCCAATGGAAGTTTATAAAGAACTTGGGAAGAGGAAAAAAAGCCGATGGAGAATGTGGACTTTAAAAGAGGCAAATTTAATTCATCCTTGGAGAGACAACGGCTGAAAAGAGGAACTTTTATCCCTTGATGAGTAATAATTAGGCTGGGTTTAAATTATTATCAAGGATTATTAATTAATTGATTGTTAGTAATAACTATAGATGCTTATAATAAGATTATGTTTGATAATGATATATATTAGTTTATCTATAGATGGGGAATTGGGCTATTTAGATGGTTATAGAAAGATGATGTGTTAATGAATGATATATATCTGCTTATCTATAGCTGGGGAATTATGCTACTAAGATGGTTATAGAATACTCTTGGTAAATGTTTTTGTTAATGATATATATTTGTTTATCTATCGATGGGGAACTATGCTATTTAGATGGTTATAGAAAGATTATGTTTTAGTGAATGATATATATTTGCTTATCTATAGATGGGGAATTATGCGATTAAGATGGTTATAGAATACTATCACTCTTGGTAAATGATCAATCAATTAGCAGTTACATAAAATTTTAGATAATTATATGGAATCTATAGAGATATGAGGGGATTAAATAAGGGATATTAATAGTAAATAGGATTTAAAGATATTATTAAAGAAAAAATAGATTGAAGCTAGAATACTTGATAAGACTTGTGGATATTGATATTGAATCACAGGATAAATGGTTAGATTTAAAATTAATAAAATGGGATTACCCATGAATAATAACCACTCCTGAAAGGCACAGAATTTATGGATACCTGATTAGGTCTTCTTATATTTAAATTTATTTAAATTTATCTATACTGTTTTTGGTTTTTTTTTTTGTTTGGTTTTATAAATAGAACGTCATTATACAATTAGGCTTTACTTAAAAGGGTATTGAAACAACTAGCAAGATTCGGGATTGAGATGTAAGAATTGTAATAATCGATATGAAAATTAAGCGATAAACCTTGAATCTGAAATTATAAATATCATCAACACAAAATAGAGCTGGCTCAGAGGCCACAATACACCAAGTAAATGAGATGAAGAGTGTGGAGTAGATGAGAGAGGTAAGGGAAGAAGAGAGAGAAAGGAGAGAGGGCAAAGAGGGGGAAGAGGAGGAGAGAAAGGAGTGGAAAGGGGAGAGAGGAGGAGAGAGGAAGGGGAAGTAGAGAAGGGGAGGGCATCAGAGGGAAGAAAGGAGGTAGGGAGGAGGAGGAGAGAGGGGAAAGAAAATGATGGATAAGGCACAAATATGGTGTATGGAGAGCAGAAGAGCCCTCTGGGAGTTTTCTGGGAGTTGATGGTAAAATGAAATGATGGTAAAATGGAATGATGTAAACATTTAATAATATAATATGATGTTGGCTATGTAACAGTATATATGTTGTTATTTACTTTGAAAATTGAAAATAAAATAAAAATATCTTTATGACAGATTGGTTGGCCATTTAACCAGACTGGGCCACAGCAACGCGTGGCCAGGTATAGCTAGTAAATAAATAAAATGCCTTGTAGAAAGTTAGCACCCACCCTTCTCCTAGAAGAATGAAATATTCTAGGAAGTAATAAAAAGGCAGGATATTATATTTCCCTGGATGAGAAAAGGAAAAAGGGGTTTTTAAAGACAAAGCACCTCCCTGCCCCTCACTTCAGTCCCAGGGTGATGGGATTAAGACATGGCCCTCAGGACATGATAGGATTAGCCCTCTGCCCATCTCACCACATGGCACCTGGGAAGATTACAACACCCAGCTAAGATTCACCCAAGCTTGAGACTCAAGACAACCTACATGGTGGTGGGATTCAATTTTTTAAATTACCGGTTCTGTGGGTTTGGCTGGTTGGGCACGACAGGGGAAGGTTACTACAAAATCACCATTTCCTCCCAATCAGCTGGGACTTGGAAGAGAGAGAATAGATGGGGGCAGGGCAGTCAAAGATGGCATTCAAGATTCTCTGAACTATTTGAAATTTCTGCTAGCAGTTCCCCTACTTTTATTCCACATTTCCCCCTTGTTTGCTCCTGCCTGGGTTTCCTAGCATTTTCTCGTCTCTTCTCCCAAAATCTTTGCTCCGTCTGAGGGAAATGGCTGAGAGAACTTTTCCCTCTCGCCTGTTTAAGGGATGGACAAAGTTGTCTCTCTCTCTCCTCTCCTTTCTTTCATCGGCTGTCTCCTTTCCAGAGCCTCTCCTCATCAGGGCAGTCTATCTTTTAGTTACAATCTTTACTTTGACTCCTGTCTTTCATTCTCTTTATTCAGCCATTTCCTCACCAGGCCTTAGCAGAGCTTCAGGCAGCCATCTTGTCTTCCCTCCTTCTCAAATCCTGCCAGGCAACAGCCCTTTGATTGGCCACTGCTGCCTATCTTTTAGTTGCAATCTTCACTTTGACTCCTGACTTTGGTTCTGTTTATTTAGCCATTTCCTTATGAGGCCTGAGCTTCAGGCAGCCATCTTGTCTTTCCGCCTTCTTGCCTCCTGCCTAGCAACAGCCCTTTGATTGGTGGCTGCTGTTTGATTGGCAGCTGGGACAATCTGAGGACAGGCACAAGGGGAGATAAGAAGGAGCAAAAGGGCCTATCACCTGTTCAGGGAGGCGGTTCTTCCATGACAGATGAGAGCCAACTAATCATGAAGAGGCCCATCCAGAGTCACCTGACCCCCAAGGGCCAATAAAAGAAGAGAAGTGGGGTCTGTCAGGTTTTGGCGGGAAGGATTGAGGTGCCTTTGAGGAGGGAGGGCAGCCATGATGGGCTCCCCTCAGGGAAGGCTGGAAACTGGCTTGGCTACAGTTTGCCTTGTGTGTTTTTTCCACTCTTTCTTTGCGCATAGATCCTTTCCTTTCCTTTTTCCTTTCCTTTTCCTTTCCTTTCCTTTCCTTTCCTTTCCTTTCCTTTGCCTAGGCCACGCTGCTTGCCCATTTATGCCAAAGTCTTTCTCTCTCTACATTTCACAACCCTGTTCCACTTTCATGGCCACCATCTGGCCATTCTCCCATCAGGGCCTGAAGGGCAGAACTTGGGCCATGAAGCATGACTTACATCTTGACATTTCTGACTAAAACGTGCAGACAGCTGCAGACAACTCCATGTATGATTCTCCACTAAAGAGAAGAAATAACTGGTACTTGTGGGGTTTTGGGCATTCTCTGAGGTTGGTTTCCTTCTTGCAGGTGTTTGAGAAGAGGGCTAGATAATTTCACCAGTGAGGTCAAATAGCTGTTTATATAACAGAAGAACAGATTTGGAAGGGACCCTGGAGGTCTTCTAGTCCAACCCACTGCTCAAGCATGGCCACCCTCTACCATTTCAGACAAATGGCTGTCCAATGTCTTCTTAAAAGGCTCCATTGAGACTCAACAACTTCTGAAGGGAAGCCTGATTAATTGTTTTAACTGTCAAGAAATTTTTCCTTAATGCTAGGTTGCTTCTCTCCTTGATTAGTTTCCATCCATTGCTTCTTGTCCTGCCTTCTGGTGCTTTGGAGAATAGATTGAACCTCTCTTCCTTGGGGCAGCCCCCCCGCCCAAATATTGGGAGATGCTATGTCACCCCAGTCCTTCTTTTCATCAAATTAGACCTACCCAATTCCTGCAACGGTTCTTGATATGTTTTAATCTCCAGCCTTTTAAGACTTCTAGTCTTTGGTCGCTTTTTTTCTGGAAAGGTTTGGGGTTATATGCCTGCTGATGGCTCATTGGTCAGAGGATCGTGGTTCTAGAAATTGTTTTACATTGTCAGAACCGGCCTACAAACCCACACAATCATCCTAGGCAAACCCAGCAGCACAAGAAGACAACCAGGAGTCATTTCTAACATATAATATGGAGATGGTGAACCTCTCCCTGTAGGCAAAGAGGTAGAATGCAGGCTTCTGGATTCATGGCCATCAAACACTGTTGGTGCCATTTGTATCCTTTTTCTATTTTTTCCCAGAACTGCTGTACTTTTAATTTTTGTACGAGGTGTGTTTTATATTGTATTTTTTAGGTGAGCTTCTGTGTCATTTTTGATGGCAGTAGCATAGTAATATGTTCAATAAATAAATAAAACAGGCACAGAACCTAAGGAACGCAGCCCTCCCCAATATGTTCATCCCTGAATAGGATGAGTTTGCTTATTGGATGGATTCACTTAAAACTATTTTGCTTCTTATCCAAGAAGCTTCCTCAGTTCTGTTTTTCTTCAGAACTGAAGAAGCTTCTTGGATGAGACGCAAAACACCTCCAAGGAGAAACAAAGTCCAGTTGCCTTTTGAAAAAGCAACTTTGGGATACCCATGACCTGGATGACCGAGAATCTCCAGAGACATTTATCTCTTTTAGGGGCCTATTTGAACGCATTTTTTCAGTGGGGAATCTAAAGGTGGGATATCAGTTCAATCATACGAGCTGGAGACTCTTGTTGAAAACCCACTTTAGGAAAGTAAAAGTGAGGAGATTGAGCTTTTTTAATATCACGGCAACCAAAACTGGATGCAATATTCCAAGCGCAGCCTTACCAAGGCTTTATAAAGCGGTACTATCACTTCACATATCAATAGTATCAAAAATACTTGATTCTATCCCTCTGTTGGCTTTTTTTGTCAGCACAGTGCACTAAATACACTAAACAGTATGCTACATCCAAAGCAATAAAACAATTTAAAACGATAAAAAGCAAGCAAAAGTAATGTACAGAGCAGCTGAGATACTTGGCCAGTTAGCAATACAGCCAGAAAACATGGCCCTTGACATACTCACCCCGCCCCAAACATGGGGACATAGGGATGCTTTTAGGCTGTGCCCCAAAAAAAGCACTTGTGCTTTTCACCAAAATGCCTTATGCAGCTGGTAATCCCTTTGAAAACATTTGCATATATGCTAATACCAAGGTAGCTATTTCCAGCAAGGACTGCATCTATCCCAGTTCTACCCAGGAAGTCCCATTTTGGACAATTTTGAAGCAGGAGAAGAAAATTCACACTGTAATTATACTTTGCTGAGGATCACCTGAAATGCAGCGCCAAATCCTGATTGGGCACAACAGCCAGCCAATCGGAGAGCGGCAGAAGCTGAGTATTCTACATCATAAAGAAAATGAATTGTCTGAAGCTGCGGAAGGAAGCTCCAGTTGTAGGTACCAAGAGAGGGGAAGAAGGAAAATTGATTAAGGCTCTCGAGCGATGGTGCTTCTGCTCACCTGCTCAAGTCCAGGAGTGTCTCCAGGGTCTGCAGGTTGGCTAGGGTCCCTTGGCATGCTGTCTCTAAGCCCTCTGCCACTTGGGAGAGGAGTATTGGAGTGCCATTCAAGGAGAAAGTGAGAAAAATATTTCTTTTTGGACCAGGCAATTGAGGCATTAGAAGGTGCAAGTGATCAGCAATCCAAACAGCCCATTTTCTTCAATGGATCCAAACTCTGGAGCTACTGATCCCTGGGAGATCCCTGTCCAATCAACATCTGGGAGGGAAAGTTTTCCCAGAGATGTGCTGTTCCATTGCTTTTGTTTGGCAGAATGACTTCTGCCCCTTGCTGTGTTTCTGTCTATGTTCAGGCAGTTCACAAGTGATAGATCTGTAGCTTTGCTACAGTATTGGTTTGTGTAAGATGTTTTGGAAGACTTTAGTTGATCTGTGCTCCACAGAAGAGACTGGAGTCCTGTGCCGAGGTTCGCATAGTAGTTCATTTCTTAGAGTGGGAAAAGAGAGACCAGGTTGGAGCTGGTCATTACAAGAATCTCACCAGACTGACTGCATTCCCCTGGGAATGGTCAGATAAGGCTTCAAGAATTGCAGGGGGGGGGGAGCCTTTGATGCTTCCTGCTGTGCTGAGGCTCCAAATTCGGGCCCCTCTTAACTCCTCTGCCCAGGCTAGCCGGAGATTCTACCACATGTATATACCCACAGTTGTTTAGCCCTATGGCAGGTAACTCCATGTGGGAATTGAATTGGAGTCAGTGTGTGTGTGTGTGTGTGTGTGTATTCCCCCCCCCCACACACACACACACCGTGTGCAACTCTCACACAAAAGTGGGATAGAAATATCACCAGTCAGGGTAGAATCAGGATCCAAAATACAGTTCTGGGATCCAAAGCCTTTCTTTAAATGTTGTTTATTTCCAAAGTCCTCCTAGTTTCTTGCCGGTTTCCTCCTCCTGATTTTAATACAAAAGTTTGGGCTGGAGTTGGGTTTTCTGTCTTGCAACATTAATTTTCCACCATCTGCTCCATCATCATCTTCACCATTCAGGAGGAACTGTTAAATACACCCAAGAGACCAAATGGGTCACAAAAAGCCAGCTGGACACCGTAAGTTGTTTCTGCCATTTTTTTCTCTGCTAAAGAATAGTATGGGGTTGATACGTGGTGGGCTACAGTTCTTCTCTCCCCCCCAATAAGTTTTAGTAAAAGTTTAAAACAGAATATAAAATAATTACCCAAACTAACAAAGAACAAAAAATTGGGAGGGAGGGAGGGAGGAATGGTGCCAAAAGAATAGATGTTTACAGTTTGCTTTGTAGCAAATCTAATTACTAAATTGTCTTGCAAATAAAGCTAACTTCCTTCTATTATCAGATTATATAAAAATGCAATTCTGTCATTTTCCAGATTCAAAGAAACCGCATGGTGAGGAGAAAGGAGAATGTAAGTATACTTGTATAGCCAAGCATTTAATTTGGCACTAAATGACAGAGTGACAGAGATGGGCAGACGAAGCAGATAGAGAGAGATAGAAAGAGAAAGAAAGAGAGAGAAAGAAAGAGAGAGAGAAAGAAAGAAAGAGAGAGAGAGAAAGAGGGAAAGAAAGAAAGAGAGAAAGAAAGAGAGAGAGAAAGAGAGAGAGAGAAAGAGAGAGAGAGAAAGAGAAAGAGAGACAGACAGAAAGAAAGAGAGAAAGAGAATGAGAGAGAAATGGAGAAAGAGAGAGAGAAAGAGAGGAAGAAAGAAAGAAAGAAAGAAAGAAAGAAAGAAAGAAAGAACTTATGACCACAATTGAGCCTAAAATTTTGATTGCTAACCAAGACCATTGTTAAGTGAGTTTCACATTTTCCAAGTTGGCCACGCCCACCCAGTCACATGACCGCTGAGCCATTCCCACAAAACAGGCCACACCTTCCGGCTCTCAAAAGAAATTTCAGTCGTGGTATTGTTGATATTTGGCTCTGTTGACTAATGAGTTTGCCCACCACTGCTCTAGAGCTTCAGAAACAGCTCTAAATCTGAAGGAGAATTCTTTTTCTCTCCATTACTGTAAAGCCAGGTTATCAAATTCTGTTTCCAGCTCTTTGCTGCGAACCTTTGTCTTCCTCACTAAAATTTCCACTCTGTCATTAATTTCTTCTATCTCTCAAAATGTTTGTTTTATAGCACTTTCAACCTTTTAAGCATCATATTTCATATTCTCTCTTTACATATTTTGCATCCATTTTTCTTGTCCCAAAGCAATCCATTTTATCTCCATTTGGCCAAATTCATTTCCCATGTGCTGAAAATATTTCTGAAGCATGAATGGTGTTATTATTTTTTTCTGCAGGCTGTTCCTCCTTTAGCCTTCTTTTGCCATTTTTCCAGTAGCTATTTCTAATCCAGTTTGTAAACAGTGTTGTGGGAGCTGAGTTAGTTGCTGATCTGCTTCTGGGTATTTCTCACCGCTCAAGATGATCGTTTTGGTTAGATACTTTGGACACCTCTTCCAAATCAAATCTCCCTGCCCAAGGCAATCTGCAGAGAATGGTGTGAAAGCTGCAGTAGTGTCTGATTCACTAAATAGTAGATGTCCACCTTATATTCAGGCAGGAGTCCAACATTAGTAGATCAGCAATTGAAAAGGTAGCATCCATCACTTACTTGTAATGCATAATCTTGTCCTCAATCCTAGTAGAGAATAGCTGTTTCAATTATCCATATTTATTTAAGAGCACGCTCCCATGTAACACCCCTCCTGCATAAGCTACACTGGCTTCCAGTGGTCTTCCGGGTGCGATTCAAGGTGTTGGTTGTAATTGTAATTGTAATTGTATTCAAATTTGTATACCGCCCTTTCTCCCTTACGGGACTCAGGGCGGTGAACAGGCAATGATAAAAAACAATAATAAAAACATCGATATTAATACCTATGCTAAAAATAAATTAAATACTAACCCTGCTCTAAAATGCACAATAAAAACCCCAATAAAACCAGATTAAAAGCTACACCAGGCCGGCCGTACGAAAAAGATGGGTCTTCAGGGCTCGGCGGAACAGGTGCATCCGTATCTGTGTGGAGGTCAGGGGGCAGGTCGTTCCAGAGGGCAGGAGCTGCCACAGAGAAGGCTCTCCCCCTAGGGGTC
This sequence comes from Rhabdophis nuchalis, assembly GCA_039707465.1. Lineage (NCBI taxonomy): Eukaryota > Metazoa > Chordata > Lepidosauria > Squamata > Natricidae > Rhabdophis > Rhabdophis nuchalis. The sequence goes on from CM077648.1 coordinate 1,590,554, forward strand.
GCCAGCTGACATTGACTGGCTGACGGCACCCTGAGGAGGCCCTCTCTGTGGGAGTGGACTGGTCAAAGGGAGGTATTTGGTAGGAGGCGGTCTTGCAAGTATAATAATAATAATAATAATAATAATAATAATAATAATGATCATGATCATGATCATGATCATGATCATGATCATAATCATAATCATAATCTTTATTGTCATTGTAAAAATGACATTGTAAAAAACCTAGTACCTAGGACCCTTGCCATGGAGCGCTTTAAAGGTTGTTACTAGCACCTTGAAGTGCACCCAGAAAGCCACAGGCAGCCAGTGCAGCTCATGCAGGAGAGGTGTTACATGGGAGCATCTAGAGGCTCCCAGAATCCCCCGCGCGGCCGCATTCTTTATTTATTTTATTTTATTTCTCCCATTTCTATACCGCACCTATCTCCCCAATGGGAATTAAAGACACAACAAGCAATCAAAGTATAAATACAGTCACATCTTAAAATAGAATTAAATTTGGTGTGTCTGTGCTAGCTGGAGTCTGAACTAGCTGGAGCCTCCAGGTGCACCTCAAGGGAAGCCCCATGTAGAGAGCGTTACCATAGTCCAGGCAGGAGATGACAAGGGCTTGAGTGACCGTGCATAAAGCGTCACGGTCCAGAAAGGGGCGCAACTGGCCTATCAGATGAACCTGATAAAGAGCCCCCCTGGCTTTCACATGATCGTCCAAGGACAGCCGAGTATCCAAGTTGCGGGCCCTCTCCGCGGGGGCTAATGATACACCCCTGATAGCCAGAGATGGAACCAACTGTCTATGCCGTGACGCCGGAAACCACAGCCACTCGGTCTTGGACAGGTTGAGTCAAAGCCTGTTCCTCCCCATCCAGACTCACACGGCCTCCAGGAACTGGGACATCACTTCCGCAGCATCGTTGGGGTGGTCCGGGGTGGAGATGTACAGCTGGGTGTCATCCGCGTACTGATGGAATTCCACCCCGAAACCACGGATTATCTCACCCAGCGGCTTCATATAGATGTTGAACAGGACAGGCGAGAGGACTGACTCCTGTGACACCCCACAAGTGAGGCGCCTTGACGTCAACCTCTGCCCTCCTGCCAACACGAATTGTGACCGGTCGAAGAGGTAGGAGGAGAACCACAGTAAAACGGTGCCTCCCAAACCCAACCCCTCCAACCGGCGCAACAGAATACCTTGGTCAATGGTATTGAAAGCCGCTGAGAGATCTAACAGGACCATGATAGATGAACAACCTCTATCCCGAGCCCTCCAGAGATCATCGACCAACGTGACCAATGCCGTTTCCATGCTGTTGCTAGGCCGGAAGCTGGACTGGCACAAGTCTAGATAGACAGCTTCATCCAGGTGCTGAGGGAACTGTCGTGCCATCACACTCTCAACAAGCTTCGCAAGAAAGCGAAGGTTGGAGACAGTATGGTAATTGGGCAAAACAGCTGGGTCCAGGGAGAGCTTCTTGAGGAGGGGCCTCACCACCGCCTTTTTCAAGGCGGCTGGTAGAAACCCCTCACGCAAAGAAGCGTTGACAATTCCCTGGAGCCAGCCTCGTGTAACCTCCCAGGTGGCCAGTACCAACCAGGAGCGACACGGGTCCAATAAACATGTGGTGGAGTTCAGTCGCCCCAGTATCCTGTCCATGTCCTCGGGAGTCACAGGATCTAACTCTTCCCAAATAATGGTCTCAAGACCTGCCTTCGTCAGCCCATCTGGACTAATCCAATTGGAGGCTAATCCGTCCCGGATCTGATCGATTTTATCATGCAGATAATACCCAAATTACTCTGCACGACCCTGCAGAGGGGGATCCCGCACCCCCTGATGAAGGAGGGAGCGGGACACCCTAAACAGGGCGCAGGGCGGTTATCTGCAGACGCGATAAGAGCGGAGAAATAGCTCCGTTTCACCGGTTACCATCTTTAAAGCGTTTAATGGCTTAGGACCTGGGTACCTACGAGATCGCCTTCTGCCACCGAGAGCCTCCCATCGGCCAGTACACTCCCATAGAGAGGGTCTCCTCGTGGTGCCGTCGGCTAGATAATGTCGACTGGCGACACCCAGGGGGAGAGCCTTCTCCGTGGGAGCCCCTGTCCTCTGGAACGAATGGCCCCCGGAATTAAGAACTATCCCTGACTTACACACCTTCCGTAAGTCAGGGAAGTCAAAGTCTTTCTCTTTCAACAAGCCGGGCTGGCATAAAACATGATTTTTAAATTTAAATCTTTATTATTTTAATCAGGGTTAGCTTGGGTTTTTTCCCACGTTTCGGCCAATAGTTTAATTATGTCTTTTAAAAGCATTCTTTTAACTTTTATATATTTGTTTTTATTCTGGCTGTACACCGCCCTGAGTCCTTCGGGAGTAGGGCGGTATAAAAAACCAATAAACTCTAAACACTCATGCTCCTTGTGGAGTCTTAGTAATGTATTGGAAATGACGGCTTTAGGCAGGATGTAAAAATGCAATTCTGTCATTTTCCAGATTCAAAGAAACACCATGGTGAGGAGAAAGGAAAAGGTACGTATGCTTTTCTAGCCAAGCATTTAATTTGGGATGCAATTTAATATTACTCCTTTGACTAATTGTGACTTTATGGGTTAATCTGGTGTGGTCTTCTTGTGCTTTCTGCTCTCCCAACAGAAATAAGATTTGCATTCTCCTTGCAATTTAAGAAAGTTTTTAAAAATGCTGCTATTCCATCAGGGTTTCAGGCAACGGTTAAGTATCTGGGGACATGAACACATAAAGAACAAATATTATTCATGTCTCTTATACTTTTAGGTTGAATATGATTTTGTACCTAAACGTTTTGTATTTTTGTACCATATCTTTGTATTTTTGTATTGTTAGTTATAATAATTGATATAATGTTATAGAGGGAGGTGGGTGGGGAGGGGGAAGGAGGAAGGAAGGAAGGGGAGGAGGAAGGGAGGAATGAAATGGAGAGGAAGGGAAAAGAGGGAGGGAGGGAGCAGAGGCGTAGCGTGGGGGGTGCAGGGGGTGCCGGCCGCACCGGGCGCAACATCTGGGGGGGCGCGCTCGGGCAGCCCCCTGCCCAATCCAAAAAGCCCCCTAGATGGCATCTCTTGGGCGGCATGAACAATACATTTAAACACTTCAAAACCCGTGTTTGATCCCCGGCGCGGCTCGACGGATGGCGCTGGGCTCGGAGCTGTCAGAGCTTCTTTTGCAACAGTTTTGGCTTTTTTTTGGGGGGGGGGGGGACAATGAAAAGCAAAACGCAAAAAAATCCAAATTGTTGCAAGGAGCGCCTTTCCTTTCCTTCCCGACGCAGCGATCACGCCAAAGCTATGGGAGAGTGGGGGGAAGGAGGGAGGGAAAAGAGGAGGAGGAGGAGAAGGAGGAGGCGGCGGCACGGGGAGGGGGGGAAGAGGAGGGGGGCGCCCGCGGGGCGTTTGCTCCGGACCAGCGGATCGCGGGGGGAGGAGGAGAGGAACTGGGGGGGGGGCAGTTCTGGGTACAACCTGAGCGGGAAATCCCGAAGCGTGGCTAGATTCTGGGGTGGCGGCGTGGTCAGGCTGGTTCGGCGAAGGCTTGAACTCTCAAGGCTTCGGGAGAAACGAACCAGGTAGGATCAGACGGTCCGAGCGCCCCCCTGTTCTCTCCCTCCCTCCCTCGCTCCCTCCCTGGCCTCCTTCGGGCGCCGCGAGGGAGGGAAAGAGCGGACGCGCTCCGAGTTGGCTGGTGCGCTGCGAAGGTTAGAGACTCGTCTCAGTTCGCCTGCGAACGCGCAGCGGCGGTTTCTCGATTGCCGACGCCTGGGGGGAACTGGAGCGAGGCTCGTGTTTCTCTTGGCCCGAGAGAACAGGCAGCCCCCTTGCTTGAGAGGCCGGCGGTGCTGAGCCCGCCAAAGCCTCGCTCATCCCGCAACCCGCTGAAGTGTGAGGGCTGGCTCTAAGGCGCTCGCTCCACTCCTCCCTTCCCGCCGCGGGGATTCTGGAAAAAGCCCCTGGCCGGCTGCTGAGCTCCGGAGCTGGGCAGGCCCCGCCGCGAGTTGTTTTTCCTCGCGCCGCCGACTGTCACTCGACCCGAGGGGAAAGCAACTGGTTTCTTGGGGGGGAGGCGGGGCGCCGAAGGAATCTGTGCTTCCGATGAACCTTACGAGGAAAGACGCGGTTATCATAAACTTCGAGAGTTCTCGTTAACTCAGTTATGAACGAATCCATTATATTGGCCTGCATTAAGGTATGAGAAGGAAAGAGAGAGAGAGAGAGAATGAATGGAAGGAAGGAAGGAAGGAAGGAAAGAAGGAAAATAGAGATAGAGAAAGAAAGAGAGAGAGAGGAAGTGAATGGAAGGAAGGAAAATAGAGAAAGAGAGGAAGGAAGGAAGGAAGGAAGGAAGGAAAATAGAGATAGGGAAAGAAAGAGAGAGAGAGAGAAAAAAGAGGAAGGAAGGAAGAAAAATAGAGAAAGAAAAAAGAAAGAAAGAAAAAGAGAGAGGAAGGAAGGAAGGAAGGAAGGAAGGAAGGAAGGAAGGTAGTCGATTTTCTTGGAAATTAAATGAAATGCAGGTATGGCCTGGCCAATGCCATTTTAAAATCTACACTCCAACAACTCAATTGTGGACAAGTTTCTGCATCTATTCAGATGTCTTTTCTCTTTTTTGTCAAGCAAACCGCAAAGTATTAATGTTTTTTCCTTCCTTGTCTTGAAAGACAAATCCACTGCCTTTTTAAAAAATATGTACTTTGGTTTAAAATAACATGCAAAAACACTGTGTTGTAATTGGGATATTTGTGAATTCAAGTCTTAATTAATTCAACAAATAATACTACAGCCCTTTAGAGCATGAATGAAAACGTCCAACTTACCATGGCAGGTGATCCCTTCCCTCCTCAGTCCTAAGAACCCCCATTCCTCTCAAGCTCTGCAGGTATGCAAAACCTATTGCATACCTACAGAGAGAAGAGTTGGAAGACGCAAGAAGATGGATGGTGAGAACAGTTGCGATGCTGGCTTGACCTTAATACAGGAAACAAGCAGAGAACAACTGGAAGCAATGGATCAGCTTCAGGCAGAAATTAAAAAACGTACTACGCAGATGAATACGCTGCACCAGCGATTTGCTTTTTTGCAAATCCAAACATTGTTGGATACTAAAAAAGATGATTTTATTAAGAAATAAATTCAGCACACGTGTGCTCAGTACACGGAATTGAATGCTGCATCTATGCTCACCGAAATAACTCGACTTCGGCACCACATTATCTTGTATAAGGAGGTCAATCCTGATGAGCAGGTTGCAAACTGGTCAGCTTTAGATCTGCTTCGCTGGGTGTATAAGTGGAAGCTGCAAGAAAGTTTAACTAACTTTGTTGTCACATTAAGAATCTTTCTTACTATCGCTGTTTCTACAGCGAGTTGTGAAAGAAGTTTCTCAAAACTTAAACTAATTAAAACATATCAGAGATCTACAATGAGCCAAGAAAGACTGAGTAATCTAGCAATACTGTCTATTGAGAGAGACTTTAATGTAGATTTCAATTCCGTTGTTGAAAAATTTGCGCTAATTAAAAGCAGGCGAATTTAAATTAATCTGTATATTATATACAGATTGATATCTTGCACTTCTATTAAAGAATTACAATTAGAGGTACAGGATTGAGGAAGTTGGCTCCATCTAGCCCAGTCTTGGATCATCTCCAGGGTATGGTTCCATTTTGATGTTTAGTTTTTGTTCTTGATATTGATATCATCTTGATATGATGGTTGTGAGACGACATATAATAGCATGGCCCATGCTAGGTTACTACATTTGTAGATTTGTATTCATAGACCTGCTGAAAATGTGGAGAATGTGTAATGCATGTTCGCACTCAATAAAGTGTTTGAAAATAAACTTGTATTTAGATGCATTTTACTTTAATTACATCAGTATTTTCATAACAAACAATACATGTGCTTAGGGGGTAAGGGTTTCTTTAACTAATCTAGTGGAAGAGACTCGAGTGCTAAAATCCACGGGTTAGGGGGCGCAAATTACTTGCCTTGCCCCGGGTGCTGACAACCCACGCTACGCCACTGGGAGGGAGGAAGGAAGAAGTAGAGAGAGGGAAAAGAGGAAAGGAAGGAGGGAGAGACGAAGAAGGGAAGGAAGTAGGAAGGGTGCCAAAAGAATAGAACGATGTTTCCTATTTCCTCTGTAGCAAACATAGTTACAAAATTATCTTGCAAAAAAAGTTTTTTTTTCTATTATCCTATTCTATTAACTTTAATCTATTATCCAATTATTCAAAGCATGTGCATTTTATCCAGTGTAACGCAATCAGGAGTCATCCAGAAAGATATTGTCTTTTCTCTGATCATAAACTTTCATTTAGTGTCTCAACAGTCAATTTCACCGCATATTACCCCACTGATCTAATTGTATATTGTAGCAAGTTTTTCAGCCCATTTGATCATGCATTTTTCCCTTGTTATTGTTGACCTCATGACTTTTGCTCTGCTACTGTACGTTTTGTCAGCTGTGGCATATTCTATAAAGAGATGTCTGCCTTTCCAAATCATGTCCAATCAATTTAATTAACCACTGCTTGACTCCAGTAAAGATATAGAAACATGTCAGCAATGATCAAGAGAATGGGAAGCCCTAAGCTGAATTTCACATCCTTTTGCAAAGAGTATAAGATGCACCTTTTTCCCTCAAAAAAGAGGCTGACAATCTGGATGTGTCTTATACACGGAATGCAGCTTTTTTTGCCTCCCAAAACCCTGTCCCCTTCACCAAAATGGCCATGCATAGCCTTTAGGAGGCTTATAGAGGGTTCCAGGGGCTGAAAGGTCAGGAATGAGCGAAAAGGGGCCATTTTTTGCTCAATTTTGCCCCCCCCCTTGCCCTCAGGAGCACTCTATAAGTCTCCTAAAGGCTATGCATGCATGTCTTTTTTTGAATAAAAACCAGGCCTGTTTTTGTGAAAAATGGGCCCTTTATGGGAGGTCTGCAGAGTCCAAAACCTTTTTTTTTAAATTTGCCTCTTCAAAACATTGGTGCATCTTACAATCCGAAGTATCTTATACTGTGAAAAATACGGTATGTCAATGTGATATTTTTCTTTTTAATAAATTTACAGACATTTCTAAAATTCTGTTTTCACTTTGTCATTATGGAGTACTGAATGTAGATTAATGAGAAAAAAATGAATTTGAAGAACTGTAGAATCAGGCTGCAGTACAACAAAATTGATAAAAATGAAGGGGGTCTGAATATTTTCTGAATGCATTGCATCTTTTCTAACTTCATTCCATCTCTTACCTTAATTATGTTCAAGTATCACAGCATTCATATTTTTTATCATTTTGCCCAAGTATTTTGCCTTAAAACCCATTTCACAGTATGCAATAATAAATAATAAAGAAATCAACAACAATTATTCTATTCTCTGACACTTAATTCTAATAGGAATCTCTTTCAGAACAATTATGTCAATATTATCCATTTTCAATATTTTATTAAAATGGTGATACAGCTCTTCCTTGTCTTTAAAAAAAATGCACCAAAATATCCCTGTGGAGATTCCAAATTCTAGGAAATCAGGATATGATTCTATAAATCTTACCAGTTTCTGCCTCCTTCTCCATATCCAAAACATTTATTCCCCTGAAAGCTGCTCTCTAATGTTTTCTAGAGCCTCAAGAACAGCTCTAACTCTGAAGGAGAATTCTTCCTCTCTCCATTACATTAAAGCCAGGTTATCCAATTCTGTTTCCAGCTCTTTGCTGTGAATCTCTGTCTTCCTTGCTAAAATTTCCACTCTGTCATTAATTTGTTCTTTCTCTCTCCAAATATTATTTTCATAGAACTTTCAGCCTTTTAAACATCATATCTCATATTCTCTCTTTATATATTTTGCACCTGCAGCTGCTCGTCCTTCAGCCTTCTTTTGCCATTTTTCCAGTAGCCATTTCTAATCCAGTTTGTAAACAGTGTTGTGGGAGCTGAGCTAGTTGCTGATCTGCTGCTGGGTATTCCTCACCTCTCAAGGTGATCGCTTTGGTTAGATACTTTGGACACCTCTTATATTCCAAATCATATCTCCCTGCCCAAGGCAACGTGCAGAGAATGGTGTGAGAGGTTATGATAGCATCGTATTCACTAAATAGCGGATGTCCACCTTACATCCAGGCAGGAGTCCAAAATTAGTAGACCAGCAACTGAAAAACTTGCATCCATCACATACTTGGAATGCATCATCTTGTCCTCAATACAGGTAGAGAATGGCTGGTTCAATTATCCATATTTATTTAGGGGCAGGCTCCTTGCAGAGACTTAGTAACACATAGGAAACGATAGCTTTAGGCCGGATGTAAAAATGCAATTCTATCATTTTCCAGAGTCAAAGAAACACCGTGGTGAGGAAGAAGGAGAAGGTACATATGCTTTTATAGCCAAGCATTTAATTTGGCATGCAATTTAATATTACTCCTTTGACTAATTGGGACCTTACAGTTTAATCTGCTGTGCTCTTTTTGTTTTCTTCTGCTCTGCCAACAGGAATAAGATTTGCAATCTCATTCCATTTTAAGAAAGCTTTAAAAATGCTGTTATTCTAAACAGGGGTTTCGGGAGGGAGGAGCCAGGGAGGAAGAAGGAAGGGAGGGGAGGAGGAAGGAAATGGAGAGTGAGGGAAAAGCAGGAGGGAGGAGGAAATGGAGAGGAAGGGAGGGTGGTCAATTGTTTGAACCTTTTCCCTGTTACATCTACCTGACCCAATGGAGTGGGCAAGGGGAGGGGAGGCATTTATGGGTCCCCTCTGTTAAGGAGGTCCATCTAGAGGCTCCAAAAAGAAAGGCCTTCTCTGTGGTGGCTTCTTCCCTGTGGACCATCATCCCTGCAGAAATAAGATTGGCTCCCAACTTAACATGCTTGTTATTGCCTGGTTGTTGGCTCATTTTCTTGCTTTGTTTCCTCTTTTTTAAAATGTAGTTCTTGTTTACGTCTTTCATTTTCCCGGTTTTCTCCTCCTTTCAGGCCTATCTCAGGTCATTGAATTCAGATCATCCAAACACTTACAACAACTCTTTTTGTTCTTCTATTTCTTGTTCCTATTCTGCATCTATAATAATGTTGGTCACCTCGAAAGGGATTAGCAGGCGAGGTGCTCATGTAGGAATATTCTGAATCAAGGACAGAAATCTCCCTAGAGCCTCTAAAACCATCTCAGAGCCATCATTTTCCTACTGGAATACGTAAACTGGATGTAAATAAGCATGTTGCCTCCTCATAGGCTCGAAGAAAGAACGTCATGAAAAGAAACGACACGAACGAGCTGAAGGAGGTATGTAAGCTCCCCTTCTGTCCTACGAAGAATGCTATTAATACTAGTTTCGTTGTGATGGGGTCACATTGGCACAGCGGTTAAAGACGCTGAGCTTGTCAGCTGGAAAACCGACAGCGTGGGTTCGAGACCCAAGCATCGCACAATGGGGTGAACTCTCGTTATTCACTGCAGCTCCTGCCCACCTAGCCATTTGAAAGCAGGCCAATGCGAGTAGATAAATAGGTAGCACGATTGGAGGGAAGGTAAGAGAGTCCTGTGCTTCTCGGCAAATGGTCATGCTGGCCACATGACCACGGAAAGTGTCTTTGGACAGTGCTGGCTGCCTTGGCTAAGAGACGGAGATGAGCACCACCCTTAGTGAGGGAACGTCTGTAGAGGGAGAAACCTTGACCTTTGGTTGTGATGGGCTTTCTGTTCAACTATATTTTCTGTATTCTAACTGCATTGGCTTATTTTGGCTCTGTTTCTGTATTTTTTTATAGTTTCGTTTATTTTGAAAGGGATGAATTGTAGGAGGAGTCCCTGTTTCAGGTGGAATATCCGCTGGAAGCCAATCCACCTCTAAAATCTCAGCAAGATGAAAATAATTCAAATCTAGATTGGATCCTTACTTTGTGGTCACACATCTGCTTCTATGCTATGCAATTGGAGATAATAATAATAATAATAATAATAATAATAAAACTGAATTTATTAACCGCTCCCTCTCCCCACAGGGACTCGGGGCGGTGCACAGGGAGAATAAAAACCATAAATATACAAAAATACATACAATTTAAAACAGATTAAACAAACACCTGTGCTAAAATCCCATTAACTAAAAATCCCCACTCAATATAAATAAACAGTTAAAAAACCCATAGAGAGAGAGACTACCCTAGGCCGGCCAGGCGGAAAAGATGTGTCTTTAGTTTCAGGCGGAAGGAGCGGAGGTCCGTGGTCGTTCTAATATCGGGGGGAAGGTCGTTCCAGAGGGCCGGGCCCGCCACAGAGAGAGCCCTTCCCCTGGGCGTCGCCCGCTGACAAAGTCTAGTGGACGGCACCCGGAGAAGTCCCTCCCTGTGGGAGCGAATCGGCCGTGAGGATGTGTGAGGCAGGATCCGATCCCGCAGGTAACTAGGTCCCGAGCCATGGAGCGCTTTAAAGATGATAACCAGCACCTTGAAGCGCACCCGGAAGACGACAGGCAGCCAGTGCAGCTCGCGCAAGAGCGGTGTTACATGGGTAAACCTAGTGGTTCCCATAATTGCTCGCGCGGCTGCATTCTGAACTAACTGAAGCCTCCGGGTGCACCTCAAGGGGAGCCCCATGTAGAGGGAGTTGCAGTAGTCCAGTCGGGATGTCACGAGGGCATGAGTGACTGTGCGAAGGGCGTCCCGATCCAATAGGGGGCGCAATTGGCGAACCAGGCGAACCTGGTGAAACGCCCTCCTGGCCACGGCTGTCACTTGCTCTTCCATAGACAGCCGGGTATCCAGGAGGACTCCCAAATTGCGCGCCCCATCCACAGGGGCAAGATGTTCGCCCCCTATGGCCAGCGTTGGAGAAAGCTGGTTGAATCGGGCAGCCGGAAACCACAGCCACTCGGTCTTGGTCGGGTTGAGCCTGAGTCCGTTACTTCCCATCCAGATCCGCACGGCTTCCAGGCACTGGCACATCACCGCTACGGCATCGTTGGGGTGGTTTGGGGTAGATATATACAGCTGAGTGTCATCAGCGTAGAGATGGTACTCTACCCCAAAACCACGGATGATCTCACCCAGCGGCTTCATGTATGCATTAAACAAGAGAGGCGAGAGGACCGACCCCTGAGGCACCCCACATGTGAGGGGTCTCGGGGTCGACCTCTGCTCTCCTGCCAACACAAATTGCGATCGGCCAGAGAGGTAGGAGGAGAACCACCGTAAAACGGTGCCTCCCACCCCCAACCCCCCCAGCCGATGCAATAGGATACCATGGTCGATGGTATCGAAAGCCGCCGAGAGGTCTAATAGGACCAGGATGGAGGAACAACTCCCATCCCTGGCCCTCCAGAGATCATCCACCAACGCGACCAATGCCGTCTCGGTGTTATGCCCGGGCCGAAAGCCGGACTGGCGCGGATCTAGATAATCAACTTCCTCCAGGTGACGGGGAAACTGTTGTGCCACCACACTCTCGACAACCTTCGCCAGAAAGGGAAGGTTGGAGACGGGACGATAGTTGGTTAAAAGAGCTGGGTCCAAAGAGGGCTTCTTAAGGAGAACAGCTTGTTTTCACCAATTCCCATTTCTTTGGGACCAATGGTTTTTAAAAAAAAAGATTATTAATGAAAGCTTTCAAACTGAATGTAAAACAAAATTCTCTCATTTTTGTAGAGCCAAAGAAACATCATGAACCAAAGAAACATCGACCACCAGGTACGTAAGCTCTAGCAGACCACCCAATATTATATGCAAATGAGACAAGCGACATATACATTTAATAAGTAATAAATAAAATAGTTGTATTGGTGCAGCATTCAATAGAAGAGTACTGAGAATTAGGAGGGAGCTGCTGGGAAGCAGTTCTCGGTGAACGGGATAAATATTGTGGATCTTTTAGACAAAGATGGGAATTCCTACAGAAAATACTAAATAATAAGCAAGAAAATAAATCCAACAATCACATCAACATTCAGATCTACATCATGACAACATCAAATGGGTTTGTTTGCCTCTCCCCCCCCTCCCAAACTCTAGAGAAATTCCACTTTTGCTCTTTAAAGAGTGCGTGAGAAGCGTTGGTCCTCCCGGACTCCCAGTTTCTGCACCTTCCATCCCTGAAGAGGTGGAAGTTTTGGCCAGGAGAGTCTTTCCACAGATGTGCCAGGTGCATCTGTTCCAGGACCAGGAGGTCATTCAGGTTGTCACTGATGCCTCGTTTGCCTTGCGATTGGACTACTCTGGTGTGATTTACATGAGGCTGCCCTGGAATTTACACAATAACAGAGTTGGAAGGGACCTTGGAGGTCTTCTAGTCCAACCCCCTGCCCAAGCAGAAACCCTTTCAGACAAGTGGCTGCTCAAAACCTTCAATGTTGAAGCAACCACAACTTCCAGAGACAGGCCATTCCACTGATTGATTGTTCAGAAAATGCCTCCTTAGTTCTAGGTTGGTCGTCTCCTTGATTACTTTCCGTCCTTTGCTTCTTGTCCTGCCCTCAAGTGCTTTGGAGAATAGATCGGCTTCCTCTCCTTTGTGACTCAGCCACTCAGATATTGGATATTGCTATCAGGCCACACCTACACACCCCCAATTCCTGAAATCCTTCTTCCTATGTTTGAGCCTCCAGCCCCCTGATCTTCTTTGTTGCTCTTCTCTGCACTCTTTCTAGAATCTCCGCATCTTTTAAAAATTGAGACGACCAAAACTGGATGCAACATTCCAAGCATGGCCAAACCAAGCATGATAAAGTGGTACTAACACTTACTTGGGCCGCGATGGCTCAGCAGTTAAAAATGCTGAGTTTCTCAGCTGGAAAGACCTGAGTGCAATGCATGCTTTCGTTCCTGGAGCTCCCGTTCCTTGGCCCAACCTGCCCACCTAGCAGGTTGAAAGCATGCAAATTCGAGTAATTATTAGGTACCACTTCAGGGGGAAAGTAACAGCCTTGCCTTCGCCTTTGGCTTAGAGCCCTGCTGGCCACCTGACCACCGGAAATGACAACATTGGCTCCCTTGGCCAAGAAACGGAGATGAGCTCCGCTCCCTCGAGTTGGACACGACTGGACAGGAGAAAGCTTTAACTTTTTTTTTTAAAACTAACACTTCAGGTGATCTTGATTTAATCCCTCTGTTAACGTTACGGCTGCATTGGGAAACCTCTTAGACGCTACAGCTGCTACAGAACGTAGTGTTGCAGGCATGACTGGCTGTATCATGGTGTGTTCATGCGTCTCCCTCACTTCACAAGTTGTGCTGGTGGCCAGTTGGCTTCTGAGTGTAATTCACGATGCTGGTTATCTCCTCTCAAGCGCCTCACGGCCTACGTCCGAACTGCCAGTGGGAATCGCACATCTCCCGTGTTTCAGCCTGCCTGGATGCTCTGGGTCTTGGCAACCAAGCAATGACATCCATATGGCTGGCACTTTGTTGATGCTTCACGTCACTAAAGGGCCCTTGGGGGTAGGATGACCGGATGAACACTTCTGGTCCCCCCCCCCCAATCTTTTTTTCTTTTTTTGGCTTTTTCCATTGGGGAGAAAGGTGCTTTTCCAAAAGGCAACTGGACTCTCTTGTTTTTTTTAAACCACGGCCGGAGGAAACTGAAGAAACTTCTTAGATGAAAAACTTTTTTTTTTTACAGAAACCAAGAAAATCCAGTTGCCTTTTGGAAAAGCACTTTTGGGGCAACCTTGACTGGATGAGAGAGAATCTCCCGAGAGATCCATTATGGATTCTTCTTCAGGTCAACCGCCTCTTCTTTTCTCTGACATATACATCACTTCTCAATGTTATGCCTTGTAAGCCACTGAGAGTTGTTCCAGAGTGAGCAGCCTTGAATCACAAATCAAACATTCTCTCATGCTTCAGTTCCAGTTCCTGGTGAAGAAGAGCCAGTGAAAGAAAGAAAAAAAGACAGAGACAGAGACAAAGAAAAGCCACACAAAGGTATGGAAGCTTTTGTAACGGCCAATCATTTTAACCAGAATGCTATTTCTTTAACTGTTTTGTATCTGAAGGTTTCAAGCATAATGTTTATTTGTTTGTTTACATCCTGCCTTTATAATTTTTTTAATAACTCAAGGCAGTGAATATACCCGATACTCCTTTCTCTTCCTCTTTTTCTCACAACAGCAACCCTTTGAGAGAGAGTGACTGGCTCCAGGTCACCCAGCCAGCTTTCAGGCCTAAGGCAGGACTAGAACTTACAGTCTCCTGGTTTCTGGTCTGATGTCTTTACCACTAGACCAAACTGGCTCTCTTTATCACCCATATTAAGAGTTTACATGATGGCAATCGTGGTGGCAAAACAGCATTCTTTCCCTGCATGTATCACATCTCCCAGTAGCCCCCCACATTGACCTGTTCAAGGTGACCCCTGTCCCTGGAGGAACCCAAGTCCCAGAATGATCTGCAGGGTTGCTGTGAGAAATATTCCTGATATTTGGCAGATAAAGTTGCTTGGATCATCTCAGAGTGTCTGGACAGGTCCTGATGAGGTACCTATCATATGGCCTTGTACTTACTGGGAGCACATTTGACTCTGTAACTTGCTATCAAAATATGTAATATTAAGGAAAGTTTCCGTTTATCATACTCTTCCAGTATTAAGGAGGGGTGCCTTCCCAATGATGGCTCCTACCCCTGGAATGATATTTCTGCTGACCCAGAAACCCATACTGCTGACATTTTGTCTGAAAATCTGGCCTTGGGATAGAATGGCTGGTTGAACCCCTTTGTTTCTGTTTTTGTTGTTCGTTTGATAGTTTGTTTTTTCCATTAAGTCCTGGTCTTCCATCAACAGTCTTTGCTTTGCTTTTTATATTTTTATTTTAAAAATTTTTAAATTTACATTTTACTTCATGGTAAGTCCAGAACAGACCAAATGCTGTTGGTCTCTCAGTGGTGCACCCAGGTCCACAGTGCTGTGGCCTCCTCCTGGGTGAAACCTGGGATGAGTCTTCTGTCCAGCATCATTAGTCCCTCAAAGAGTGGAGGGAGTTTAATCTACTCCTAAGATGAACATTTCATGTTCTACAAAGATGATTTGGAGGTGGGAGAAACTTCTGTTTACGGGATTCTCTGCATGGATTGCCTCTGTGACTATTTAAGACAGATGGGGAGGAACCAGACTGTGAGAACTCCAGCGAGTGATTAGAACTCATCGCCTAGAGAGCAGATGGAGATCTTCTCGCTCCGAATCCGACCGAACACTAGTGAGAACCCATATTAGGACTTACTTAGTGGTGAAAAGGGTGGCCAAACGCGAGTACTGCGCCACCCTTATTGCATCCGCAGATAACCGCCCTGCCGCCCTGGTTGGAGTGACCCGCTCCCTCCTCCAACAGAGGCCGCGGGAACCCCTTTTACAGGAACGAGCAGAGGAATTTGGGATTTATCTGCAGGATAAAATCACTCGGATTCGGAATGAGCTACCCTCCATCGAGAGTGGTCCAGCCGGACTGTCCGAGGCTGCTCTTGACAGACCATCCTGGGAGGAGTTTGACTTTGTTACTACCGAAGATATGGACATGTTGTCAAAGAGGCTTAAGGCTACCACATGTTTATTGGACCCGTGTCCCTCCTAGCTTGTACTGGCATCCTGGGAGACGACACGAGGCTGGCTCCAGGACATTGTCAACGCATCTTTGAGTGAGGGGTCCTTGCCTGCCGTCTTGAAAGAGGCGGTAGTAAGGTCCCTCCTCAAGAAGCCGTCCCTGGATCCAGCATTATTAGAGAACTATCGTCCCGTCTCCAACCTTCACTTTTTAGTGAAGGTTGTTGGAGTGTGGTGGCCCAACAGGTTCCGCAACACCTGGAGGAAATTGATTATCTAGACCAGCGCCAGTCCGGCTTCCGACCGGACACAGAACCGAGACGGCATTGGTCGCATTGGTTGATGATCTCTGGAGGGCGCGGGATAGAGGTTATTCCTCTATCCTAGTCCTGTTAGATCTCTCAGCGGCTTTTGATACCATCGACTATGGTATCCTATTGCACCGACTGGGGAGGTTGGGGCTGGGAGGCACCGTTTTACGGTGGTTCTCATCCTACCTCTCTGGTTGGTTGCAATACGTGTTGACAGGGGGGCAGAGGTCTGCCTCGAGACCCCTCTTATATGGGGTTCCTCAGGGGTCGGTCCTCTCGCCCCTCCTGTTCAACACCAATATGAAGCCGCTGGGCGAGATCATCCATGGTTTTTGGGTGGGATATCATCTGTACCCTGATGATACTCAGCTGTACATATCCACCCCAGACCACCCCAACGATGCCGCCGAGGTGTTGTCCCGGTGTTTGGAGGCCGTACGGATCTGGATGGGTAGTAACAAACTCAAGCTCAACCTGTCCAAGACTGAGTGGCTGTGGTTTCCAGCACCCCGGTTCAGCCAGGTAACTCCAACTCTGGCCATTGGGGGCGAAACACTGGCCCCCATGGAGAGGGCAATTTGGGTGTCCTCCTGGATTCCCAGCTGTCCATAGAAGACCATGTGGCAGCCGTGGCCAGGGGGGCGTTCCATCAGGTACGCCTGATGCGCCAATTGCGCCCCTTACTGACCGGGCTGCCCTTCGCACAGTCACTCAAGCACTCGTGACATCCCGACTTGACTACTGTACTGCTCTCTACATGGGGCTCCCCTTGAGGTGCACTCGAAAGCTACAGCTAGTCCAGAATGCAGCCGCGTGGGTGATTACGGGAGCTTCGAGGCACTCCCATATAACACCAATCCTGCGCGAGCTGCACTGGCTTCCTGTGGTGTTTCGGGTGCGCTTCAAGGTTTTGACGACCATCTTCAAAGCGATCCATGGCTTGGGACCTAGTTATATGCGAGACCGTCTCCTGCCCCATACATCCCTTAGACCAGGGGTCTGCAAAGTCGGCTCTTTTAAGACTGGTGGACTTCAACTCCCAGAATTCCCCAGCCAGCTAGGCTGGCTGGGGAATTCTGGGAGTTGAAGTCCACCAGTCTTAAAAGAGCCGACTTTGCAGACCCCTGCCTTAGACCGATACGCTCCCACAGAGAGGGCCTTCTCAGGGTGCCGTAGCCCGGACAATGCCGACTAGCAACACCCAGGGGAAGGGCCTTCTCTGTGGCAGGGCCTGTCCTGTGGAATGACCTACCCACAGAACTTTGTTCCATCACCGACCTCCGCCTCTTCTGCCAGTGTTTAAAAACACACCTCTTTCATCAAGCCGGCCTAACATAGTCTCCGCTGGGACTAGCCATAGATAGTTTTAATTCAGGGATTTTAATTGGTTTTAGCGCAGGATAGGGATCAAATAGGTTTTAAATTTTGTATTGTGTTTTTTGTATGTATTTTAGTTTCCTGTGCGCCGCCCTGGGTCCTTTTGGAGAAGGGCGGGATATAAATTTAATAAAATAAATAAATAAATAAATCATTGGTAGCCTCACATTGCAATGAACAAGGACATACATGCAGTTTCACAGCTACTAAGATTGTAGGTAAAGCAGGGACAAAAACAGCTTGAGAAATAATTGAAGCCTGGGAAACGGGCCCCTTGCCAGTCAATAAGAGTGCTGTTTTACCATCAACCTATCAGGTATGTAGAGCTGAGGGCATGACAGCACAAAGAAACAATTAATAACTTGATAGCCTGCCATCAAGACTCTGATTAACAGCTGAAAAAAACAGCTGCCTGTCTCTAAGACCGTCTACTCCCATCCTTTTGCCTAAGGAAGATGCTTGCTGAGGGTTCAACCTCTCCTCAAGGTTTCTGGGGGTGGAGGGGTCCTGAGCACGCAGTCCTTAGAGAACCGAGCTTCTTGGTGAATGCCTTTCCACCAGGAGTAAGATTTGCGTCCTCGGCCCTATCTTTAAAGATGTTTTAAAAACTCACCTGCTCCAAAAATGATTGGGGAACTACAGGACTTTTCCCTGGAATGGGCGCTAAATGAGTGTGGGTTGAAGATAAAATGCAAATATGAATTGGACATGAAATGAGTGATCAATGTGAAAAGACTAAGTTACAGAATAGAGTAACAGAATAACTGGAAAGGCCCTTGGAGATCTTCTAGTCCAACCTCCTATACCATTGCAGTCAAGTGGTTGTCCCACTTCAAAATTCAACTCCCAGAGTTTTGCCATCCAGCAGCTCTTGAAAGCCTCCAGTCATGATTGGAGCATCCACAGTTTCTGGAAGCAAATTGTTCTACCGAATAATTGTTCTGTCCAGAGTTGCTAAGCGAATCCCCGCAGAGGTTAAGCAAGTGACACAATTGTTAAATGAATCTGGCTTCCCCACTGATTTTGCTCCCAAAGGGAAACAGATGGTCCTGAGACAAAGCAACCGTCACAAATAACGAGCATCTGAATTTTGATCATGTCCCCATTTGGATGCTGCAATGGTCATAAGTGTGAAAAATGGTCATAACTCACTTTTTTCAATGCTGTTGTAATTTTGAACAGTCACTAAAGAAGATGTTGTAAGTTGTGGGATTTAATTAGGAAAAAATGCCTTGCTCGTCTTGATGGTACATTAACCACAATAGCTGGGTAAGTTGGATGTAAAAACACACTGTTATTTTCTAGGTCACAAATCAAAACATGCACCACCGCCGCCGCCGCTGCCACCACCACCACCACCACCCCCCAGTAAGTGAATTTTGGAAGCAACCCTTTCTTAGATGAAAAAGTACTAAACTTGATTTAACTGTTAAAAAGCTTGTAACTAGATGTATTTGCACCTCTGAGCATCTTTCTAACCCTGGTGCAGATTCACCCTCCCCCCAGCCTTCCATCACTGGGGAGGGTTGTGGGGATGCGTGCCAAGCAGTGGGAGGGAGGCCCCTCCGAGAGAGGAGGGGAGGGAGGATCCAGACCCTCTCCAGGCAGAGGAGGAATGGAGACCCCCTGCTAAGCCTGGGATGCTGTCAGAGGAAGCACAGCAGGGTGCATCACAAACAGTCAAGTCCTTGGCGGTAATACCCCCTGACCTTCGCACCATCTCTGACCTCCGCCTCTTCCGCAAGTGTCTAAAGACACATTTGTTCCATCTAGCCGGCCTAGCGTAACCTCCATTACTGACTTTTAGATAGTTTTAAATTTGGGGATTTTTAATTTGGTTTTAGCGCAGGATTTTATGGAATAAGTTTTTAAAAGTTTTATATGGTTTTTGTATGTTTTTTAATATTCCTGTGCGCTGCCCTGAGTCCGTTTGGAGAAGGGCGGGGTATAAATTGAATAAAATGAAATGAAAATGAAAATACTGAATATAATTTTTCCCCCCGTGTTCGTTTTTCCCAAAACCAGGTACTAAAACCCTGATAACACGATTCCTCATAGGACACGACTGCGCCCTAATATGTCTTATACTTCTCCTCTTCCTTATTATCTTCACTGTGTGGATGGTCATTCTGAGTAAGTTTCTAATTATATTCAGTGGGTCCTTTTCAGAACGGAAACATGCAGAGTTGGCAATTTAGAAAGAATGGCTGCGGTGTCTTTATGGCACATAACTATTTGTGCCTTGCGCGTTACATAAAATACCAGCAGAAGAAAATCTCGGCCAAAATCGGTACCAGTGATGTTCCCACCATCTCTCTGGAATTCCCCAGGTACAAAGAGCTGAAGATGGAGCACAGGTACCTCTGTCCCTTCTTTAATCACATGAATTGAGGGCTAGATCAGGCAAGGGCAAAAGCAGGCAGGCTGAAACTTGTCTGGTCCGTTAACGGTTGTCAGCCACTTCTCATGCGCCAAAGGGTTGGACTCTGAGCCCATCTCCCCATTCAAGTGGGAGAAATGGGCACAAGAATGATTATTGCTTTGGGCTGCCGGTGGAAGCATGGCGACCGAAACAGATCTCCGTAGCGAGCAGAAACAATGATGACGGCAAAGACCGAAGAACCGGTGAGTAGAGTAGGAGAGGATGGGAGATTACCCTTATGGAGGGAGAAGCATTCTTACCAAGTCCTCCAAGAAGGGGTTCAAAATATTAGATGACACATCGGTCATTCAGGAGCTGGAAAAATGTACCCCCTGATTTATTATTTCCTGGATGGAAATGGAAATAGATGGAAGCCAACCGAGGAGAGAGGAAACCTAGAACCAAAGAGAAATTTCCTGACAGGCTTGACATTTTAATTAAAAATTTAATTAATTAATTTTTATTAATCAATTTTAATGCCGATGGCCTCTGAAAGAGGGATCAAAGGTAACATCACAGCAAGGCAAGGGTTAAAACGAGGGGTCAAAGAGGCCGTCACTCAACAGGGGGATACAACACCACCCATCTCCAGTTTACAACACAGTCCTTTCAGCAATTCCAAGAAGGTTCCATAGCCATTTGACTATTCTGGTGATTCTTAGGGCTCAGATTAATCTCCAAGGGGCCTCAATGACCCTCAGACAGAGTGCAAACAGCCAGTGCAGGGCCTTCCATTTGCCACCATTCAGTGAGAACTGAAGAAACTTCCTGAATGAGAAAAACAGTTACCTCTTGAAAAAACACCTTTGGGACAACGATGATGTTGACTATACATTGAAAAAAGAACTAATGCAACTGTTGGAAGAAATGTCTTTCTGGGTTCAGTTCCAAGTGGGGAGAAAGACACTGGAAAAACGGAGGCTGCTTGGAAGGATGGTTTAATGGTGGGCAGGACCACGTGGGTTTGAATTCCAGGGTAGCTGGCCACTCACTAGAGAGTGAATGTTATTTATTCCCTCTCTTGGGCTTTGACCTTGAGCTTCCTGCTCCTGTGGCAAGGGCATGTATCCTATTGGCTGCAGGCTCACAGGTGGAGTCATGTTTGTCTGAATGGAGTTTGGTTGAACCTTGCTGGGTGATGTAATGAAGGGGCTTGGTTGTGCCATGTGGTGAACTAGATAATCCTATTATCTCCTGGAGGGTTATGTCTTAATCCCATCTCCCTGGAGCTGAGGGCTTTTGGTTTGTAGAGGCTGGCCCAGTCTTAATATCTGCTGGGGAGGGGGGGGGGCAGCAGCAGGGAACCTGCCTTTAAAAACCTGTTTCTCCTTTTCTCATCCAGGCAAATATAATATTCTGCCTTTTTAATATTTCTTATACAATACAATACGATACGATACGATACGATACGATACGATACGATACGATACGATACGATACAATACAATACAATACAATACAATACAATACAATACAATACAATAGCAGAGTTTGAAGGGACCTTGGAGATCTTCTAGTCCAACCCTCTGCCTAGGCAGGAAGCCTTATACCGTTTCAGACAAATGGCTATCCAATATCTTCGTAAAGACTTGCAGTGTTGGGGCATTCTTAAAATATTTCATTCTTCTAAGAGGGGTGGGTGTTCATTTTCTTCACACCTTTGGCATAAAGCAGTGGGTTTAATGACAACAGTGTTCAATTTTAAAAAATGTTCACCCTCAACAATCATTTTCAGGGTAACCGGAAGGAGGTTGAAGAACCAGAAGCAATTTATTTGTTCCCAGTTCAAGGACACCCAAAGGAATCACTCAAACCCATAGATTACAATTTAAGATGAAGGTGCTATTTATCTTGTGTGTGCATGTGTTATCTCACAGCTAAAGTCCCTGTATTGATCAACTTCTCTTTCAGTGTGGCAAGTAAAAGAGAAATATGAGCCTATTCGTAAGGCAATAGGGAACATTAGGAAGTTCATGATTTCATCGAATTCTGACTTTGAGGTACTTGATGGTAAGTAATGTTACAGTCTAAATGTACAAGAGGGCACCTGGCATATCTCTCTCTCTCTCTTCTCTTTCTTTCTTCTCTTTCTTTCTTTTTTCTCTTTCATTCTCTCTCTTTCAGAAATGATTGAAGCCAATGTTTTATAGCCTGCATTTAATAGGGGTATTGGCCTGTAGTATCTTGTGGTATCTTGGCTTCTAATAGGACCTCATTATACACCTCAAACATTGACAAACTCTGTGCATCTCTATGTATCTTGTAAGTCTTTATAAACTTCTAGTAGTAAACCATCTGAGGCTGGTGTTTTGTTCTTTTGCTATTGCTCCTTCTCTTTCTTTCTTTCTTTCTTTCTTTCTTTCTTTCTTTCTTTCTTTCTTTCTTTCTCTCTCTCTCTCTCTCTCTCTCTCTCTTTCTTTGTTTCGTCTCTACCCCTCTGTCTCTCATCCTTTGAGAGCGGGATGGGGGTAATGCAACCATCCTTGCTCCCCTTGACCTTTGAGTGGCCTTCAGTACCCTTGACCAGGGTATCCTTTTGTGTCAGCTACAGGGGTTGGGCTACCTCAGACAGAGCCAGGCTACAGCTTGGGGGATTCTCCTGCACTCAGGATTCCTGCTGAAAGAGCAGAGGGCAGTCGGGGCTAGGAGAGCCTTTGCACAACTCCCTCTTGTGCACCAGGTGCAGCCTTTCCTGGATTGGGAGTCTCTGTGCTCAATCACTGAAGGCCTGCTCAACACCTGCTTGGACTATTGCAATGGGCTCAATGTGGAGGTTCCCTTGAAGAGCATTTGGAAGGTGCAGCCGATGCAGAGTGTAGGGGTGTAGGCCCCTGGAGTGGTCCATGTTACCCCACTGCTTTGCAAGCTTCACTGGCTGCCACTTCGTTTCCTGGTGCAATTCAAGGTGCTAATTATGACCTCTAAAGGCCTGCATGGCCTAGGTCCAGGTTACTTGAGACCCCATTTCACTCTTGTGAGACTGGCCCGCCTCAGTCGTGCCAGCAGAGAGGGGGCATGTTGTGGATCCTGTCAGCCGAATAATTTTGGCTTTGGGTTCAGAAGAATTAGCCTTCTCTCCATGGCTCCTCTCCTCTGAAACATCCAACCCCCTGAGGTGAGATCGACTCCCACCCTCCTGACTTTTCATTAGAGCCTTAAGGTTCTGCCAGAGGGGTTGGGGACCCACGAGGGAAGCTTCCTATTAGATGTGATTGGCTAATTAGAAGCTAATCCCACCTCCCTTTCCTGTGTGTCCAGGTCCCTCCTTTGCCATCTTATGATAATGATTGAATCAAGCTGCCCAGAGTCATTGAACAAATGTATTTATTAAATAAATGAATAAAGTTGTAAGTAAATATTAGCCATTCATCTTACCGTATGGTAACTCTGAGTAGCTCCCAATACTAAAATAGTGAACTATTCAGTAGCCTTTATTTCCATCCCCGTAGCTAGATTAGCAGCAGAATGGAAGGATTAAATATTCCCCTGCTGCTGCAGATATTCTTCCTATACTCATTTGGTTTCAGAAAACTAGCCACATGTATTCCCTAGAGTCAGGAAGATGCCAGACCGAAGATCCAGAGAACCATGAACTAACAGAATAACAGAGTTGGATGGGACCTTGGAGGTCTTCAAGACCCACCCTCTGCTCAAGCAGGCGACCCTAGCCCAGACCATTCCCGACAAAGAGTTGGCCAGTCACTTCTTAAAAACCTCAAAGGAAGAAACTTCACAAGGGAAGAAGAAAACGACAACACCCTTCCTGGATATCCTTATCGGCAGAGACTCTGATGGCAGACTAGAAACACAAGGCCATCGAAAAACCACCCACACCAACCAAATGGTGCCACTACCAAAGTACCCAACCTCCCACAAGAGAAGATGTGGAAGAACACTGCTTAGATGGGCACAAACTCACTGCAGCATCCCTGAACATCTGGAAAATGAAACAGATTGTCTATGCAACATTTTCCAACAAAATGGATATCCACGGAACTTTACTCAAAGTGCCTGACCACTCAGCCCACTACCAACTACAGCTCTGCCATATATCAAAAACATCTCAGAAACTCCCAACCGGCTATAACAACCAGATGACATCACCCCAGCACACAACCCAACTAAAGCCCTCCAGAATCTCCCAAGGAACCCAAAGATCCAGTAGCCGGCTAAGAAAGAACAGGAGTCATTGAAAACATACAGTGTGTAAAGATTGCAACAGCCACTTCATAGGACAACCAGGCAGAAGGCTAGCAGAAGGCATCCATTCCACACCAACCAGCAGTCATAAGACATGGTGTAAACATGCACAACACATGGACAGCCTTTAGTCTGGTTTCCACTTGGATTCCTTCTTCCTGTCAGCCTTCAATCAGTCAGATTGCTCTTCCCAGGGCTGAGAGTGAGGGGCTGGCCCAGGCTCTGTGCCTAAGGCTGGATGAGAATTCATGGTCTCCTCAGCCCTTAACTCCAGACTGGCTCCCTTGCCTTGCTGAGATATTATTGACTCCTGCAAACAGGAAGTTGACTAACTGCTTTCCAGGGTGAGCTTCACAAAGACACCTGCCTATGTCTCCCTTGGCCAGCAAGAAATCACCCACAATTGGGGGCAAAGGCTGGGCTTTAGCTTCGCCAGAGAAAGTGATCTATTTTCCCTTGGGATCTCTTTGGGGACAGGGAAAAGGAGCTTTCGAGGGGTCCTTGGTGCTCTCTGAGCTTGGTGGTTTTCTTGCAGATGTTTCATGACCCAAACTACGCGACATCATCAGCGCCACCACCTGCATGCTGCTGGCGTTACCAGGTTTGGATAATGAAACGTCTGCAAGAAAACCACCAAGCTCAAAGAGTACCAAGGACCCCTCATTTCAATCCTGAGCTACAAAAATTCTCCTTTAACCGAAGGCCTTTTCCTAGCTTCCTAATCCTACATGTGTCCTCAGATGCTTGTTTTGTGTTGCTGTGGTGCTGGAAGATGGGCTCTTTCAATAGAGGCAGAAGGCTGTTCATATCTAAGTATGTTTTCTTGCTGCATTTGTTTCAGATGTTGAAATAATCCTGGAAGCTGAAAAGCTTGCAACACAACTGTTGCCGTGGGCTACAATGCTCAATGAAATTGAAGCTGAGATTAGTATGTTTCTCACAAGTTTTGACAGATAAGTATAGTATGTGAAGGGAAGGAGAGCCCACCCTGAAACTGGGGGATGGGGTTAGGTGTGTTGTGACAAAGGCTTCCTTAGAAAGCAAGAAGCAAACTCTTTTATTTACACAACTGTGAATTCTTTTCATTCACAGTCAGCAAGGCTTTAGCAAACACTCTTTCAGAGGAATGTTTATCCACACGCACCTTATCTTGTTTAGAGTGATGCCAGATAACTAGTTTTGCAACACAGGGCAAAGCAAAACTTGACACTGAGTTTTTCCAGACCGAATGAGTGAATTGTTTCCTGCAAAAGCCCACTCCCTGTTCGTTCCTCTTTGGTTTCCTATGGGAGGGGCCAATCACGTTCAAGGTGTGGCTTTACTCTTAAGTCGACCCTCCTTTCTTAGTTGTTCTTGTCTTCTGGCAGCTCTGTGCAAGCACGCAGTGGGAACAGGGTCCAGCTGTTCCTCTGCCTCACTGCTGTCTAGCTCCCTCTCTGCCTCTGATGCAGAGCCCTCATCTGAGCTTTCCTCAGCCCCCAGGACTGGCCCATGTTCCTCCCTAACCTTCTCATTGTCTGACTTTGCTGCCAGCTCCGCTGGCCACCGTGGGCCCCAACAGGGTAGTTTTTTGGGGGTGGGTTGAAGTCCCATTCAAAGGCAGCGTCCACCAACCTCGTGGCAGTGGCCTCTATGAGAGGGTTTCCCGCTTGAGCCGGGAGCTGGACTACAAGACCTCCAAGGTCCCTTCCAACTCTCTTATTCTGTATATACTGTATGTAAGGTGGGGATCTTTCCAGTTGTGACAGTGTGATCAAAATCTTTCCTCTTTGTGGAGACTTCAACACCACCTGCACGTGTAAAGCGGGGGAGGGGCTTTGGGTAGACAAAATCTGCAAGTAGTCCTCGCTTAGCAACCCCAATTGGGACCATCAAGCACAGCAGTCGCTCAGCAGAAAAATCAAATCACCAGGATGGACTTACCACCTCCCTTCCCCTGAAGTGAAGCGCTGTGGTCATTCACAAAACATTGACTGACCATGACCTGGGACTTTACGTCTGCCTTTTCTGTTCATCCTACTTGTGGCAAGCCCATTGCAGTTCATTGCAGGGATGCCAAGATGATTGTAAGGACAAGGATTGGTTACAAAGCCAGGTTTTATGCTGTTGTGGCTTTGAAAGGGGCCAAAATGAGGCTGTTGGTAAGCAAGGACTACTTACACATTTACCAGCGCAAAGATTTATTTATTTATTTTATTTTATTTTATTCAATTTATATCCCGCCCTTCTCCAAAAGGACCCAGGGCGGCGCACAGGAATTTAAAAACAACATACAAAAATGGTACATAAATACGTAAATTTAAAACCTATTAAATAATAAAAATCTGCGCTAAAACCAATTAAAATCCCCCATTTAAAACTATCTAAAATTAGTCACAGCGGAGGCTATGTTAGCCCGGCTTGATGAAATAAGTGTGTTTTTAAACACTGGCGGAAGAGGCGGAGGTCGGTGATAGTGCGGAGTTCAGGGGGTAGGTCGTTCCACAGGGCAGGGCCCGCCACAGAGAAGGCCCTTCCCCTGGGTGTCGCCAGCCGGCATTGTCCGGCTGATGGCACCCGGAGAAGGCCCTCTCTGTGGGAGCGTATCGATCTAAGGGATGGATGAGGCAGAAGACGGTTTCGCATATAACTAGGTCCCGAGCCATGGAGCACTTTGAAGATGGTCGTCAAGACCTTGAAGCACACCCGAAAGACCACAGAAGCCAGTGCAGCTCGCGCAGGATCGGTGTTATGTGTCAGCATCTAGAGGCTCCCGTAATCACCCGCGCGGCTGCATTCTGCACTAACTGTAGCTTTCGAGTGCACCTCAAGGGAAGCCCCATGTAGAGAGCATTGCAGTAGTCCAGTCGGAATGTCACGAGGGCCTTAGTGACTTGTGAAGGGCAGCCCGGTCCAGTAAGAGGCGCAATTGCCGCATCAGGCATACCTGATGAAACACCCTCCTGGCCACGGCCGCCACATGGTCCTCCATGGACAGCCGGAAATCCAGGAGGACACCCAAATTGCGCGCCCTCTCCACGGGGGCCGGTGTTTCGCCCCCAATGGCCAGAGTTGGAGTAATCTGGCTGAACCGGGGTGCCGGAAACCACAGCCACTCAGTCTTGGACGGGTTGAGCTTGAGTTTGTTACTACCCATCCAGATCCGTACGGCTTCCAAACACCGGGACATCACCTCAACGGCATCGTTGGGGTGGTCTGGGGTGGAAATGTACAGCTGAGTATCATTAGCGTACAGATGATATCCCACCCCAAAACCATGGATGATCTCACCCAGCGGCTTCATATATGTGTTGAATAGGAGGGGCAAGAGGACTGACCCCTGAGGGACCCCCCATACGAGGGGCCTCGAGGCCTACCTCTGCCCCCCTGCCAACACATATTGCGACCAACCAGAGAGGAAGGATGAGAACCACCGCAAAACGTTGCCTCCCAGCCCCAACCCCCCCAGTCGGTGCAATAGGATACCATGGTCGATGGTATCAAAAGCCGCTGAGAGGTCTAACAGGACTAGGATAGAGGAATGTCCTCTATCCCGCTCCCTCTAGGGATCATCTACCAACGCGACCAATGCCGTCTCAGTGCGGTGACCGGGTCGGAAGCCGAACTGGCGCAGGTCTAGATAATCAACTTCCTCCAGGTGTTGCGGAACCTGTTGGGCCACCACACTCTTAACAACCTTCGCTAGAAAGTGAAGGTTGGAGACGGGATGAAAGTTCTCTAATAATGCTGGGTCCAGGGACAGCTTCTTGAGGAGGGGCCTTACCACCGCCTCTTTCAAGACGGCAGGCAGGGACCCCTCACTCAAAGATGCGTCGACAATGTCCTGGAGCCAGCGTCGTGTCGTCTCCCAGGATGCCAGTACAAGCCAGGAGGGACATGGGTCCAATAAACATGTGGTAGCCTTAAGTCTCTTTGACAACCTGTCCATATCCTCGGTAGTAACAAAGTCAAACTCCTCCCAGAATGGTGCCTCAAGACCAACCTCAGACAGTCCGACTGGACCACTCTCGATGGAGGGTAGCTCATTCCGAATCCGAGTGATTTTCTCCTGCAGATAAATCCCAAATTCCTCTGCTCGTCCCTGCAGAGGGGCTTCCCGCGGCCTCTGGTGAAGGAGGGAGCAGGTCACAAACAGGGCCGCAGGGCAGTTATCTGCGGATGCAATAAGGGTGGCACAATACTCACGTTTGGCCAATCTTATCACCACTAAGTAAGTCCCAACATAGGTTCTCACTAGTGTTCGGTCGGCTTCGGAGCGAGAGGATCTCCATCTGCTCTCTAGGCGTCTCTTGTGGCGTTTCATCTCCCTCAGCTCCTCAGTAAACCAAGGAGCCTGGGTGACTCGTCGCCGCAAGAGAGGCTGCAAGGGCGCGACTCGGTCCAAGGCCCCCGTGGCCGCACTTAACCATGCAGCCACCAGGTCCTCAGTCGAGTCACAGGGCAAGTCCACAGGTATTGGCCCAAGCTCCCTCTGGAACCTTATCGGATCCATCAGGACCTGGGGTGGAACCATATAGGAATATTCGGCTGCGCCTCCCCGCAGTGAGGTGTGGCGATTAGAAAGTCCAGCCGAAGGAGAGCGTGATCTGTCCATGACAAGGGTGTGATGGCTAAATCCCCTATTCCCAGATCACTACTCCACTGTCCCGAGACGAAGATTAAGTCCAGGGTGTGTCCCCCCTCGTGAGTAGGGCCTAAAACTACCTGGGTCAGGTCCATGGCTGTTATGGAAGCCATGAACTCCCGAGCTACTCCAGAGTTCTTGCCTGCCGACGGCAGATTGAAGTCCCCCATGACCAAAAGTCTGGGGGTCTCAACTGCCGCCTCGACTATCACCTTGGGCAGGGCTGTTGTTGCATAGCGAGGAGCCAGGTATACAACTAACATGCCCATCTGCCTCCCTAGGCCCCACTTCACAAGGAGGGACTCACACCCGGTCGTCTGAGGGATCGTGGTCTCCTTCGGCTCCAGACCTTCCCTAATCATAATCGCCACCCCCCACCCCTCCCCAGGGCCCTAGGCTGATGGAAGGCTCGGTAGCTTGGTGGGCAAATTTCTACAAGGGGTAAACCCCCCTCGAGGCCCAACCAGGTTTCCGTTATACCACCAGGTCCGGGTCCCCCTCTGACACAAGGTCCCGGATGAGGGGGGCTTTGTTCACCACGGACCTGGCGTTGCATAACATCAGCCTAGGGCCCTGGCTCTTTGGTCCTTGCCCACCTAGTCTGTGATGGGAGCACAGGGAGTTGGAGCGCATGACCGCCTGTAACCAGCAGCCACGGTCCTCCAACCCCATCCGTCTCCCACCGCCCCTGCCCCTCCCCAGAACCGAAGTAATGGTCAAAACCTCAGTGGAAACGACGTCCCCCTCCCCTTCCTCCGTTTCTTCTCCTCTGCCGGCCGGCCTAGCTGTGTTCCACCCCCTAAAGAAGGCTCATGTGTGGCTCATCTCTCTGGAATTTCCATAGGTTTATATTCCAAATCACCACCTCCATTTTCTATGGTGGAAAATACCCCAAAATTCATGCTTTAGAGCAGGGATGTCAAACTCAAAGAACACAGGCCCATGGGGTTGTCCTGGTCTACCCAATGTGAAGAGGAAACATGCCAGCAATTTGGGGAGTGACATCAACCTGATCACGCCCACCAAGTTGGCCACACCTACTTAGTCAGCCATATCCATCCAGTTGGCCACACCCAGTGTCCATCTCCACCCCCCACCCCTGAGATCATCCACAGCCCTGATGCGACCCTCAATGAAATTGGTTTAGAGGATGTGACCCTTCATCTTATAGGTCTACCTTTAATGGTCAAACAAACTTCTCTTTCGGAGAATGCGCGCTGTAAAACATATTTAAAAATAAGAAGTAAGGAAGAAAAATTGAGGATGCCCTGAACATATCCTCTATTAGATGCCTATTGATTGTTGAAGAGGCACAGGAAGAAGGCAGCAGAATAACTTCTCCAACTGATGGGTGGATATCATTGTAGATAGAGGTTGCCTTTCTTTCTTTATTCTGAAATGTATTTGCCACTCATCTTGCATCCAAGGACTCTATATTGAGATTGACATAATACTGTCCCTCTTCAGATTAAGCAACAGTATGCAAAGCAGCAATAAAAATAAAAAAAATAAATAAAGGAAATTAACTACATACATTTTAAATAAAAAGATAAAACATGTAGCTCAATCTACAGTGTACCCTGATAGTAACCACTGATTAATCTAATTGTGCTTTCCCCCCCTTTCTCTCTCTATGTTTTAATCCTGATTTGGCTCAAAGTTAACATTGAATACAAATTGTCTCATGGCTGGGTGGCATATAACGAACACATTTATTCATTAAATGACATGTTAAAGAACCATTTTGAATTCAGAGATTATTGTGAAAATGAAAAAGCTGCACTTATTTCAACTCTAAATCAGCGAGAGGAGGTAAGTAAAATGTGGTTCCCAGGTTTGATAGTTGCTAAATGAAAATTACACGATTGGAACAATCTTACTCCAGCTTTTCTTTGCGTTCCATGTCAAAAGGATACAGGTTACCAGATTTGAAATAATATTTCACTACTTGCTGTTTAATTTGCATGAAAGAATGGGTTTTGCTGAGAAATGGAAGATTATTGGAGTTAGAAGATTATGATCTGAGGTTTGGGTGGCATGGATACTTAACCTATGGTACAATAAAGCCAAGCTGAATGACAATTTTAAAAACCATTATGTTAGGCAAGATATTCTTATATAGAATAAATTCAAATTTAGATTATCTTTATGGCTTTCAGCACAAAAAAAGCATTTTATACACTAGAAAAAATAAATAACGCAAGTGGCTAGTATGTGATAAGTAAACATAAATCTAACACGATGTACTAGAATTTTTGGCAGGAAAGTGTAAAGAAAATCTAGGGAAATAGAATGATATGAATGTCAGTGATTTTCTTATGTACAATTGTTACATTTAAAGTGGATAAAATTTCACTAATTTTATGTATTTATATTCAATAGCTAGATTAGGTAAGGAATTTAAAACACAAATACATACATTAATTCAGAAGATTTTAAAGATTAAATTGCAACTCAATTCAGAGAGTTGCAATTTTGGGACTAATGGGCAGGCAACTAAAAATAGAACTCTATTTTTGAATATGACAAGTTCAGCAAGATTATTATATGCTTCAAAGTTGAAATGAATTAGTGAAGATGATGGAACTGGCAAAGATGGCTAAATTAACCTCTGATGACAGAAGAAAAAAGACCTACATTTATGGCTAACCGAAAACAACCTACAATTTTTTTTGCATGAAGTTTAAAAAAAAGAGCATTTATAATACAGAGCAGGGGTCCTCAAACTTTTTAAACAGGCCCAATTCACAGCCCCTCGGACAGTTGGGGGCCCTGGCTGGGTGGGCATGTGACTAGGTGGGCATGGCCAATTTAGTAATCCATTAAACAATACACAGAAATTAAACTTTAATTTGTTTTGCTCCTGGGGGGGTGGTGTTTAATTTGCTTTTGTTTGCATGTTGCTCTTTTGGTTGACTGTTCTTCTTACTAGATTCTTTTTGAAGTTGTTTAGGAGTCTAATGATCTACTTCAGGAAACTCAGTTTTCACGCAATTCTTCTCAGTCCCAAGGAGCTTACAATCAACAACTCTCTCTCCCTCTCTCCCTCTCCTTCTCTCCCTCCCTCCCCTCTCTCTCCTTCCGTCCCTTTCTCTCTCTCTCTCTTTCTCTCCCCCTGTGTCTCTCTCTCTTTCTCATTCTCTCCCTCTCTCCCCCTGTGTCTCTCCCTCTTTCTCATTCTCTCCCTCTCTCTTTCTCTCCCCCTGTCTCTCTCTCTCTTTCTCATTCTCTCCCTCTCTTTCTCTCCCCCTGTGTCTCTCTCTCTTTCTCATTCTCTCCCTCTCTCTTTCTCTCCCCCTGTGTCTCTCTCTCTTTCTCATTCTCTCCCTTCTCTCTTTCTCTCCCCCTGTGTCTGTCTCTCTCTCTCTCTTCTGAAGGTGGGGGAGGTGAAAAACGGGGCACACAGATGCCCTGGGAGGCGTCCGCACACTCCATATGTGGCCTTCCCCGGCCTCCAGAAGCTCTCAGCTGGCCAAAAATGTTGGTCTTACCTTCCACTTCCAGCACGCAGGGCTCCCAAAGGTACGTTCTGCACTTGGCCGAAGGGTGAGGGTGGGTGGGTGGGTGGGGCGATGTGGATGGGGCAGCCTCGTGCTGGTTGGATTAATGGCTTTGGTGGGCTGTATCTGACTTGTGGACCATAGTTTGAGGACCCCTGATATAGCGTAGGAAATAATTTGGAATTATATGTGCTGCAAAGGAAATTGGAAGTTCCTCTCTATTCCTTTTTATGTTTGTCTTTCCTTCCTTCCTTCTTTCCATCTTCTGTCACTTTTTCTCTCTCTCCCTCTCCCTCTCTCTCTACACACACACACACACACACGCACACACACGCACACACACGCACAAAGAGTGGGTTCACAGGTAAAGTTTTAACTCTTTCCATACTCCTGCACACTTAGAATGCTCCCCTTAGCCTTTGGATAATGACCAAGCAGCAGCCTAATATTTGTACTTAAATTCTTGGAGAGAAACGGATTGGTAGAGTAAGCAGGCACACAGTGGCACATAATGCAGCCCAAATGTAAAACATCAGAAGAAAACCTACTCATTTGAACTATGGCGCTGGAGAAGGCTTGCACAGCAAAAGTGTCTAACAAACAAGTACTGGAAGAAATAACACCAGACGTGTCACTAAAAGCAAAACCACAAAACTGCCTCTCACTTATTTTGGCCATGTTGTGTGTGGGAATTCACTGGAGAAAGCAATTCAGTTGGGAAAAGTTAGTGCAAAAAGTAACCTAGGCTGCCCAAGAACTCCGTGGCTGGACACTATCGAAGCTGGCACCAGCCAGAGCAGAAAACAAACTAAGGGGGCAAGTGTTACATACTAACAGCCAGTATGGTAGGTTCCACCAAGGTCCTCCGATCCGGCAGGAAAATACTGAATGGTGATTGGCCGAGTCGTTTGACAGCTTCCTATAAAAGGGCTGCTGTCAAACAGAGCTGGATGGTACATAGTTCATTCTCAATAGATGTGGAGATAGCATTCATACATGGATTGACATTGTCCCCCTTCTGATTGGACTGAGTCTGATTAAAGACAGTTAAGACACACCCCTTGTTATTAGCCTTAGCCAGCTTTTCGACTCAGTCTACTTCAAGGAAGCATCTCTCTGATGAAATTTATTGACTTATTGGCAGAAAATTGATTGTTGATTAATCCTATTAGCTGTATTGGAAATCCACCTTAGCCGAATTGGTCTGGTAGGCTGGAGCGAAAAAGGCTTCTATGCCTCTGCTCACCCTGGGGGGCATCAGCCTACGATGTTGCCAAGGTGGGAGTGAGTGCAGTGCTCTTCAAAGGGTCACAGTGTGTCCCAGGCCCTGCTTAGTGACTGGTATGCCTCCCTTGCCAGCTGAACTTCTGTGCTCCTTGGAGGCTTGACTTTGACGAGTGAGAGTGCCCTTAGCATTTGGTGCTTCCTGCTGTGACCGGGCTGCCTCCATACATCAGCCCATTGACTCTGCTGGGTCAGGCTTGAGAGGCAGTGATTTTTCCCCAGTGCAAGGACTCTTGATTTACTTGGAAGAAAGGAGAGGCTACAGAAGGGAGGGGAGAGCTCCTTACGTGCTTGGCTTTCCAGGGCCCTCAGAAACAGCAACAGGGTCTCTAAGGCCTCTGCAAGCCGTTAAAAAAGGCGGGAACACCATTTTGTTTGTCTCTTAGTTGTTTTGAAAGGATGGATGCAGATGAAGCTGAGAGGCCTGTGCCTCAGAACATTCTGAGCTCCAACCAAGGGCTCCTGATTGTGGTGCAGGCTTTCACCCCCTGGAGAGGGTTCCCATCACAAGGGAAAGAAAAAGTCTGAGGCAGAGGCTACCCCTTCCGAATCTGCTTCTTGGCCTGGCAAGACCAAGGACCCGGTTGATGGCACAGCTGATCCCAAGCCGTCCTCCAGGCAATCCTCCTCCTCCTCCTCCAAAGGGGATCAGAGGTCTAGGGCCAGTAGCAAGTCAGTTCAGCCATCTCCTCTACCCTGGAGCAGAACCATGGCCATCTCAGTCCTTCATTCCCCATAAATACTTCGGGACTGTGGAGTTCAGGGACTGACTTATTGCAAGGACACTTATTGCAAGATGTTCCATTTGGGGCAGAAAGCACTGGGACCATGAGAATTCGGCAATGCAATATCTGCTGGACATCCGGGCAATTCAACCGGTTCCGGATGGTCAATTACACCAGGGCTTTTATTCTATTCTCTTTGTTATCCCTAAGGCCTCGTGGGGCTGGAGAGCAATTCTAGACCTAAAATGCCTCAACTGGCATATAAAATACCACTGGTTTAAGATGCACTCACTGCAATATATCCGGGTAGGGATGAGGCATGGTGACCTCTTAGCGTCAATTGATATAACGGAGGCCTACATTCACATCCCGATTTTGCCAGAACATCTGACCGAGAGTGCCCTCAGCCAGGGATCGCTGGAGCATCTGGACCCACAGTGGTTCCAGCTGACTGCCTGATACTTGAGCGGGATTCTCTGAAGGTGTACAGCCTTTCCTCCAGGGTCATTGACACGATCCAGGCCTCCAGGAGGCCATCCACAGTCCGCATATATGATGGTACGTGGCATAATTTCTGTAAGTGGAGTGCCAAGAAATCTATACATTCCCCAACGGCCTTGGTATTTCAGATATTGGAGTTTCTCCAAGATGGGCTGGAGAAACGGCTATCACCCAATACGTTGAGATGGAAGGTCACCGCTCTGGCCACAATTCTGACCTGGGGGGAGGGACAGCCTTTATCTCACCACCCGGTTGTCAGGAGTTTCCTTAAGAGGCCAGTCAATTTAAGCATTGGTGGTTCACTGTTATCCCACATGGGATTTGCGCAGGGTTTGGCTGCTCTAACGGGAGCCCCCTTTGAACCCATTTGTTTGGTGGAACTACAGTTCCTTACTTGGAAGGTGGCCTTCCTGGTGGCCATCACCTCCGCAAGGAGGATCTTGGAACCACACTGCCCGAGTCGTGCTTCGGCTACATCCCTCTTTCACGTCAGAGGTCTCTTCTTGGTTCCACTAGGTGCAGGAGGTCATTCTGCCCAACTTCTGCCTCTCCTACTCACCATTTGGAGAGGCGTTGGCACATGCGAGCCCTTAAGGTTTATATCAAGCACAAATCTGAGTTAGGAGATCTGAAGCTCTGTTTGTGTCTTTTCAATCTGAGACCACGGGTAGGAAGGTATCTGCCTCTACCATTGGCAGGTGACTCCGTGGCTGTATAGCCAGGGCATATTATTCAACATCAATTGGTACCTGCAGGCATTATGGCGCATTCTACGAGAAGTGAGGTCACTACAGTGGCCTGGGCCGCCCAGGCATCTCTCAGAGAAATCTGCAGGACAGCCACCTGGGCTTCACCTTCCCTGTTCATTTCTAATTATAAAATTGATAAGTTTGCATCTGTGGATGCTGCATTTGGCCGCAGGGTCTTACAAGCGGTCCATTCTTCTGCAACTCTTCCGGATTAGTCGGGTTCCCTCCCATAGGGACATTTGGGCTTGGGTATGTCCCATGTATGGATGCTATCACCACATCTATTGAGAAAGGGCGTTGATACTTACCTGATACGCCTCTTCTAATAGAGTGGAGATAACATCCATCCCCTCCTTTCTCTGACTGATCGAGTTGCAAACAGTTACGTTCTTGTTAGCCTCGCAAGAGGCTTGGGTTTCAAAATGTTGATGTAAATATAGTGATAGTTTTATTGTTGGAATTCTTGTTTACTGGATGGTTGTGCGATGATGCATTGAGTCTGCCTAAATTCTCCACCGAAAAGCTGGCTAAGGCTAGTAACAAGGGCCGTGTCTTGTCTTTAATCAGACTCAGCCCAATCAGAAGGTGGACAATGTCAACCCATGTATGGATGCTATCTCCACTCTATTAGAAGAGGCGTATCAGGTAAGTACCAACACCCTTTCTAATAAAGAGCTATTGTTTGCTGCTATGCCTGAGTCTGCCTCATCCATTCACCTGATCTAACAGCAAGATTGGAAGATGTGGAGAGACCTGGCCCACAAAATCACCAAGAGTCGGACACCACTGAATGGACAACTTCATTATCACATCATCAGGAGGCATTACTGAAGAATTGAGTCAACGTCTATCCTAACTTTTATGGAGGTGAAACCATTGTGGAAATTTAGCCAGACCCTCAAAGAGGTTCCACCTGACCAAAGCCTGCACTTTCAACCTCATGCAGTTCACAAATTGGTCTCGTGCCACCTAAGTCCACAGGTTCCAAGATGGCCAGGCTTAAAGAGGCCGGTCCAAAAGTTTCTTCGCACCTCTTTCCTTCATCAGCAATCTGTGTGAACAATCGCGCAGAACACGTGCAAGCAAGAATTTGTTTCTGTAGGTGGACAGAGGCAAATGCTTTGAGTTTGCTAGTGACTCCCAAGAGATGCATGGTTTTTAATTGCCCTGCCTTTAATCAAGGTATATAATATAAATATACCGCAAAATATAATAAGGCTGCTTAGAGCTGCAGTTAGAGCTCTCCATGGATAAGTGCAAATGTGGAATGGCCCATAGCCTAGGTTGGATCATGGCTTCCACGGCCCTGCTAGTTCATGCAAACGCCTCCTTGGTTCCCCCCGGATGTTCCATTCTTTCAGGAAGCTGATCTGCCCCGCTCTTTGTGGTTGTACCGCATGGGCTGCATTGCTGCTGCTTCTACATATTCCTCCACTGATGCTTCTGGGGAGGCCCCGATTTTGAACGTCCTTCGGGTGACACTCTCTCTGTCAGTCACTGTCAATGATGCCTGCATTTTTTCTTTCAGCAATTCTTAGAAGAAATAATTAAAAAAAAGCAAGGTTATTACTTCATTGGATTGGTCTTTTATTCCCGTATAAATCGGTGGCTGTGGTATAATATTGGAGCTGAACCTTTGAAAAAGTAAGTGTCTAATTCTTGTTTTTTATAGCCTGAAATGCCTTTTGATCTGAAAAGGTGGCAGAAGATGCCGTGTGTATGATCATAATTGAGTTATTGTACCATGAGGGCGCAAGCATATAATAATGGTATTTGTATGATGTTGCTACCAGACTTGTGTCATTATTTGGTGGTCATTACAGATTGCTGCAGATGGATTGGCATATCGAATCTCTCTCCCTCTCTCTCACTGCATATCTGTGTGTGTGTGTGTGTGTGTGTGTGTGTGTATGCACGTAAGTGTATATTCAGGTGTATGTGTGTGTGTCTCTATCTACCATCCCCTCTCTCTCCTAGCAGTCATCTGCCTGTCTGCCTGTCTATCGTTATTTTGGACTGAAGAAGTGTGGTCAGATGATAGTCCAGAGAGGTAAAATAGTGAATGTTTATAAGTCACCCAGAATCACCTCAAGATAACATGAGAGGCAGATAAGTGCAACAAACAGACAAACAAACAGCCAAATCTAAATATTCCTGGGCGCCATTAGGAGGAGGGGAGGAAAACAGCAACATCCAATTACCACCAAGAGCCACTTCAAGGGGATGAACAAGATCCATTCCATCAACATGTATGACCTGCCAATCATGAGATACCCTGTCAATATAATGAGCTGGCCAAGGAAGGACATAAAAGTGGTGGCCTAGCCCTAAGTTTCTGTTCCCAAGAGTTTGTTTTCTGTAAGTAGTGTGACCCCCATCTAGCAACACCCACAGGTCGAGAAGCAGCCAAGGGATGGACCTGTTCGCTAGGTAGCTTTGTCTCCCACTCAGAAGACAGTCCTGGACCTGGTTGGCCACCTCATGGAAGCCATCCCCTCTTCTTCATCCAGGACTGCAAAGCCTCTTAATCCAGGCCTCTTCCAGGGAAAACTCTGCATGGCCAAATCTTTCTTCCCTGCCCCCACCCCATCCGTGGTCCTGGAGGTGCATATTCTATCACACATGGGGATGACACTCAGGCCTCAACCGATGGAGGACCTTCCTCAATGCTTTCTTGCAGGAAGATAATAATGAGGAAAGGACCAAAGTCTACAGTGCCCCAATGAGGTCCCATCAGCCTGTCTTCTCCTCCCCCTAACGCCCTCAACTGAAATCACCAGTGAAGATGGGAATGGAAACACTCCAGAATTCTCCTCAAGCCACAATTCCTGAAGCAACCAAGAAGGGTGCCACGATTCTTTAAAACAAATGCCTAGAGATACGTAATCTTTTGCCACGGCCTGTTCCAAAGGATGGAGGGGGAGATGTGTCACCAACCCCACTTCTGTTTCTCTGCCAAATCAACCACAGACCAACATTTGGAGTTGAAGAAACTCCCACTGAGGTGAGGGAAGAAGGTGAATGGATCAAACATTTATTTCATGCTCCAAAGTCTATAAATGATACTCATTTTGTCTGGAGGACTGACGACTGTTCTTTCTTCTTTTCAGATACTGGAAAAAGAACCCAGGTCGCCCCACTAAAGAAGTATGTGTAGCAATTGCAAATGATTGTATTACCCCACTCAAGTGTTGGATCAATGTGGACTGTCAGTTGCCAGCAAGAGGCATTTGCAAGCAGCTACCTGAGGACAAATGGATGACCTAATTCTTTGGTGAACGTTGCACAAATTGCATTTAATGAAGTCAGTGAGAAAAAAATGCCAATTGGTGAAGCTGCCTCTTTAAAACAGTTGCCCCAGTCAGCCAGTGTGAAGGCATGAAAGAACCCCAGACTTTGACATCAGCTTCCAAACACCTTTTCCATCCTGCCTTTGGGAGATTAAAGGGACGGTCTTGTTTAGCAAATAAAAAAGAATGAAAAGAAGACCTGTCTTTTCTGTATTCATCCTATTTAGTTCAAGGCTGGGTGAATATTATTGTCTGTAAGCTGCCCAGAGTCGCTGAGAGTGATGGACGGCCATATCAATCTTTAAAACAAATAAACAAATACAACTACATCCTGGAGTATTGAAAGACCTCCTAAACTCCTCCCATCTGCCACCCCAGGATTCTCCATTTAGAGGTTTGGTTTATTGTTTTGTTTTGTTTTGCTTTCTTTTGTTTTGTTTTATTTTTATTTTATTTATTTTATTTATCACATCTCTACTCTGCTTCCTTCAAAAATGTCCTTGGCTTACATAGAATACAATAGAAGGTTTCACAACAATCATGGTTCTTTAATGCATGAAACCACATGAGGCTCAACAAGAACAATAAAAGCATCACTGCACACACACACACTCACACACACACACACACAAAAGCTGTAAACCAGGCATCATAAAACCGTCTGAGACAGTTTTGTGGGAAGAGTTTGACTCTGTTGCTTCCGAAGATATGGACAGGTTACGTGGGCGACTGCGAGCTACCACATGTATATTGGACCCGTGTCCCTCCTGGCTTGTACTGGCATCCTGGGAGGTTACACGAGGCTGGCTCCAGGAGGTGGTCAACGCTTCCTTGAGTGAGGGGTTTTTGCCGGCCTCCCTTAAAGAGGCGATGGTGAGACCCCTCCTCAAGAAGCCCTCTCTGGACCCAGCATTGTTGGTAAATTACCATCCGGTCTCCAACCTTCACTTTCTGGCGAAGGTTGTAGAGAGTGTGGTGGCACAACAGTTCCCCCGTCATCTGGAGGAAGTTGATTATCTAGACCCATGCCAGTCCTGCTTCTGTCCCGGTCTCAGCCCCGAGACGGCATTGGTCGCGTTGGTGGATGATCTCTGGAGGGCCAGAGATGGGGGTTGTTCCTCCATCCTGATCCTATTAGACCTCTCAGTGGCTTTTGATACCATTGACCATGGTATCCTATTGCATCGGCTGGAGGGGCTGGGGGTGAGGGGCACCGTGTTGCGGTGGTTCTCCTCCTACCTCTCCGGTCAATCGCAATTTGTGTTGGCAGGAGAGCAGAGGTCGACTTCGAGACCCCTCACTTGTGGGGTGCCTCAGGAGTCGGTCCTCTCGCCTCTCCTGTTCAACACATATATGAAGCCGCTGGGCGAGATCATCCGTGGTTTTGGGGTAGAATACCATCTCTACGCTGACGACACGCAGCTGTATATATCTACCACAAACCACCCCAACGATGCCGTAGAGGTGATGTGCCAGTGCCTGGAAGCCATGCAGGCCTGGATGGGAAGCAACAGACTCAGACTCAACCCATCCAAGACCGAGTGGCTGTGGTTTCCG
The DNA here is from genome assembly GCA_039707465.1 of Rhabdophis nuchalis. NCBI lineage: Eukaryota > Metazoa > Chordata > Lepidosauria > Squamata > Natricidae > Rhabdophis > Rhabdophis nuchalis. The sequence continues at coordinate 1,630,654 of CM077648.1, forward strand.
GCATCCCGGTACAACCAGTTGACTCCATCACTGGCCATAGGGGGTGAACATCTAACCCCTGTGGATGGGACACGCAACTTGGGCGTCCTCCTTGATGCACGTCTGTCCATGGAAGATCAAGTGACAGCCGTGGCCAGGAGGGCATTTTACCAGGTTCGCCTGGTATGCCAGTTGCGTCCCCTATTGGATCGGGATGCCCTCTGCACAGTCACTCATGCCCTCGTGACATCCCGACTGGACTACTGCAACGCTCTCTACATGGGGCTCCCCTTGAGGTGCACCCGAAGACTTCAGCTTGTCCAGAATGCAGCCGCGCGGGCAGTTATGGGAACCTCTAGGTTTTCCCATGTAACACCGCTCCTGTGCGAGCTGCATTGGCTGCCTGTCGTCTTTCGGGTGCGCTTCAAGGTGTTGATCATCATCTTTAAAGCGCTCCATGGCACAGGACCTAGCTATTTGTGGGATCACATCCTGCCCCATACATCCCTGCGGCCAATTCGCTCCCACAGAGAGGGACTTCTCCGGGTGCCTCCCACTTGGGAAGTTCAGGGTTCAATCCACCCTGAAACAAGGCATTAAAGGCTCATAAAAAAGGGGAGGGAATGATGTATTTATCAAATTTCTATAACCACCCTTCATCTAACTCAAATCTGATAAAACTGAAGATGTCTGCATCTCAAAAGATCCCTCTGTTAAAGTACTGAAGTTTGCAGATAATACAACAGTGATTGGTCTCATTCAAGACAATGAATCTGCATACAAATGGGAGGTTGAACAACTAGCCTTGTAGTGAAACCGGAACAATCTCTTTTTTTTTTTTTTTTTTTTATTAAATTTATATCCCGCCCTTCTCCAAACGGACCCAGGGCGGCGCACAGGAATGTTAAAATACATACAAAACATATAAAATTTAAAAAACTTATTCTAGTAAAACCTGTGCTAAAAACCGAATTAAAATCCCAAATTTAAAACTGTCTAATGGTCAATACAGGGGGTTACGCTAGGCCGGCTAGATGGAATAAATGTGTCTTCAGACACTTGCGGAAGAGGCGGAGGTCAGAGATGGTGCGGAGTTCAGGGGGTAGGTCGTTCCAGAGGGCTGGCCCAGCCACAGAGAAGGCTCTTCCCCTGGGTGTCGCCAGTCGGCATTGTCCAGCCGACGGCACCCTGAGGAGGCCCTCTCTGTGGGAGCGTATCGGTCTGAGGGATCTTGAGCTAAATATACTCAAAACTATAGAAATGGTGGTAGATTTTAGGAGAAACCCTCCTACATTACCACCTCTTACAATGCTAGACAACACAATATCAACAGTAGAGTCCTTCAGATTTCTAGGTTCTATCATATCTCGATCTAAAATGGACACCTAACATCAAAAACATCATCAAAAAAGCACCACCAAGAATGTTCTTTCTGCACCAACTCAGAAAGCTCCAATGCTGATTCTGTTCTACAGAGGAAATATTGAGTCTGTCATCTGCATCTCCATAACTGTCTGGTTTGGCTCTACAACCCAACAAGACAGAAAGAGACTTCAGAGGAGAATCAGAACTGCAAAAAAAACAACCTGCCTTCCATTGAGGACCTGCACACACTGCATGAGTCAAAAAGAGGCTTGTGAAAATATCTACAGACCCCTTGCATCCTGGACATAAATTGTTTCAATTTCTACCCTCAAAATGACACCAAAGGGCTTTGCACACCAGAACAACTGGACACCACTCTGCTAATCAAATAATTCCCACAACACTTTCAAATTATTTATTAAGACTGTATTACTATTATTCTTCTAATCCTTCCTAGTACCTTCTAATCCTTCCGCTTCCCACATAGCTATAACATGTCACTTGTATCTTTATAATATATATTGTTTTACTGTTTCCTAGTATGATTTGATTGCTTATTAGTATCTTGTGACTATCACTTTTTTATCTTATGATTCTTTTTCCCCCCCCCACATTTATAACCCGCACCCATATCAAGATCTATCCTGGTCTCTCTCTAATTTAATTTATTGATCAGCTCATAAAACTAATACTCATATCTAAAAAATTACACAACGTAATTCTTGGCTTGCTGTCTAGATGGTCTCTGGTGATGAGCCGAAAGGCAGGAAAGGAAACAGTATGTCTCCTCCCTTAATTGGGGCCTAATAACAAGTTGTTGTGAAACAATTACATATATTGAGACCGTTTTATGGGAAGACTTTGACTTTGTGACTCCTGATGACATGGACAGGTTGTTGGGATGACTGAATGCTACCATATGTTTATTGGACCCCTGTCCCTCCTGGCTAGTACTGGCCTCCCGGGAGGTTACACGAGGCTGGCTCCAGGAGATAGTGAATACATCTCTGAGTGAGGGGTCTCTTCCGGCCACCTTGAAAGAGGCGGTGGTGAGACCCCTCCTCAAGAAGCCCTCCCTGGACCCAGCATTATTGGCTAACTACCGTCCAGTCTCCAACCTTAGCTTTCTGGCTAAGGTTGTAGAGAGTGTGGTAGCTCAACAGTTCTCCCGACACCTGGAGGAAACCGTCTATCTAGACCCGCGCCAGTTCGGCTTCTGTCCCGGGCACAGCACGGAGATGGCATTGGTTGCGTTGGTCGATGATCTCTGGAGGGCCTGAGACAGAGGTTGTTCCTCTGTCCTGGCCCTATTAGACCTCTCAGCGGCTTTTGATACCATCAACCATGGTATCCTCCTGCACCGGCTGGAGGGGCTGGGACTGAGAGGCACTGTATTGCAGTGGTTCTCTTCCTACCTCTCTGGCCGGTCGCAGTGTGTACTGACAGGAGGGCAGAGATCGACCTCGAGACCCCTTTTATATGGGGTACCTCAGGGCTCGGTTCTGTCACCCCTCCTGTTTAACATCTACATGAAGCCGTTGGGTGAGATCATCCGTGGCTTTGGGGTAGAATACCATCAGTACGCTGATGACACGCAGCTGTACATTTCTACCCCTGGCCACCCCAACAATGCCGTGGAAGTGCTGTCTCGGTGTCTGGAGGCCGTGCGGCTCTGGATGGGGAGGAACAAACTCAGACTCAACCCATCCAAGTCCGAGTGGCTGTGGTTTCCGGCATCTCGATATAGCCAACTAACTCCATCATTGGCTATCGGGGACGAGTCATTGGCTCCCGCGGAAAGGGCCTGCAACTTGGGTGTCCTCCTGGACTCACGGCTGTCCTTAGACGACCATGTGACGGCCGTGGCCAGGGGGCCTTCTATCAGGTTTACCTGATACACCGGTTGCGCCCCTTTCTAGATCGAGATGCCCTATACACGGTCACTCAAGCCCTCGTTATTTCCCGCCTAGACTACTGCAATGCCCTCTACATGGGGCTCCCCCTGAGGTGCACCTGGAGGCTCCAGCTAGTGCAGAATGCAGCCGCACGGGGGATTCTGGGAGTCTCTCGTTACTCCCACGTAACACCTGCGTGAGCTGCACTGGCTGCCTGTGGTCTTCCGGGTGCACTTCAAGGTTGTAGTTACCATCTTCAAAACGCTCCATGGCTCGGGTCCTGGTTACTTGAGAGACTGCCTCCTACCACATTCCTCCCTTCGACCTGTCCGCTCTCACAGAGTTGGACTTCTCAGGGTGCCGTCAGCCGGTCAATGCCGACTGGCGACCCCCAGGGGAAGAGCCTTCTCTGTGGTGGGTCCGACACTCTGGAACGACCTTCCCCCCGATATCCACACCATCACGGACCTACGACTCTTCCGTCGGATGGCAAAAGCTCATTTATTTCATCTAGCCAGCTGACATAGACTAGGGAATATTTTAATTCGTTATTTATGGGTTTTAACTATTTATTCAATTTTAGCACAGCTGTATTGGTTTAATTGTTTTTAAAATTTTGTATATTGTGGGGTTTTACCTTTCTGTGCACCGCCCTGAGTCCCTTTTTGGTGAAAAGGGCGGTATATAAATTGAAAATAAAGTAAAGTAAAGTAAAGTAAAGTAAAGTAAAGTAAAGTAAAGTAAAGTAAAGTAAAGTAAAGTAAAGTAAAGTAAAGATATATATATATATATCTACGAAAACAAATATATATATATTTTGTAAGAAAGCCAAGGCTGAAGCCTGATGATGATGGGGGTGATCCCATCGAAACGTTGCAAAAACACCTTTAATTTTACACGGGAAAAGACCCGAATAAACCAAAATCTACATATATATATATATGTTAGTTTTATGAGCTGATCAATAAATTAAATTAGAGAGAGACCAGGATAGATCTATTTCGAGCTTATTAGCTCTCATCAGCTGGCCATACCCCTTACTGGGATTCGAACCGGGGCTGTGTTGCATGCTAAGCAAGTAGCCTAGCACTTTAGCCAAGCCGGTTCTCCTTATTGCATCAGCAGAGACAGGGTATATTAGATCTCTGCTGATGCAATAAGGAGAACCGGCTTGGCTAAAGTGCTAGGCTACTTTATATATATATTTATATATACATATTTATATATATGTAATCAGGGAAACTGGTTAGCTCATGGCATAGAGAAGCCTGCTTCGAATGCTGGAGAGCACCAGTTCAAATCCCTGTAGGGAAGTATGGCCAGCTGATGAGGGCTAAGGAGCCCGAAATGGATCCATCCTGGTCTCTTAATTAATTATTATTAATCATCCCTTAAAAGAAATTTAACATATATCTAAAAAGACAGCAGCAATTTAATAGGTCTCTGTCTGGATGGTCTCTAGGTTGAGTCGAAGGACAGAGAAGGATGACAAGTTTGTCTCCTCCCTTGAATAGGCCTAACAGGAAGCTGTAACAATATATCCACTTCATTCATATATATATATATATATATATATATATATATATATATATATATATATATATATATATATATATATATATATATATATATATATATATATATATATATATATGTTAGTTTTATGAGTTAGTTTTATATATGTGTTAGTTTTAATATATATATATGTGTGTGTGTGTGTGTGTGTGTGTGTGTGTGTGTGCTTTCGTAGATTTTCACGGGTGTAGGTATGCTGGCATAGCTGGCTTCGGGGATTTTCCCGTGTATAAGGCATAGAAAAGTTGTTGCAACGTTTCGACAAGATCTCACTTATCATCAGGCAGGCTTGTGTCTGTGAGTGATACAGGCACACATATCTAAAATATTATACAACGTAATTCTTGGCTTGCTGTTTGGATGGTCTCTAGTGATGAACCGATAGGCAGAAAGGGAAACAATATGTCTCTTCCCTTAATTGGGGCCTAATAATAACAGGTTGTTCTGAAACAATTACATACATATATATATATCAAACAAAACATATATATATATATGAAGCTTCATATATATATGAAGCGGATATTTTTAAAAAATCTAACATATATATATAGCTGGCCGGGGATTTTCCCGTATATAAGGCATAGAAAAGTTGTTGCAACGTTTCGACAAGATCTCACTTATCATCAGGCAGGCTTGTGTCTGTGAGTGATACAGGCACACATATCTAAAATATTATACAACGTAATTCTTGGCTTGCTGTTTGGATGGTCTCTAGTGATGAACCGATAGGCAGAAAGGGAAACAATATGTCTCTTCCCTTAATTGGGGCCTAATAATAACAGGTTGTTCTGAAACAATTACATACATATATATATATCAAACAAAACATATATATATATATGAAGCTTCATATATATATGAAGCGGATATTTTAAAAAAATCTAACATATATATATAGCTGGCCGGGGATTTTCCCGTATATAAGGCATAGAAAAGTTGTTGCAACGTTTCGACAAGATCTCACTTATCATCAGGCAGGCTTGTGTCTGTGAGTGACACAGGCAGGCTTGTGTCTGTGAGTGATACAGGCAGGCTTGTGTCTCACAGACACAAGCCTGCCTGATGATGACAAGTGAGATCTTGTCGAAACGTTGCAACAACTTTTCTATGCCTTATACACGGGAAAATCCCCGAGGCCAGCTATATATATATGTTAGATTTTTAAAAAATATCCGCTTCATATATATATGAAGCTTCATATATATATATGTTTTGTTTGATATATATATATATATATGTATGTAATTGTTTCAGAACAACCTGTTATTATTAGGCCCCAATTAAGGGAAGAGACATATTGTTTCTCTTTCTGCCTATCGGTTCATCACTAGAGACCATCCAAACAGCAAGCCAAGAATTACGTTGTATAATATTTTAGATATGTGTGTTAGTTTTATGAGCTGATCAATAAATTAAATTAGAGGAGCTTCCGGTCTCTCGGAGGAGACGGTTGAGTCTTTAACTCTTCCGCCGTTTTGTTGCTCTTACTGCCCCCCAAGGGGCAGGGAATTCCTTTCAAAGGAATCCTGCCGTACGGTCAGCTTGCTGGGATTCCCCTGTCCTGACGGCGGTCGGGGGGGGAGTCCTTGTCTTCGACCCAGGAGTGAGAGAACATGCTGTGGGGGGCTTGGTTCCCTTCGCCTCCGGAGGATTGGAACATTTAGCACTTTGGAGAGAGCTGATCTGTCAGAGTCGGAAGCCTGTCTGAGACTCTTGACTTCAAAGTGGAAAGTGAGTGACTTTTTTCCTTTGCTTGCAATCTTTACTCAACAAGGCGATGGAGGGGGGAGCTTGTGAAACCCCCCCTCGGAGCAATTAAGCGGCGTTTTGAATCTGCTTCCCCGGCTGGGGAACGCACAGAAACTCGCACCCAAACTTATCTAACGATGATTGAAGTCCTTCTGGAATGATTGCGGAAGCTTTGAATCGAAGTCTGGCAACTAAATTGCAATTTCACACTTTGTGGATTCCCGGCGGCTCCCTGGTGGGCGGAGAAGATGGTGTTCCTTTGTTCTTCTGAGACACTAATTAAGGCTGATTGCTGACATTCTCCTGAGAAGGGGATTGCCTCTCCTTTCTTTTACCAAATGTTTTGTTTGATTAATTGATCCTTTCCTTGAAGTGCCTTCTTAGTTTTCATGACTGTTTTATTGTGGATTCTCTCAGGACTTTGATTTGGTAACATCTACAAATTTGTTTATTGGACTGCTTCTTCTTGCTCCGCTAATATCTCTCCAGCAGGCGCCATTTTACTGACACAGGAATAAACTTTTCACCATGGCTTCAAAAAAACAACATCAACCTAAAATCACTTCGATGTTATCTGAAAAACCTGACACAGATGCAAGATTAACAGCTGTCGAAGAAACGCTTGCAACCTTGGTGAGAGAAATCAAGGAAATGAGGAAAGATCAAGTCAGTTCTAAATTAGAACTTTTGGAGGTACAGAAGAAATTAATGGAAAATTCACAAAAGACTGATGAGCTGGAGGTGGGGCTGGGTGGGGCAAAGGGGGAGCTTAAAAGTATTAATAATGAAAATTAGTGATTTAACTGGTCATATGTCTAGGATGGATTTCGAAAGAATGTCATATTTTTTAAGATTTCAGAATGTTCCTGAGGACAGTGCAGAAAACTTACAAGATTTAATGAGCACAATTCTAGCAGATTACCTACACAGTCCTAAGGAAGAATTAAGGGGTGACATTGATTTGATTTATAGAATAAATTCAGCATATGCCAGGATAAATGAAGTGCCTAGAGAGATACATATTAAATTTGTTAGAAGGTCGACAAGGGAAAGGATATTGAGGGTGCAGAGAGACAACCCCCTAATTTATCAACAGAAAGAGATCACCATCTTGAAATAGGTCCCGAAGAAAATTAGAGAGATAAGAAGGAAGTACTCCTTCTTGTCCAAAAGATTATTTAAAAGGGGGTCTGGTTTAAGTGGGTGATGCCGGAGGGAATGTTGGTGTTTTGGGAAGGGGGAAGAGTAAGAATTAAAACAATTGCAGAGGCGCAAGCCTTTCTTGAAAAACATTCCTTAACCCTTGAAGATGACAATGGGGGAGCAGAGGCGGCCGTGGCTCCGCCCACTGGGGGCCAGGGGGAAGAAGATACAATTGCCAAGAGACTTAGATCTCAAAAATGACTTTATTTTAGTATAATACAATGCTGTTTGGATGTTTAAGCACGTTTGCTAGCACTGTTCTTTTATTATAACTTTATTTGCATCTCTGTCCACTTCAGCTAGTCCAGAATGCAGCCGCGCGAGCAATTATGGGAACCTCAAGGTTTACCGCTCTTGCGCGAGCTGCACTGGCTGCCTGTCGTCTCCCGGGTGCGCTTCAAGGTGTTAGTCATCATCTTTAAAGTGCTCCATGGCTCGGGACCTAGCTATCTGCGGGATCGGATCCTGCCTCATACATCCTCACGGCCGATTCGCTCCCACAGAGAGGGACTTCTCCGGGTACCATCCACTAGGCTTTGTCAGCGGGCGACACCCAGGGAAAGGGCTCTCTCTGTGGCGGGCCCAGCCCTCTGGAACGACCTTCCCCCCGACATTAGAACGACCACGGACCTCCACTCCTTCCGTCTAAAATTAAAAACACACTTTTTCTGTCTGGCCGGCCTAGGGTAGTCTCTCTGTCTATGGGGTTTTATTATATTTATTATTGGGAATGTCATTTTAGTTTAGTTTAGTTTTAATGGATTTTTAGCACAGATACTAAGTTTAATTTTGTTTTAAATATGTTTGTATATTTGTGGTTTTTATTCTTCCTGTGCACCGCCCCGAGTCCCTGTGGGGAGAGAGAGCGGTCTACAAATTAAAATTGATTGATTGATTGATTTGTAGTATGAATGTATAACCGAAATATCTATTTTGTGCATGACGACTCAGATGGAGTCAATGACTTCGACGAGAAAGTTCTCAAAATGTCTTTTCACACCTTACCCTTACCTTTTGTATGTAAAATTTATAAAACCCAATAAAACTTTTTTCATATAAAAAATAAATAAATTAGAGAGAGACCAGGATAGATCTATTTCGAGTTTATTAGCTCTCATCAGCTGGCCATACCCCTTACTGGGATTCGAACCGGGGCTGTGTTGCATGCTAAGCAAGTAGCCTAGCACTTTAGCCAAACCGATTCCCCTTATTGCATCAGCAGAGACAGGGTATATTAGTATAGGTAATTGTTTCTCAACAACCTGTTATTAGGCCCCAATTAAGGGAGGAGACATACTGTTTCCTTTCCTGCCTTTCGACTCATCACCAGTCGAAAGGCAGCTGGGAAAGACCCCTTCCCCAATATCTCTGGTCACTCCCTGTGAAAGCTTTGGGAATGACGGTCCTCTTGTTCACGAGGTTATTGGCAATAAATTAGGAAATATGGATTTTTTTCCCTTTTATCCATCTTTGTCTTTGCTGATTAAATGTGGCTTCCTCATCGTGATGCTACAATTTGCAGTATCTGCTACAATGTGTATTGTATATCTCCTTAAAGAATGGAATAGAATGGAATGGAATGGAATGGAATTGGGAATGGGAACAGATTTCTTTATTTTCCAAGTGTCTCCAGTGAGTCAGCTCTCTAGGAACATACAATGTACATACAAACATGCAGTTTACATGCATGCAGTTTACATACAAACATAATTTCTCAGAGTACATGCAAACAACAAAGTGATAAATCATAAGATACGATCATAAATCATAAGATACAACCAACAGAGCAAAATAAAATACCAATAGGAGCAGGTAATACGCCTATTGGTGTTTTAGGACTATCACTTTGTAATAGGCGACAGGAATGCTAAGAAGGATAATAGCAATACAGCCCTACTATCTTGGTAAAATCCTTAGGCAAAAGACAATGCTGTGGGAACTATGCGTTTAACAGAATGATGGCATGAGGAGACAAATAGGACAAAACTAATAATAACCGAGGATTTGCAATGTATAAATTGCCAGAGTGTTGGAAACAAGCAGGGCATCAGAAGGATCAAGAAAGGAAGCAGAAAGCGAAGTACAAAATTAATGTATTTCTAGTGGGAAGGTGGATACGACTGAGCCATCCCACCTTTCATTTTGGTAAACACATAACGTCTATGCATTGGACAAGAAAGTCATTTTCTTTAGCTCAAAGACACCCTTGGACACCTGGTCTTGGACAGGCAGAAAGCTTTGAACTCTTCCATCAGGCATTTTGGTAATTCTGTTGGATATCGAAGGGCTTCGCCTGTTGTACCAATTCAGTTACAGCTTGCTGGATGTGGCTGAGTTTTATATCTGCCACTTTTTATCTGGCTTCCTCTGGCAAATGGTGAAGTAATTTTTCGAGCAATCAACATTAGTCCAGCAGTTTGGTGCAGTGAAACAGCGGGATAGCACAACGGCACATTTGTCTTCATATTCTTCGGTTATAGTTGCCACAGACCAGTAGCTGGAAGTCAAACACAGTATATGTTAGTCACTCACACAACACAGATAAATAGTCATCTGTGGGAGAGTAATATGGAGGATAGGGGTGCCCCTGGGAAGGTCAAAAAACTTCCTTGGTCTAGGTCTGACCCTTTTTTTGGCAATTTGAAGGTGAGCATGGGAAAGAGGAAGGACATGCATGATATGAGAAAGGAAAAAAAGAATTAGACAAAAAGCTAGCCCTATTAGAAAGGTGTTAAGGGTATAAAGAGAGATAGACCTGGAAGCTACTTGGAATAAAGTGGATAACAATAGTAACAGAAAAACAGAGTTGGAAGGGACCCTAGAGATCATTCTAGAACAACCCCCTGCTCAAGCAGGAGACCCAATACCTTTCAGACAAATAGCTGTGCAATTGCTGCAACAAGCAGTCACACTGAGGGGACAAATAAAAAAGGATGCTTGGAAGAATGCTAAAGTGAAAAAGACTGTGGATTTCTTTCAGGGTTTCTAGAGAACAAGGTATAGGGTCCATAACATGGATCAACTTACAAAACTTTTGTTTCTATGCCATCGCATCGCCATTTTGTGTTGTAGAAATTATGCCCGATCCAAAACTCCTTAGGATGCTTTGCAACTTGGGTTATTACAAACATCTGAAAACATCAACAGCACACCATAGTTGGAAATGCTTCTTCAGTGACATTTTTAACGTACCAAATGTCGACATCTGCCTAGCCAGGGTCCTTGGGAAGAACTTGATAGGTGGATAAGAATGCTATATCTGGTCTAAACACCTGGCTGAATGTGCAACTAACAAAAGTAGCAATAATAATACTAATACTAATAATTAGGATGCTGGCAGCAAACCGTATCAACCATGAGGATCCACTAAGATCTTGGAATCCTAGTGGACAACCATTTAAATATGAGCCAGCAGTGTGCAGCAGCTGCCAAAAAAGCCAACACAGTTCTAGGCTGCATAAACAGAGGGATAGAATCTAGATCACGTGAAGTGTTAATGCCACTGTATAGTGCCTTGGTAAGGCCACACTTGGAATAATAATAATAATAATAATAATAATAATTAATAATAATAATAATAATAATAATAATAATAATAATAATAATAATAATAATAATAATAATAATAATAATAATAATAATAATAATAATAATAATAATAATAATAATAAAACTTTAATTTATAGACCGCTCCCTCTCCCCCAGGGGACTCGGAGTGGTGCACAGGGAAGATAAAAGACAATAAATATACATATACAAATATACATACATAATTAAAAGGCAAATTAAACATTATTCCTGTGCTAAAATTCCCAATTGACGTCCCTCTCTGTGGGAGCAAATCGGCCGTGAGGATGTATGAGGCAGGATCCGATCCCGCAGATAGCTAGGTCCTGAGCCATGGAGCGCTTTAAAGATGATGACTAGCACCTTGAAGCGCACCCGGAAGACGACAGGCAGCCAGTGCAGCTCGCGCAAGAGCGGTGTTACATGGGTAAACCTTGAGGTTCCCATAATTGCTCGCGCGGCTGCATTCTGGACCAGCTGAAGTCTCCGGTGCACCTCAAGGGGAGCCCCATGTAGAGAGAGTTACAATAGTCCAGTCGGGATGTCATGAGAGCATGAGTGACTGTGCGAAGGGCGTCCCGATCCAATAGGGGGCGCAACTGGCGAACCAGGTAAAACGCCCTCCTGGCCACGGCTGTCACTTGATCTTCCATGGACAGCCGGGCATCCAGGAGGACACCCAAGTTGCGCACCCCATCCACAGGGGCAAGATGTTCGCCCCCTATGGCCAGCGATGGAGTCAGCTGGTTGAATCGGGCAGCCGGAAACCACAGCCACTCGGTCTTGGTCGGGTTGAGCCTGAGTCCGTTTCTTCCCATCCAGATCCGCACGGCTTCCAGGCACTGGCACATCACCGCTACAGCATCGTTGGGGTGGTTTGGGGTAGATATATACAGCTGTGAATACTGCATACAGTTTTGGTCGCCACGATGTAGAAAAGACGTGGAGACTCTGGAAAGAGTGCAGAGAAGAGCTACCAAGATGATTAGGGGACTGGAGACTAAAACATATGAAGAACGGTTGCAGGAGCTGGGTATGTCTAGTTTGATAAAGAGAAGGACCAGGGGAGACATGATAGCAGTCTTCCGATATCTCAGGGGTTGCCACAAAGAAGAGGGAGTCAAACTATTCTCCAAGGCACCTGGGGGCAGGACAAGAAGCAATGGGTGGAAACTAATCAAGGAGAGAAGCAACTTAGAACTAAGGAGAAATTTCCTGACAGTCAGAACAATTAACCTCTGGAACAGCTTGCCTCCAGAAGTTGTGAATGCCCCAACCCTGGAAGTCTTTCAGAAGATGTTAGATAGCCATTTGTCTGAAATGGTATAAGGTTCCTGCCCACGCAGGGGGTTGGACTAGAAGACCTACAAGGTCCCTTCCAACTCTGCTATTGTATTGTATTGTATTAGCACCAGTCAATGGTATTTGTAATGCATTTTTAAATGTTCAGTTAGCTGAGTTTCATGTTTAATGAATAAATTAAATAATGATGGTAAACTTGTTTGTCGCAAAGGTGCTTTTGCAAAAGGAACTGCACATTTTTGGGGTGTTTTTCCTTGAGATTTTGTTTCTCATCCAAGAAGCTTCGTCAGTTCTTCTTCTATAGCACATGGGGAGTGGGGATGGTCGCACACATGTCTGGGAGGCATGGGGGGGTTGCAGGCATGTGCTAAAGGAGCGCAGGGGGTGTACATGCACGGGGTGGGGGAGCACAGGGGAGTCGTGAGGAAATGTGCAGGGGGCGGGGCGCATTGCATTATGGGTGTAGACACATGGGTGTGTCCTGTCCCGTGCACGATTTTGGCACGAGAGGACAAAAAGGTTAGCTATCGCTGCCTTATACTATTTCAGAAAAATGCTTGTCAAATCTCTTCTAAAAATCTTCCGGTGTTGGATCATTCACAACTTCTGGAGGGAGTGGTTGATTGTTCCTGGCTGTCAGAAAATTCTTTTAGTTCTAGGTTGGTTCTCTCCTTGATCAGTTCCCACCATTTGCTTCTTGTTCTGTCTTCAGGTGCTTTGGAGAACATGTTGACCCCCCCCCCCCCTTCTCTGTGACAGAACCTCAAATATTGGAAGACTGCTATAATGGCTAAGGTGACCAGACGTCCCGCTTTTGGTGGGACAATCACGCTTTCAAAGAATTAGTCCCGCCTCCTGCGGCCTCTTCAAAATGTCCCGCTTTTTGCCTGGGGCGGCAGCGGGCAGCGGGCAGGCGGCGGATGCTCTGCACGCACTCAGACAGAGGCACGGGGCACGGGCAGGAAGCAGCGGGCTGGCTGGCAGGCGGAAGGGGAGGGCCGGCGAGGGAGGAGCCTGACAGGCAGCAGGCGGCGGAAGAAGAGGAGAGCCAGCCGGAGCCCGTGCGGCCCTGAAGTTTGCGCTGTGCCGCCATGCGCTGAGAGCGGCCGGCCGGAAGCCCCACCACTGCCTCCTCCTCACCCAGTTCGTCCCAGGCACCCATGGCGGGACAGGCGGGCAGCGGGGGGGGGCGGGCACACGCTCCAGCGCAACACGCGCCTGCACAGAGGGTGTTGGGGCAGAGGCGCGCTCCCACCCGCCCCCGTGGGGCCCTCTTTAAAGGTGGCGGTGGCAGCCCGGCCTGGCTGTGCTGAGAGCCGCTGGCTTAGGCGGGAAGGGGGAAGGCGGCTCGAGGCAGCTGCTTTCAGCTCGGCCCATCACGCCAGCATGATGGGCTGACAGCGGCTGGCTTGGGCCGCCTTCCCCCTCCCCGCCCCAGCCGGCGGCTCTCAGCACTGCCGGGCCAGCGCCACTGCCTTTAAAGAGGGCCCCGCAGGGGCAGGTGGGAGCGCGCCCCTGCCCCAACGCTCTCTGCGCAGGTGCGTGCCACGCCAGAGCGTAGCCCGCCCCCCCTCCACATCGACGGTGTCCCGCTTTGGGAGTTTGTAAATCTGGTCATCTTAATCATGGCACCCCTAATCCTTCTCTTCCTTAGTGAGAGACTTCACCTTGTCCAGCAATTTTCCCTTTGATTCCTCAACTCGAGGAATATCCCCACAACATGAACAGACGCGATGATGCCTCCTGCCTGCCAGACATCTGGAAACCAGCTCTGGCCACTAAACGAGTCCCGGCCACTAAACGAGTCCCGGCCACTAAACAAGTCCCGGCCACTAAACAAGTCCCGGCCACTAAACGAGTCCCGGCCACTAAACAAGTCCCGGCCACAAACACTGACACCATCATCAATCACTCTCAACAAACTCCATCTACCAATCAGGATGTGGCAAATCAGCCAACCAATCGGTTTAAAGTAGCAGAGTCAACATTCCAACCCCTCCCACCTCCACTTACAGAAAAACTGCCATTTCAAATACAGCTCATTTGCAAAAAAGCAAAAGCAAAAGCCTGATGATGATGGGGGTGATCCCATCGAAACGTTGCAAAAACACCTTTAATTTTACAGGGGAAAAGACCCGAATAAACCCAAATCTACATACCTATACCCGTGAAAATCTACGAAAACACACACACACACACACACACACACACACACACACACACACACACACACACACACACACACACACACACACACACACACACACATATATATATATATATATATATATATATATATATATAGCGTGTGTGTGAGAGAAAGCATCTGGCATGCTCAAATATGGGAGGGAGCATACTGCTTCTCTTTTGTCTTTCAGCCCCACTCCAGGAGCCTTCCAGGCAGAAAAACCATTTTTGTGTTGCATTTTTGCTGATAAATAAATGGAGAGTAGTATAGATCTATTTCAAGCTATTTAACTCTCATCTGCTAGCCATACCCTCACTGGGATTCAAACTTGAGTTGTTTTTACATCTTAGGCAGTTGTATTAACCTGTAAGCCACAAGCCCTCCTCCCTAATCCGTTGAGCCAGAGGAATGATTAAGTGTTTTGTCAAAGCATCTGATATGCCCAAATATGGGAGGGGGCATACTGTCAGTCACCTGGCTGGCTTTCATGGCTAAGTCAAGACTAGAACTTACCTTTTCTGGCTTTTTAACCACTAGACCAAAAATTCCTCCAAAATACTTACTTCTTCCAAAGTACTTTCAATACAAGCTAAGGTGGATTTTTTAGTCTCACAAAATTCTTTGGCTGTAGTCCAGTTGCTCGCAATGGGGTTGAAGAAGTAAAGGGCCCCTTCAAAGGGTATCCAGTCATTTTTTAGCAGAATAGTAATGCCATCTTTCAGCCAGTGAAGAAATGTTCCAGAGAGAATTGCAGGAAGGAAGCAAGAGAAAAAGACACAGCATTTAGTAGAAGTTAAGCTGAAGATACTGCGTATTGAAACTTTATATAGGTAGCCGTTGACTTACGGCCCCAACAGAGCCCAACATTTCTGTTGCTAAGTGAGACATGTGTTAGGTGAGTTTTGACCCCATTTTCTTGCCACAGTTGTTAAAGGAATCACTGCAGTAGTTCAATTAGTCGTAAGTTGTAAGTCGAGGACAACCTGCACAGTACTGAAATTTCACATCCCAGCTTCATTAATTTCCTTCCCTTCCCTGAAGAGGAATACAGAGGTTTATGCTGCTAGATTCTAACTAAAGACACAATTTTGACCACCACAAAGTGATCACAAGTAGGCGAAGGTCAGAAGAGTTGGCTTGCCTCCTGCAGCTCCTGAGAGTGAAATCAGATGTTGTCGATTCATTTAACGGAGAGAGGAGGTCTCAATTATCTTTTGAGTTTTCTTTCCAGCCCTGAGACTCTTCAGGAAGCTTCAGTGGTAGGAAGGACTGGGAGGCAGAAGGTGACTGGTGATATGGCCCTCAGGTGCCCAATTTGGAGACCAGATCCTTCCAGCCTAGGGCGTCTGGTTCAGTTTTCCAGACTGACCTCTTCTATAAGGCAACATTAGTTGAGCCTTGCTGGCAATTCCAGGAACTGACATATGTAGATGGCCCTACAAAAAAAATATATCTCTTTCTCTCTTTCATTTTGTTCCACAGCTTTCTTTTCTGTCAAGAAGTTGGTAGAGGTTTTGACAATAATTTGAGATTCGTTTTTAATATTTTCCCCCCCTACCGCTGAATTTGTCTCCAGAAAGCAGCAAAGAAACTGCTTCTGAACCACTTCAGGGTGATTGCCAAGAAAAGTCTGCACGAATATGTCCCTAACGTCATGGGAAGAATTCTTATTATTTTATTTGACTTATTTTATTTCAGTTCAGTTATTGAACTACTGTTCCATTTTATGGACTTTTTTTTAACCACTGCAGCTTCTCTGCAGTGGATTGCAAATTTTAATGCACGTCAGGAACTCAAAATGTCGCCACTCCGTTGACTTGAGCTTCATCAGAGTGAACAGATGGGTAAGAGAAAGGAAGCTCTCTATTTTTTTTTTTAATTGAAAAAGTTTTATTGAGTTTTACAATTTTTTCAGGTAGGGTAGGGTAAGGTGAATAGGGAAATATTTTGAGAACTTCCACGTTGAAATCGTTGCCCCCCTCCGGGGCTTCTTAACAAAACATAGATAATACATATTTCAATAGTACTACAAAGTGAAGAGAAGTGCATACATCGTTATAAATTCTATGCTAGCAATCGTATACAAACATCCAAACAAAAGTTATACTGTATTTAAAAAGTCATTTTTTAGATCTAAGTCTCTTAGCAATTGTATCTTCTTGTTCTCCTCCCTGACCCCCAGTGGGCGAGGCCGTGGCCCCCTCTGCTCCTCCATTTTCATCCTCCAGGATTGAGGAATGTTTTTTAAGAAAGGCTTCCGCCTCAGCAACTGTTTTAATCCTTACTCTTCCTCCTTCCCAGAACACCAACATCCCTTCTGGCATCACCCACTTGAACCAAATCCCCTGTTTAAACAATTTTTTAGATAAGAAGGAATATTTCCTCCTCACCTCTCTAATCTTTTTCGGGATCTGCTTCAAGATAGCGACTTCCTTTTGTTGGTAAATTAACGGACCCTCTCTCTGCGCCCTCAGTATTCCCTCCCTGGTAGACCTTCTAACAAATTTAATATGTATCTCTCTGGGTAGTTCATTTATCCTGGCATATGCTGAAAGGAAGCTCTCTATTTTAAGAGCTGAGGCAGATTTTCAACAGATACAGTCTCAGGCTGGCTTTCACAGGTTCTCACAGGTCCTGGAGAACCAGTAGCGGGAATTTTGAGTAGATTGGAGAACCAGCAAATACCACCTCTGGCTGGCCACAGAGTGGGGTGGGAATGGACATTTTGCAATATCTTTCCCCCTGGTGCGGGGTGGGAATGGACATTTTGCAGTATCCTTCCCCTGTCACGCCCACCAAGCCATCCCCACAGAACCGGTAGTAAGAAAATTTGAATTTCACCACTGCCCCAACCCCTGAATGGTTCGCATTACACCGTCAGACTTACCAATTGCACTTTCCACATCAATGATTTTTAAACGCTCTACTGCCAGTTCTTCTGCTAACCTCTGAGCACCAGAAAATATTTCATATTCTAAAAGGGGTTTGCAAAATTCAAGTCAGATCTCAACAAGCAAAACTTTTCCATATACCTTGTTACACTCTATGGTAGAGACACAGAGTTGGATAGAGCATTTAAGCATTCAGTTCTAATTTTGTTTAAGGCAGGAATCTAACAAAAAGTCAGCCTTAATGGGTCCAAGGAAGCCCACCACCCATCTAGATCCATGGCTATTTTCTCAGAAGATGTTTCTAGCATTCCTACAGGAGATGAGGGGGCTGAACCTGAGAGTGGGGGGGTCAAATGCATTGTTGGTCTGAAGTCGCTTTATTTAACACATTATGACCTGAGGATTTCAACTCCCAGAATTCTTGAATCAGGATGGTTCAACAAAGAGCTTGCCTGGAGTAATAAAAGAATGACCGGAGGGGGGGGGGGCGTGGAGGGGGGAGATGTAATATAATTAAAGAAAAATTGTTGGTATTTCAGAAGTTGTTTGAAAAGCTATAAAAACATAAAATGTGAATGAAAGTCAGGCATATATAGAAAATAATTTAAATTGTAAAATTCAAGAAAACAGTAAAGAAATGGAAGTTATTAATAAATTTAAAATAGGTAAGGCAGGGTTAGATGGATTTGGTGTAGAATATTATAAAAATTTCAAAGGGCTATTGGTGCCGAAGATGAAGATAATTTAATAAAATAATGGAAGAGGGAACTATTCCATGTTCCTGGAAGCAATCCTTCATAATACTGATAGCAAAACCAGGTAAAATATCATGCAAACCCAGGATCAAATAGACCAATATAATGTATTAAACAGGACGCTAAGAATAGGTGATCCTATAGAAACATATTAGTTTAAAAAGGATATTTTAAAAAAGGTTAGGAGGATTCAAAATCCCTTTTTTAAAAACTTAAGGGAATTATGGAATAAATGGAGATACCAGCTAATGCCAGGAACAATGGAGAAATTCCCTAAGATTGAATTGAAACAATGGATTAGTAAACTAAAAGAAAATAAGATATATAAATGGGAAGACTGGAAGTACAAGATGAAGAATATAACACAACTAAAGAATGTTTTAGAAGATATTATATTAAATTGGTTGAATTTAATACAATTAGAGAAATGGATAAAAGTAAAAGATTCAAGGAGAAAGATAGACAATTAACAAAATTTGAAATTATTACAAAAAAATGTGAGATGAATGAAGAATATATAGGGAAAGGACGAATTGGGAAAATATATAGAATATTAACTAAATTAGAAGAGCAGGCAAAAGGTTTAAAATTAATTTGGGAATCAGATTTGGGAGAAATAAATGATAATGATTGGAAAAAATATTTGGAAAGAGGAGCATATAAGAATAGGATTGCATTACTGTTGCTGGTGGAAAAACGAGATATAAATGAAACAAAAAATGAATTGATTGTAAATTTGATAATGGCAGCTAGATTGGTGATGGATAAATATTGGGGATGAAATTGGGATATTCAAAGAAATGAGTGGTATAATGAAATTTGGAATATGGCACAAATGATAAATTAACAACAGAAATTAAATTTTAAAAAGGGATGATTAAAGCAAATAATTATAATGAAATATCTGTTGTTTTTAATAAAATCAGTGTTGGTGGAAGGCATAGGGAATAAATCTACTCAAGAATATATGTTGTTTTGGAGGGGATAAGGGCACAATTGGAATATATTATATATCTTTTAGTTGTTAGAGATGAAGAAATATAAGGGTAAAGAAAAGGTCTCGGGGGGGTGCACTATAATATTTAGAAAAGATGTGGATTCATTTCAAGTTTAAATGCACTGTACTTTCAGCATTGTACTTTCCAGGGCTTTTGAGATTTTTCAGATTTCCACCACATATGCTAATGTGTCTCCTCGGTTTCATGGCATTTCCAGCAATTATTATTTTATCACTTGCCTACCTTGGATAGTATTGATGGAGTTGTGTACCATCTGCAGGGAAATTATTTGAGGGATTCTGATATTAACCCCTTGCTTACCGCTTTCATTTCTGAGGGATGGATCCCTGCTTATAACAAAGTCCATAACAACTTTAATTGCTGCATTCATGGATGCTGATCTGTTTAGTTCGCAAAGATCTGTTAAAAAAATTACGATAAACATAATATTCCAATACATTATGTTTAAATGTTTTTTTTAAAACCACCTTTCCAGAGTAATTCTGAAGGCTTATTTCTAAATTCTAAGCTATTAGGCTAGGAGAGGTTAACTTACACACAGTGGTCATCACAAGTGTGGCCAAAAACAGGAGCAGGCACAATAGACTTGCAGAATATAAACCAGAGCTGGTCAGGTTAGCAAATATCCCTTGAAGGACACAAGAAGAAAAGAAAAAAAATCTATTTTAACCACCAGCCCAAGAAGAAAGATTCCATTCTTTGCCTTGTGCTGGTATTTGAAAATGCCCAGCTAAAATCTTCTCTCCACCTCCAATTTAAATCAATTAATTAATTTATAATTTTATTTATTTTGTCAAGCCTGTAAAAGATAACAGATATAAGTGTAAACATGAGTAAGAATACAGGAAATGGATACGAATAAGTGAGGACACGAGGAAAAGGACGTTAGGCAGGTTGGTGTGCTTATGCACGACCCCTTTACAGACCTCTTAAGAATGGGGTGAGATCAGCAGTAGACGGTCTAAGGTTAAAGTTATGGGGGTTTGGGGATGAAACTACAGAGTCAGGTAGTGTATTCCAGGCATTGACTACTTTGTTGCTGAAGTCATATTTTCTGCAATCGAGTTTGGAGTGGTTTACTTCAAGTTTGTATCTATTGTGAGCTTGTGTATTGTTGCGCTCCAAATCCCACTGTTCATCCTAAAGAACCATCCCTTCCAGGTGTGGGCTGCTGCTGGTTTTACTACCGGTTTGCAACCCCCGCACGTGCACTGGCCAATGTAAATTGTTCTTAGCGCATGCACAGAACAATTTACAGTGAACTGCACATGCGCAGTCACTAAAAACCAAAATGGCGGCAGCGAGGGAACCAATTTGGGGGCGTGGCAGGACTGGGTTGCTGCTGGTTCTGCAACCCAAGGCTGAATTCCAGTACCAGTTCAGCCGAATCGGGCTGAACTGGGAGCAACCCACCTCTGATTCCTTCCTATTTAATCCCAGGCTGAGTCACTTTGGAAGTAGGTGGGGCTGAGAGAATGGCTGCCCCCAATATCATCCTGTGAGTTAACCTAGCCAGAGGTTAGGAGGAAGAAGAGGTGGGCTGCTGTTTCTCCAGCTAGAAATGGATTGTGGATTCTTCCCTTTTTGCTTCCAGAAATAATAGTTGTCCACTCCATTCCCTTTCCTTTCCAAGCCCCTCCTGGTCACTCCCTGCCCCTCTGCTCTTCTGGTTTGGTTCCCAAAAGGAAAGGAGAAGGATGAAGAAAGGCAGAGCGAGGACTTTCCCTTTTGTCTGGGGGGAAGACGGATGGTGAAGGGATGCGTCCCAGGGGAATTGCCCCACTCTTCCCACCCCTGTCTGGAATAGGAAAGGGAACACATGGCCCCACCAGGGAATGAAGGGAAGGAGATATACAGGTTTATTTATTTATTTTATTTTTATTTTATTAAATTTATACCCCGCCCTTCTCCAAAAGGACCCAGGGCGGCGCACAGGAATTTAAAAATACATACAAAATTGAATAAAAAATTTAAGAAACTTATTTAATATCCGTCCTGCGCTAAAACCAAATTAAAAACCCCAAAATTTAAAAACTATCTAAAATAGTCATAGCGGAGGTTACGCTAGGCCGGCTAGATGAAAGAAATGTGTCTTTAGATTGATGAGGTACATGGATGTACAGGGAGCAGCCTTTATCAACCTCGATTAAGTCGATTTTAAAGCAAAATCATAGCATCTGAATCCCAGGAAAGCTACGTCTCAGTCAGCACTGAGTTTAACCAGGCTGAGCAGACAACCTTGGTATTCATCCGCCAGTGGAAAGACAAATGGCAACCAAGGAAGCCATTTGAGGCCGCTTTTTTGCTCAAGAGGCCACCCAATTCCCCCGATTCGGAACCACAGACTGAGGCTGGAAGGTTCTTTTAAGAGTGTGAAACTAGGAGATGGTAAAGTCCAGCCTTGGTTCACTGTTTCTTTTATTGCTTACTGAATCTTCAATAGTTTTGTCCTCTCTGCCGTGGTTAATTTCAGCCTCTTCCTGATTCCTGTAATCTCCCCTTTTATATGTATTGAATTGAATTGAATTTATTAAATTTGTATACCGCTCAGGGCGGTGAACAGGCATAATAAAACCACAAGACATCATATACAAATACATAAAAATTGATTAAATTTGTGGCCTGTTCTAAAACCAGGTAAAAATTGATTACTAAAATTACTTAGAATCAATTAAAAACTACAATTAAAAATTACAATTAAAAAACTACACCAGGCCGGCCGCACAGAATAAGTGCGTTTTCAAGGCCCGACGGAAGAGGCGCAGGTCAGTAAGGTCAGGGGGCAGGTCATTCCAGAGGGCCGGAGCTGCCACAGAGAAGGCTCTCCCCCTGGGGGTTGCCAGCCGACATTGTTTGGCCGACGGTACCCTGAGGAGGCCCTCTCTGTGGGAGCAGACTGGTCGATGGGAGGTATTCGGTAGCAGGATGCAATCCTGCAAGTAACCAGGTCATATGCCGTGGAGCGCTTTAAAGGTGGTTACTAGTACCTTGAAGCGCACCCGGAAAGCCACAGGCAGCCAGTGCAGATCACGCAGGAGAGGTATTATGTGGAAGCATCTTGAGGCTCCCAGAATCCCCCGCGCAGCCGCATTCTGCACCAACTGGAGCCTCCGGATGCACCTCAAGGACAGCCCCATGTAGAGAGTGTTGCAATAGTCCAGGCGGGAAGTGACGAGGGCTTGAGTGACCGTGCGTAGAGCGTCACGATCCAGAAAGGGGCGCAACTGGTGGACCAAGCGAACCTGGTAAAAAGCCCCCCTGGCTACGGCTGTCAAATGATCATCTAGTGGCAGCCAAGAATCCAGGAGGACACCCAAGTTGCGCGCCCTCTCTGTGGGGGCTAATAATTGGCCCGAGCTCCGTCTGGAACCTCAAAGGGTCCATCAGGCGCCTGAGGCAGAACCATCTTGTCACACGGTTCTGCCTCCCCGCAGTGGGGAGTAGTGGTTGGAAAGTCCAGCCGAAGGAGAGAGTGATCAGACCATGACAGGGGCTCAATGACTGTTTCCCCTAAACCAAGATCACTCAACCACTGGCCAGAGACAAAAACTAGATCTAGCATGTGTCCCCCAATGTGGGTGGGGCAATGAACTAACTGGGTCAGGTCCATGGCCGTCATGGAGGCCATGAACTCCCGAGCCATCTCAGATGATTTGCCTATTGATGGCAGGTTGAAATCCCCCATGACCAATAGTCTGGGGGTGTCAACCGCCATCTCGGCTATCACACTGAGAAGGTTGGGTAGGGCTGCTGATACGTAGCGGGGAGCCAAGTACACACTCAGCAACCCCAACTGCCTCCCATGTCCCCACTTCACACATAGAGACTCACAGCCAACTGTCTGTGGCACAGTGGTCTCCCTCAGATCCAGACCCTCCCTTATAACGACCACCTCCCCCCACCTCGACCCTGGGCTCGTGGCTGATAAAATGCCCGGTAACCCGGTGGGCACATTTCGACGAGGGGCGCTCCCCCCTCCTGGCCCAACCAGGTCTCCGTAATACCTGCCAGGTCCAGTCCCCCCTCCAAGATCAAATCGTGGATAAGGGGGGCCTTGTTGACCACGGACCTGGCGTTACATAACATCAGGCCCTGAGACCCTGAACCTCCTGGGTTGCAAGAGAAGCCATGAGGGCCGGAGCACGCATATGTCCTACTCTTATGGGTAATTGCATACATACAACATACATACCTGCATTTTTCTGTGTGCGTCTGATATTGGATCTGGAAGCCACATTAGATCTGGAAGCCACATTGGATCTGGAAGCCACGTTGGATCTGGAAGCCATGTTGGATCTGGAACTCTCTGCCGCTTAATCCGGCCCTTAAAAAACAACAGGTGAATTGACTGATTTTCCATTCCAATTAATCCACATATTGAATCAGGTGGTTTTGGAAGATCCTGGAGAAGTTTGATCTCAATATTTGGTGATTCAATCAATGATTCACATAGATTTAAATAAATGCCTGACTCTCAATGACTCTGGTTGCTTTGCACTATTAAAAGATAAAATGAAAGAATAAAGAGATGTGTTGCCAGAAAAAGAAGAATGTTGAGAAGCTGCAGATCCAAACTCTTCCCTATAGAAATTGACTGGAAGCACCATAGAGAAAGGAAGAAACCCACCACAATATGGTGCTCCCTACTCCGAATCCCTGAAGCCTTGACCATGGCTGCCAGGATCAAAACCCACTGAGACATCCAGTAGCACAAAGATGGATGCACCACCAATGCTGGCCTGTCAAAAGTCATTGACAAGCGCAAACAAGGTCATTTCGGTGCGATGTCCCAGGTTGAAGCCAAATGAGATGGGACAGAATCACCTCCTTCCTTCAGGACATTTATCCAACCACCTTTTCAACAATGATTTGCCTATTGATGGCATATCTCTGGATCCCCTTGACTGACGATCCTTCTCAGCCTCTTATACGATCCTACGATCCTTCTCAGCCTCTGATCGTTCTTGCCTTGCCCTGACTGAAGTATGCTTTTTCCATGCTTTTGTTGATAGAAAAGTGTTTTTGAAGCAGCACAAAATGCGCCATCCCCAAAAGCAGCTAAATCTGCCAATGAGCAAAGGCCAGCCAGTCCTGGGTTGCTCTGTGAGAGCGGCAGGCCATCTCTAAATTAGATATATAAAGAAATAAAAATGAGCAGGAGAAGCGAATGCTCCATGGGTCTCTTCCATCTTAGAAAGGGATTACTGATCTGTAAGATTCTTGCTTGAATAATTGGGAAGCTTATACTCAAATTTACATATAAAAAGTGGGTATATCTGTGTTGAGAGTCTGTAGAGATTCTCAGTCATCCAGGTCACGGTTGTCCCAGAGGTAATTTTTCAGGAGGCAATTGCACTTTCTGTTTTTTAATAATAATAATAATAATAATTTATTATATTTATAAACCGCCCCCTCTCCCCGAAGGGAGAAGACATTTCACTTCTCATCCAAGAAATTTTTCCGCCCTGACAGGATAGTGGGGAATGGAAGGATTTATATTCCTCTGCGGACAGCTGGTCATCTGCATCCTTTTAGAGGGTCGTTGAAGCCCTTGGAGATTTAAAGAAAAGAAAAAGAAAAAAAAAAGTCCAGTTGCCTCCTGAAAAAGCACCTTTGGGGCAACCATTATTATTATTATTATTTATTGGACTTCTAGACCGCCCCCTCTCCCCGAAGGGACCATGACCTGGACGACTGAGAATCTCTACAGACTTTTAGCTGCACAATTTGGGATGGACACCCTTCGAATGGGGCAGGAGGAGGAATGGATTCCCAGAGAAAGAAATTCCAGGCTACAGGAACCATTTTCACTACTCGGGTGACCCTCAGGACACAGATTAAACCTCCAAGCGGCCTCAACGACCCTCTAAAAAGGAGGTCTTCAGCAAAAGGTCTTCCAAAGGGGAAAAAAACAAGAAAGTCCAGGTGTGCCCTAACAAAGCAGCTTTGGGTCTGTGTTGAGAGATTCAAACACTTTTTCCCATTGTTAATGTTTGCTTCTCTGAGGTTCAAAAAAGAGCCTGTGTTAGATAGGGCAGGGGTCCCCAACCTTTGCAACTTTAAGTCTGAAGGACTTCAGCTCCCAGAATTCTCCAGCCAGCAAAGCTGGCACATGAACCAGTTTCCTGCCAGAATGGCGGACCTAAGTGAAGCCTAGTGCTTTTTTTTTTCCTATTAAGAGCGGTGTTTGTACCTCCATATTTTATCTTGGGGTTGCTATGGAGATGCCACCGGCCTTATAAGCTCCTTGCACCCGCCCCTCAAGGCCATTGCCAGGGCGACCCAGCCGCTAATCAAAAAGCAGCGGCCAATCAAAGAACTGTTGCTAGGCAGGAGGCAAGAAGGAGGGAAGATAAAATGGCTGCCTTGAAGCTCTGCCACCACAGGCCTCATGAGGAAGATGCCGAAGAAACAAAGCCAAAGCTCAGGAATCGAAGTAAAGATTGCAACTGAAAGATAGACTGCCCTGATGAGGAGAGGCTCCGGAAAGGAGGCAGCAGCTGAAAGAAATGAAGGGAGACAGACATCTTTGTCTTTCCCTCAGAGAGGCATAAGAGAAAAGTTCTCTCAGCCATTTCCCTCAGACGGAGCAAAGATTCAGGAGGAAAATAGAAAACGCCAGGAACCCAGCCAGGAGCAAACAAGGGGAAAATGTGGACTAAAAGTAAAGACTTAGACAGAACAGGGATAGAAAGCAGGGATTAAAAAAGAGAAAAAAAGATTGAACTGAAGTGAAATAGGATTTTTAAAATATAGTGTCAATAGAAGCCATGGAAAACAGTTATATTTTTTTATTAAGGTTCGTTTCTACATCAGTCTTTAACTTCCCTTCTTTAATTTTTAAGCTTTCCTTTTTTGGCAAAATAAAAGATACAAAATCCACTCCCCAACCACTAAGGGGAGATTCAAAATCCCAAACAATTGTCCAAATTTCCATTTCTTTGTTGTCTCCTTCAAGCAACATAAATGCAGACATAGGAATCATAAGGAGAGATAGATAGATAGATAGATAGATAGATAGATAGATAGATAGATAGATAGATAGATAGATAGATAGATAGATAGACAGACAGACAGACAGACAGACAGACAGACAGACAGACAGACAGACAGACAGACAGACAGACAGACAGACAGACAGACAGACAGATCTCCAATCAACTATTTTGTCATAAATAAAAGGCAGAAAAGTATCATTACTTCTTGGAGCAGATCATGCTGTCATATGGATAGGTTAAAGCTGACAAATTAGAATAAACACAC
Source organism: Rhabdophis nuchalis (assembly GCA_039707465.1). Taxonomy (NCBI): domain Eukaryota; kingdom Metazoa; phylum Chordata; class Lepidosauria; order Squamata; family Natricidae; genus Rhabdophis; species Rhabdophis nuchalis. The sequence goes on from CM077648.1 coordinate 1,657,408, forward strand.
CAACAAGATTTAATACGGGTAAAGTCTATTATTTCTGAGTCCCCAAAATAAACAAATCACAGCAAAACCCAGATATCTTCCCCAATTGACAGGTACTTGGACAATTTAGTTCTCAGTCATATCAGCCTCTCATGTCATCCAGCTTTCAAAATCATATGATGCAGGAGACATTTTATTTATTTATTCATCTTGGATGGCTACCCACCTCAGCAAGTGACTCTGGGCAGTGAACAATCTTTCAATAAATTAAAAATAAATTTCCATCAGAAGTACAAAAATTAAAATAGCACAGCAGCTAAGGATAATGTTTACAGCCCATGATTGTTCACACAACCAGTACCAAAGGCAGCAGGATCAGGCCCATCCTAATCTCTGCAGGAAGGATGTTCCATAGGACGGATGTTCTGGCAGAAAATGAACTATTAGTGGCTCTGTAAGTGTCATTAGTGACTCCGCTATTATTCTGACTCTGTAAACTGCTGAGAGAGGGCTATGAAAGCCCTGTGAAGTGGTGCATAAGTCTAAGTGCTACTGCTGTTGCTTCCTCAGCAAACCTATCGCCACTCGATAAGAGGAAATCTGTCAGGGACTGTAATCCATCTCCCACTTGCAAATGTAACATGGGCTTTCCTTCTCGACAGGAACTCTGAAGACACCACTATTCCCTTAAAAGGGAACGTGAATCCATGCTCAATAACAGAAATGGAGGCATAAGTATCACTCTCTGGGTTGCAGCAAGACCCATCGGTGCTCCCAGCTGTGAAAATGCTCAGGGAGTGGGCTCCCCAAAGATCCTGCAGCCGCTGAGGTTGCCAGGAGAAAGGGAAGAGTCCTTTTGCAGCCTCCTCCTCACTGGTGCTAAATATTCCTTCCGCCTCCTGCTGAACCATCCCTCCTCCTTGCCCCGTTCAGAATGCAACTCCACATCGGTGGCACTCAGGGCCGCTTCCCCAGGAAGAATGCCCCTCTCGGCTGCGTGGAAATCGTTCTGTCTCGGGGACCATCCTATCTCTGATGCACAAAATGGGGTGAGGTAAGCCAGCAAGGATCCAGGGTAGATTTAGCACATGTGCAAAGATAACAAAGAAAGCCAAGCCAGGCAGTAGCCCCAAGGCCTCTGCTTGTAGCACATGCTGACTCTTTGCTGCCTCCTTCCTGCCCTGTTTCATTCTCCCCTTTTGTGCAGCCATCTGCTGCAGCTCCTCTTGAAGCCCCACAAGGGGACGCCAATCTCTGGGCTGCAGGGACCTCTCAGAAGAGATAGATAGAGGGATGGAATGGGGGAGGGGGGAGAGAGAAAGAGAGAGAGAGAGAGAGATGAAGAGAGGGAGGGGGAGGGGGAGGAACCGTGCTGCCCTATGTGGCCATCTCAATGTGTAGAACACTGTCTTCAGGCAGGCAAAGGGGAGGGTCCTTTGAGAAAGGAGGGCCCATATAGGTGTCCTGTTCCCAGTGGGGACCCTTGTGCCTCTGGGTCCCAAAGGGGCTTCCTCTCCACACGCACACCCTTACGTTTACAGATGGGTTCAGTTCATTCCTGATGTTCCCCTTCAACCAGATCCCCAGCTGTGAGGCTTTCGCTGAGTTGTATCCTGCACAGCTGGCCAGTGAGAGATGCTGATGTTCACCTTACAAGAATAAGCTCCCTTTCTCTCCAAAGGAAGGCAGGGGATAATGAGGTGGTGCCTCTGTTTCTCTCAGCCTCTCTTCCCTCCGGCCATGGATCCTTCTGTCAACACCGTCAACCATCATTCCAGAATTCCCATTCAGTTGATGTGGTTCCCTGATTGGCTGGCTGGCTGGCTCACTTCATCAGCATTCCATGTGTGGCATCAGTCCTGGAAAGCCTGGGCCTCAGATCTAGGCTTTACCATAGTTAAAGAGCGGTTGGAAAAGGTGAGACACTCCCCACTCTTAGAATAACCATGAATACATTCAATTGATTTCTTTTCCAAGCTGCTTTGGTCGTTTCTTGCAATTCTGAAAATGGGCTTCATGGGCTTTGCAATGGCCTCCGTCCTCTTCTGCCAGTCAGACACTTTTAAACCAGTAGAAGAAAATTCACTATGAAATACATGTGAAATTCACAAATTAAGATGCAGGTTTCTGGGGGTCACAGAAGGAAACGGAAGGCTAAGTGCTGAATGCTGATTGGGCCCAGCATCCAGCCAATGGGAGAGAGGCAGAAGTTGAATATTCTACATCATAAGGGAACAAACTGTCAAAAACTGTCAGAAGGAAAATCCAGCTTGAAGACACAACGAGTAAGTTCAGTGGAGTTCCTACTCACAGTTAAACTCTGGTAGTAGACCAAGTGTTTGGGTGAATATCCTGTTCCTATGCCCACTACCCTCTACTAACAGGGAGAGGGAATCGAGGAGAAAGTTGGGGCAGGTGGTAACAGCAAAAGGAAGGCAGAACCTGGAGAGGTAAGGCAGGGACAGCCACAGGAGAGATTCGCTAGAGAAACTTCAAGAGTTTAAGGAAACGATTCACACAGGCTCAAGCATCCAAGAATGAAGCCCAATGCAAGAGATTAGAGCGTCTTTGCCCACCTATGACTGGGAAAGCCCAATGAATATTGAGGAGGATGTTATCCATTCAGTCGTGTCCGACTCTTGGCAATTCTATGGGCCAGATGGTCTCCCCACCTCTTCCGCTCTTGCGCTGCTTCTTCGAGTCGTTCTCCGCTCTGGCTGGAGTCAGCTTTGAGGGTGTCCAGCCACTGTGTTCTTTAGCAGCCATCTTTCCTAAGCGCTAAATCTTCCAAAGATAATTGCCTTTCCATCCGTTACTTCTTGTTCTGCTCTCAGGTGCTTTGGAGAATAGTTTGACTCCCTCTTTTTTGTGGCAAGCCCTCAAATATTGGAAGACTGCCATCGTGTCACCCCGAGTCCTTCTTTTCATTAGATTAGACATGCCCAATTCCTGCAACTGTTCTTCATATGTTTTAGCCTCCAGCCCCCTAATCGTCTTTGTTGCTCTTCTCTGCACTCTTTCTGGAGTCTTAACTTCTTTTCTACATTGTGGCAACCAACACTGGACGCCATATTCCAAGTGTGGACTTACCAAGGCCTTAGAAATCCATGCTACCACTTCATGTCATCTCGATTCTATCCCTCTCTTGTTGCAAGGTAGGATTGCATTGGCTTTTTTGGCTGGTGACGCACATTGCTGGCTCATAGTTCAGTGATTGTCCACTAGGAGGACCTAAAATCCAGGAAATATTAGATATTATATAGATCAGATATTAGCTAATTCTGAAGCTGCCTCCATTTTGCTGGCCACTTTCTCTTCTTAACCAAAATGTTTGCCTTTCCGCTTCAATAAACATTAAACATTAAACATTACATCAATTCTCATAACTTTCTCCATTCTCCAGCTGTGCATATTGGGATGAGATGTTACATGCACCAATGAAGTAAAATGGCTCCCAAACCACCACCAGCAAAAGGTAAGCTAGCTTTTCTGCCATCTTCTCAAAACATGTCGTTATTATCATCATTGGATGGGACCTTGGAGGTCTTCTAGTCCAACTCCCTGTTCAAGCAGGAGGCCACGTATGAGAATGTCAATGCCCTACCTGCAGATTTCCTTCTTGGGAGGATCCTTGTGTGGTGAGAATGGAGGCTGCAACTGGGAACGAAGAACCCAGAACATGAAATGAGAATGAAAGATCTGGAGCTCTTCCAGGACTCACAGCTGCTGCTTGGTGAACAGGTGACAGCTGTGGCGCACCAGTTGCACACTTTTCTAGATCAGAAAGTCCTTCAGAATGTTACCCATTCCCTAGACTCCCATGGCTTGGCTACTGCAAGATGCTCTACTTGGTGCTGGTCTCTGGAGATGTCACTCCAAGAGAGCCCTCAGACTGGGTACAGTGGGTAGCAAGTTGCTTTGGCTAGCACGATGGGTGGCATATGAATTTAAATCAATAAATAGGTGCAATCCATCTTAAGTCCAAAACAGAAATGTTCCCGCAACATGGCCATAGTCCAAAGAAACCTAATCATGCCAGGATCAAGCCTGAATCTGTTCACCCCCATCTAGGCCCACACAGTTTCCTGGCACTGGACCAGGACTTTGATCTTCCTGGGGTCCAGAAGAATAATATCATCAGCATATTGATGATATTCTCACCCCAAACTCTGTGGTCCTTGGTGTTCTTTGAGCTTGGCTGTTTCCTTGCAGAAGTTTCATTATCCAAGAAGTGCACTGATGCTGTTACCTAGCTGGGTGATGGAATGCCTGAGAACACAACCAGGCTCAGAGAGCACCAAGGATCCCACCCTCCTCTTTCCTCTCCCCCCTCTGGACTGGAATGGATAAAAACAAAGCTTCCTCATTAAGGCCGCCTGCTTGATTAATCTTTAGGGGGACTTGGGGCTTTTGGGAATAGGATTCTTGGGTTCCAAATGGGATTCTGACGACCATCTTTAAAGCACTCCATGGCTCGGGGCCTAGTTATATGCGAGACCGTCTCCTGCCCCATACATCCCTTAGACCGATACGCTCCCACAGAGAGGGCCTTCTCAGGGTGCCATTGGCCGGACAATGCCGACTGGCAACACCCAGGGGAAGAGCCTTCTCTGTGGCAGGCCCTGCCCTTTGGAACGACCTACCCTCTGAATTACGCACCATCACCGACCTCCGCCTCTTCCGCCAATGTTTAAAGACATATTTTTTCCATCAAGCCGGCCTAGCCTAACCTCCCATGGGGACTTTTAGACAGTTTTTAAATTGGGTATTTTAACAATTTGGTTTTTAGCATAGGATCGGGATAGTTTAATATATATTTTAAATTATGTATTTATTTTCCTATTTTTGTATATTTTAAAATTTCCTGTGCGCCGCCCTGGGTCCTCTGTGGAGAAGGGCGGGATATAAATATAAATAAATGAAATGAAAATGGATCGGCCCCATTAGGCTGGGCTTGATCCCATTTGGCATATTGGAGGTCAATTGGTTTTCTGTCTTTCTCTAGATCCAGCTCCAGCTCCACCACCAGGTAAGTACTGTATGCATCCAAACTCCATGTTGTAGGTCAGGGGGTGAGAAAACAACCAAGTTCAGGGAGCTCCCAGGTTCCTACAGTCCTCCTGCTCTTCTTCCTCCTCTTCCTCCTCCTCCTCCCCCCAGCAGCTGCAGAAATGCAATTCCTCATTACATAACTGCAATACAATTCCTCGTTGAGGCCACCTGCTTGATGAAACTTTAGGCAGACATTGTGCTTTTGGGATAGGATTCTTGGGTCATGCATTAGCCTGGGACTGATCCTTTTATTGTTGTTGTTGTTATTGTTATATCTATTTCATTATATAAAATACAAAGAAACAAAATAGAAATAGGAAATTAAGGGAAGGAATGTTAAGTTGGCTGCTTAGGGCTGCTGGGCAAAGTGACAGCTCAGGGTGTGTGCAAGTGGTGAAGGGGAGGGGCGACTGTTGGAGAGATCCAGATCATCCTCGGCCACAGAAAGTCCCTGGGAGAAGGGAAGGGAAGGGACGAGGGAGAGGAGGGGATGGGGAGAAGGGAAGGGCAGGTTATTCCATCCCAAGAGACACAAGGAGCAGCTGGGTCGAAGGCCCAAATCCATCGGTTCCTTCTTGGGCTGGATGCCTTGACCCTTCAGGGGTGTGTCCAAACTCTGCTCCTTACTTACTCAGTGAAGCCTGGCATGGATGTTGTGTCTATAATCTAAGGCCACCACAGTGGGCAGGGCAGGTTTAACATCTCCTCCAAAGGTGAGCATTTCATGAACAGGTTTGCTTGTTGAGGGCCCAGCTCTGGAGCAGATTGCAGATTCGGGTCCCACAGCATGGGAAAATGCATCATGAAGATAGTGTGATCCTTATTGTTACCTCTTCGGATCATTTCTAATCAAGGCTTCCTTTCCAAAACACAGGCACTCCAAACAAAGTGCAACAATGTCTCCAAAGCTACAATTGTGCAATAGTTGGCATTCTCATGCTCTTCTGTCTGTTTTTGTACACCCTTTCGTATGTCAGCATATGTAAGTTTTTAATTTCATCCACCTAATTAATCAATTTTGAGAGTCTGTAATGGTATGTGGCAGGAATGCAATGCTCTGAAGTCTGCTACTGGTTTGCTTTGTACATGCATGGGTTGCAAACGCGCACTTCGCATGCATGTGCACTGCAGGCACTGAGAATCCTTTTCTGAGCCTGCAAAGGTACCGTATTTTTTGGAGCATAAGACGCACCTTTTTCTCTCAAAAAAGAGGCTCAAAATCTGGGTGTGACTTATAAACTGAATACAGCAATTTTGGCCTCCCAAAACCACACCCCCTTCACTAAAATGGCCATGCAGAGCTTTTAGGAGGCTTATAGAGTGCTCCTGGGGCCTGGGGAGGGCAGAAATGAGCAAAAACCGTGCCACTTTTTGTTCAATTTTGCCCCCCTCCCCCATCCCCAGGAGCACTCTCCAAGCCTCCTAAAGGGTATTCATGCCCTTTTTGAAAAAAAAATGGGACCGTTTGTGAAAAACAGGCCATTTTTGGGAGGTCTGCAGAGTGCAAAACCTTTTTCTTTTATTTGCCTGGTCAAAATCTTGGTGCACCTTATACTCCGAAAAATACGGTAAGTAGAAAAGGGAGGGGGGGGAAACAGCCCTGCTATGAGATTTATATTTGCTTGAAAGCATGATATAATTGTGCGAAATAGCTGATTGTTGCACAGCAGATAGTCAGAACTTGGAAAAAAAAATTTAAAGCTTTTTTTTTTACTACCGGTAGTAAAAAAATGCTTAGAAAAAGTAAAAAAAAAGTTCTGCGTGCAATTTCTAGTGAATATAAATGTCTGACACAGGTGATTGTCGCACAGCTGCATTTTTTTAAACTACAGGTTCAGGTGAGCAGGCCAGAACTGGTAGCATTTCACCCCTGGTATGTGGGAATGAGGGAGACAGAGGGAGAATCTAAAGCCAGACAATGGTCAGCAAAGACCCAAGTTAGCCTGCAGCTGTCAGAGGGGCGTGGGAAACATCGCACAAAAGACCTTTCCTATTTTGGGGGGCTGTAAAGACGAGAGGGAGGGAGGTGGACTTTCAGATGCTGTGAATATACCCTTGCAGTAAAGTAGAATTGCAGGTAGCCACAAGTGATCCCAAAATGTCTTTTGCTAATCAAGGCAGTTGTTCGACCGGTTTTGTCCCACTTTACAACCTTTCTTGACGCAGCTGTTAAGCGAATCCCTTTTATCAGAGTTCCAAGTATCACCCTCAACCAATGAAGACTCTGAGGCTAGGCATTCCTCAAGGATCCATTTTATTGAAGACGTCATATTGGCACATCTGGGAAGACCCGAATCTGAAAGCTTCCAGGTTTTCCCCACCCAAGTGAAAGTCCAAGTCCCTGCCCAGCACCCACCTGCCCCTCACATGGTCCAATCAGGCACCGTCCCAAGTGGAGATGCCTTACGCCACTCCAGGTGCAGGGAAAGACGTCCTTGACTCTCTGAGAAAGGAATGTTATTTTGACTATCTATCTCCCATACTCCATACGGAATGGGACCGTTCTCCTCCTGCCGTTTGCCGCACATATGAGGAAGGGCTGGGGACGGAAGAGAATGAGTCCCATAACCCAGGACGAACAGCCAGGTCTCTAACAGTGGAGGCCAAGTGGTAGAGGTGGATGAGTGGGGGAGAACCCTGGGGGCGAAATAGGTGCGGCGAAGGGCAGGAGGAGAACAATCATAGACCCTCCTCCATACAATCCCCCTCCACCCCCAGTTTCCCACGGCCTTAATTGTGACAATGGGTTGATAATTGAATCTGGCTTCCGCTTTGACTCTGCTTGTCAGAAGGTCACAGACGGGGATGACATCACCCCCGGACACTGTGACCGTCATAAATATCAGTTGCCAAGCCCCTGAATTTTGGTCATGTGACCATGGGGACACGGCAACGGTTGTAAATCTGAAAAATGGTCCTAGATCTCTTGAAAATGAACAGGTCAAGATCCTATGGGACTTTAGGATCCAAACAGACAGACATCTGGCCCACAACATGTCTGACATCACTATTGTGGAAATAAACAAGTGTGGTTTGTTCATATTGCAAAACCAGATGATGCACAAATTGAAGAGAAAGATCTAGAAAAAATAATAAAACATCGTGATTTGCAGCTGTGGAGGAAGAAACCAATGGCTGTACCAATAGTAATGGGAGCCCTTGGAGCAAACCCCAAAGGGCTGCCTAGATATATGGACATTTTGAACTTATTAGATCTGAATATCCTAACTTTGTAAAAAAAACCACCCTACTCTGAGGAGCTTATATACTCAGAGGTTACTTTAGCAGCTCTTAGGCCCATGGTTAGGACTTCAACGGTTAACTTTTCTACCAGCCCCAGACAGTGAATCGAATTGAAGATTAATCCGAATAATGCAATACAAAGTTAAAGTTTCGAAACTTGTGTTAACAAACCATTACTTTAATCAACTTATGGAAAATTTACTATGGCCTCTTATCTATCCCAAATTATCCCAAAAGAGTAATTTGTCCTGGATCAAATATCCATGCTTGTTTCTTAATGCCATCTCTTACTGATTGTTGTCTAATTAAACATAATAAATTCGATCCCCACAGTGGCCTATCTTCCCAGCAAAGTCCAAATAGAAGTGGTTTCCAGATAATAAATCGGTCACTTCTCCCTTCTGTTCAGGCTTCCGGTCCTGTAAAAGAACGCAGGCTGGAACGTCAAAGGGGCAAGGCTTATAGAAGGGGTTTGCCATTGCCCCCTTCCAAGGGCTGAGCCAAAGTGACTGGCCCAAGGTCAGCCAGACGGTTTCGTGGCCAAGGTGGGAAAAGATTTCATGATCTCCCTATTTCTAGCATGGTGCCTTGACCACAACACCAAATGGGTCTCAATCCAACATTATTATATGGTAATTAAACCTCTCCTTCAGATGCTGTTGAAAAGGCAAAACATGATCCTCTTCGGTATGCAGTCGCACAAATTAGGCAATATATGATTGCACAGAATGCTGAATATGGTGACCTTAATGGTAAGTAAAGCGTTCCACTCTGAACCTTCAACTGCATTCCTGTCCCCAAGGCCACCGAGCCCATTTTCCTTCCTCTAAGCTAGATTGGTGGGTTACATCAGAATGGAAGGAGCATTGCCATCTATCCCATCCATCTGCTGCTGGCCTTGAATTCTTCTCCAAGTGACCTCCAAACTGGTTCTGCAGAAAAATCAGGAGCTTTTAAAAAGCCCAGCTCCATCCTGACAGTAAATAAATTGATTGGCAATCTACCGATGGTCAGGAAACAAAATCTGATCAAAGCTTGAGGGAGCCAACAGGATGAAGCCCAAGCCAAGGGTGAACAGGGGAGGAGATCCATTCATCCATTGCTAACCTCCAGCCTCTCCACCAACCCAATGCCAGTCCGCAAGGCACAAGATCTAGGTCATGGCTCTGAAAGGCCAATCTTGCCATGATTCTATGGTTTGGTGAGATTGTCCTCCAAGGACCTCGTAATCCTTCCTGGGGAGAAAACCACTTCCTAGCTGCAGAGACCGACAGACCCCTTCAGAAGACTGTTTCATGGAATATGATCCACACATGGTTGGACAAAATAACAGGAAAACAAATAGATTTCAAACCCGAACTCTTCCTGCTTGGACTTAATTTAGAAACATTCGACAAAAATTTGAGATACCTAATTGTGAATATTTTGACAGCCGCTAGAATCGTCTTTGCTAAAAATTGGAGAAATGACAAATTACCATCAGAGCAAGAAATTATTTATAAAATTATGGAATGTGCAGAGATGAATAAATTAACATTTGAAATTAGAGAACAAGACAATGAACAATTTTATGAAATTTGGAATAAATTTTATCAATGGCTGGAAACAAGATAGTCAAATGAAGGTTGAGGTATAATAATTGTAATATATATAAATATATTTGAACTAAAATATGTGATTTGATATGATTATGACTATGGAAGAGATGTACAGTATGTAACCAACTGACACATTTTCTACAATTTGTAATGGAAGATGGACTTTATGTTTTTTGTTTTTTGTTATACTTGTTTGTGTTTGTTTAAAAATAAAAACAAAAATTGTTTAAAAAAAAAAAAAAGAAGACTGTTTCATGCATGGAAGGAAGTGGGCTCTGGATAGACCAGGAGGCAGCTTCCGATCTGAAGAGATGCTCTTGCTACATGTGTTTCAGATACTGAATTGATCCTGGCAGCTGAGAAGGAGTCAAGACGGTTGCTTCCATGGGCTGAAAAGATCAAAGGAATTCAAGCCGAGATTGGTAAATTTCTCACAGATTGAGATGAATAAGAATCCCGAGGGATAGCTTTCTCCCTCTCAGGGTTTGGTGGGTTTTGGGTTGGTTTTTTTTGCAATTTTCTAGGCACCATCCATCAGTCCTGGGGATTAGAGAGGTGCACCCAGCTGTTTTTTAAAGTAATGTCTTGGGCAGATTGTCAGTTATCCCAACTTGGTCAGTTAGACAAGACTCTTGGGCTCATGATTAGCCAAAAGTTCACTTTACTAAAGCCAAGTGGTTCAGTGGTGGGATTCAATTTTTTTTACCATAGATTCTGTGTGTGTGGCTTGGTGGGTGTGGCAGCAGAAGGATACTGCAAAATCCTCATTCCTTCCCCACTCCTGGGGGAAGGATGTTGTAATATCTTCATTCCCTCCCCGCCCCACTAACCTGCTTTCCAGCCCCGTTCTCCTAGTGGAGGGCAACAGAAGAAGAGCCAGACAATCAGCTGGGCCTTGGGAGGCAGCAAATAGATGAGGGTGAGGCCAGCCAGAGGTGGTATTTGCTGGTTCTCCGAACTACTCAAAATTTCCACTATGTGTTCTCCAGAACCTGTCAGAACTGGCTAAATACCACCTCTGAGGTGGTTACAGCAGAAGCCGAGCCGGATCTGTTAATTTTGGGCCCTTGTTCCTACCCACCCCGACCCCTGGTTACCAACAAGTATCCAATTCAGTGCTAACAAACTGTTTGGATGAAAGTCCCTGTTTTTGCGGGCTTGGATGGTTTTGCATTCCTTCAAGTGACCTAGCTATAAAAGTGACAATCTTTAGAAAATGTCACTGAGGCTCAGAATGTTAATGTCTGGGTTCCAAATAGCATCCAGAACTAAATCAGAGTCCAAGGCAAAGGATTGCTCAAAGTTCCAATTGATGAAGAGAGCCATGTTGGCACATCTGGGAAAACCTGAATCTGAAGACTTCCCGGTTTTCCCACCCAGTTGAGATCTTTCCCCCACACCCACCAGTCCATCCCATGGTCCGATCTCCCACTGCCATGCTGGCAGCTTCCACCCATCCAGTTCCAGTCAGAGTTGCAGACACAAAGGATGACCTTGGCTTTCTAGGAAGAATTTCGTTATGGCTACATAGCACCTAACGTCCTACAATTCTCCCCTCCCATTTTCCCACAATAGAAAATGCATAGTAGAATAATGGAAACAGTGGCAGGCCTCAGATCCACAAGAAAATATGGCTGCAGGCCTGACAGCTAATCATAACAACAGAAGAGAATGGCTCAGGGTTGAACTGTAGAGTCCTTCGTGCTCACACAGGTTTCATTACCTGGCTAGGTAACATCTTTAGTGCTAGTGGGGTTTGCTCCCCGTTTATGTACAGTAGCCTGCCCTGTCGTTGATGTGGGGTGTGGCTTAGGCTATTATTTGCTGCTTGGTTATTTGTCTGGTGTTAATCCCTGCTTATTCCGGATGCACTGTGCACTGGTGATGCTCACGGGGCCCTGATGATGAAAACCAAAAGGCTGTATAATACTAAAGAACTTTAAAAATTATAAATTTAGGGGATTTGGAGGTATAACCATGGGACTTACTAAATATTATTAATAATTGGCTCTGGTGGGGCTTTTAAATATTGAGACACTGGAATCATAGATGTAGACTGAATAATTTGTATTAAATTGTTACAAAATGGATTATCGGGATAATATTTATTTATTTATTTTATTTTATTAAATTTATACCCCGCCCTTCTCCTTGTTAGGACCCAGGGCGGCGCACAGGCATTATTAAAACCACAAAATACAAAATACAAAATCGATTAAAATATATTAAATTATTAGACCCGTGCTAAAAACCCATTTTAAAACCATACCAAATTAATTAATTAGAGGTGTCAACTTGCAAACGCATTTCTAGTCCGCTCTGGAGTTGCCATGGGCAGAAAGGGGAGAGTACATTCCATGCATACTTTCTCCCAGGGTCGGATCTCAGATTACCAAAGGCAGCTTGTGAGGCGTGGATTACTACAGCCCGCAGGACTAATGTGATTTATGTCACAGACTGAGAAGGGTGTGTGTAAATGGGGCCAGGAGAGTTTTTCTTAAAATATGTTTTTAAAAAATGGATGAAAGTATTTGCCTAACTAACTGTGTTCCTTCTAATTTTTCTTTCTTCTTTCCCTTTTCACGTCCCCATCCTCATTTGTCTCAAAGCTGACCTTCATTTCAAACTGAATGACAACTGGGTGGCACATAAAAACCACCTTTATTTACTCAATACCGACTCAGCAGATTTTGAGGAAACAATGAAAGTATGCAATAAACCTAAAGCTCGCATAGTCGATATTAATGATGACGAGGAGGAGGTAAGTGCCCTCCCATCTCCCTCTTGTGATAGAATGACTTTGTCATTGACTGAGTTTGGTTGTTGTATTCTTCGGCTTTCGGTCCGGCCCACCATCAGCCTGGCCTTGACCTGGCAGAAAAGGACACCAGCCTAAAACTGGCTGTGCCAATTGTTGACCCCTCTCCTGCATCGAACATCTCTGGATAATCTCTGGATAGCAAGACATCTGATTGGAAAGCTGTCCTCATGCGTTCAGACCAGGGGTGCAGAAGGCTCACATGAGGCTTCAGGGGTGTGTGTGGGGGGGTTGGCAGTCTTGAACCCAAAGCTTGACTGTGGGGATTAAAGCAGGAAAGCACCCGGAGGTGCCAAAACTCAGCAGTTCTACCTGGGTGCTCAATAGAGCTGCAAAGAACTGATTTTCAGCGTGGGGTTCATGCTCTTTCCAAGCTCCACCTGATCCCTCAAAGCTTGGCAGCTCCATGCAACCTGCCATGGAGCTTTTGGGCACAATTGTGGAATGGTGTGGCGGAGTCTTGAAAGCTGCAACCACGGCTGCCATACAGCAGTTGTGGAGGTGTGGAGAGCTGCCAGTGTTGAGAGAGATGGCCATTCCTGGTAGCTGGTAATCTTGCAGGGCTCCTCCCTCCTGGAAGCCCCCAAAACAGGGACCTTGAGCAGCTGCTCGGAAGGAGGAAAGGAGGAGAGCAGATATGTCCTCCCCACCAACCCGAGGTGGCCAAGAGGCTGTTTGTCCTCCACTGTGGGGTGACCGGAGTTTGCATCAGATTGTGTTCAGCGTGGATTCACTGAAGATGGTTGCTGGTTTTATGGGGACAAACTAAGGCCAGAGTGAGGGATGAGGGAAGACTGGCAGGCTTAGGTGGAGATAAGAGAAGGACTCGGCAAAGGGTGGAACAAAGCAGCTCCATTTCATCTCTCCCCTTGGATAGGTGCAAATGTGGAATGGCCCATAGCCTAGGTTGGATCATGGCTTCCATGGCCCTGCTAGTTCACCCAAATGTCTCCTTGGTTCCCCCCGGATGTTCCATTCTTTCAGGAAGCTGATCTGCCCCACTCTTTGTGGTTGTACCGCATGGGCTGAATTGCTGCTGCTTCTACATATTCCTCCACTGATGCTTCTGGGGAGGCCCCGATTCTGAACGTTGTTTGGGTGAGAATCTCTCCGTCAATCTCTGTAAATGATGTCTGCATTTTTCCTTTCAGCAGTTCTTAGAAGAGGCAATTAGACACAAATATGGTCATTACTACATTGGATTGAGTTACAACCAAACTCAAAGGGCATGGTTTTGGAATGCTACTGTAGTTAAACCACTTAAGACGTAAGTGTCTAATTCAAGTTTATTTCTTTTAGCCTGAAATATCTTCAGATCTGAGAGGTGGCACAAGGATATATGGTAATAATGGTATTTGTATGATGTCACTTATTTGGGGATCATTACAAATTGCTGCAGATGGATTTCTGGTATGTTGTGGTGTGGCCCTATTTCTGTTCCCAAGTGTTTGTCCTCCATAAGTAGAATGCGCTCCATCCAGCAATAGCCACAAGTCCAGGAGCACCCAAGGGATGGACATGCTTGCTAGGTACTCTTGTCACCCACTTAGAAGACACCTCAAATGAAGGAGGCTCTGTTGCTTGGCTTCACCCTCCCTATGTTTATCCCATCAGGATCCTCACAGTCTCCAGGAACAAGATTTCCACAGTGTGATCCCCTTGGCTTGGGATGGAGATGTAAAGTTTGCTTATCTTTAGCATTGTGTTGGCCCTAGAGATGACACAACATATGGAGTCCAACTCTTGATCTGTTTACACCCAATGGATAGAATCTGCCAAGCGACAGCTATAATATTCTAGCCTACTAGATATCATCTCAGAGATTCTAAGGTGTGGCTCCCCTGAACCTCGCCCCCTCTTCTTCATCCAGGACTGCACAGCCTCTTAATCCAGGCCTCTTCCGGGGAAAACTCTGTATGGTGAGGGAAGAAGGTGAATGGACCGGACATTTATTTCGTGCAAAGTCTCTTAATGATACTCATTTTGTCTGGAGGACTGACGACTGTTGTTTCTTCTTTTCAGATACTGAAAGTGCGGACAACCAAACAATAGTCCCGGTAAACCCTGTGCAAGACTAGAGTTTGGCTGTTCTACAAAACTGAGATACAATACAATACAATAGCAGAGTTGGAAGGGACCTTGTAGGTCTTCTAGTCCAACCCCCTGCGTGGGCAGGAACCTTATACCATTTCAGACAAATGGCTATCTAACATCTTTTTAAAGACTTCCAGGGTTGGGGCAATCACAACTGCTGGAGGCAAGCTGTTCCAGAGGTTAATTGTTCTGACTGTCAGAAAATTTCTCCTTAGTTCTAAGTTGCTTCTCTCCTTGATTAGTTTCCACCCATTGCTTCTTGTCCTGCCCCCAGGTGCCTTGGAGAATAGTTTGACTCCTTCTTCTTTGTGGCACCCTCTGGGATATCGGAAGACTGCTATCATGTCTCCCCTGGTCCTTCTCTTCATCAAACTAGACATACCCAGCTCCTGCAACCGTTCTTCATATGTTTTAGTTTCCAGTCCCCTAATCATCTTGGTTGCTCTTCTCTGCACTCTTTCCAGAGTCCACGTCTTTTCTACATCGTGGCGACCAAAACTGTATGCAGTATTCCAAGTGTGGCCTTACCAAGGCACTATACAGTGGCATTAACACTTCACGTGATCTAGATTCTATCCCTCTGTTTATGCAGCCTAGAACTGTGTTGGCTTTTTTGGCAGCTGCTGCACACTGCTGGCTCATATTTAAATGGTTGTCCACTAGGATTCCAAGATCCCTCTCACAGTTGCTACTATTGAGCAAGGTACCACCTATACTGTACCTGTGCATTTTGTGTTTTTTTTTGCCTAAATGTAGAACCTTACTTTTTTCACAATTGAATTTCATTTTATTAGATAGTGCCCAATGTTCAAGTTTGTCAAGATCTTTCTGTATCTTAAGCCTATCTTCTGGAGTGTTTGCTATTCCTGCCAGCTTGGTGTCGTCTGCAAATTTGATGAGTTCCCAATTTATCCCCTCATCCAAATCATTGATGAAGATGTTGAAGAGTACTGAGCCTAAAACAGAGCCTTGGGGGACTCCACTGCATACTTCCTTCCATGTAGATGCAGTTCCATTGAGGACAACACGTTGAGTGTGGTTGGTCAGCCAGTTGCAAATCCATTTGGTGGTGATGCTGTCTAACTCACATTTTTCTACTTTATCTAATAGTAGGTTATGGTCTACTTTATCAAATGCCTTACTGAAGTCCAAGTAAATTATATCGACATCGTTCCTCTGGTCCACTAATTTTGTCACTTTGTCAAAGAATGCAATTAGATTAGTCTGGCATGATCTGTTTTTGACAAACCCATGTTGGCTTTTGGCTATTACTTTGTTTGCTTCTAGGTGTTCACTTATTTGTTGCTTAATTATCTTTTGCAGAATCTTTCCTGGTATTGAGGTCAGGCTGATGGGTCTATAGTTTCCTGGATCTATTTTTTTCCCCTTTTTTGAAGATGGGAACCACATCAGCTCTTTTCCAGTCTTCTGGCAGTTCCCCAGTGCTCCAGGATCTCTGAAAGATATAGTTCAGTGGTTCTGAGATCTCGTCTGCCAGTTCCTTCAGAACCCTGGGGTGTAATCCATCCGGTCCTGGTGATTTGAACTCGTCCAGGGCAGACAGATGCTCACTTACCATTTTCTTCCCTATTTCAACTTATGTTCCTAATCTGATTTTTGTGGTGCTGTTTTTGATTGGTTGGACTGTTTTATCCCTTTGTGTAAAGACAGATGCAAAAAAAGAGTTAAATAGTTCTGCTTTCTCCCTGTTGCTTATCATCTTCTTGCCATTTTCTCCCAGCAGTGGACCAATTGTTTCCTTAACTTTTTTCTTGTTTTTAACATGTTGGAAGAAGCTTTTTTTGTTATTTTTTACTTTTTTGGCAAGCCTTTCTTCATTGCGAGCCTTAGCTTTCCTCACTTTATCTTTACAGGCTCAGGCTATTTGCTGATATTTTGCCTTGGTTATGTCCCCCTCTTTCCACTTTTTATATTTATCCTTTTTGTCTTTCAATTTGTCAGAGAGTTCTTTATGCAGCCATGCTGGTTTCTTTTGGGAACTGTTATTTTTCTTCTTCATTGGTATTGCGCTGGACTGGGCTTTTATAATCTCATTTTTCAAAATTTCCCAAGCTTCTTGAGTTGTTTTCCCCTTGAGGATTCTCATCCATGGAATCCTTCCCAACCTCTCTCTAAGTTTATTGAAATTAGCTCTCTTAAAATCTAAGACTCTAGTTTGACTTTGTTCTACTATTTTTGTTTGCATAATGTTGAATTCCAGTATTTCATGATCGCTTGCCCCCAAAGTTCCTGTAGCTTCTACACCTTCTATCATTTCCTCTCTGTTAGTGAGAATTAAGTCCAATATTGCTGATCCCCTTGTTCCCTTCTCTACCTTTTGGGAAACAAAGTTGTCTGCTAGGTTTGTTAGGAACCTGTTGGATCTTCCACTTGGTGCAGAGTTTGTTTCCCAATTGATGTCAGGGTAGTTAAAATCTCTCATTACTATTGTAGTGTGCTTCCTACATACCTTAGTTAGCTGGTTAGCAAAAAGTTCATCCACTTCCTCTGCTTGGTTGGGTGGCCTGTAGTATAGACCTATGACAATATCATCCCCCCCCAACCTTTAATATTGACCCATATACATTCAAGATAGTTCTCATCATTGGGTGCTCTATTTCTGTAGAGATGTAATTATTTCTTATATATAGTGCAACTCCACCTTCTCTTTTATTTGGTCTATTTCTTTTAAATAATTTAAATCCTTCTAGCTGTATGTTCCATTTGTAGGTTTCATCCCACCAAGTTCCTGTAATGGCAACAATATCATATCTGCCCTCATTTACTTGAATTTCTAATTCACCCTGTTTATTCCTCATACTCTGTGCATTGGTGTATAGACATTTGAGTCCATTTTGATTGACCCTGTGTTTACTGTCTACGTAACCTGTGTTATGCCTGACTATGGTTCTCTTTGCCCCTATTTCAGATGCTGGCATAATGTACAGTGTGATGCTGTGGGAAGAGGCATTTGCAAGAGAAAACCTGAGGACAAATGGATGACCTAATTCTTTGTTGAACGTTGCACAAAATATTATTTGAGGAACTCAGGGAGACAAAAGTGTCAATCGGTGAAGCTGCCTCTTAAAAATAGTTGCCCCAGTCAGCCAGTGTGGAGCCATGAAAGGACCCTGGGCTTTGATATCAGCTTCCACACAACTTTTTCGTCCTGCTTTTTTAGGAGATGAAAGATGCTGTCTTATTTGGCAAATAAAAAAGAATGAAAAAAGAACCTGTCTTTTTTTTTTAATTCATTCTTACAATACAATAATACAATACAATACAATACAATAGCAGGGTTGGAAGGGACCTTGTAGGTCTTCTAGTCCAACCCCCTGCGTGGGCAGGAACCTTATACCATTTCAGACAAATGGCTATCTAACATCTTTTTAAAGACTTCCAGGGTTGGGGCATTCACAACTTCTCGAGGCAAGCTGTTCCAGAGGTTAATTGTTCTAACTGTCAGGAAATTTCTCCTTAGTTCTAAGTTGCTTCTCTCCTTGATTAGTTTCCACCCCATTCTATTTCGTTCCTGCTGGGCAAATTTGAATCAGAATCAGAATCAGAATCAGAATAGTGCTGGAAGGGGCCTTGGAGGTCTTCTAGTCCAGCCATCTGCTCAAGCAGGAGACCCTATACCATTTTAGACAAGTGACTCTCCAGTCTCCTCTTAAAAGCCTCCAGTGATGGAGCCCCCACAACCTCTGGTGGCAAGCTGTTCCATTAGTTAATTGCCCTCACAGTTAGGAAGTTTCTCCTTAATTCCAGGTTGCTTCTCTCCTTGATTAGTTTCCATTCGTTGTTACATAATAATAATAATAATAATAATAATAATAATAATAATAATAATAATAATAATAATAATAATAATAATAATAATAATAATAATAATAATAATTTTATTTATAGACCGCCTCCTCTCCCCAAAGGGACTTGTCCTAACCTCTGGTGTTTTGGAGAATAAATGGACTCCTCTTTGTGGCAGTCCCTCAAATATTGGACTACTGCTCTCATATTCCCCGTAGTCCTTCATTTCTCAAGACTACGCAAACCCAAATCCTGCAACCGTTCTTCCTAATATGTTTTAGTCTCCAGGCCTTTAATCGTCTTAGTTGCCCTTTGAACTTTTTCCAAAATCTTAACTTTTTTGTCATGTGGTGGCCAAGACTGGATGCATTGTTCCAGGTGTGGCCTTACTAAGGCTTTATGAAGCAGTACTAAAGCTCCACATGATTTGGATTCTATGCCTCTCTTTATACAATCAAGGACTGTATTAGCTTTTTTGGCTGCTGTCGCAGATAGCTGACTCGTGTCTAAGTAATCGTCCACCCTCCAAGGTCCTTCTCACAGTGAGGGACCTTGGGTCAGGTCTCGCCTAATCTGTATATGTACCTTTTGAGTTTTTCTGCCCAGGTGTAAAACCTTGCTTTTCTCCACATTAAATTTCATTTTGTTGGATAATGTGATTCTAAGGAAAACATGGTTTACTGAAGTTATCCAGCCCATTGGGTCTCACAGAGAAGGCATCCTGTGGATACCATTGGCTGGGTAGCACCATTTATTATTTAGGGTTTTTAACATTTCTGTTTTTATATCTTGGAATAGAATAGAATTCTTTATTGGCCAAGTGTGATTGAACACACAAGGAATTTGTCTTTGGTGCAGATGCTCTCAGTGTACATAAAAAAAAAATGTATTCATCAAGAATTATAAGATAAAACACTTAGTGATAGTCACAGGATACTAATAAGCAATCAAATCATACTAGGAAACAGTAAAACAATATAAATTGTAAAGATACAAGTGACGTTATAGCTATGTGGGAAGAGATAGGTACTATCTAAGGGAAAAGGGCAGTATACAAATCTAAAAGTAAAGTAAAAAGTACTAGGAAGGATTAGAAGAAGAATAGTAATACAGTCTTAGTAAATAATTTGAAAGTGTTGTGGGAATTATTTGATTAGCAGAGTGGTGTCTAGTTGTTCAGGTGTGCAGAGCCCTATGGTGTCGTTTTGAGGGTAGAAATTGAAACAATTTATGTCTAGGATTTTATTTATTTATTTAAATTTATACCCCGCCCATCTCCTAAAAAGGACCCAGGGCGGTGCACAGGCGTTATTAAAACCATACAAAAATACATAAATATTAAAAACTATTAAACTATCCCTGTGCTAAAACTAATAAAACTCTACAATTTAAAATTTTCCCTATAAAAGTCAGAAACGGGGGTTATGCTAGGCCGGCTTGCTGGAATAAATAAGTTTTAAGACGTTGGCAGAAAAGGCAGAGGTCCCCGATGATGCGTAGATCGGGGGGTAGGTCGTTCCAGAGGGCTAGGCCTACCACAGAGAAGGCTCTTCCCCTGGGCGTCGCCAACTAGCATTGCCCGGCAGATGGTACCCGGAGAAGGCCCTCTCTGTGGGAGCGGATCGGTCGAAGGGATGTATGGGGCAGGAGGCGGTCGCGTATATAGCTAGGCCCCGAGCCATGGAGCGCTTTGAAGATGGTCATTAACACCTTGAAGCGCACCCGAAAGGCTACAGGTAGCCAGTGCAGCTCGCGCAGGAGAGGTGTTATGTGGGATTGCCTTGAGGCACCCATAATGACCCGCACGGCCGCATTCTGGACTAACTGCAACCTTCGAGTGCACCTCAAGAGGAGCCCCATATAGAGAGCGTTGCAGTAGTCCAGCTGGGATGTCACTAATGCCTGAGTGACTATGCGAAGGGCTCCCCGGTCCAGTAAGGGGCGCAACTGGCGTATCAGGCATACATGATAAAACGCCCCCCTGGCCAGGGCTGTCACATGGTCCTCCATGGTCAGCCGGGAATCCAGGAGGACACCCAAGTTGCGAGCCCTCTCCACGGAGGCTAGTTGTTCACCCCCGATGGCCAGTGTTGGACTTACCTGGCTGTACCGGGGTGCTGGAAACCACAGCCACTCGGTCTTGGACGGGTTGAGCTTGAGTTTGTTGCTACCCATCCAGCCCCGTACGGCGTCCAGACACCAGGACAGCACCTCGACAGCATCGTTGGGGTGGTTTGGTGTGGATATGTACAGCTGAGTATCATCAGCGTACAGATGGTATTCCACCCCAAAACCACGGATGATCTCGCTCAGCGGCTTCATATAGGTGTTAAACAGAAGTGGCGAGAGGACCGACCCCTGTGGCACCCCGCGTGTGAGGGGCCTCGGGCCGACCTATGCCCTCCTGCCAACACCCATTGCGACCGACCAGAGAGGTAGGACGAGAACCACCGTAAAACGGTGCCTCCCACCCCCAACCCCCCCAGTCGGTGCAATAAGATACCATGGTCGATGGTATCGAAAGCCGCTGAGAGGTCTAATAGGACTAGGATAGAGGAGCAACCTCTATCCCGAGCCCTCCAGAGATCATCCACCAACGCGACCAATGCCGTCTCGGTGCTGTGACCGGGCCGGAAGCCGGACTGGCGCGGGTCTAGATAATCAACTTCCTCCAGGTGTCGAGGAAACTGTTGGGCCACCACACTCTCAACAACCTTTGCTAAAAAGTGAAGGTTGGAGACGGGACAATAGTTTTCTAATAATGCTGGGTCCAGTGAAGGCTTCTTGAGGAGGGGCCTCACCACCGCCTCTTTCAAGACGGCAGGCAAGGACCCCTCACTCAAAGATGGGTCCACAATGCCCTGGAGCCAGCCTCGTGTCACCTCCCAGGATGCCAGTACAAGCCAGGACGGACACGGGTCCACTAAACATGTGGTAGCCCTAAGGTTCCTCAACAACCTGTCCATATCCTCGGTAGCAATAAAGTCAAACTCCTCCCAAGATGTTGTCTGAAGACCGGCATCTGACAGGCCGACTGGGCAACTTTCAGTGGAGGGCAACTCGTTCCGAATCTGAGTGATTTTGTCCTGCAGATAACCTCCAAATTCCTCTGCTCGCCCCTGCAAAGGGGCTTCCCGCGGCCTCTGGTGAAGGAGGGAGCGGGTCACCCCGAACAGGGTGGCAGGGCGGTTATCTGCGGATGTGATAAGGGTGGCACAATACTCCCGTTTGGTCACTTTTATCGCCACTAAATAAGCCCTAATATGGTCTCTTACTAGTGTTCGGTCAGCATCGGATCGAGAAGATCTCCACCTGCTCTCTAGGCGTCTCTTGTGGCGTTTCATCTCCCGCAGCCCCTCGGTAAACCAGGGGGCCTGGGTGATTTGACGCCGCGTGAGAGGCCGCAAGAGCGCGACTCGGTCCAAGGCCCCCGTGGCCGCACTATACCATGCAGCCACTAGGTCCTCAGTCGAGTCGTGGGTCAAGGACACAGGTATTGGCCCAAGCTCCCTCTGGAACCTTTCCAGGTCCATCAGGCACCTGGGGTGGAACCACCTGGGTGTTTCCGGTTCCGCCTCCCCACGGTGCGGTATGACGGTTGGAAAGTCGATCCGAAGGAGAGAGTGATCTGTCCATGACAAGGGTGAGATGGCTAAATCCCCTGTTCCCAGATCACTACTCCATTGCCCAGAGACAAAAATCAGATCCAGTGTGTGTCCTCCCTCATGAGTGGGGCCCTGAACTAATTGGGTCAGGTCCATAGCTGTCATGGAAGCCATGAACTCCCGAGTCGCCTCGGATGTTTCGCCCGCCGATGGCAAGTTAAAGTCCCCCATGACTATCAGTCTGGGGGTCTCCACCGCCATCTCGGCGATCACCTCGAGCAACTCGGGCAGGGCTGCTGTTACATAGCGGGGAGCCAGGTATACAAGCAGCAAGCCCAACTGCCTCCTTAGGCCCCACTTCACGTAGAGGGACTCACAACCGGTCATCTGAGGGACAGTGGTCTCCCTCAGCTCAAGACCTTCCTTAACAATAACCGCCACCCCCCCACCCCTACCCAGGGCCCGGGGCTGATGAAATGCACGGTAGCCTGGTGGGCACATATCCATGAGGGGTGCACCCCCCTCGAGGCCCAACCAGGTCTCTGTGATTCCTACCAGGTCTGGGTCCCCCTCTGACACAAGGTCATGAATAAGGGGGGCTTTGTTCACCACGGATCTGGCATTACAAAACATCAGCCGGGGGCCCCGGTGCTGTGATCCTTGACCGCCTAGCCCGCGAGCAGAGCACAGGGGATCGGGGCAAGTGACCTCTCGCAACCAACAGCCACGATCATCCGTGCGAGGGGTCTGTAGCAACTGGCGTACCAGGCGGACCTGGTAAAAAGCCCCCCTGGCCACGGCCGTCACATGGTCATCCATGGACAGCCGGGAGTCCAGGAGGACGCCTAAGTTCCGAGCCCTTTACACGGGGGCTAATAGCTCGCCCCCGATGGCCAGTGATGGAGTCAACTGGCTGTACCGGGACATTGGAAACCACAGCCACTCGGTCTTGGACGGGTTGAGTCGAAGTTTGTTACTCCCCATCCAGACCCATACGGCCTCCAGACACCGGGACATCACTTCAACGGCATCGTTGGGGTGGTTTGGGGTAGATATGTACAGCTGCGTGTCATCAGCGTACTGATGGTACTCTACTCCAAAACCACGGATGATCTCACCCAGCGGCTTCATATAGGTGTTGAACAGGAGTGGCGAGAGGACTGACCCCTGAAGTACCCCACACATGAGGGGCCTCGAGGTCGACCTCTGCCCCCCTGCCAATACGAATTGCGACCGACCAGAGAGGTAGGAGGAGAACCACCGTAAAACGGTGCCTCTCACCCCCAACCCCTCCAGTCGGTGCAATAGGATACCATGGTCGATGCAGTGTGCAGGTCCTCAATGGAAGGCAGGTTGTTTTTTCTGCAGTTCTGATTCTCCTGTGAAGTCTCTGTCTGTCTTGTTGGGTTGTAGAGCCAAACCAGACAGTTATGGAGATGCAGATGACAGACTCAATATTTCCTCTGTAGAACAGAATCAGCATTGGAGCTTTCTGAGTTGGTGCAGAAAGAACATTCTTTGTGGTGCTTTTTTGATGATGTTTTTGATCTTAGGTGTCCATTTTAGATCGAGATATGATAGAACCTAGAAATCTGAAGGACTCTACTGTTGATATTGTGTTGTCTAGCATTGTAAGAGGTACAGGCGACTGGGTTGGCAGGCTCAAAAAAACCTGCCGGTGGCGTCCGCAACTCAACCGGAAGTTGAGAGAATCTGATTTAAATTTTGCGAAACTTGCTGGAGAAATACAAAGGATTGATAATGAAATAATTATGTTGCAATTTAGATCGATGGAATCTGCTATCAGACTGAGGGGAATAAGGGAGAATCCTAGAGATGATATTAGGAGAATTTGTGTGGACGCATTGTCTATATTACTGAAATTGGATGATTCTGATGAGATTTTTTTTAATATTGATAAAATTTACAGAGTAAACTCACAAGCAGCACTACAAAGACAATTACCAAGAGATGCGGTTATATATTTTACTGATAGAAGCCTTAGAAATGATATTTTGCAGAAGTCCTTTTACTCTGCTCTTCAAATAGATGGAAATCAGATTGGTGTTTTTAAGGAGTTACCACCAGCGATGTTAAAGTCTAGAAGGGATTTTGGATTTTTGGTAGCAGAATTGAAGAAAAGACAGATACAATATAGGTGGGATGTTCCAACGGGTATTATACCAAGATATGAAGGTGTGAGTTATCGTTTGAATACCTTAGATAAAGCAAAAGAATTTTATTATGAAGTATTGAAGGCAAGCGTCACACCTTCACGTACATCTGCACCAACAGATATTGAGATTGAAGAGCAGAAGCAGTTTGAAAAAGAGACAGAAGAACAAATACAGCTGCAAAACGAAAAGAAAACCTATGGTGCTGCAGGCGGCTCTCAGGTGGATTCTCTTGAACATCTTTTAAGTTCTACTCTGGAGGAATCGTCAAAGACTGTTATAGAGGGAATTGTTGAAATGCCAATGCTTAAATTAGATGAGCAACGTGAAACCAGTTCTATCACTAGACAAATTCAAAAAGCGCAGAAGCAGAGGAGGCCCCAAACCCAACGTTAAGAAAGATAAAAGAAAGAAGCAAGTAGAAGCCAAGGGAGGAGCAGGATTGAAGATTAGTTTGGTGGAGAAAGAATACAGCAAGGAGGCAAAACATCTTCCTCATGGCAAGCGGTTTTTATATTGCTGATACCTAAGGATATGGTCCTAAGAACTTAGAGGATTATAGACCAATATCTCTTTTGATTACAGACTAAAAAATTTCTGTTAAGTATGCCAACAGTTTGATGCCAGTTATTTAAGAGGTAATTCATCATGATCAAACAGGATTTATCGAAGGTAGACACATGAAGGAGAATGTAAGGCAACTCATAGATTTACTTGACTATCTAGACAAAAATAAGCAGATCTCTGCAGTGCTGGTTTTCGGACGTGGAAAAGGCCTCTGAGCGAATGATCTGGAACTTTCTAATCAAGACTTTGGAAAAAATGGATATGGGGGTTTGGTTTTGACAGGTGATAGGAGCAATATATTAACAACAAAATGCACAACTTATTATTAATGGAAATTTATCTGTGAGTTTTGAGATATAAAAAGGTACAAGACAAGGCTGCCTATTATCTCCATTGTCATTTATTTTAATTTTAGAAGTCTTGTTGGATATAATTTGGGATTCGAATTCCTTAAATGGTATAGCTATAAGGCAAAAGGAATACAGAATTAGAGCATTTGCAGCTGATCTGGTTGTTACCCTATCACGTTTTTTGAATTTAATAATCCAGATGAAAAGTCACCCGGGGGTTGTTTATACAAAGATGTGCTTTTTACTGATGGGAGCAGCTGGAAACTGAGAACTTTGGAACAACTGTTGGAAGAAGGAATTATTTTAAACTGGTTATATTATAAATACTTACAGATGAGATGGAAAGAGGATCAAAGAGTTGGATTTACGAACAATGAGATTGATTAATGTCATGTTGGAGATCTGGGGAAAAATATGGGTTAAATTGTGAATGTTAAATGTTAAATTTACACAGATACAGAATTTAAGGGAGAACTTTTATAATATATCTTATAGAGGGTATTTAGATCCTAAAGAGTGTATGTATCGTAATGGTCAACTAAAATGTTGGAAGGGAGAATTTTTATAAAATGTTTTATAGAGGGTATTTAGATCCTAAGAAATGATCATGTATGTATTCTAATGTTTAACTAAAATGTTGGAGGTTTGGGTGCTTACGATGGGTCTGTAGCTTTTAGGTAAGAATGAGCAGATTGATAATTAAGAGCTGGATTCATGGATAATGAATGGAAGTTGAAATGATTAATGTTTTGTTGGAGATCTGGGGGGGGGGAAGGAAAAATATGGGTTAAATTGTGAATGTAGAATTTAAGGGAGAACTTTTATAAAATGTTTTATAGATGGTATTTAGAGCTTAAGAAATTATCTTGTATGTATCTTCATGTTTAACCAAAAGGTTGGAAGACAGGAACTTTTATATTAGGTAGCTATTAGGTAATTTAGGTAAGAACGAGTAGACTGATAAGGAGATAAGTAAGGGGTACAATGTGAACAGAGAGGATAATATCTGGGTTGTTTGGAATTACTAGAGTGGTGTATAGTGGAAGTCAGGGGGGTGGGTGGGAATGGGAGGTGGGGGAGGGCTAGGGTGGTTAGGGGAGGGAAATATATTTGCATAATTAGTTTAGAAGATGGGGATAATCGGATAATGTTATTTTGTGAGAAATTTATATTATGATGGCTGGGAAGAGGGGGGTGGTATAGCACTTGTATTTGATTTATATTGTATGTAGGGGGGGAGGGGAAATCTGTTTGTGTAAAACTTTTTCAATAAAAAAAAATAAAGTTTGTTGTTGAAAAGTTTTAACGGCTTTTCCGGTGTTATGGTGAGATGAGCAGCAAATACATCAAGCAAGCAAACCTTATTTTCCTTTGCCTGAATTACTCGGGGATTCATATTTTGGGGTGGGCAAAAAAGCCTCCTTGCAAAGGTCAACGTCTTTTCTTTCCCCAATGCAGACAACAAGATCCTTCAGCTCCACACCACAGGGGCTGCCCGAATTTACAGGCAACAATCCAATGAAGGGTAGTTTAGCCGCTCCTGGGCTCCTGCTTGCACCAGAATATTCCTAGTATTCTTTGGAAGGTTTTCTTCTGCTCACTTTCTAGCTTACTGATAGAATCCCCTTCCCTGTAATTTAAGTCTGCTGTGCTCTTACCGGAAAGGTGCTGAATAACCATTGTGTTGTGTGTGATATCCTTTTGAAGCTCTCCCATCTTCCCCTCGGTTCTCCTTTCTCAAAGCTGTTTCTTCTTTCTAAAAAAAGGTTGCATTCAGATAGGGGGGGTTCCCAAAACGGATTTCTTGGGAGTGAAGATCAAGCCAGTTTAACTGCTGCTAGTCCAGAAAACCTCCTCCATAAAGTATGCCAGATTTCTCGACCCAACAGCGTATTTCCTCAAATAAAGCCAAGCGAGACAGAGAACGAAAGGACAGCAAAGAACGGCTCGGCCTTTCTCGGGCTCTTCTCAAGCTTCAGGGTCTCCGTTATGCAGGGCTAATAGGTGGGGAGGGGGTGGACCTATATTGGCTGCTGATGGGTTTCCAAGGGCTGCTTTGACTCATAAAGCCCTTGAGGATGGGAGCCCAGCAGGACCTCCTTGCCTGGCCATGACAGGTCAGACCAATCAGATCAGGTGGGATGGTCCTACAAAGCGGTCAGGTTCAGCCGGTCTGGAGCACTAAAGCGAGAAGGTGCTGCTGTTGGTAGACATTTCTGAAATTGTTGGAGACGGAGGTGTTCAGGAGAGACTTCGCCTGGTTTTATGATGCCTGTTTTTCAGCTTTTGTGTATGTGTGTGAGTGTGTGTGTGTGTGTGTGTGTGTGCAGTGATGCTTTTATTGTTCTTGTTGAGCCTCATGTGGTTTCATGCATTAAAGAACCATGATTGTTGTGAAACCTTCTATTGTATTCTATGTAAGCCAAGGACATTTTTGAAGGAAGCAGAGTAGAGATGTGATAAATAAAATAAATAAAATAAAAATAAAACAAAACAAAAGAAAGCAAAACAAAACAAAACAATAAACCAAACCTCTAAATGGAGAATCCTGGGGTGGCAGATGGGAGGAGTTTAGGGGGGCTTTCAATACTCCAGGATGTAGTTGTACTTGTTTATTTGTTTTAAAGATTGATATGGCCGTCCATCACTCTCAGCGACTCTGGGCAGCTTACAGACAATAATATTCACCCAGCCTTGAACTAAATAGGATGAATACAGAAAAGACAGGTCCTCTTTTCATTCTTTTTTATTTGCTAAACAAGACCGTGCCTTTAATCTCCCAAAGGCAGGATGGAAAAGGTGTTTGGAAGCTGATGTCAAAGTCTGGGGTTCTTTCATGCCTTCACACTGGCTGACTGGGGCAACTGTTTTAAAGAGGCAGCTTCACCAATTGGCATTTTTTTCTCACTGACTTCATTAAATGCAATTTGTGCAACGTTCACCAAAGAATTAGGTCATCCATTTGTCCTCAGGTAGCTGCTTGCAAATGCCTCTTGCTGGCAACTCACAGTCCACATTGATCCAACACTTGAGTGGGGTAATACAATCATTTGCAATTGCTGCACATATTTTTTTAGTGGGGCGACGTGGGTTCTTTTTCCAGTATCTGAAAAGAAGAAAGAACAGTCGTCAGTCCTCCAGACAAAATGAGTATCATTTATAGACTTTGGAGCATGAAATAAATGTTTGATCCATTCACCTTCTTCCCTCACCTCAGTGGGAGTTTCTAGCAACTCCAAATGTTGGTCTGTGGTTGATTTGGCAGAGAAACAGAAGTGAGGTTGGTGACACATCTCCCCCTCCATCCTTTGGAACAGGCCGTGGCAAAAGATGACGTATCTCTAGGCATTTTTTTAAAAGAATCGTGGCACCCTTCTTGGTTGCTTCAGGAATTGTGGCTTGGGGAGAATTCTGGAGTGTTTCCATTCCCATCTTCACTGGTGATTTCAGTTGAGGGCGTTAGGGGGAGGAGAAGACAGGCTGATGGGAACTCATTGGGGCACTGTAGACTTTGGTCCTTTCCTCATTATTATCTTCCTGCAAGAAAGCATTGAGGAAGGTCCTCCATCGGTTGAGGTCTGAGTGTCATCCC
Source organism: Rhabdophis nuchalis (assembly GCA_039707465.1). Taxonomy (NCBI): domain Eukaryota; kingdom Metazoa; phylum Chordata; class Lepidosauria; order Squamata; family Natricidae; genus Rhabdophis; species Rhabdophis nuchalis. The sequence goes on from CM077648.1 coordinate 1,686,287, forward strand.
CATGTGTGATAGAATATGCACCTCCAGGACCACGGATGGGGTGGGGGCAGGGAAGAAAGATTTGGCCATGCAGAGTTTTCCCTGGAAGAGGCCTGGATTAAGAGGCTTTGCAGTCCTGGATGAAGAAGAGGGGATGGCTTCCATGAGGTGGCCAACCAGGTCCAGGACTGTCTTCTGAGTGGGAGACAAAGCTACCTAGCGAACAGGTCCATCCCTTGGCTGCTTCTTGACTTGTGGGCGTTGCTAGATGGGGTTCACACTACTTACAGAAAACAAACACTTGGGAACAGAAACTTAGGGCTAGGCCACCAGTTTTATGTCCTTCCTTGGCCAGCTCATTATATTGACAGGGTATCTCATGATTGGCAGGTCATACATGTTGATGGAATGGATCTTGTTCATCCCCTTGAAGTGGCTCTTGGTGGTAATTGGATGTTGCTGTTTTCCTCCCCTCCTCCTAATGGCGCCCAGGAATATTTAGATTTGGTTTGTTGCACTTATCTGCCTCTCATGTCATCTTGAGGCGATTCTGGGTGACTTATAAACATTCACTATTTTACCTCTCTGGACTATCATCTGACCACACTTCTTCAGTCCAAAATAACGATAGACAGGCAGACAGGCAGATGACTGCTAGGAGAGAGAGGGGATGGTAGATAGAGACACACACACATACACCTGAATATACACTTACGTGCATGCACACACACACACACACACACACAGATATGCAGTGAGAGAGAGGGAGAGAGATTCGGACTGCGCTTGCGCGAAGATGACGGGGTAGCTCTGGAGCTCCGTGTGGGCTGCGGAGGCCGTTGGCATTTTTAAGTGCCCCCTGCCCTCGTTTGTGATCCTGGAGGGCATGGGAGGATGAGGGACCCACCCGGACACCTTAGGGTGAGGTTCGCAATATCGGGGGGAGAGCGGACGGAGCGCCGGCGACCGGAACGCCCGGACGGTGAGAGCGCTGGGGCGGGAACTGCCGCAACGGAGGCCAGTGCAGAGGCCGCCGCCCGGACGTTTTAACAGGGCGGAGAGAGGCCGGCTGCACCGAAGAGCTCCGGAAAGCTGGAAATTGGTGGCGAGCCGTGGGGTGAAGCGGTGGTGAGAGCACCGGTGGCCAGCGGGAATGGTGAGAGAGGCGTGGAGGAAAGATGGCGGAGGAGGCGGAGATGCTGGTTTGATGGAGCGAAAGGAAAGTGGAGAGAGAGAGTGCGGAGGGGAGAGGTTGCTGCTGGAAGCCGAGCCGATGGCGGTGGGAGCGCCGGGAGGCGAGAGACAAAGGCGGCGACAGAGGAGCTGGTTGGAGAAAGGTGGAAGGTGGTGGCTGTGAGAGAGCCATGTGGTGGTTGAGAGTGGAGAGGCGGCTGCTGGAGGCCAGGCTGACGGCGGTGGGAGCGCCGAGAGGCTACTGGCGAAGGCGGTGACGCGGGGATGGCGGCGGTGGGAGCGCCGAGGTGGATGTGGACGGCCGCTGACCAGTCGCAATTTCATTTCCCCCATGGTCACTCTCCCAAGTTTGGGAGAATTACGCCACCAAGGCCTTGATAGGCCCGGAAGAACTGACTGACTGTCCTAAAGAACATGTGACAGTAACCAACTATGGACGCCCCAATGGTCATCATTGCGAACTAATTTAACCTAATGTAATTGAATCTATTTACCAACTGATTTATCCTGGTTTACCCATCTTGCACTTTATTTCACCTTACTTCATTTTACCAACCAAATGAATTGACTTGAGTGAATTGTTTTAATTAACTGCCAACGACTTTTTAACATCTGTATTTTTAACATCTGTATTTATCCCAAAACCCACCCGAATTTTATCTGTATAACTATTGAATTTTAACTATCTATTTAATAATGTATTCCAGAGCAAGCCTGCTATCGCTGCGAGAGTCCCCGCTCTCGCAGGTATGGCCCCCTGATTTATCTAGGGCCCATCTTGATGATGGTATTGTGAATCCGAAGAGATGGGCGAAGCGCGGCCTTAGGGGATTTTTAGTTTTTAATTTATTTAAATTATCTTTTTTAGGGGGTTCAAGGGAGGGGGGTAGATATAGACAGATGGAGATTGAAACAGTGATCAATAGTAAGGGCCAGGATAGCAGTCGACGGCGGGAAGCAGAAGGCGAAAGGAAGGGGGATACTCGAGTCGTTCCACAGGAGGGCATACCAATTCAGAGGGTCGTGGGGAGGGGCAGGACCGAGGGGAGACAATTTTCATCCTCCCGGTTGGTGGCACGTAGCCGTTGGTTGCAAACGGTCGGGTGCCACAACCCCCGCAGGCTAGGTGGCCAGGGAATACAGAGCCAGGGTCTGTGGCTGATGTTTTGCAACGCCAGGTCCGTTGTCAACAAAGCCCCCCTCATTAGTGACCTTGTGTCAGAGGGGGAGCCGGACCTGGTAGGAATTGCGGAAACCTGGTTGGGCCACGAGGGAGGACTTCCCCTCGTTGAAATGTGCCCAACAGGCTACCGCGCATTTCATCAGCCGCGGGCCCTAGGCAGGGGTGGTGGGGTAGCGGTCATTATTAAGGAAGGCCTTGAGCCGAGAGAGACCATTGTGCCTCAGACTACCGGCTGTGAGTCCCTCTGCGTGAAGTGGGACCTAGGGAGGCAGTTGGGCTTGCTGGTTGTATACCTGGCTCCCCGCTATGTAGCAGCAGCCCTGCCCGAGCTCCTGGAGGTGATCGCTACGGTGGCAGTTGAGACCCCCAGACTTATAGTCATGGGGGACTTTAATCTGCCATCGTTGGGCGAATCATCCGTGGTAGCTCGGGAGTTCATGGCTTCCATGACGGCCATGGACCTGACCCAAGTAATTGGACATACGCCGGATCTCATCTTTGTCTCGGGCCAATGGAAGAGTGATCTGGGTACAGGGGACATAGTCATCACACCCTTGTCATGGTCAGACCACTCACTTCTCCGGCTCGACTTTCTGACCGCTGCTCCCCTCCGCGGGGAGGCGGAACCAGAGTTACCAATCTGGTACCGCCCCAGGCGCTTGATGGACCCTGATGGGTTCCAGACAGCGCTTGGGCCATTTCCTGTATCCCTGACCCGCGCCCCGATGGAGGACCTCACGGCCGCATGGAATAGTGCGGCCGTGGGAGCCTTAGATCGGGTCGCGCCCTTGCGGCCTCTCTTGCGGCGGCGAACCACCCTGGCTCCTTGGTTTACTGAGGAGCTGCGGGTGATGAAACGCCGCAAGAGATGCCTAGAGAGTAGATGGAGGTCTAGCCGCTCTGAATCTGACCGGACACAGGTAAGAGCCCATTTACGGACTTACATTGTGGCGCTGAGGGTGGCCAAACGTCATCATTGTGCCACTCTCATAGCATCCGCAGAAAACCGCCCTGCCGCCCTGTTTAGGGTGACCCGTGCCCTCCTTCAACAGAGGGAGCGGGAAGCCCCGCTGCAGGGTAGAGCAGAGGAATTTGTGACTTTTCTGCAGGAGAAAACCGCCCAGATACAGAGTGAGCTAGCCCCCATTCATGGCCCAGTGGGATGCCACGAGAGAGATCTTGTTTGGGAGGAGTTTGACCCCGTTACTTCCGAGGATATGGACAGGCTACGTGGGCGACTGCGAGCCACCACATGTTTATTGGACCCGTGCCCCTCCTGGCTTGTACTGGCATCCTGGGAGGTGACACGAGGCTGGCTCCAAGAGGTTGTCAACGCATCCTTGAGTGAGGGTTCCTTGCCTGCCTCCCTAAAAGAGGCGATGGTGAGGCCCCTCCTCAAGAAGCCCTCTTTGGACCCAGCTCTTTTAAACAACTACCGTCCAGTCTCCAACCTTCCCTTTTTGGCGAAGGTTGTCGAGAGTGTGGTGGCACAACAGTTTCCCCGTAACCTGGAGGAAGTTGACTATCTAGATCCGCGCCAGTCCGGCTTTCGGCCCGGGCATAGCACCGAGACGGCATTGGTCGCGTTGGTAGATGATCTCTGGAGGGCCAGAGATGGGGGATGTTCCTCCATCCTGGTCCTATTAGACCTCTTGGCGGCTTTCGATACCATCGACCATGGTATCCTATTGCATCGGCTGGGGGGGTTGGGGGTGGGAGGCACCGTTTTAGGTGGTTCTCCTCCTACCTCTCTGGCCGATCGCAATTTGTGCGGGCAGGAGAGCAGAGGTCGACCCCGAGACCCCTCACATGTGGGGTGCCTCAGGGGTCGGTCCTCTCGCCTCTCCTGTTTAATGCATACATGAAGCCGCTGGGTGAGATCATCCGTGGTTTTGGGGTAGAGTACCACCTGTACGCTGATGACACCCAGCTGTACATATCTACCCCAAACCACCCCAACGATGCCGTAGCGGTGATGTGCCAGTGCCTGGAAGCCGTGCGGATCTGGATGGGAAGTAACGGACTTAGGCTCAACCCGACCAAGACCGAGTGGCAGTGGTTTCCGGCTGCCCAATTCAACCAGCTCTCTCCAACGCTGGCCATAGGGGGCGAACATCTTGCCCCTGTGGATGGGGCGCGCAATTTGGGTGTCCTCCTGGATACCCGGCTGTCTATGGAAGAGCAAGTGACAGCCGTGGCCAGGAGGGCGTTTTACCAGGTTCGCCTGGTTCGCCAATTGCGCCCCCTATTGGATCGGGACGCCCTTCGCACAGTCACTCATGCCCTCGTGACATCCCGACTGGACTACTGTAACTCTCTCTACATGGGGCTCCCCTTGAGGTGCACCCGGAGGCTTCAGTTAGTTCAGAATGCAGCCGCGCGAGCAATTATGGGGACCACCAGGTCTACCCACGTTACACCGCTCTTGCGCGAGCTGCACTGGCTACCTGTCGTCTTCCGGGTGAGCTTCAAGGTGCTAATTATCATCTTCAAAGCGCTCCATGGCTCGGGACCTAGCTATCTGCGAGATCGGATCCTGCCCCATACATCCTCACGACCGATTCGCTCCCACAGAGAGGGACTTCTCCGGGTGCCGTCCACTAGACTTTGTCAGCGGGCGACGCCCAGGGGAAGGGCTCTCTCTGTGGTGGGCCCGGCCCTCTGGAACGACCTTCCCCCTGACATCAGAACGACCACTGACCTCCGCTCCTTCCGTACGAAATTGAAGACCTATTTCTTTCGACTGGCCGGCCTTGAATAATTCTCTCTGTCTATTGATTCCAAATGCATTTTAATGGGTTCTTAATCATTTTTAGCACGGGTAACATTGTTTAATTATGTTTTAAAGTATGTATTTTGTATTTATTGTATATTGTTTTTAGTTTCTCCTGTGCACCGCCCCGGGTCCCTGTGGGGAGAGGGTGCGGTCAATAAATCCGAATTTGATTGATTGATTTGATTGATTGATTGATTGATATGCCAATCCATCTGCAGCAATCTGTAATGACCACCAAATAATGACACAAGTCTGGTAGCAGAAATACCATTATTATATGCTTGCGCCCTCATGGTACAATAACTCAATTATGATTATACACACGGCATCTTCTGCCACCTTTTCAGATCAAAAGGCATTTCAGGCTATAAAAAACAAACATGAATTAGACACTTACGGGGTGATAGGTTTAGGTCCAATATTATACCACATCCACCGATTTGAAGGGGAATGAAAGATCAATCCAATGAAGTAATAACCTTGCTTTTTTTGAATTTCTTCTTCTAAGAATTGCTGAAAGAAAAAATGCAGGCATCATTGACAGTGACTGACAGAGAGAGTGTCACCCGAAGGACGTTCAGAATCGGGGCCTCCCCAGAAGCATCAGTGGAGGAATATGTAGAAGCAGCAGCAATGCAGCCCATGCGGTACAACCACAAAGAGCGGGGCAGATCAGCTTCCTGGAACAATGGAACATCCGGGGAGGAACCAAGGAGGCGTTTGGGTGAACTAGCAGGGCCGTGGAAGCCATAATCCAACCTAGGCTATGGGCCATTCCACATTTGCACTTATCCATGGAGAGCTCTAACTGCAGCTCTAAGCAGCCTTATTATATTTTGCGGTATATTTATATTATATACCTTGATTAAAGGCAGGGCAATTAAAAACCACGCATCTCTTGGGAGTCACTAGCAAACTCAAAGCATTTGCCTCTGTCCACCTACAGAAACAAATTCTTGCTTGCACGTGTTCTGCGCGATTGTTCACACAGATTGCTGATGAAGGAAAGAGGTGCGAAGAAACTTTTGGACCGGCCTCTTTAAGCCTGGCCATCTTGGAACCTGTGAACTTAGGAGACCAATTTGTGAACTGCATGAGGTTGAAAGTGCAGGCTTTGGTCAGGTGGAACCTCTTTGAGGGTCTGGCTAAATTTCCACAATGGTTTCACCTCCATAAAAGTTAGGATAGACGTTGACCCAATTCTTCAGTAATGCCTCCTGATGATGTGATGATGAAGTTGTCCATTCAGTGGTGTCCGACTCTTGGTGATTTTGTGGGCCAGGTCTCTCCACATCTTCCAATCTTGCTGTTAGATCAGGTGAATGGATGAGGCAGACTCAGGCATAGCAGCAAACATTAGCTCTTTATTAGAAAGGGTGTTGGTACTTACCTGATACGCCTCTTCTAATAGAGTGGAGATAGCATCCATACATGGGTTGACATTGCCCACCTTCTGATTGGGCTGAGTCTGATTAAAGACAAGACATGCCCCTTGTTACTAGCCTTAGCCAGCTTTTCGGTGGAGAATTTAGGCAGACTCAATGCATCATCGCACAACCATCCAGTAAACAAGAATTCCAACAATAAAACTAACACTATATTTATATCAACATTTTGAAACCCAAGCCTCTTGCGAGGCTAACCAGAACGTAACTGTTTGCAACTCGATCAGTCAGAGAAGGGAGGGGATGGATGTTATCTCCACTCTATTAGAAGAGGCGTATCAGGTAAGTATCAACGGCCTTTCTCAATAGATGTGGTGATAGCATCCATACATGGGACATACCCAAGCCCAATTGTCCCTATGGGAGGGAACCCGACTAATCCGGAAGAGTTGTAGAAGAATACATCCCTGCGTCCGATCCGCTCCCACAGAGAGGGCCTTCTCAGGATGCTGTCGGCTGGGCAATGCCAATTGGCGACACCCAGGGGAAGGACCTTCTCTGTGGCAGGCCCTACCCTTTGGAACGACTTACCCCCTGAACTATGTACCATCTCGGACCTCCGCCTCTTCCGCCAGTGTCTTAAGACACACCTTTTCCATCAAGCCGGCCTAGCGTAACCTCCCGTTGTGACCGCTCTTAGATAGTTTTAATTTGGGGGGTTTTATACGATTTTAGCACAGGGTAGGGATTTAATAGTTTTTTAAATTTTGTATTTTATTATATTTGTTATGTCTTTAAATTTCCTGTGCGCCGCCCTGGGTCCTTTTTGGAGAAGGTGCGGGGTATAAATTTGAATAAAATAAAAAATAAATAAACAAAATGGACCGCTTGTAAGACCCTGCAGCCAAATGCGGCATCCGCAGATGCAAACGTATCAATTTTATAATTAGAAATGAACAGGGAAGGTGAAGCCCAGGTGGCTGCCCTGCAGATTTCTCTGAGAGATGCCTGGGCGGCCCAGGCCGCTGTAGTGGCTTCACTTCTCGTAGAATGCGCCATAATGCCTGCAGGTACCAATTGATGTTGAATAATATGCCCTGGCTATACAGCCACGGAGCCACCTGCCAATGGTAGAGGCAGATGCCTTCCTACCCGTGGTCTCAGATCGAAAAGACAAAAACAGAGCTTCAGATCTCCTAACTGCGGGATCACATCCTGCCCCATACATCCCTTCGGCCGATTCGCTCGCACAGAGAGGGACTTCTCCAGGTGCCGTCCACTAGGCAATGCCAGCAGGCGACGCCCAGGGGAAGGGCCTTCTCTGTGGTGGGCCCAACCCTCTGGAATGACCTACCCCCCGAAATTAGAACAACGACGGACCTCCGCTCCTTCCGCCAGAAGTTAAAAACTCACTTATTTCAGCAGGCCGGCCTGGCTTAACTCTTATACCTAGTCATAAAAAAATAAATTTGTTTTAATTTGAATTTTAAGGGTATTGTTAAGGTTTTTAGAGATTTTAAATATGCTTTTAGCACAGGGATAATTTAATTCAGTTTTAATATTTTATATGTTGTATATTGTTATTTATTAGATTTTAATTTCCTGTGCACTGCCCCGAGTCCCCATGGGGGAGAGGGGGCGGTCTATACATTTAAATAATAAATAAAATAAAAAATAAAACTCAGATGTGTGCTTGATATAAACCTTAAGGGCTCGCCGCACATCCAGCATGTGCCAACGCCTCTCCAAATGGTGAGTAGGAGAGAGGAAGAAGTTGGGCAGAACGATCTCCTGCACCCGGTGGAACCAAGAAGAGACCTTTGGCGTGAAAGAGGGATGTAGCTGAAGCACGACTCGGGCTGTGTGGAAGATGTAAAGGTCATCCCTCACCTTCAGAGCCTGTAGTTCCAAGATCCTCCTTGCGGAGCTGATGGCCACCAGGAAGGCCACCTTCCAAGTAAGGAACTGTAGTTCCACCAAACAAATGGGTTAAGGCAGACAAAACCTAGGGGAAATCCCATGTGGGATAACAGTGAACCACCGATGCTTAAATTGACTGGCCTCTTAAGGAAACTCCTGACAACCGGGTGGTGAGATAAAGGCTGTCCCTCCCCCCAGGTCAGAATTGTGGCCAGAGCGGTGACCTTCCATCTCAACGTATTGGGTGATAGCCGTTTCTCCAGCCCATCTTGGAGAAACTCCAATATCTGAAGTACCAAGGCCATTGGGGAATGTATAGATTTCTTGGCACTCCACTTACAGAAATTATGCCACGTACCATCATATATGCGGGCTGTGGATGGCCTCCTGGAGGCCTGGATCGTGTCAATGACCCTGGAGGAAAGGCTGTACACCTTCAGAGAATTCCGCTCAAGCACCAGGCAGTCAGCTGGAACCACTGTGGGTCCAGATGCTCCAGCGATCCCTGGCTGAGAGCACTCTTGGTCAGATGTTCTGGCAAAATTGGGATGCGAAGGTAGGTCTCCGTCATATCAATTGACGCTAAGAGGTCACCATGCCTCATTCCTACCTGGATATATTGCAGTGAGTGCATCTTAAGCCAGTGGTATTTTATATGCCGGTTGAGGCGTTTTAGGTCTAGAATTGCTCTCCAGCCCCACGAGGCCTTAGGGATAACAAAGAGAATAGAATAAAAGCCCTGGTGTAATTGACCATCCGGAACCGGTTGAATTGCCCTGATGTCCAGCAGATATTGCATTGCCGAATTCTCATGGTCCCAGTGTTTTCTGCCCCAAATGGAACATCTTGCAATAAGTGTCCTTGCAATAAGTCAGTCCCTGAACTCCACAGTCCCGAAGTATTTATGGGGAATGAAGGACTGAGATGGCCATGGTTCTGCTCCAGGGTAGAGGAGATGGCTGAATTGACTTGCTACTGGCCCTAGACCTCTGATCCCCTTTTGGAGGAGGAGGAGGATTGCCTGGGGGACGGCTTGGGATCAGCTGTGCCATCAACCAGGTCCTTGGTCTTGCCAGGCCAAGAAGCAGATTCGGAAGGGGTAGCCTCTGCCTCAGAGTTTTTCTTTCCCTTGTGATGGGAACCCTCTCCAGGGGGTGAAAGACTGCACCACAATCAGGAGCCCTTGGTTGGAGCTCAGAATGTTCTGAGGCACAGGCCTCTCAGCTTCATCTGCATCCATCCTTTCAAAACAACTAAGAGACAAACAAAATGGTATTCACACCTTTTTCAAAGGCTTGCAGAGGCCTTAGAGACCCTGTTGCTGTTTCTGAGGGCCCTGGAAAGCCAAGCACGTAAGGAGCTCTCCCTTCCCTTCTGTAGCCTCTCCTTTCTTCCAAGTAAATCCAGAGTCCTTGCACTGGGGAAAAATCACTGCCTCTCAAGCCTGACCCAGCAGAGTCAATGGGCAGATGTCTGGAGGCAGCCCGGTCACAGCAGGAAGCACCAAATGCTAAGGGCACTCTCACTCGTCAAAGTCAAGCCTCCAAGGAGCACAGAAGTTCAGCTGGCAAGGGAGGCCTGCCAGTCACTAAGCAGGGCCTGGGACACACTGTGACCCTTTGAAGAGCACTGCACTCACTCCCACCTTGGCAACATCGTAGGCTGATGCCCCTCAGGGTGAGCAGAGGCATAGAAGCCTTTTTCGCTCCAGCCTACCCAGACCAATTCGGCTAAGGTGGATTTCCAATACAACTAATAGGATTAATCAACAATCAATTTTCTGCCAATGTCAATAAATTTCATCAGAGAGATGCTTCCTTGAAGTAGACTGAGTCGAAAAGCTGGCTAAGGCTAATAACAAGAGGTGTGTCTTAACTGTTTTTAATCAGACTCAGTCCAATCAGAAGGGGGACAATGTCAATCCATGTATGAATGCTATCTCCACATCTATTGAGAATGAACTATGTACCATCCAGCTCTGTTTGACAGCAGCCCTTTTATAGGAAGCTGTCAAACGACTCGGCCAATCACCATTCAGTATTTTCCTGCCGGATCGGAGGACCTTGGTGGAACCTACCATACTGGCTGTTAGTATGTAACACTTGCCCCCTTAGTTTGTTCTCTGCTCTGGCTGGTGCCAGCTTCAATAGTGTCCAGCCACGGAGTTCTTGGGCAGCCTGTGCTCCTTTTCGCGCTAACACTTCCCAACTGAATTGCTTTCTCCAGTGAATTCCCACACACAACATGGCCAAAATAAGTGAGAGGCAGTTTTGTGGTTTTGCTTTTAGTGACACGTCTGGTGTTATTTCTTCCAGTACTTGTTTGTTACACACTTTTGCTGTGCAAGCCTTCTCCAGCGCCATAGTTCAAATGAGTAGGTTTTCTTCTGATGTTTTATCTTTGGGCTGCATTATGTGCCACTGTGTGCCTGCTTACTCTACCAATCACTTTCTCTCCAAGAATTTAAGTACAAATATTAGTCTGCTGCTTGGTCATTATCCAAAGGCTAAGGTGAGCATTTTAAGTGTGCAGGAGTATGGAAAGAGTTAAAAGTTTACCTGTGAACCCACTCTTTGTGCGTGTATGTGTGTGTGTGTGTGTGTAGAGAGAGAGAGGGAGAGGGAGAGAGAGAAAAAGTGACAGAAGATGGAAAGAAGGAAGGAAGGAAAGACAAACATAAAAAGGAATAGAGAGGAACTTCCAATTTCCTTTGCAGCACATATAATTCCAAATTATTTCCTACGCTATATCAGGGGTCCTCAAACTATGGTCCACAAGTCAGATACAGCCCACCAAAGTCATTAATCCAACCAGTCCGGGAGCACGAGGCTGCCCCATCCACATCGCCCCACCCACCCACCAACCCTCACCCTTCGGCCAAGTGCAGAACTTACCTTTGGGAGCCCTGCGTGCTGGAAGTGGAAGGTAAGACCAACATTTTTGGCCAGCAGAGAGCTTCTGGAGGCCGGGGGAGGCCAAATATGGAGTGTGCGGACGCCTCCCAGGGCATCTGTGTGCCCCGTTTTTCACCTCCCCCACCTTCAGAAGAGAGAGAGAGAGAGAGAGACACAGGGGGAGAGAAAGAGAGAGGGAGACAATGAGAAAGAGAGAGAGACACAGGGGGAGAGAAAGAGAGGGAGAGAATGAGAAAGAGAGAGAGACAGGGGGAGAGAAAGAGAGGGAGAGAATGAGAAAGAGAGAGAGAGACAGGGGGAGAGAAAGAGAGGGAGAGAATGAGAAAGAGAGAGAGAGACAGGGGGAGAGAAAGAGAGAGGGAGAGAATGAGAAAGAGACACACAGGGGGAGAGAAAGAGAGAGGGAGAGAATGAGAAAGAGAGAGACACACAGGGGGAGAGAAAGAGAGGGAGAGAATGAGAAAGAGAGAGAGAGACAGAGGGAGAGAAAGAGAGAGGGAGAGAATGAGAAAGAGAGAGAGACACAGGGGGAGAGAAAGAGAGAGAGAGAAAGAGAGAGAATGAGAAAGAGGGAGAGACACAGGGGGAGAGAAAGAGAGAGAGAGAGAAAGGTACGGAAGGAGAGAGAGGGGAGGGAGGGAGAGAAGGAGAGAGAGAGAGAGAAAGAGAGAGAATGAGAAAGAGAGAGAGACACAGGGGGAGAGAAAGAGAGAGGGAGAGAATGAGAAAGAGAGAGAGACACAGGGGGAGAGAAAGAGAGAGGGAGAAAATGAGAAATAGGGAGAGACACAGGGGGAGAGAAAGAGAGGGAGAGAATGAGAAAGAGAGAGAGAGACAGGGGGAGAGAAAGAGAGAGGGAGAGAATGAGAAAGAGAGAGACACACAGGGGGAGAGAAAGAGAGGGGGAGAGAATGAGAAAGAGAGAGAGACACAGGGGGAGAGAAAGAGAGAGGGAGAAAATGAGAAAGAGGGAGAGACACAGGGGGAGAGAGGGAGAGAATGAGAAAGAGAGAGAGACACAGGGGGAGAGAAAGAGAGAGAGAGAGAGAAAGGGACGGAAGGAGAGAGAGGGGAGGGAGGGAGAGAAGGAGAGAGAGAGAGAGAAAGAGAGAGAATGAGAATGAGAGAGAGACACAGGGGGAGAGAAAGAGAGAGGGAGAGAATGAGAAAGAGGGAGAGACACAGGGGGAGAGAGGGAGAGAATGAGAAAGAGAGAGAGACACAGGGGGAGAGAAAGAGAGAGAGAGAAAGGGACGGAAGGAGAGAGAGGGGAGGGAGGGAGAGAAGGAGAGAGAGGGGAGGGAGGGAGGGAGGGAAGGAGAGGGAGAGAGAGAGAGAGAGAGTTGTTGATTGTAAGCTCCTTGGAGCTGAGAAGAATTGCGTGAAAACTGAGTTTCCTGAAGTAGATCATTAGACTCCTAAACAACTTAAAAAAGAATCTAGTAAGAAGAACAGTCAACCAAAAGAGCAACATGCAAACAAAAGCAAATTAAACAACCCCCAGGAGCAAAACAAATTAAAGTTTAATTTCTGTGTATTGTTTAATGGATTACTAAATTGGCCATGCCCACCTAGTCACATGCCCACCCAGCCAGGGCCCCCAACTGTCCGAGGGGCTGTGAATTGGGCCCGTTTAAAAAGTTTGAGGACCCCTGCTCTGTATTATAAATGCTCTTTTTTTTAAACTTCATGCAAAAAAAATTGTAGGTTGTTTTCAGTTAGCCATAAATGTAGGTCTTTTTTCTTCTGTCATCAGAGGTTAATTTAGCCATCTTTGCAAGTTCCATCATCTTCACTAATTCATTTCAACTTTGAAGCATATAATAATCTTGCTGAACTTGTCATATTCAAAAATAGAGTTCTATTTTTAATTGCCTGCCCATTAGTCCCAAAATTGCAACTCTCTGAATTGATTTGCAATTTAATCTTTAAAATCTTCTGAATTAATGTATGTATTTGTGTTTTAAATTCCTTACCTAATCTAGCTATTGAATATAAATACATAAAATTAGTGAAATTTTATCCACTTTAAATGTAACAATTGTACATAAGAAAATCACTGACATTCATATCATTCTATTTCCCTAGATTTTTTTTACACTTTCCTGCCAAAAATTCTAGCACATCGTGTTAGATTTATGTTTACTTATCACATACTAGCCACTTGCGTTATTTATTTTTTCTAGTGTATAAAATGCTTTTTTTGTGCTGAAAGCCATAAAGATAGAGGAATCTAAATTTGAATTTATTCTATACTGAAAGAATATCTTGCCTAACATAATGGTTTTTAAAATTGTCATTCAGCTTGGCTTTATTGTACCATAGGTAAGTATCCATGCCACCCAAACCTCAGATCATAATCTTCTAACTCCAATAATCTTCCGTTTCTCAGCAAAACCCATTCTTTCATGCAAATTAAACAGCAAGTAGTGAAATATTATTTCAAATCTGGTAACCTGTATCCTTTTGACATGGAACGCAAAGAAAAGCTGGAGTAAGATTGTTCCAATCGTGTAATTTTCATTTAGCAACTATCAAACCTGGGAACCACATTTTACTTACCTCCTCTCGCTGACTTAGTTCTGAAATAAGTGCAGCTTTTTCATTTTCACAATATACTCTGAATTCAAACTGGCTCTTTAACACGTCACTTAATGAATAAATGTGTTCGTTAAATGCCACCCAGCCATGAGACAATTTGTATTCAATGTTAACTTTGAGCCAAATCAGGATTAAAACATAGAGAGAGAAAGGGAAAAAAGCACAATTAGATTAATCAGTGGTTACTATCAGGGTACACTGTTGCTTAATCTGAAGAGGGACAATATTATGGTAATCTCAATATGGAGTCCTTGGATGCAAGATGGGTGGCAAATAAATTTCAAAATAAAGAAAGGCAACCTCTATCTACAACGATATCCACCCATCAGTTGGAGAAGTTATTCTGCTGCCTTCTTCCTGTGCCTTTTCAACAATCAATAGACATCTATATTAAATTTTTGCGAAGGTACACACGGGAGGAGATACTAAGGGCACAACGGGAGGGTCCGTTGAAATATGAACAAAAAGATATTACCATATTAAAGCAGATCCCAAAAAAGATTAGAGAAGCAAGAAGGAAATTTTCCTTCTTGTCTAAAAAATTATATAAAAACAGAATCTGGTTTAAATGGTTAATGCCTGAAGGAATGTTGGTATTCTGGGAGGGAGGCAGAATTAGAATTAAAACAATTGCAGAGGCCGAGGCCTTTCTTAAAAAACATTCCTCAATCCTGGGCGATGAAGAAGAAGGCCACGGTCCCGCCCTCGGAGGGGAGGGACAAAGAAGGTGCGATAGCAAAAAGGCTCAGATCTCAAAAATAATTAATTTTGAACTATTGTAATTCTTGAAACGGATGAAAATGTAAAACTAAAGATTGAATGTATGAATCTTAAAAATGTGCCAAATGTATATATCTCCCAACATTACTTGTTTAACATGATATTGTATGAGGACCCGATTGCAGTCACCATCTCTGGTATGGAAGCTCTAAAATGTATAATATAAACCCTAATTACCCTTCCCTAATATTATAAAATTGTAAAACCAATTAAAACTTTTATTCAAAAAAAAAACAATCAATAGGCATCTAATAGAGGATGTGTTCAGGGCATCCTCAATTTTTCTTCCTTACTTCTTATTTTTAAATATGTTTTACAGCGCGCATTCTCCGAAAGAGAAGTTTGTTTGACCATTAAAGGTAGACATATAAGATGAAGGGTCACATCCTCTAAACCAATTTCATTGAGGGTCGCATCAGGGCTGTGGATGATCTCAGGGGTGGGGGGTGGGGATGGACACTGGGTGTGGCCAACTGGATGGATATGGCTGACTAAGTAGGTGTGGCCAACTTGGTGGGCGTGATCAGGTTGATGTCACTCCCCAAATTGCTGGCATGTTTCCTCTTCACATTGGGTAGACCAGGACAACCCCATGGGCCTGTGTTCTTTGAGTTTGACATCCCTGCTCTAAAGCATGAATTTTGGGGTACTTTCCACCATAGAAAATGGAGGTGGTGATTTGGAATAAACCTATGGAAATCCCAGAGAGATGAGCCACACATGAGCCTTCTTTAGGGGGTGGAACACAGCTAGGCCGGCCGGCAGAGGAGAAGAAACGGAGGAAGGGGAGGGGGCATCGTTTCCACTGAGGTTTTGACCATTACTTCAGTTCTGGGGAGGGGCAGGGGCGGTGGGAGACGGATGGGATTGGAGGACCGTGGCTGCTGGTTACAGGCGGTCATGTGCTCCAACTCCCCGTGCTCCCATCACACACTAGGTGGGCAAGGACCACAGAGCCAGGGCCCTAGGCTGATGTTATGCAACGCCAGGTCCGTGGTGAACAAAGCCCCCCTCATCCGTGACCTTGTGTCAGAGGGGGACCCGGACCTGGTGGGTATAACGGAAACCTGGTTGGGCCTCGAGGGGGGTTTACCCCTTGTAGAAATTTGCCCACCAAGCTACCGAGCCTTCCATCAGCCTAGGGCCCTGGGGAGGGGTGGGGGGGGTGGGGATTATGATTAGGGAAGGTCTGGAGCCGAAGGAGACCACGATCCCTCAGACGACCGGGTGTGAGTCCCTCCTTGTGAAGTGGGGCCTAGGGAGGCAGATTGGCATGTTAGTTGTATACCTGGCTCCTCGCTATGCAACAACAGCCCTGCCCAAGGTGATAGCCGAGGCGGCAGTTGAGACCCCCAGACTTTTGGTCATGGGGGACTTCAATCTGCCGTCGGCAGGCAAGAACTCTGGAGTAGCTCGGGAGTTCATGGCTTCCATAACAGCCATGGACCTGACCCAGGTATTTTTCGGCCCTACTCACGAGGGTGGATACACCCTGGACTTAATCTTCGTCTCGGGACAGTGGAGTAGTGATCTGGGAATAGGGGATTTAGCCATCACACCCTTGTCATGGACAGATCACGTTCTCCTTCGGCTGGACTTTCTAATCGCCGCACCTTACTACGGGGAGGCGCAGCCGAATATTCCTATATGGTTCCGCCCTAGGCTCCTGATGGACCCGATAAGGTTCCAGAGGGAGCTTGGGCCAATACCTGTGGACTTGCCCTGTGACTCGACTGAGGACCTGGTGGCTGCATGGTTAAGTGCGGCCACGGGGGCCTTGGACCGAGTCGCGCCCTTGCAGCCTCTCTTGCGGCGACGAGTCACCCAGGCTCCTTGGTTTACTGAGGAGCTGAGGGAGATGAAACGCCACAAGAGACGCCTAGAGAGCAGATGGAGATCCTCTCGCTCCGAAGCCGACCGAACACTAGTGAGAACCTATGTTGGGACTTACTTAGTGGTGATAAGATTGGCCAAACGTGAGTATTGTGCCACCCTTATTGCATCCGCAGATAACTGCCCTGCGGCCCTGTTTGTGTCCTGCTCCCTCCTTCACCAGAGGCCGCGGGAAGCCCCTCTGCAGGGACGAGCAGAGGAATTTGGGATTTATCTGCAGGAGAAAATCACTCGGATTCGGAATGAGCTACCCTCCATCGAGAGTGGTCCAGTCGGACTGTCTGAGGTTGGTCTTGAGGCACCATTCTGGGAGGAGTTTGACTTTGTTACTACCGAGGATATGGACAGGTTGTCAAAGAGACTTAAGGCTACCACATGTTTATTGGACCCATGTCCCTCCTGGCTTGTACTGGCATCCTGGGAGACGACACGAGGCTGGCTCCAGGACATTGTCGACGCATCTTTGAGTGAGGGGTCCTTGCCTGCCGTCTTGAAAGAGGCGGTGGTAAGGCCCCTCCTCAAGAAGCCGTCCCAGCATTATTAGAGAACTTTCATCCCGTCTCCAACCTTCACTTTCTAGCGAAGGTTGTTAAGAGTGTGGTGGCCCAACAGTTTCCGCGACACCTGGAGGAAGTTGATTATCTAGACCCGCGCCAGTCCGGCTTCCGACCCGGTCACCGCACTGAGACGGCATTGGTCACGTTGGTGGATGATCCCAAGAGGGAGCGTGATAGAGGACATTCCTCTATCCTAGTCCTGTTAGACCTCTCAGCGGCTTTTGATACCATCGACCATGGTATCCTATTGCACCGACTGGGGGGGTTGGGGCTAGGAGGCAACGTTTTGCGGTGGTTCTCATCCTACCTCTCTGGTTGGTCACAATATGTGTTGGCAGGGGGGCAGAGGTCGGCCTCGAGGCCCCTCGTATGGGGGGTCCCTCAGGGGTCAGTCTTCTTGCCCCTCCTATTCAACACATATATGAAGCCGCTGGGTGAGATCATCCGTGGTTTTGGGGTGGGATATCATCTGTACGCTGATGATACTCAGCTGTACATTTCCACCCCAGACCACCCCAACGATGCCGTTGAGGTGATGTCCTGGTGTTTGGAAGCCGTACGGATCTGGATGGGTAGTAACAAACTCAAGCTCAACCCGTCCAAGACTGAGTGGCTGTGGTTTCCGGCACCCCGGTTCAGCCAGATTACTCCAACTCTGGCCATTGGGGGCGAAACACCGGCTCCCGTGGAGAGGGCGCGCAATTTGGGTGTCCTCCTGGATTTCCGGCTGTCCATGGAGGACCATGTGGTGGCCGTGGCCAGCGGGGAGTTTCATCAGGTACGCCTGATGCGCCAATTGCGCCCCTTACTGGACCGGGCTGCCCTTCACACAGTCACTAAGGCCCTCGTGACATCCCGACTGGACTCCTGCAATGCTCTCTACATGGGGCTTCCCTTGAGGTGCACTCGAAAGCTACAGTTAGTGCAGAATGCAGCCGCGCGGGTGATTACGGGAGCCTTTAGATGCTGACACATAACACCGATCCTGCGCGAGCTGCACTGGCTTCTGTGGTCTTTCGGGTGTGCTTCAAGGTCTTGACGACCATCTTCAAAGCGCTCTATGGCTCGGGACCTAGTTATATGCGAGACCGTCTTCTGCCTCATACATCCCTTAGATCGATACGCTCCCACAGAGAGGGCCTTCTCCGGGTGCCATCAGCCGGACAATGCCGGCTGGCGACACCCAGGGGAAGGGCGTTCTCTGTGGCGGGCCCTGCCCTGTGGAACGACCTACCCCCTGAACTCCGCACTATCACCGACCTCCGCCTCTTCCGCCAGTGTTTAAAAACACACTTATTTCATCAAGCCGGGCTAACATAGCATCCGCTGTGACTAATTTTAGATGGGGGATTTTAATTGGTTTTAGCGCAGATTTTTATTATTTAATAGGTTTTAAATTTACGTATTTATGTACCATTTTTGTATGTTGTTTTTAAATTCCTGTGCGCCGCCCTGGGTCCTTTTGGAGAAGGGCGGGATATAAATTGAATAAAATAAAATAAATAAATAAATAAATCTTTGCGCTGGTAAATGTGTAAGTAGTCCTTGCTTACCAACAACCTCATTTTGGCCCCTTTCAAAGCCACAACAGCATAAAACCTGGCTTTGTAACCAATCCTTGTCCTTACAATCATCTTGGCATCCCTGCAATGAACTGCAATGGGCTTGCCACAAGTAGGATGAACAGAAAAGGCAGACGTAAAGTCCCAGGTCATGGTCAGTCGATGTTTTGTGAATGACCACAGCGCTTCACTTCAGGGGAAGGTAGATGGTAAGTCCATCCTGGTGATTTGATTTTTCTGCTGAGCGACTGCTGTGCTTGATGGTCCCAATTGGGGTTGCTAAGCGAGGACTACTTGCAGATTTTGTCTACCCAAGGCCCCTACCCGCTTTACACGTGCAGGTGAATTTTGAATTTTTTTTTGAATTTTGAATTTATTAACCGCTCCCTCTCCCCACAGGTGGTGTTGAAGTCTCCACAAAGAGGAAAGATTTAGATCACACTGTCACAACTGGAAAGATCCCCACCTTACATACAGTTTATACAGAATAAGAGAGTTGGAAGGGACCTTGGAGGTCTTGTAGTCCAGCTCCCGGCTCAAGCGGGGAACCCTCTCATAGAGGCCACTGCCACGAGGTTGGTGGATGCTGCCTTTGAATGGGACTTCAACCCACCCCCAAAAAACTACCCTGTTGGGGCCACGGTGGCCAGCGGAGCTGGCAGCAAAGTCAGACAATGAGAAGGTTAGGGAGGAACATGGACCAGTCCTGGGGGCTGAGGAAAGCTCAGATGAGGGCTCTGCATCAGAGGCAGAGAGGGAGCTAGACAGCAGTGAGGCAGAGGAACAGTTAGAGCCTGTTCCCACTGCGCACTTGCACAGAGCTGCCAGAAGACAAGAACAACTAAGAAAGAGGGGTCGACTTAAGAGTAAAGCC
The DNA here is from genome assembly GCA_039707465.1 of Rhabdophis nuchalis. Classification (NCBI taxonomy): domain Eukaryota; kingdom Metazoa; phylum Chordata; class Lepidosauria; order Squamata; family Natricidae; genus Rhabdophis; species Rhabdophis nuchalis. Next base: position 1,705,906 of record CM077648.1, read on the forward strand.
ACACCTTGAACGTGATTGGCCCCTCCCATAGGAAACCAAAGAGGAACGAACAGGGAGTGGGCTTTTGCAGGAAACAATTCACTCATTCGGTCTGGAAAAACTCAGTGTCAAGTTTTGCTTTGCCCTGTGTTGCAAAACTAGTTATCTGGCATCGCTGTAAACAAGATAAGGTGCGTGTGGATAAACATTCCTCTGAAAGAGTGTTTGCTAAAGCCTTGCTGACTGTGAATGAAAAGAATTCACAGTTGTGTAAATAAAAGAGGTTTTGTTGGGACCAAGAGTTTGCTTCTTGCTTTCTAAGGAAGCCTTTGTCACAACACACCTAACCCCATCCCCCAGTTTCAGGGTGGGCTCTCCTTCCCTTCACATACTATACTTATCTGTCAAAACTTGTGAGAAACATACTAATCTCAGCTTCAATTTCATTGAGCATTGTAGCCCACGGCAACAGTTGTGTTGCAAGCTTTTCAGCTTCCAGGATTATTTCAACATCTGAAACAAATGCAGCAAGAAAACATACTTAGATATGAACAGCCTTCTGCCTCTATTGAAAGAGCCCATCTTCCAGCACCACAGCAACACAAAACAAGCATCTGAGGACACATGTAGGATTACGAAGCTAGGAAAAGGCCTTCGGTTAAAGGAGGATTTTTGTAGCTCAGGATTGAAATGAGGGGTCCTTGGTACTCTTTGAGCTTGGTGGTTTTCTTGCAGACGTTTCATTATCCAAACCTGGTAACGCCAGCAGCATGCAGGCTGTCCATGTGTTGTGCATGTTTACACCATGTCTTATGACTGCTGGTTGGTGTGGAATGGATGCCTTCTGCTAGCCTTCTGCCTGGTTGTCCTAGCCCCGACTGCCCTCTGCTCTTTGAGCAGGAATCCCGAGTGCAGGAGAATCCCCCAAACTGTAGCCTGGCTCTGTCTGAGGTAGCCCAACCCCTGTAGCTGACACAAAAGGATACCCTGGTCAAGGGTACTGAAGGCCACTCAAAGGTCAAGGGGAGCAAGGATGGTTGCATTACCCCCATCCCGCTCTCAAAGGATGAGAGACAGAGGGGTAGAGACGAAACAAAGAAAAGAGAGAGAGAGAGAGAGAGAGAGAGAGAGAGAGAGAGAGAGAGAGAGAAAGAAAGAAAGAAAGAAAGAAAGAAAGAAAGAAAGAAAGAAAGAAAGAAAGAAAGAAAGAAAGAGAAGGAGCAATAGAAAAAGAACAAAACACCAGCCTCAGATGGTTTACTACTAGAGGTTTATAAAGACTTACAAGATACATAGAGATACACAGAGTTTGTCAATGTTAGAGGTGTATAATGAGGTCCTATTAGAAGCCAAGATACCAGATATGTGGATGGAAGTTAACCTTACCCTGATCCCAAAAGAAGACACAAATAACGAATTACAGGCCAATACCCCTATTAAATGTAGGCTATAAAACATTGGCTTCAATCATTCCTGAAAGAGAGAGAATGAAAGAGAAAATAGAAAGAAAAAGAAAGAAAGAGAAGAGAGAGAGAGAGATTTGCCAGGTGCCCTCTTGTACATTTAGACTGTAACATTACTTACCATCAAGTACATCAAAGTCAGAATTGTATGAAATAATGAACTTCCTAATGTTCCTTATTGCCTTACGAATAGGGTCATATTTCTCCCTTAATTGCCACACTGAAAGAGAAGTTGATCAATACAGGGACTTTAGCTGTGAGATAACACATGCACACCCAAGACAAATATCACCTTCATCTTAAATTGTAATCTATGGGTTTGAGTGATTCCTTTGGGTGTCCTTGAACTGGGAACAAATAAATTGCTTCTGGTTCTTCAACCTCCTTCCGGTTATCCTGAAAATGATTGTTGAGGGTGAACATTTTTTTTAAAATTGAACACTGTTGTTGTTAAACCCACTGCTTTATGCCAAAGTTGTGAAGAAAATGAACACCCACCCCTCTTAGAAGAATGAAATATTTTAAGAATGCCCCAACACTGCAAGTCTTTACGAAGATGTTGGAGAGCCATTTGTCTCAAACGGTATAGGGCTTCCTGCCTAGGCAGGGGGTTGGACTAGAAGACCTCCAAGGTCCCTTCCAACTCTGCTATTGTATTGTATTGTATTGTATTGTATTGTATTGTATTGTGTTGTGTTGTGTTGTGTTATTGTATTGTATTGTATTGTATTGTATTGTATTGTATTGTATTGTATTGTATTGTATCGTATAAGAAATATTAAAAAGGCAGAATATTATATTTGCCTGGATGAGAAAAGGAGAAAAAGGTTTTTAAAGGCAGGTTCCCTGCTGCCGCCTCCCCCCCCCCTCCCCAGCAGATATTAAGACTGGGCCAGCCTCTACAAACCAAAAGACCTCAGCTCCAGGGTGATGGGATTAAGACATAACCCTCCAGGAGATAATAGGATTATCTAGTTCACCACATGGCACAACCAAGACCCTTCATTACATCACCCAGCAAGGTTCAACCAAACTCCATTCAGACAAACATGACTCCACCTGTGAGCCTGCAGCCAATAGGATACATGCCCTTGCCACAGGAACAGGAAGCTCAAGGTCAAAGCCCAAGAGAGGGAATAAATAACATTCACTCTCTAGTGAGTGGCCAGCTACCCTGGAATTCAAACCCACGTGGTCCTGCCCACCATTAAACCATCCTTCCAAGCAGCCTCCGTTTTTCCAGTGTCTTTCTCCCCACTTGGAACTGAACCCAGAAGGACATTTCTTCCAACAGTTGCATTAGTTCTTTTTTCAATGTATAGTCAACATCATCGTTGTCCCCAAGGTGATTTTTCAAGAGGTAACTGTTTTTCTCATTCAGGAGGTTTCTTCAGTTCTCACTGAATGGTGGCAAATGGAAGGCCCTGCACTCATCTGGCTGTTTGCACTCTGTCTGAGGGTCATTGAGACCCCTTGGAGATTAATCTGAGCCCTAAGAATCACCAGAATAGTCAAATGGCTATGGAACCTTCTTGGAATTGCTGAAAGGACTGTGTTGTAAACTGGAGATGGGTGGTGTTGTATCCCCCTGTTGAGTGACGGCCTCTTTGACCCCTCGTTTTAACCCTTGCCTTGCTGTGATGTTACCTTTGATCCCTCTTTCAGAGGCCATCGGCATTAAAATTGATTAATAAAAATTAATTAATTAAATTTTTAATTAAAATGTCAAGCCTGTCAGAAAATTTCTCTTTGGTTCTAGGTTTCCTCTCTCCTCGGTTGGCTTCCATCTATTTCCATTTCCATCCAGGAAATAATAAATCAGGAGGTATATTTTTCCAGCTCCTGAATGACCGATGTGTCATCTAATATTTTGAACCCCTTCTTGGAGGACTTGGTAAGAATGCTTCTCCCTCCATAAGGGTAATCTCCCATCCTCTCCTACTCTACTCACCGGTTCTTCGGTCTTTGCCGTCATCATTGTTTCTGCTCGCTACGGAGATCTGTTTCGGTCGCCATGCTTCCACTGGCAGCCCAAAGCAATAATCATTCTTGTGCCAATTTCTCCCACTTGAATGGGGAGATGGCCTCAGAGCCCAACCCTTTGGCGCATGAGAAGTGGCTGACAACCGTTAATGGACCAGACAAGTTTCAGCCTGCCTGCTTTTGCCCTTGCCTGATCTAGCCCTCAATTCATGTGATTAAAGAAGGGACAGAGGTACCTGTGCTCCATCTTCAGCTCTTTGTACCTGGGGAATTCCAGAGAGATGGTGGGAACATCACTAGTACCGATTTTGGCCGAGATTTTCTTCTGCTGGTATTTTATGCAACGCGCAAGGCACAAATAGTTATGTGCCATAAAGACACCGCAGCCATTCTTTCTAAATTGCCAACTCTGCATGTTTTCGTTCTGAAAAGGACCCACTGAATATAATTAGAAACTTACTCAGAATGACCATCCACACAGTGAAGATAATAAGGAAGAGGAGAAGTATAAGACATATTAGGGCGCAGTCGTGTCCTATGAGGAATCGTATTATCAGGGTTTTAGTACCTGGTTTTGGGAAAAACAAACACGGGGGGAAAATTATATTCAGTATTTTCATTTTCATTTCATTTTATTCAATTTATACCCCGCCCTTCTCCAAACGGACTCAGGGCAGCGCACAGGAATATTAAAAAACATACAAAAACCATATAAAACTTTTAAAAACTTATTCCATAAAATCCTGCGCTAAAACCAAATTAAAAATCCCCAAATTTAAAACTATCTAAAAGTCAGTAATGGAGGTTACGCTAGGCCGGCTAGATGGAACAAATGTGTCTTTAGACACTTGCGGAAGAGGCGGAGGTCGGAGATGGTGCGAAGGTCAGGGGGTATTACCGCCAAGGACTTGACTGTTTGTGATGCACCCTGCTGTGCTTCCTCTGACAGCATCCCAGGCTTAGCAGGGGGTCTCCATTCCTCCTCTGCCTGGAGAGGGTCTGGATCCTCCCTCCCCTCCTCTCTCGGAGGGGCCTCCCTCCCACTGCTTGGCACGCATCCCCACAACCCTCCCCAGTGATGGAAGGCTGGGGGGAGGGTGAATCTGCACCAGGGTTAGAAAGATGCTCAGAGGTGCAAATACATCCAGTTACAAGCTTTTTAACAGTTAAATCAAGTTTAGTACTTTTTCATCTAAGAAAGGGTTGCTTCCAAAATTCACTTACTGGGGGGTGGTGGTGGTGGTGGTGGCGGCGGCGGCGGGGGTGCATGTTTTGATTTGTGACCTAGAAAATAACAGTGTGTTTTTACATCCAACTTACCCAGCTATTGTGGTTAACGTACCATCAAGATGAGCAAGGCATTTTTTCCTAATTAAATCCAACGACTTACAATAATATCTCCTTTAGTGACTGTTCAAAATTACAACAGCATTGAAAAAAGTGAGTTATGACCATTTTTCACACTTATGACCATTGCAGGATCCAAATGGGGACATGATCAAAATTCAGATGCTCGTTATTTGTGACGGTTGCTTTGTCTCAGGACCATCTGTTTCCCTTTGGGAGCAAAATCAGTGGGGAAGCCAGATTCATTTAACAATTGTGTCACTTGCTTAACCTCTGCGGGGATTCGCTTAGCAACTCTGGACAGAACAATTATTCGGTAGAACAATTTGCCTCCAGAAACTGTGGATGCTCCATCATGACTGGAGGCTTTCAAGAGCTGCTGGATGGCAAAACTCTGGGAGTTGAATTTTGAAGTGGGACAACCACTTGACTGCAATGGTATAGGAGGTTGGACTAGAAGATCTCCAAGGGCCTTTCCAGTTATTCTGTTACTCTATTCTGTAACCTAGTCTTTTCACATTGATCACTCATTTCATGTCCAATTCATATTTGCATTTTATCTTCAACCCACACTCATTTAGCGCCCATTCCAGGGAAAAGTCCTGTAGTTCCCCAATCATTTTTGGAGAAGGTGAGTTTTAAAACATCTTTAAAGATAGGGTCGAGGACGCAAATCTGACTCCTGGTAGAAAGGCATTCAACAAGAAGCTCGGTTCTCTAAGGACTGCATGCTCAGGACCTCTCCTCCCCTAGAAACCTTGAGGAGAGGTTGAACCCTCAACAAGCATCTTCCTTAGGCAAAAGGATGGGAGTAGACGGTCTTAGAGACAGGCAGCTGTTTTTTTCAGCTGTTAATCAGAGTCTTGATGGCAGGCTATCAAGTTATTAATTGTTTCTTTATGCTGTCATGCCCTCAGCTCTACATACCTGATAGGTTGATGGTAAAACAGCACTCTTATTGGCTGGCAAGGGGCCCGTTTCCCAGGCTTCAATTATTTCTCTGGCTGTTTTTGTCCCTGCTTTGCCTACAATCTTAGTAGCTGTGAAACTGCATGTATGTCCTTGTTCATTGCAATGTGAGGCTACCAATGAGTTCTAATCACTTGCTGGAGTTCTCACAGTCTGGTTCTTCCCCATCTGTCTTAAATAGTCACAGAGGCAATCCATGCAGAGAATCCCGTAAACTACATTAGAAGTTTCTCCCACCTCCAAATCATCTTTGTAGAACATGAAATGTTCATTTTAGGAGTAGATTAAACTCCCTCCACTCTTTGAGGGACTAATGATGCTGGACAGAAGACTCATCCCAGGTTTCACCCAGGAGGAAGCCACAGCACTGTGGACCCTGGGCGCACCACTGAGAGACCAACAGCATTTGGTCTGTTCTGGACTTACCATGAAGTAAAATATAAAATTTAAATTTTAAAAATAAAAATATAAAAAGCAAAGCAAAGACTGTTGATGGAAGACCAGGACTTAATGGAAAAAACAAACTATCAAACAAACAACAAAAACAGAAACAAAGGGGTTCAACCAGCCATTCTATCCCAAGGCCAGATTTTCAGATAAAATGTCAGCAGTATGGGTTTCTGGGTCAGCAGAAATATCATTCCAGGGGTAGGAGCCATCATTGGGAAGGCACCCCTCCTTAATACTGGAAGAGTATGATAAACGGAAACTTTACTTAATATTACATATTTTGATAGCAAGTTACAGAGTCAAATGTGCTCCCAGTAAGTACAAGGCCATATCATAGGTACATCATCAGGACCTGTCCAGACACTCTGAGATGATCCAAGCAACTTTATCTGCCAAATATCAGGAATATTTCTCACAGCAACCCTGCAGATCATTCTGGGACTTGGGTTCCTCCAGGGACAGGGGTCACCTTGAACAGGTCAATGTGGGGGGCTACTGGGAGATGTGATAAAGGCAGGGAAAGAATGCTGTTTTGCCACCACGATTGCCATCATGTAAACTCTTAATATGGGTGATAAAGAGAGCCAGTTTGGTCTAGTGGTAAAGACATCAGACCAGAAACCAGGAGACTGTAAGTTCTAGTCCTGCCTTAGGCCTGAAAGCTGGCTGGGTGACCTGGAGCCAGTCACTCTCTCTGAAAGGGTTGCTGTTGTGAGAAAAAGAGGAAGAGAAAGGAGTATCGGGTATATTCACTGCCTTGAGTTATTTAAAAAATTATAAAGGCAGGATGTAAACAAACAAATAAACATTATGCTTGAAACCTTAAGATACAAAACAGTTAAAGAAATAGCATTCTGGTTAAAATGACTGGCCGTTACAAAAGCTTGCATACCTTTGCGTGGCTTTTCTTTGTCTCTGTCTCTGTCTTTTTTTCTTTCTTTCACTGGCTCTTCTTCACCAGGAACTGGAACTGAAGCATGAGAGAATGTTTGATTTGTGATTCAAGGCTGCTCACTCTGGAACAACTCTCAGTGGCTTACAAGGCATAACATTGAGAAATGATGTATATGTCAGAGAAAAGGAGAGACGGTTGACCTGAAGAAGAATCCATAATGGATCTCTCGGGAGATTCTCTCTCATCCAGTCAAGGTTGCCCCAAAAGTGCTTTTCCAAAAGGCAACTGGATTTTCTTGGTTTCTGTAAAAAAAAAAAGTTTTTCATCTAAGAAGTTTCTTCAGTTTCCTCCGGCTGTGGTTTAAAAAAAGCAAGAGAGTCCAGTTGCCTTTTGGAAAAGCACCTTTCTCCCCAACGGAAAAAGCCAAAAAAAGAAAAAAAGATTGGGGGGGGGACCAGAAGTGTTCATCCGGTCAAGGTTCTAACGATCATCTTTAAAGCGCTCCATGGCTCGGGGCCTAGTTATATGCGAGACCGCCTCCTGCCCCATACATCCCTTAGACCGATACGCTCCCACAGAGAGGGCCTCCACAGGGTGCCGTCGGCCGGACAATGCCGACTGGCGACACCCAGGGTGAGAGCCTTCTCTGTGGTGGGACCAGCCCTTTGGAACGACTTGCCCCCTGAACTCCATACCATCTCTGACCTCCGCCTCTTCCGCAAGTGTCTGAAGACACATTTATTCCAACTAGCCGGCCTAGCGTAGTCTCTAATACTGACTTGTAGATAGTTTTTAAAATGGGGATTTTAATTCGGTTTTAGCACAGGTTTTGAGTTGAATAAGTTTTTAAAAAAAATAGTTTTATATGTTTGTATGTTTTTAAGGTTCCTGTGCGCCGCCCTGGGTCCGTTTGGAGAAGGGCGGGGTATAAATTCAATAAATAAATAAAATAATAAATCCTACCCCCAAGGGCCCTTTAGCACCAACAAAGTGCCAGCCATATGGATGTCATTGCTTGGTTGCCAAGACCCAGAGCATCCAGGCAGGCTGAAACACGGGAGATGTGCGATTCCCGCTGGCAGTTCGGACGTAGGACGTAGGCCTAATAATTACTCGAATTTGCATGCTTTCAACCTGCTAGGTGGGCAGGTTGGGCCAAGGAACGGGAGCTCCAGGAACGAAAGCATGCATTGCACTCAGGTCTTTCCAGCTGAGAAACTCAGCATTTTTAACTGCTGAGCCATCGCGGCCCAAGTAAGTGTTAGTACCACTTTATCATGCTTGGTTTGGCCATGCTTGGAATGTTGCATCCAGTTTTGGTCGTCTCAATTTTTAAAAGATGCGGAGATTCTAGAAAGAGTGCAGAGAAGAGCAACAAAGAAGATCAGGGGGCTGGAGGCTCAAACATAGGAAGAAGGATTTCAGGAATTGGGGGTGTGTAGGTGTGGCCTGATAGCAATATCCAATATCTGAGTGGCTGAGTCACAAAGGAGAGGAAGCCGATCTATTCTCCAAAGTACTTGAGGGCAGGACAAGAAGCAAAGGACGGAAAGTAATCAAGGAGAGGACCAACCTAGAACTAAGGAGGCATTTTCTGAACAATCAATCAGTGGAATGGCCTGTCTCTGGAAGTTGTGGTTGCTTCAACATTGAAGGTTTTGGGCAGCCACTTGTCTGAAAGGGTTTCTGCTTGGGCAGGGGGTTGGACTAGAAGACCTCCAAGGTCCCTTCCAACTCTGTTATTGTGTAAATTCCAGGGCAGCCTCATGTAAATCACACCAGAGTAGTCCAATCGCAAGGCAAACGAGGCATCAGTGACAACCTGAGTGGCCTCCTGGTCCTGGAACAGATGCACCTGGCACATCTGTGGAAAGACTCTCCTGGCCAAAACTTCCACCTCTTCAGGGATGGAAGGTGCAGAAACTGGGAGTCCGAGAGGACCAACATTTCTCACGCCTTGCAAACTCTTTAAAGAGCAAAAGTGGAATTTCTCTAGAGTTGGGGGGGGGGGGGAGGCAAACAAACCCGGTTCCGGCTCAAGATGGAGGAGGTCTGAGCTGTGCGGAGCGGAGGGGAGAATCTGCCTCCTGGGTCCATTCCCTGTGGTATGGCTACCAAACCCGCTGCTTGCCAGTGGGTTTGTTGGCGAGGCCTAGCTGCACAGTCTGGATGGAAAACTTTTAAGTCCAGACGTGGGGGTCGGCCACGGAGGCTGGTTGTCGGCGCTGCTAGCTGCGGGCATTGCTGTGCGGAAGCATGGCCTCCCAGCGCGGTTTTCCCAGCGCACTATAGCGGCTTATGGATGGCTTATGAGGCAGCTTTCGCTGCCACCGGTGTATTCCATCGCCGCTGCCACCTCTGCTGCTGTATTTGTTGCTACCCGGCTGCTTGCCCCCCCCCCCTATTATTTTATCGTCTCCGCACTTGGTCGTCATTGTTTCACCGTTTCTGCTGGCGTTCCCTCATTGCTGCGGTCATCGATGGGGTGTCTCCTTCATCGTTACATCGCTACATTGTGGCTTGTATCCTGGCTTCCTCGGCTTCTATGGACTTTGTGTGTGCTCGTTTGGCTTTCCCCCTTCACCCTGGAGACTGTGGCTGCTGCTGTCAGCCGGTTTGCCCTCTGCTTGTATCATTTTCATCGTTGCTCCTTCGCTACCGGCCGGCATGCCCTTCGTCCTTGTCGTCCTGATCATCTTCGTTGCTGCTTTTTGTCACTCATGTCTGCATCGCTATGCCTGTCCCCGTTGCCTGCTTTTTTGGCTGCTCCTTGCTACCTTGACTTGTTTTGCTTATTCATGTTTTACATTTTTCTGGCTGCTTCTCCATTGCTCCTGCTGTGTTCCTAGCTTTGTCTCTTTGTTCAACCCTGTTTTTTGTTACCCTGCTGCCTGGTCGTCTTCGTCGCTTCATTGCATCATTTTGTCGTTTTGCTGCTTGGCTGTCTTGCTCGCCTGCCTTCATCCAATCTCGACTTTCTCGTCGCCCCACTTCATCGTCCTTGTTGCTTGCCTCATCTCGCCTTGCTGTGTCATCGGTCGTTGTCTCGCTTCATCTTACTTCGTTGTGTGGTGTTTCGTGGGGTGTTTCTCGCCGCCTTCTGCCGCCTTCTGCCACCTCGCCCTCCTGCCTCCTGTTACGGCCCTCCCCCTACATCTTCCAGTTTTTGACACCATCAATGGCCCATGGTACAGCATGCCCAAGGTTCCCAGGACTTGTTCTATCAAGGCAGTACCCCTCCTATGACAGTCAAGTACTCGAATGTCAACCTCCTTGCCCTGCGAGATTTCCCTCTCTCGCAGGTTTGGCCCACCTCGAGGACGGATTTCTGAATCTTGAGACGTGGCCGAAACTAAAGTTAAAGAGTTTTTTTAAGTGGATTTTTAATTCGGCTTTTAGGGGTTCCCAGGGAGGGGGGAGGGATTATAAATAGAGGAGTGGGCGAGGACCCACAGAGTAACACCTCCAGGCCGGCACAGGGATCCGACGGGGAGTACGGAAGGTCTGACAGTGAGGGGGGATAGGGGTCTATACGGAGGGCTATTCCATTAGGACGGGTTACGGGAGAGGTAGGTATGGCGGGAGCCGGGGGACACAGTATGTTACCGGAGGGCGCACCCGCTATTTGCGGGCGATTGCATGCTCCGGTCCCCACGGCTCCTCCCGCGAGCCAGGTGGTCTGGGATCTCAGGACCGGGGCCCTAGGCTGATGTTATGCAACACCAGGTCCGTAGTCAACAAAGCCCCCCTCATCCATGATTTGGTGCTGGAGGGGGAGCTGGACCTGGTAGGTATCACGGAGACCTGGTTGGGCAAGGAAGGGGGAGTCCCCCTCGTGGACATGTGTCCACCAGGTTACCAGGCATTTCATCAGCCACAGGCCCAGGGTTGGGGTGGGGGGGTGGCGGTTGTTATCAAGGAAAGTCTTGAGCCGAGGGAGACCGCTGTGCCGCAGACAGCCGGCTGTGAGTCCCTATGTGTGAGGTGGGGGCATGGGAGGCAGCTGGGCTTGCTGATTATGTACCTGGCTCCCCACTATGTATCAGCAGCCCTACCCGACCTCCTCGATGTGATAGACGAGATGGCGGTTGTTACCCCCATGCTGATAGTCATGGGGGATTTCAACCTGCCATCGGTAGGCGAAACATCGGAGATGGCTCGGGAGTTCATGGCCTCCATGACGGCCATGGACCTGACTCAAGTAATTCATGGCCCCACTCATGCCAGAGGACACACGCTGGACCTAGTTTTTGTTTCCGGCCAGTGGACGAGTGATCTTGGATTAGGGGAATTAGTCATCGAACCCCTGTCATGGTCAGATCACTCTCTCCTTCAGCTCGACTTTCCAACCGCTACACCCCACCGTGGGGAGGAGGAACCAGAAGTTCCAAGATGGTTCCGCCCCAGGTGCCTGATGGATCCAGAGAGGTTTCAGACCGGAGCTTGTGGGGCACAGGGAATTAAAAATACAATTAAAACAAGACAGAGTACAAAGATTAAAAACAAATTAAACTGGCCCTGCGCTAGAACCCCTATAAAACTAAAACTGTCCCTACAAACCCCTAAAACAATTTAAGCAATTTGAATTACCCTAGGCCGGCCAAGCAGAAGAAGTGTGTTTTTAGTTTCTGTCGGAAGGAGCGAAGATCCGTGGTTGTTCTAATTTCGGGGGGAAGGTCGTTCCAGAGGGTTGGGCCCGCCACAGAGAAGGCCCTTCCCCTGGGCGTCGCCCACTGGCATAGCCTAGTGGATGGCACCCGGAGAAGTCCCTCTCTGTGGGAGCGAATCGGCCGCAGGGATGTATGAGGCCGGATGCGATCCCGCAGGTAGGTAGGTCCCGTGCCATGGAGCGCTTTAAAGATGATAACCAACACCTTGAAGCGCACCCGAAAGACGACAGGCAGCCAATGCAGCTCGCGCAGGAGCGGTGTTACATGGGCAAACCTAGAGGTCCCCATAATTGCCCGCGCGGCTGCATTCTGGACAAGCTGAAGCCTTCGGGTGCACCTCAAGGGGAGCCCCATGTAGAGAGCGTTGCAGTAGTCCAGTCGGGATGTCACGAGAGCATGAGTGGCTGTGCAAAGGGCACCCCGATCCAATAGGGGATGCAACTGGCGGACCAGGCGGACCAGGTAAAACGCCCTCCTGGCCACGGCTGTCACTTGATCTTCCATGGACAGCCGTGTATCAAGGAGGACGCCCAAGTTGCGTGCCCCATCCACAGGGGTTAGAGGTTCATCCCCTATGGCCAGTGATGGAGTCAACTGTTGAAAGAGATGTGTCTTTAGACATTGGCGGAAGAGGCGGAGGTCTGAGATGGTGCGAAGTTCAGGGGGTAGGTCGTTCCAAAGGGCAGGGCCCGCAACAGAGAAGGCTCTTCCCCTAGGCGTCGCCAGTCGGCATTGCCCAGCTGACGGTACCCTGAGAAGGCCCTCTCTGTGGGAGCGGATCGGCCGAAGGGATGTATGGGGCAGGAGACGGTCTCGCATATAACTAGGCCCCGAGCCATGGAGCGCTTTAAAGATGGTTGCCAAAACCTTGAAGCGCACCCGAAAGACAACAGGAAGCCAGTGCAGCTCGCGCAGGATGGGTGTTATATGGGAGCATCTAGAGGCTCTCGTAATCACCCGTGCGGCTGCATTCTGGACTAACTGTAGCTTTCGAGTGCACCTCAAGGGAAGCCCCATGTAGAGAGCGTTACAGTAGTCGAGTCAGGAAGTCACGAGTGCCTGAGTGACTGTGCGGAGGGCCGCCCAGTCCAGGGAAGGCTTCTTGAGGAGGGGCTTCACTACCGCCTCTTTCAAGACGGCACGCAAAGACCCCTCACTCAGAGAAGTGTTCACAATATCCTGGAGCCAGCCTCGTGTCGTCTCCCAGGATGCCAGTACAAGCCAGGAGGGATACGGGTCCAATAAACATGTGGTAGACTTAAGTCTCTTTGACAACCTGTCCATATCCTCGGTAGTAACAAAGTCAAACTCCTCCCAAGATGGTGCCTCAAGACCAGCCTCGGACAATCCCACCAGACCACTCTCGATGGAGGGTAGCTCATTCCGAATCCAAGTGATTTTGTCCTGCAGATAAATCCCAAATTCCTCTGCTCGTCCCTGCAGAGGGACTTCCCACGGCCTCTGGTGATGGAGGGAGCGGGTCACCCCAAACAGGGCGGCAGGGCGATTATCTGCGGATGCAATAAGGGTGGCGCAGTACTCGCGTTTGGCCACCCTTATCACCACTAAGTAAGTCCTAATATGGGTTCTCACTAGTGTTCGGTCGGCTTCGGAGCGAGAGGATCTCCATCTGCTCTCTAGGTGTCTCTTGTTGCATTTCATCTCCCTCAGCTCCTCGGTAAACCAAGGAGCCTGGGTGATTCATTGCCGCAGGAGAGGCCACAAGGGCGCGACTCAGTCCAAGGCCCCCGTGGTCGCACTTAACCATGCTGCCACTAGGTCCTCAGTCGAGTCGCGGGGCAGGGTCACAGGAATTGGCCCAAGCTCCCTCTGGAACCTTTCCGGGTCCATCAGGAGCCTGGGGCGGTACCATCTAGGAATATCCGGTTCCGCCTCCCCGCGGTGAGGTGAGGCAATTGGAAAGCCTAGCCGGAGGAGAGCGTGATCTGTCCATGACAAGGGTGTGATGGCTAAATCCCCTATTCCCAGATCACTACTCCTCTGTCCCGAGACGAAGATTAGATCCAGGGTGTGTCCTCCCTCGTGAGTAGGGCCTAAAACTACCTGGGTAAGGTCCATGGCCGTCATGGAGGCCATGAACTCCCGAGCTGCTCCAGAGGCCTCGCCTACTGACGGCAAGTTAATTTAATTTATCCCGTTCACCGAGAATTGCTTCCCAGCAGCTCCCTCCTAATCCTCAGTACTCTTCTATTGAATGCTGCACCAATACAACTATTTTATTTATTACTTATTAAATGTATATGTCGCTTGTCTCATTTGCATATAATATTGGGTGGTCTGTTAGAGCTTACGTACCTGGTCGTCGATGTTTCTTTGGTTCATGATGTTTCCTTGGCTCTACAAAAATGAGAGAATTTTGTTTTACATTCAGTTTGAAAGCTTTCATTACTAATCTTTTTAAAAAAAACCAAAGAAATGGTAATTGGTGAAAACAAGCCGTTCTCCAATTGCATAGCATAGAAGCAGATGCGTGGCCACAAAGTAAGGATCCAATCTAGATTTGAATTATTTTCATCTTGCTGAGATTTTAGAAGTGGATAGGCTTCCAGCGGATATTCCACCTGAAACAGGGACTCTTCCTACAATTCATCCCTTTCAAAATAAACGAAACTATAAAAAAATACAGAAACAGAGCCAAAATAAGCCAATGCAGTTAGAATACAGAAAATATAGTTGAACAGAAAGCCCATCACAAGCAAAGGTCAAGGTTTCTCCCTCTACAGACGTTCCCTCTCTAAGGGTGGTGCTCATCTCCGTCTCTTAGCCAAGGCAGCCAGCACTGTCCAAAGACACTTTCCGTGGTCATGTGGCCAGCATGACCATTTGCCGAGAAGCACAGGACTCTCTTACCTTCCCTCCAATCGTGCTACCTATTTATCTACTCGCATTGGCCTGCTTTCAAATGGCTAGGTGGGCAGGAGCTGCAGTGAATAACGAGAGTTCACCCCATTGTGCGATACTTGGGTCTCGAACCCACGCTGTCGGTTTTCCAGCTGACAAGCTCAGCGTCTTTAACCGCTGTGCCAATGTGACCCCATCACAACGAAACTAGTATTAATAGCATTCTTCGTAGGACAGAAGGGGAGCTTACATACCTCCTTCAGCTCGTTCATGTCGTTTCTTTTCATGACGTTCTTTCTTCGAGCCTATGAGGAGGCAACATGCTTGTTTACATCCAGTTTACGTATTCCAGTAGGAAAATGATGGCTCTGAGATGGTTTTAGAGGCTCTAGGGAGATTTCTGTCCTTGATTCAGAATATTCCTACATGAGCACTTCGCCTGCTAATCCCTTTCGAGGTGACCAACGTTATTATAGATGCAGAATAGGAACAAGAAATAGAAGAACAAAAACAGTTGTAAGTGTTTGGATGATCTGAATTCAATGACCTGAGATAGGCCTGAAAGGAGGAGAAAACCGGGAAAATGAAAGATGTAAACAAGAACTACATTTTAAAAAAGAGGAAACAAAGCAAGAAAATCAGCCAACAACCAGGCAATAACAAGCATGTCAAGGTGGAAGAAGGCCTTTCTTCTTGGAGCCTCTAGATGGACCTCCTTAACAGAGGGGACCCATAAATGCCTCCCCCCCCTTGCCCACTTCATTGGGTCAGGTAGATGTCCTTTTGGAGAAGGGCGGGATACAAATTGAATAAAATCTTTTAAAAAATCTAAAATGTAACAGGGAAAAGTTTCAAACAATTGACCTCCCTCCCTTCCTCTCCATTTCCTCCTCCCTCCTGCTTTTCCCTCACTCTCCATTTCCTTCCTCCTCCCCTCCCTCCCTCCCTTCTTCCTCCCTGGCTCCTCCCTCCCGAAACCCCTGTTTAGAATAACAGCATTTTTAAAGCTTTCTTAAAATGGAATGAGATTGCAAATCTTATTCCTGTTGGCAGAGCAGAAGAAAACAAAAAGAGCACAGCAGATTAAACTGCAAGGTCCCAATTAGTCAAAGGAGTAATATTAAATTGCATGCCAAATTAAATGCTTGGCTATAAAGGCATACGTATCTTCTTCTTTCTCCTCACCATGCGGTTCCTTTGAATCTGGAAAATGACAGAATTACATTTTTATATCCAGCCTAAAGCCATCGTTTCCAATGCGCTACTAAGACTCTGCTAAGAGAGCAATGCCTCTAAATAAATATGGATAATTGAAACAGCCATTCTCTACTTGAATTGAGGACAAGGTGATGCATTGTAAGTAAGTGATGGATGCAACCTTCTCAATTTGATAACAGATTTCATAACAGAACATGCCAGTGGTTTCCTTATGTACAATTATTAGAAAGTTTAAGTAAAAGATGCTTTTGGACAAAGTTAAGTCTGAATTTGAAATACTTATTAATAATGAACAGGTTCTTAAAATGTGCAAGCATTGGCTGAAATAGGAGGCAAAAGAAGAACAAGTGAAAGAATGGATCAAATTGGCTGAAAAATTGGCTACAATATACAAATAGATCAATGGTGAAATATGTGGTCGAAATTGACTGTTGAGACTACCAAATGAATGTTTTGATCAGAGAAAAGATAATATCTTTCTGGATAACTAGAAACTCTGGTAGCATTAAATGGGGTGAAATGCACATGCTTTGAATAATTGGATAATAGAAAAAAAAATTCCGTAAATTAATTTTGTAATTATATTTGCTACAAAGGAAATCGGAAACATCTTTCTATTCTTTTGGCACTCTTTCTTCCTCCCTCTCTTCCTCTTTTCCCGCCCTCTCCATTTCTTTCCTTCCTTCCTCCCTCTTTTCCCACTCTTTCCATTTCTTTCCTCCCTCCCTCCCTCCCTCCCTCCTATTCCTCCCTGTATAACTCTACATCAATCATTTTAACTTACAAATACAAAAATACAATGATATATTACAAAAATACAAAATGTTTAGATACAAAATCATATTCAACCTAAAAGTATAAGAGACATGAAGAATATATGTTTATTGTTTAATGTTTATTGAATTTGTATACCGCCCTTCTCCCTTGTGGGACTCAGGGCGGTGAACAGGCATAATAAAAACAACAAAGACATGAATATGTAAAATACTTTTAAATGTCAATTAAAATTTCAATTAAATTAGGAGCCTGCTCTAAAACCAAATAAAATTACTAAATAAAATCGATTAAAATCGATTAAAAACTAATATGTTCTTAATGTGTTCCATGACCTCAGATACTTAATATTAAATTGCATGCCAAATTAAATGCTTGGCTATAAAAGCATACGTACCTTCTTCTTTCTCCTCACCATGCGGTTCCTTTGACTCTGGAAAATGACAGAATTACATTTTTATATCCAGCCTAAAGCCATCGTTTCCAATGCGCTACTAAGACTCTGCTAAGAGAGCAATGCCTCTAAATAAATATGGATAATTGAAACAGCCATTCTCTACTTGAATTGAGGACAAGGTGATGCATTATAAGTAAGTGATGGATGCAACCTTCTCAATTTGATAACAGATTTTATAATAGAACATGCCAGTGGTTTCCTTATGTACAATTATTAGAAAGTTTAAGTAAAAGATGGTTTTGGACAAAGTTAAGTCTGAATTTGAAATATTTATTAATAATGAACAGGTTATTAAAATGTGCAAGCATTGGCTGAAATAGGAGGCAAAAGAAGAACAAGTGAAAGAATGGATCAAATTGGCTGAAAAATTGGCTACAATATACAAATAGATCAATGGCGAAATATGTGGTCGAAATTGACTGTTGAGACTACCAAATGAATGTTTTGATCAGAGAAAAGATGACATCTTTCTGGATGACTAGAAACTCTGGTAGCATTAAATGGGGTGAAATGCACATGCTTTGAATAATTGGATAATAGAAAAAAAAATTCCGTAAAATAATTTTGTAATTATATTTGCTACAAAGGGAATCGGAAACATCTTTCTATTCTTTTGGCACTCTTTCTTCCTCCCTCTCTTCCTCTTTTCCCGCCCTCTCCATTTCTTTCCTTCCTTCCTCCCTCTTTTCCCACTCTTTCCATTTCTTTCCTCCCTCCCTCCCTCCCTCCCTCCTATTCCTCCCTGTATAACTCTACATCAATCATTTTAACTTACAAATACAAAAATACAATGATATATTACAAAAATACAAAATGTTTAGATACAAAATCATATTCAACCTAAAAGTATAAGAGACATGAAGAATATATGTTTATTGTTTAATGTTTATTGAATTTGTATACCGCCCTTCTCCCTTGTGGGACTCAGGGCGGTGAACAGGCATAATAAAAACAACAAAGACATGAATATGTAAAATACTTTTAAATGTCAATTAAAATTTCAATTAAATTAGGAGCCTGCTCTAAAACCAAATAAAATTACTAAATAAAATCGATTAAAATCGATTAAAAACTAATATGTTCTTAATGTGTTCCATGACCTCAGATACTTAATATTAAATTGCATGCCAAATTAAATGCTTGGCTATAAAAGCATACGTACCTTCTTCTTTCTCCTCACCATGCGGTTCCTTTGACTCTGGAAAATGACAGAATTACATTTTTATATCCAGCCTAAAGCCATCGTTTCCAATGCGCTACTAAGACTCTGCTAAGAGAGCAATGCCTCTAAATAAATATGGATAATTGAAACAGCCATTCTCTACTTGAATTGAGGACAAGGTGATGCATTATAAGTAAGTGATGGATGCAACCTTCTCAATTTGATAACAGATTTTATAATAGAACATGCCAGTGGTTTCCTTATGTACAATTATTAGAAAGTTTAAGTAAAAGATGGTTTTGGACAAAGTTAAGTCTGAATTTGAAATATTTATTAATAATGAACAGGTTATTAAAATGTGCAAGCATTGGCTGAAATAGGAGGCAAAAGAAGAACAAGTGAAAGAATGGATCAAATTGGCTGAAAAATTGGCTACAATATACAAATAGATCAATGGCGAAATATGTGGTCGAAATTGACTGTTGAGACTACCAAATGAATGTTTTGATCAGAGAAAAGATGACATCTTTCTGGATGACTAGAAACTCTGGTAGCATTAAATGGGGTGAAATGCACATGCTTTGAATAATTGGATAATAGAAAAAAAAATTCCGTAAAATAATTTTGTAATTATATTTGCTACAAAGGGAATCGGAAACATCTTTCTATTCTTTTGGCACTCTTTCTTCCTCCCTCCCTTCCTCTTTTCCCGCCCTCTCCATTTCTTTCCTTCCTTCCTCCCTCTTTTCCCACTCTTTCCATTTCCTTCCTCCCTTCTCCCCTTCCTCCCTCCCTCCCTCCCTCCTATTCCTCCCTGTATAACTCTACATCAATCATTTTAACTTACAAATACAAAAATACAATGATATATTACAAAAATACAAAATGTTTAGATACAAAATCATATTCAACCTAAAAGTATAAGAGACATGAAGAATATATGTTTATTGTTTAATGTTTATTGAATTTGTATACCGCCCTTCTCCCTTGTGGGACTCAGGGCAGTGAACAGGCATAATAAAAACAACAAAGACATGAATATGTAAAATACTTTAAAATGTCAATTAAAATGTCAATTAAATTAGGGCCTGTTCTAAAACCAAATAAAATTACTGAATAAAATCGATTAAAATCGATTAAAAACTAATATGTTCTTGATGTGTTCCATGACCCCAGATACTTAATATTAAATTGCATGCCAAATTAAATGCTTGGCTATAAAGGCATACGTACCTTCTTCTTTCTCCTCACCACGGTGTTTCTTTGACTCTGGAAAATGATAGAATTGCATTTTTACATCTGGCCTAAAGCTATCGTTTCCTATGTGTTACTAAGTCTCTGCAAGGAGCCTGCCCCTAAATAAATATGGATAATTGAAACAGCTATTCTCTACCTGTATTGAGGACAAGATGATGCATTCCATGTATGTGATGGATGCAAGTTTTTCAGTTGCTGGTCTACTAATTTTGGACTCCTGCCTGGATGTAAGGTGGACATCCTCTATTTAGTGAATACGATGCTATCATAGCCTCTCACACCATTCTCTGCAGGTTGCCTTGGGCAGGGAGATATGTTTTGGAATATAAGAGGTGTCCAAAGTATCTAACCAAAGCGATCACCTTGAGAGGTGAGGAATACCCAGCAGCAGATCAGCAACTAGCTCAGCTCCCACAGCACTGTTTACAAACTGGATTAGAAATGGCTACTGGAAAAATGGCAAAAGAAGGCTGAAGGACGAGCAGCTGCAGGTGCAAAATATATAAAGAGAGAATATGAGATATGATGTTTAAAAGGCTGAAAGTTCTATGAAAGTAATATTTGGAGAGAGAAAGAACAAATTAATGACAGAGTGGAAATTTTAGCAAGGAAGACAGAGGTTCACAGCAAAGAGCTGGAAACAGAATTGGATAACCTGGCTTTAATGTAATGGAGAGAGGAAGAATTCTCCTTTAGATTTAGAGCTGTTCTTGAGGCTCTAGAAAACATTAGAGAGCAGCTTTCAGGGGAATAAATGTTTTGGATATGGAGAAGGAGGCAGAAACTGGTAAGATTTATAGAATCATATCCTGATTTCCTAGAATTTGGAATCTCCACAGGGATATTTTGGTGCATTTTTTTTTAAAGACAAGGAAGAGCTGTATCACCATTTTAATGAAAGATTGAAAATGGATAATATTGACATAATTGTTCTGAAAGAGATTCCTATTAGAATTAAGTGTCAGAGAATAGAATAATTGTTGTTGATTTCTTTATTAAACTTGCATACTGTGAAATGGGTTTTAAGGCAAAATACTTGGAAAAATGATACAAAATATGAATGTTGTGATATTTGAACATAATTAAGGTAAGAGATGGAATGAAGTTAGAAAAGATGCAATGCATTCAGAAAATATTCAGTTCCCCTTCATTTTTATCAATTTTGTTGTACTGCAGCCTGATTCTACAGTTCTTCAAATTCATTTTTTTCTCATTAATCTACATTCAGTACTCCATAATGACAAAGTGAAAACAGAATTTTAGAAATGTCTGTAAATTTATTAAAAAGAAAAATATCACATTGACATACCGTATTTTTCACAGTACAAGATACTCCAGATTGTAAGATGCACCAATGTTTTGAAGAGGCAAATTTTTAAAAAAAGGTTTTGGACTCTGCAGACCTCCCATAAATGGCCCATTTTTCACAAAAACAGGCCTGGTTTTTATTCAAAAAAAGACATGCATGCATAGCCTTTAGGATGCTTGAAGGGTGCTCCTGGGGGATGCCCTCCCCCCAAAACGAGCAAAAAACAGACTGTTTTTTATCCAAAAAAAGACATGCATGCATAGCCTTTAGGAGACTTATAGAGTGCTCCTGAGGGCAAGGGGGGGGGCAAAATTGAGCAAAAAATGGCCCCTTTTCGCTCATTCCTGACCTTTCAGCCCCCTGGAGCCCTCTATAAGCCTCCTAAAGGCTATGCATGGCCATTTTGGTGAAGGGGACAGGGTTTTGGGAGGCAAAAAAAGCTGCATTCCGTGCATAAGACACATCCAGATTGTCAGCCTCTTTTTTGAGGGGAAAAGGTGCATCTTATACTCTTTGCAAAAAGATGTGAAATTCAGCTTGATCATTGCTGACATGTTTCTATATCTTGACTGGAGTCAAGCAGTGGTTAATTAAATTGATTGGACATGATTTGGAAAGGCAGACATCTCTTTATAGAATATGCCACAGCTGACAAAACGTACAGTAGCAGAGAAAAAGTCATGAGGTCAACAATAACAAGGGGAAAATGCATGATCAAATGGGCTGAAAAACTTGCTACAATATACAATTAGATCAGTGGGGTAATATGGGGTGAAATTGACTGTTGAGACACTAAATGAAAGTTTATGATCAGAGAAAAGACAATATCTTTCTGGATGACTCCTGATTGCATTAAACTGGATAAAATGCACAAGCTTTGAATAATTGGATAATAGATTAAAGTTAATAGAATAGGATAATAGAAAAAAAACCTTTTTTTGCAAGATAATTTTGTAACTATGTTTGCTACAGAGGAAATAGGAAACATCGTTCTATTCTTTTGGCACCCTTCCTACTTCCTTCCCTTCTTCGTCCCTCCCTCCTTTCCTCTTTTCCCTCTCTACTTCTTCCTTCCTCCCTCCCTCCCTCTTTTCCTTTCCTCTCCATTTCATTCCTCCCTTCCTCTTCCCCGTCCTTCCTTCCTCCTTCACCCTCCCCACCCACCTCCCTCTATAATATTATATCAATTATTGTAACTAACAATACAAAAATACAAAGATATGGTACAAAAATACAAAATGTTTAGGTACAAAATCATATTCAACCTAAAAGTATAAGAGACATGAATAATATTTGTTCTTTATGTGTTCAGGGATGGGGGGAGCTGCAGCCGGTACAGCTGGAGTGTATTTGCAGGAGTGCCTCCCAGTTTTATTTTATTTTATCTATTTTTAGCACTCCAATTGGGTCCTTTTTTATTTCATTAACATTTTTCTGTGGAGATAATAGCATAGAATATAACACCACTAAAAACTTTCGTTTGCTGCCAAGAACTAAAAAGGCATGGGGAAAAGAAAGAAACGCCATGGCTTTATGTGTTCATGTCCCCAGATACTTAACCGTTGCCTGAAACCCTGATGGAATAGCAGCATTTTTAAAAACTTTCTTAAATTGCAAGGAGAATGCAAATCTTATTTCTGTTGGGAGAGCAGAAGAGCACAAGAAGACCACACCAGATTAACCCATAAAGTCACAATTAGTTAAAGGATTAATATTAAATTGCATGCCAAATTAAATGCTTGGCTAGAAAAGCATACGTACCTTTTCCTTTCTCCTCACCATGGTGTTTCTTTGAATCTGGAAAATGACAGAATTGCATTTTTACATCCTGCCTACAGCCGTCATTTCCAATACATTACTAAGACTCCACAAGGAGCTAGAGTGTTTAGAGTTTATTGGTTTTTTATACCGCCCTACTCCCGAAGGACTCAGGGCGGTGTACAGCCAGAATAAAAACAAATATATAAAAGTTAAAAGAATGCTTTTAAAAGACATAATTAAACTATTGGCCGAAACGTGGGAAAAAACCCAAGCTAACCCTGATTAAAATAATAAAATTTTAAATTTAAAAATCATGTTTTATGCCAGCCCGGCTTGTTGAAAGAGAAAGGTTTTGACTTCCCTGACTTACGGAAGGTGCGTAAGTCAGGGATAGTTCTTAATTCCGGGGGCAATTCGTTCCAGAGGACAGGGGCTCCCACAGAGAAGGCTCTCCCCCTGGGTGTCGCCAGTCGACATTATCTAGCCGACGGCACCACGAGGAGACCCTCTTTATGTGAGTGTACTGGCCGGTGGGAGGCTCTCAATGGCAGAAGGCGATCTCGTAGGTACCCAGGTCCTAAGCCATGGAGCGCTTTAAAGATAGTAATCAGCGAAACGGAGCTATTTCTCCGCTCTTATCGCGTCTGCAGATAACCACCCTGCCACCCTGTTTAGGGTGTCCCGCTCCCTCCTTCATCAGGGGGTTTGGGATCCCCCTCTGCAGGGTCGTGCAGAGGAATGTGGGTGTTATCTGCATGATAAAATCGATCAGATCCGGGACGGATTAGCCTCCAATTGGATTAGTCCAGATGGGCTGACGAAGGCAGGTCTTGAGACCATTATTTGGGAAGAGTTCGATCCTGTGACTCCCGAGGACATGGACAGGATACTGGGGCGACTGAACTCCACCACATGTTTACTGGACCCGTGTCGCTCCTGGTTGGTACTGGCCACCTGGGAGGTTACACGAGGCTAGCTCCAGGGAATTGTCAACGCTTCTTTGCGTGAGGGGTTTCTACCAGCCGCCTTGAAAGAGGCAGTGGTGAGGCCCCTCCTCAAGAAGCCCTCCCTGGACCCAGCTGTTTTGCCCAATTACCATACTGTCTCCAACCTTCGTTTTCTTGCGAAGGTTGTTGAGAGTGTGATGGCACGACAGTTCCCCCAGCACCTCGAGGAAGCTGTCTATCTAGACTCGCGCCAGTCCGGCTTCCGGCCTGGGTACAGCACGGAAACGGCATTGGTCGCATTGGTCGATGATCTCTGGAGGGCTCGGGATAGAGGTTGTTCCTCTATCCTGGTCCTGTTAGATCTCTCAGCGGCTTTCGATACCATCGACCATGGTATCCTGTTGCGCCGGTTGGAGGGGTTGGGTTTGGGAGGCACTGTTTTATGGTGGTTCTCCTCCTACCTCTCCGACCGGTCACAATTCATGTTGACAGGAGGGCAGAGGTCGACGTCGAGGTGCCTCACTTGTGGGGTGGCCCAGGGGTCGGTCCTCTCACCTCTCTTGTTCAACATCTATATGAAGCCGCTGGGTGAGATCATCCGTGGTTTCGGGGTGGAATTCCATCAGTACGCGGATGACACCCAGCTGTACATCTCCACCCCGGACCACCCCAACGATGCCACGGAAGTGATGTCCCAGTGCCTGGAGGCCATGCGAGTCTGGATGGGGAGGAACTGGCTTCGATTCAACCCGTCCAAGACCGAGTGGCTGTGGTTTCCGGCATCACGGCATTGCCAGTTTGTTCCATCTCTGGGTATCAGAGATATATCATTAGCCCCCGCGGAGAGGGCCCGCAACTTGGACGTCCTCCTGGATACTCGGCTGCCCTTGGACGATCATGTGACAGCCGTGGCCAGAGGGGCTTTTTATCAGGTTCGTCAGTTGTGCCCCTTTCTGGACCGTGACGCTTTACGCACAGTCACTCAAGCCCTCGTCATCTCCCGCCTGGACTACGGTAATGCTCTCTACATGGGGCTTCCCTTGAGGTGCACCCGGAGGCTCCAGCTAGTTCAGAATGCGGCCGCGCTGGGGATTCTGGGTGCCTCCAGATGCTCCCATGTAACACCTCTCCTGCACGAGCTGCACTGGCTGCCTGTGGCTTTCTGGGTGCGCTTCAAGGTGCTAGTAACAACCTTTAAAGTGCTCCATGGCAAGGGTCCTAGGTACTTGCAAGACCACCTCCTACCAAATACCTCCCTTCAACCAGTCCGCTCCCACAGAGAGGGCCTCCTCAGGGTGCCGTCAGCCAGTCAATGTCAGCTGGCGACCCCTAGGGGGAGAGCCTTCTCTGTGGCAGCTCCTGCCCTCTGGAACGACCTGCCCCCTGACCTCCGCACAGATACAGACCTGCACCTGTTCCACCGAGCCCCGAAGACCCATCTTTTTCATATGGCCGGCCTGGTGTAGCTTTTAATCTGGTTTTATTGGGGGTTTTATTGTGCATTTTAGAGCAGACTTAATATTTAATTTATTTTTAGCATAGATATTTATATTGATGTTTTTATTATTGTTTTTTATCATTGCCTGTTCACCGCCCTGAGTCCCGTAAGGGAGAAAGGGCGGTATACAAATTCGAATACAATTACAATTGCAACCAACACCTTGAATCGCACCCGGAAGACCACCGGAAGCCAGTGTAGCTTACGCAGGAGGGGTGTTACATGGGAGCGTGCTCTTAAATAAATATGGATAATTGAAACAGCTATTCTCTACTAGGATTGAAGACAAGATTATGCATTGCAAGTAAGTGATGGATGCTACCTTTTCAATTGCTGATCTACTAATGTTGGACTCCTGCCTGAATGTAAGGTGGACATCCACTATTTAGTGAATAAGACACTACTGCAGCCTTTCACACCATTCTCTGCAGATTGCCTTGGGCAGGGAGATTTGATTTGGAAGAGGTGTCCAAAGATTCTAACCAAAGCGATCATCTTGAGCAGTGAGAAATACCCAGAAGCAGATCAGCAACTAACTCAGCTCCCACAACACTGTTTACAAACTGGATTAGAAATAGCTACTGGAAAAATGGCAAAAGAAGGCTAAAGGAGGAACAGCCTGCAGAAAAAATAATAACACCATTCATGCTTCAGAAATATTTTCAGCACATGGGAAATGAATTTGGCCAAATGGAGATAAAATGGATTGCTTTGGGACAAGAAAAATGGATGCAAAATATGTAAAGAGAGAATATGAAATATGATGCTTAAAAGGTTGAAAGTGCTATAAAACAAACATTTTGAGAGATAGAAAAAATTAATGACAGAGTGGAAATTTTAGTGAGGAAGACAAAGGTTCACAGCAAAGAGCTGGAAACAGAATTTGATAACCTGGCTTTACAGTAATGGAGAGAAAAAGAATTCTCCTTCAGATTTAGAGCTCTTCCTGAAGCTCTAGAGGAAAACATTGAGAGCAGCTTTTTGGGGATAAATGTTTTGGATATGGAAAAGGAGCATATGGAGGCAGAAACTCATAAAGTTTATAGAAAAATATCCTTATCTGCCAAAATTAGGGATCTCCCCAAGAATATTTGGTGCATTTTTTTTAAAGACGAGGAAGAGCTGTATCACAATTTTAATGAAAGTTTGAAAATGGATAATATTGACATAATTGTTCTGAAAGAGATTCCTATTAGAATTCTGTGTCAGAGAAAAGAATAATTGTCATTTATTTCTTTATTAAACTTGCATGCTGTGAAATGGGTTTTAAGGCAAAATATTTGGGCAAAATGATAAAAAATATGAATGCTGTGATATTTGGAAATAATTAAGGAAAGAGATGGAATGAAGTTAGAAAAGATACAGTGCATTCAGAAAGTATTCAGATCCCCTTCACTTTTGTCAATTTTGTTGTGCTGCACCCTGATTCTACAGTTGTTGAAATTTATTTTTTTCTCATCAATCTACATTCAGTACTCATGACAAAGTGAAAACAGAATCTTAGAAATGTCTGTAAATTTATTTAAAAGAAAAATATCACATGGACATAAGTATGCAGACCCTTTGCAACATATGATTGTGATATGATATGAAATTTAGCTCTCATGGTTTGGTTCTGAAACTGAACAATACAGACAGAGACTTCAGAGGATAATCAGAACTGCAGAAAAAATAATTGCTACCAACCTGCCTTCCATTGAGGACCTGTACACTGCATGAGTCAAAAAAGGGCTGTGAAAATATGTATAGACCCCTCGCATTCTAGACATAAATTGTTTCAACTCCTACTCTCAAAACTATGCTATAGAGCATTGCACACCAGAACAACTAGACACAAGAACAGTTTTTTCCCTTATACTGTTGTGGAGACATATGCTTGCAATCTATTGCACCCTTCCTGTGATAGGATTTGAAATTTTTCTATACCACCTCTGTTTCTTATACACTTAACTTTGCTCTTTTCAAATACCAGAGCTATCTTTACACCTTTTGTGGTGCTAAGTGGGCAATTAAGCAAATGGAGAGGGGGAAAAATAACAAACCTTTTGAACCAGGAAGGATGCAAATTTGAGTTAGGATATATGGTCTAAGTTCTACAATGTGTTAGGTTATATGACATGGCATTTAGATTCTAAGAATTATCATGTATGCATTCTAATGTTTAACCAAAAGTTTGAAGGTGTGGGTGTTTATGATGGGTTTGTTATAAGATTTCTTTAAAAAAAAAGTATTATGTAGTTACTAGGTATTTTAGGCAAGAATGAGTAGATTGATAAGGAGATATGTAAGGGGTATAATGTGAACAGAGAAGATAATATCCGGGTTGTTTGGAATTTTCAGAGTGGTGTATAGCGGAAGTCAGGGGGGTGGGTTGGATTGGGAGGTGGGGGAGGGTTAGGGGGATCAGGGGAGGGAAATATATTTGCATAATTACTTTAGAAGAGGGGGATAACTGGATGATACTATTTTGTGAGTAATTTATATTATGAGGGTTGGGATGAGGGGGGGTATAGTACTTGTATTTGATTTATATTACATGTATGGGAGGGGGAAAAGGGGGGGGAATTTGTTTTTGTAAAACTTTTTCAATTAAAAAAAAAAGAACAGTTTTTTCCCGAATGCCATCACTCTACTAAACAAATAATTCCTCCACCACTGTCAAACCATTCACTAAGGCTGCATTACTATTACTATTGCTATTAATTTTCTCATAGTTCCTATCACCCACCTCCTCCCACTTATGATGCAAGACTGCAATTTTTTTGTTTGTATTCTTATGATCTATATTGATATTGATTGTTTCCAGATTGCTTATTTGTACCCTATGACTATCATTAAATGCTGTACCTTATGATACTTGACAAATGTATCTTGTCTTTTTATGTACACTGAGAGCATCTGCATCAAAAATAAATTCCTTATGTGTCTAATCACACTTGGCCAATAAAGATTTGAATTCTATTCTATTCTATTCTATTCTATTCTATTCTATTCTATTCTATTCTATTCTGTTCTGTTCTGTTCTGTTCTATTGCCTCCCATTCTCTTGATCGTTGCTGATATGTTTCTTTACCATGAATTGAGTTGAACAGTGGTAAATTAACTTGATTAGACATGATTTGGAAAGGCAGAAATCTCTCTATTTACGACGTCACAGCTGACAATACATACTGTAGCAGAGCAAAAATCATGGGGTCAAAGAAACTGCCTGCAGAGCTCAGAGACAGGATTTATAAGGGTTTTTTAATAATAATAATAATAATAATAATAATAATAATAATAATAATAATAATAATAATAATAATAATAATAATAATAATAATAATTTTAGCACGGGATATAATTTAATAGTTTTTTAATAATGTATTTTTGTAATTTTGTATGGTTTTTAAGATTGCCTGTGCGCCGCGCTGGGTCCTTGCAAGGAGAAGGGTGAGGTATAAATTTGAAAAATAAAATAAATAAAATAAATACTGCAGGGCACAGAGCTCGGGAAGGCTACAGTAAAATTTCTGCTGCACTAAGAGCACAGGGGCCTCCATAATTCTCAAATGGAAGAATTTGGCACAACCAGGACTCTTCCAAGAGCTGGTCACCTGGTCAAACTGCGCAATCGTGGGAGAAGGGCCTTAGTAAGAAAAGTGACCAAGAACCTGATGGTCATGTTGATTGAGCTCCAAAGATCCTGTGTGGAGATGGGACAGAGTTCTAGAAGGACAACCATCACTGCAGCCATCTACCAGTCTGGGCTTTGTGGAAGAAGGGCCAGAGGGAAGCCTTTCCTCAGTACAAAACACATGAAAGGCCACTTGGAGTTTGCAAAAAAGCACCTGAAAGACACTCAGACTGTGAGGAACAAACTCTAAGTGGGTTTTCATGTGTTATGCACTGAGGAGAGGCTTCCATGTTGATTAAAATGAATGTTTTTCCTAGAATGTTATTTTTTGTTTCAGACAATACCTTCAGACAATTGAAGTGCCATTTAAACAATGGTGGAAATACTTGTATGGTGGGGGAATCAATCATGAATTTAATGAGAGTTTCTACAAGATGCAAAAGAAAGAGGAGTGGATCTACAAGATTTGAAATTATATTTTGCTGCCTATGGTTTGATGAAAGTGAGAGTTGTTAAGAAATAAAAGACTATCCCAGTTATAAGAGCATCATGTGAAATTTGGATGGCACAGATACATATAATATAATAAAACTCAACTGAATGTAGATTCCAAAAAGCATTATGTTAGGCAAGCTATTCTTAGATTATGGAATAAATATATTTTAGGTTCTTCCAGCACATGAAGCATTTTGTAGACAAGCAATAAGTAAGCATAAAAGATTTAGATACTGTAACACAGGGGTCCCCAACCCCTGGGCCGCGGACCGGTGCCGGTCCGTGGCTTGTTGGAACCGGGCCGCGGGGCTGGAGAGGAGGAGGAGGAGGGAGGAGGGGGCAGCCCCCTGGGCAGAGCGCACAGGAGAGCGCAGGCGCGGCTGTTCGCGCCTTTGGAGTGCAGCTCTTCCTCCACCCTCGTCGGCGGTGGGACTCCTGGCCGTCGATTCCCTTCCTTCCTCCCTCCCCCTTCCTCCCTCCACAGCCGGCATGCCGGCCACTCGTCGTCTTCCAGGGGTTGCCGTTTCTCTCTCTCTCTCTCACACACACACGGAGGCTTCTCAGCTCCTGGAAGGAGCCTGAGCGAGCGAATGAGCAACCAAGTGCGGCGGTGAGCGCAGCGGGCCCGGCTGAGGAGGCTCGGCGGGGGGCGGGCGGGGCGGGGACGATGACAGACAGACACAGAGAGGCACAGACACAGAGAGAGACAGGGAGGGAGGGGGGAATCAGAGAGTGACAGAAACACACAGAGAGACAGAGAGAGGGAGGGAGGGAGAGAGAGAGACGCAGAAAGTGATTAAGTGCGTGAATGCCAGACACACACACACACACACACACACACACACACACACACACACACACAGTGACAGATGGGCGGACGAAGGGGAGAGAGACAGAGATAGAGAGAGAGAAAGAAAAAGAGAAAGAAAGAAAAAAAGTGGGAAAGAGAAAGAAAGAGAGAGAGAAAGAAAAAGAAAGACAGACAGAAAGAGAGAGACAGAGAGACAGAAAGGAAAGAGAAAAAAAGAGAGAAAGAAAAGAGAGAGAAAGAGAAAGAAAAAGAGAGAGAAAGAAAGAGGGAAAGAGAGAAAGCGAAAGAAAGAGAGAGAGAGGGAAAGAAATAGACAGAAAGAAAGAAAGAAAAAAGGGAGAGAGAGAGAAAGAAAGAGAAAGACAGACAGAAAGAGAAAGACAGAGAGACAGAAAGGAAACAGAAAAAAAGGGAGAGAAAGAAAAAGAGAGAGAAAGAGAAAGAAAAAGAGAAAGAAAGAGAGAAAGAAAGAGAAAGAGGGAAAGAAAGAGAGAGAAAGAGAGAGAGAGAAAGAGGGAATGAAAGAGACAAAGAAAGAAAGAAAGAAAGAAAGAAAGAAAGAAAGAAAGAAAAAAAGAAAAAAGTGGGAGAGAAAGAAAGAGAAAGAGACAGAAAGAGAGAAAGAGAGAGAAAGAGGGAAAGAAAGAGAGAAAGAGAGAGAGAAGGAGAGAGAGAGAAAGAGGGAAAGAAAGAAAGAAAGAAAGAAAGAAAGAAAGAAAGAAAGAAAGAAAGAAAGACCACAATTGAGTCCAAAAGTTTGGTTGTTAACCAAGATCATTGTTAAGTGAGTTTCACATTTTCCAAGTTGGCCACGCCCACCCAGTCACATGACTGCTGAGCCACTCAGCCGGTCCGCAAAACTTTCTTTAAAATGAAACCGGTCCCTGCAAAAAAGGTTGGGGACCCCTGCCGTAACATACTCAATTTTTTTTTAAGGGATTGTAAAATAAAATTGAGAGAAAATTTGATAACAGAACATGACAGTGGTTTTCCTATGTACAATTATCCAAAAGTTTGAAGTGGATAAAAGATATTGATTTGAACAAAGTAAGTCTGAATTTGAAACATTAATTAATAATGAATATGTTATTGAAAATATACAGGTGGAACTCAAAAAATTAGAATATCGTGCAAAAAAATCATTTATTTCAGTAATGCAATTTAAAAGATGAAACTAATATATGAGATAAGACTCATTTCATGCAAAGCAAGATAGTTCAAGCAGTGATTTATCATAATTGTGATGATTATGGCGTACAGCTCATGAAAACCCCAAATCCACAGTCTCAGAAAATTAGAATATTACATGCAATCAATAAAACAAGGATTGTACATAGAACAATATCGGACCTCTGAAAAGTATAAGCATGCATATGTACTAAGTAGTTGGCTTAGGCCCCTTTGGCAGCAATTACTGCCTCAATGCGGTGTGGCATGGAAACCATCAGCCTGTGACGCTGCTGAGGTGTTATGGAAGACCAGGATGCTTCAATAGAGGCCTTCAGCTCTTCTGCATTGTTCGGTCTCATGTCTCTCATCTTTCTCTTGGCATAGATTCTCTATGGGGTTCAGGTCAGGTGAGTTTGCTGGCCAATCAAGCACAGTAATCCCATGGTCATTGAACTAGGTTTTGGTGCTTTTAGCAGTATGGGCAGGTGCCATGTCCTGCTGGAAAATGAAGTCAGCAAGGCTGCATTGACCCTGGACTTAATGAAGGACAGTGGACCAACACCAGCAGATGACATGGCTCCCCAAATCAACACAGACTGTGGAAAGTTCACACTGGACTTCAAGCATCTTGCAGTGTGTGCTCTCCCTTCTTCCTCCATACTCTGGATCCTTGGTTTTCAAACGAGATGCAAAAGTTGTTCTCATCAGAAAAGAGGACTTTGGACCACTGAGCAACAGGACTTTGGACCTCTGTGCTTCATTAAGTACAGGGTCAACATAGCAGTCTAACAGGAGATTTTGGAGCACTTCATACTTCCTTCTCTAGATGAAATTTATGGGGATGCTGACTTTATTTTCCAGCAGGACTTGGCACCTGCCCACACTGCCAAAAGCACCAAAACCTGGTTCAATGACGGTGGGATTACTGTGCTCGACTGGCCAGCAAACTTGCCTGACCTGAACCCCATAGAGAATCTATGCCAAGAGAAAGATGAGAGACATGAGAACGAACAATGCAGA